>CM053772.1:187741009-187795955 GCA_028658325.1 Potorous gilbertii | reverse complement strand
AGATTGGTGATATGGGTAATTAGAATGTTCAGTGTATTGGGAAGGGGGGAGGGGACAAAGGGGGAGAAAATTTTGGAACCCAAAATCTTGTGAAAATGAATGTAAAAAGTTAAATAAATAAATTTATATTTAAAAAAAAAAAAGAAGTGAGCTCTGTTCAGTCAATTCATTCACGTGCCCCTTTCAATGCAATCCCCACACCAAGCTGTTGAAGGATAATGATTCACAATAGCCCTCTTTGAAACTGTCATAGATCACCAATGGAATGTGCCATTAGGCTACGTCTTGGGAGGAACAGTGAACTGGTTGCCATGTCTTGTTTGGGGAGCACATGGTGTTTTGGAATTATATGTAGGCCAAAGCTTCCTTTCTTAACGGAAATTTCTCGGCAGATATTCTGGGCACCACCAACTTCTGCCCTACAGAATCATCCTGTCATCTGACAGATGCCCACCCATATTCATGCCCTTAATACCTATGAATAGAGACAGAATGTGGACACCTATGGATGTAAAGAGTCAGCACGTTGTAGTAGAGTCAGAAAATTCTGTGTTGAAATACTGCTTCTAACACTGGTCATGTAACTATAGACAAGATACTTAACCCCTCTTTGTCCCTCAGTTTTCTCAACTGTAAAATGATAGTCATAAAATCTGCAGCACCAACTTCATATGATACTTAACATGTCAAGTCCCCTAGGTACCTCAGACTATAAATCACTAAGTAAGCACCCATAATGTAGACTGAGAGTCAGTCATTAAACATTTATTAAGCACCAACTACGTGCCAGACACTTTGGACTAATGAATTTATAGCTTTAGTAAAATACACACACACACACACACACACACACACACACACACACACACACACACACACATATATAGTTATACAATGTATATAATTACCATTTTTGACCTTCTGAAGAAATGGGCTCTTATTCTCTCAATTCTAAGACAGAGGGAGTATAGATAAATACCTGTGTGTGTATGTGTGTGTGTATGTGTGTGTATGTCTATACTTCAATGTCCATACTCCAATCTATATACCTATACATATATAAATATAGATAAATGTCTATACTCCAAAATTATCAGTATTACTTATTGTCATTTAAACTTTGCCAAGAATGGTGAACATTCCAAGCAGAGAATATGCTGCAGGGCTGGACACAGTGCTTGCCCTGGAGATCACACAGGTGAATGGTGCAAAGTTAGCCATGAGGGCAACAATCCAGCTTAACTGGCCAGGAAACATCCCTAGTGAGTAAGCGTCTGCAAAGGCCCACATATCCCATCACATCACGCAGCCCAGGCTCTGGCATGGCTCAAGACGTAAAGACTCACTCAGAACATGGCTACATTTTTAAGGTTGAAGAAGCCATCCTCCTCACCTCAAAAAAGTCAGATGAACCTTTGCAGTTCTCATGGATGGTAAATACTATTCTGTCTGGACCAAACCCCAGTGTTTTGAAACTAAGAAACAGGACATCATTCTCAAATGTCAAACTCAGTAAAGGTCAATGGGAAACAAATCTGGAGATAAAACGATCTCTTTCAGATAGTGATACATCCTTCTCTTCGCATGGGGATAATACTGATGATGTTGTTACGATGTTTCATACATCTTTCAGATGAAGTCTCTATTGTTTTGCTTGAGTGTTTTTCTTTGGTATAAGAGAAGGCTCAATTCAGGATGGGGGAGTAAAAATTGACTGTGATATAAGAACAGATCAACCTCATTTTAAAAATATTTCTAATTTGAAACTCAAAATCTTATAAAAGTGAATGTTGAAAACTATCTTCACATGTAATTGGAAAAAATTAAAATGCTAAATTAAAATTAAAATTTAATTTAAATTATTTAATTTAATTTTAATTTAAAAAATTTAAATTTTTAAATTAAATTTTAAATGTAAAAATGTAAAAAAAGATTTCTATTATTTTTTAAATTCCCTCTGTCTTTCCCTTTTTTCCTTCCTACCTCCTTTTTTTCCTCTCTTTCTCCCCTCTCCCTTTCTTTCCTCTCTTTTCCTAGGCTGGGTCCTAGTCAAAAGTACCTACAAAGTTTTCCCACTCCAAATGAATTTTCTATGTGTTATACAGAAAAGAAAAAAAAGACACCAGACTCTCCTAGTCTTTTGGATGCACTTGAAGTTAGCCACCCGTGACATTTGGAGACATAGTTAGCTTCCTTACCTTCCCAGACAACTGGGATTTCCTGAAGTTGTTTGGGGGGAAAAAAAAGGACCTACCTGGTCTGAAAATGGTATTCCAGGTCACAACGCTGCAAAACTTCTGAACAGTGTTCTGTGAAAGGGCAGGTTACCATCAGTTTATTCAAGAGCTTATTTACTAGGATACTGGACTTTTTGCAGTTCTGTAAGATGATTGTCTTGCGATCCACGGGGCAAAAGTCTTTTTCCACTAAGAAGTTAGTGAGGCAGAGGGTGCAGTAGGTATGGCCACAGGGAGTGTCCAGGGGCTCCAGTAGAGCTTGAAGGCAGATGTGGCAAATGAGGTCATCATCCACTTCCTCAGCATAGCTATAGAAATGGTTCTCCTCAGGGGAATGGGCTTGGCCACAGGTGGCACACAGTGCTGTAGGGCTAGGATCCATGCCTTCAGAAAGGTCTGGCTGAATCATGACTGGGGAGGGGCTGATATGACCGAAAACCATAAAAGGCAACTCTTTAGGTAGTCAATCAATATATCCTGGGAGCCATCTACATACCTAAAGGAGAAAGAAATAAAGAAGCTAAATAACTTCCACATAAACTAAAGGCCCAGACCTCTGGTGGGCACAATGCAATGTGGTCCAGCAGGTAGGGAACGGGACTAAACTTTAGAAACCTATAGTAATATACCAACCCTAGTACTGGCATAGAACCTCGAAAGAGTTACTTGGTGTGTGTTTGCCTCTATTTCCCCATCAATTAGAATAGGGACAATACTATCTGTTCCTTTAGCCTCATCACATGGTTGTAGAAAGAATGAGCTAATATCCACAAGGCACTCCCAGTACCTCAGAAGAAAGATACCATAGAAAAACAAAGTCGTCTTAATAAAATTAAATAGTGATTTATAAGGGAAGAATGCCTGACAGGTCAGAACAAGGAGTAACAACAGTTAAACCTTTGGTATCTTTCTCCATTCTTACTTTTTTCTTTCTTCAAAAAGTATTTGCAAGACAAATACAGAGTGAGAGGAAGTGTGGTACAGTAGATACAGAGTTGGTTTAGGCTTCAGGAAGGCCCAAGTTCAAATTCTACCCTTTTATACCTTGGGGAATTCTGAACCAATCCCTAAGAAAACCCTCCCAATGCCCCAGGTAATTCCCCACGGCCATGCAGAATTGCCAATCTGAACTGGTGGAACATTTTCTCCCTACGTTGTACCAGGTCCCTGAACCAATTAAATGACAGTTCCAGACCAAAATTTAAAAGACAGAACATATTGTGTGCGTTTGTAAGCTTATGATTATTTTTGAAATAGCTAAAAAAAACAAAAAAACTAGATAAGGATCATAGTTTTAGATACTGAAAGGATTTTAAAAGTCAAAGTCCAAGCCCTCTCAATTTACAGAGGAGGAAACTGAGGCAAGTGACCTGATCAAGGTCACATAGGTGGTAAGTCTCAGAAGTTGGGTTCAAATCCCATTTCTCTGACTCTGTGCGGTTTCTATTGTACCATGTTGGTTAGCCTTTAAATTGTATACTGAGTAAAAGGAATTAAGACTTAGGGCTAAATGCAAGAAGGTTGTTCTAGTAGGGCTCCTGAATAAGTTTGTCCCACAAAAAAGAAAAAAAAAAGGTCTCCACAACATCCATGGCAGCATTGGGGAGCATTCATTGATTGACTGATAGCTCAGCCAGACAGTAATAGGAGATGAAGGATGTACAGCCCTCCTCTGATGTAATACATAGGCTGCCTCCCTCAATGAATCTCTGCGGCTGCTTCTGAAATGTCAGAAAAATAGATGCTATTGACTCCTCAGGCCCTCACCTTCTCACCTTGTAAATAGCATGTGGGAGAAACTTCTAGCTGGACCCCAGACATCCCTAAAATTCTCCCCACAGACCTAAGAGAACCTTAGTTTCTCTCTGTATTTTTCCTTGTGTGAAGGTACTCTTAGAGAAAATAAGATGTAACTGGGTAGCTCCTTCTATCTACTCTTTAGCTCCCGATGAATTTAACCGTTTCTGCCTTTTTACATTTGGACATCCTAAAACATTCCTTCAGTTTTTAGGATAGGCAGGAGTCACGGCAGGACAACGGGATTCTCTGAACTTGTGTGATGTTCCGATGCCTTTTGCCTGGCCCTAATTTTATGACTGCTCAGAGAGCCAGATTCTCCCAGTTACCTAAACTCTCATCATGCCACTAGGGTCTGTTACATAAATCACTACTTTAGTATCCAGCACCAGTGGCCTGAAAGAGTAAATTGCACCTTTTTAAGGTGGCTAATTTACAACCAGGAAGTCACTAGGGCCACTGACAGAATCTGATTCAACATTAAGAGAAATTTAAGATCTTGGAGCTGGTTCAGGACAGAAAGGTCCCCCAAACTTTGTCTTGTTTCAGGCAGAAATGAAAGGCTTCGATGTTTCCAACTGAATGCAAAGACCCATAAATAACTTGAAAGGAAACTGGTTTGGAAATAGCCCAATAGTGGAAAAACTATGCTGCATCTTTTGGCCTAAATCTACAGGGTTTTTGGATGGTTTGTACAAACAGAGGCTTATCTTAGAGAGAAAATGTTTATTTCAGACTTTCACTGAATGGAGCTGTTTACAATCTATAACAGACTCAGTATGTTGAAAACAATCACTTTCCAGGCAAGAGGTTAAGGTAAAATCTGCCATGAGAAAGCACTGCATGAGATTTAGGGTTGGAAGGGACTTCAGAGATCATTTCAAGGCTCAAGGCCACATAGCAACTAACCCAGGTCAGTAATACGGTTATGATTTGATGACAAGTTCTTTACTCTTTAAAGGGCAGCCAGGTGGTGAAGTGGATAGAGCACCCATCCTGGAGTCAGGAATACCCATCTTCCGGAGTTCAAATCCAGACACTTACTAGCTGCTTGACTCTAGATAAGTCACTTAACACTATTTGCCTCAGTTTTCTTATCTGTAAAATGGGCTGAAAAAGAAATGGCAAGCCATTCCAGCATCTTTGCTAAGGAAACCCCAAATGGCTTCACAAAGAGTCAAATACGACTGAACAGCAAGCACCTCTACTCTTTAAATTACACTTGATGATCCAAAAACTTAAGACTGAAGGAAAGCCTAATGATCAGTTAGTCCAATTCCCTCATTGGAAAAAAACTGAAAGTCAGAGAAGAGTGGGTTGGATTCTTAAAGAAATCTTCTCTGCTAGAGCAAAACCAGAGTAGCACTACTTATAACAAGAACAAGCTAAATGCTCAGCAATTGGCTAATAATGAAAAAGTTATATACATAGCAGCACAACAGACATAATTTTGATTTAACTGAGAAGCAAGAAGCTGTTTTATGGGGCCACTGCTCTTTTTTTTATTTTTGTATAATTGAATATATTTTGTAGAAATAAAAAATATTTTTATATTTTTGACAGATAACAATTTGATGTGTATAGAATAAATTTGCATAATTTCTGGATGTTATTTTTATTTATTAATTTATTCAGAAGGAAATTTCTGATCAGAATCATCTGATACAGTGAAGCTGGTTTTTTAAAAATACTATTGAAGCACTCCTTTAATATCCAAGAACTGAAGGCCTCACATATTTAAATGTAGCTTTTCAAGGTTTATGTAACCCTCTGCCTCACTGACAACCAGGAAAGTGACAGGAAAATTCCTTGTTGTTGTGCCCATCCTTTGTTGCCAAAGAAGACCATGCCATCAGAGAAATGGGAGAGAGGGCTGTGCAGGTCACCAGCCTCACTTCTCCTCCTAACATTTAGGCAAAGAGGTTGGCCCTAACTTTACTTTTACTTCTCTTTCTTTCTAGTTAACTCCTGGTCTCTTTGTGACTGGGATTCAGTTAACTGAAAACACTTGGATAATGAAACAATATTTATATTACAGTGGCTGTTTATATTCAGGCACTGAGGATAGTTGGAGAAAGACCAAATCTTCCCCTGCCTCCACTTCTCTCAGTCCTTGAATAGGTGGGTAATCTGGGGGCATCAATCAGTGCCAGGCCTTCTTGGATATCTCTTCTCAGTTACAGCTCATCAGCATTCTATCGAGTTCTCCTTTCCCTGGTTTCCCAGGGGCTGCCAGATCTTGGATCAGCTCAGTATGACTCCGGCTCCATCCTACCCATCTAGAGCTCTTCCAAAATCTCTTATCTGGTTCTCCCTCTCATACAAATTCCTTAGGATAAAACCAAGTCTCTCACAGAAAGCCTTGGTGGATTCAAGGAGGTAGACAGAGTTTTACATTCAATAAACTTGATTAATTCAATCAAGAAAATCTTACCTAACAAAGGTAATTACTTTTAAGTGCAAGGGATAATCAATGGAACTTCACCCATATATATAAACTACTTTTATAGTTGTAAAGCATTTTTAAAGCCCTTTACAATGTGGTCTCTGGTGATCGTATTGGACAAATCACATTCCAGCTCTCATCTTACCATTGACCATTGCTCTTGTTAGAAGTATGGCATGGTTGTCTCTGGCAATGAAGGATGAATACAGTTCAACTCTGGCCTAAGACACACAGTAGCTGTGACCTTGGGAAAGTCACTTAACTTTTCTGGGCCTCAGTGTTTTCATCTGTAAAATAAGGGGGAAGGGTACTTCTAAGGTGTCCCTTAAGATCTTACTCTATGATCCAATTCTCTTGACTCTTTGGGCAGTGATGTTTCCAATCACAGTATGCAATGTCACCTTTTCATTACTTAAATGTGACCAATAAACTCACATTGGCAGGACCAATAATAGTCACCCTATGAGGTTAAAAAAAAATGTAATTATTTCTGAGCTTGGGCCTTTGAGGGATAAGGGAAGGGCCAGCAGCTCCTAAAGCTATCATTCATGCTAGACTTTTAGGTGTCACAGTGACGAAAATGCTGAGCCTCTGTCAGGAATACAAGTGTTCAGATCAGTCTCTACCTGGTGTGAGCCCCAGGCAAGTCAATGGACTTCTACCTGCTTCAGTTTCCTCTCTGTAAAATGGCATAGTAACACCTACTTCCCAGTATTGTTGGGAGGTTAAAGTGAGACACTT
Source organism: Potorous gilbertii (assembly GCA_028658325.1). Classification (NCBI taxonomy): domain Eukaryota; kingdom Metazoa; phylum Chordata; class Mammalia; order Diprotodontia; family Potoroidae; genus Potorous; species Potorous gilbertii. The sequence continues at coordinate 187,788,734 of CM053772.1, read as the reverse complement.
GTGGTGTGCTATATAAATGCCAGCTGTCATTTTGTCATTGTTATATGGAGGCAGCAGTTTACAGTACTGAACTACACAGGCAGCACTTTTTACCTGGCACCCAACAGAGTTAGAAAATCAAAACTAAATCTAGGATGATTTTTCCATTATCTGCTTCAGAAAAAAAAAATACACACAGCACATCTTTATTAAGAAGTATGCACAGGTAAATGAAAAGGTCACTAAAAGGAAGCCAAACTCTGAGTAACTGAAAAAACCAATAACGGTCCCAGGTAGGCACAGAATGAAGCCTGTTCCATTTCATTTGGCAGAGATCCAGATATACATGTTGCTTCCCCATCAAGTCAGGGTCACTCTAGGGTTTACTTTTGCTTAACAGCACTCCTTTGTCACAAGGGAACGTTCAATTCCAGAGGCGGAGGAGTAGGACCAGAAAAGACAGTGATATAAACCCAAAAGGCATCTGTAAAGCATATTGTTTTTTAAGTCGCCATTTCTTAAATAGGGTGATCAGGTGGTGCAGGAGATTGAACACTGGGCCAGAAGTCAGAAAAACTCTAGTTCAAATCCAGCCTTGGACTCTTACTGCTGTGTGACCCTGAGCAAGTCACTCAATTTTGTTTGCCTCGGTTTCCTCATCTGTAAACTGAGCTGGAAAATGGAAATGGCAAACCATTACAGTATCTTTGTCAAGAAAACCTCAAATGGGATCATGAAGAATGACTGAACAACAAATTTCTTAAATGTTGTCATTTAGATACAGAATTCTAAGTCCTATTTATATTTTTCTTTTCCAGTTGTAGTTTTACATTTTATTTTGTTTGAGACTTGGATTGATCAGCTTGGGGTTTTTATTTTGGTGTTATTTTGCTGGAGAAATTTCTTGAATATTGTGCCAGTCAAAATCACATCAATATTGCTAACAAGAATACTGGACGTGTTAAAAAACAAACAACTTCTGCCTCTGACACTTCAAAAGTCCCAGAACAAAAGGATTCCTGAGATTTTCTTCACACCGAACCCATCAAAGTAAACCATGAATAGAATGGGTTAAGACTGATGTTTTTCCTCTAACACAGATTTCTTTTTTTCTTTGCACAGTTTAAATTCCTGAGCACTCTCCTGTGTAGGCAAACCAGACTCTTAATAGAATTTTAATGTCAACACTCATGTGTATCTTTTTCAGCTTTGCTTTAGATTAAGCAAAGCCTATATGAACAGAAACAGATTGTGAAAAAGTTAACCCTCTCAGCAAATTTGTCCCCTCCAATAGGATTAAAATGGGCAATATTTTCTTACAATAACACTTATGTACCTGCTCATTCTTATTCTGACTATGAACTATTCCATGACCATGGGGAGTATTTTATAAATTAACTAATTCATTTATTTTTAGTTTTCAACATTCACTTTTATAAGATTGAGTTCTAAAATTTCTTCCTCTTCCTCCCCCCGCTTCCTGACCCTCATGGCAAGTAGTCTGATATAGTCTATACATGTACAAATATATTTCCATGCTAGTCATGTTGTGAAAGAAGAATCAGAACAAAAAGGAACCATGAGAAAGGAAAAAAGAGCAAATAGTATTCATGGATCTGCATTCAGGCTCCATAGTTCTTTCTCCGAATTTGGACAGCATTTTCCATCATGCGTCTTTTGAAATTGTCTTATTGAGAGGAGCTAAGTCTATCAAAGACGGTCATTGCAAAATGTTGCTGTGACTGTGTATAATGTTCTCCTGGTTCTGCTCATCTCTCTCAACATCAGTTCATAGAAATCTTTCCAGGTTTTTCTGAAATCTGCCTGCTCATCTCATGGAATAACAATACTGCATTCCATTCATATATCACAACTTGTTCAGTCATTCCCCAACAGATGGGGAATTTCCCTTAGTTTCCAGTTCTTGGCCACCACAGAAAGAGCTGCCATAAATGGTTTTGGACATGTGGGTCCTTTTCCCTTTATGAGGAGTATTTTAAGACAATGTATCTGTATATAGTTAGCAAATTGAGAAAGTTACAAAGTAAGTGTTAGGAATTAAACTATTTCCTTCCCATCAAGAGGAAAAAAAATGGTCTGAGGTGGTAACCTAACAACTTTCATTCAATCTTTCTGAATTTAAACAAAATAAATTTGAATTTAAAGGTAATTTATAAACCCTAAGACAGATCTACACAACTTGTGAACTTCAGGTGGAAATCAGATAGACTAGAGAGAGACTGATGATGTTTCCAAGGTTATGTGACAAACAGGAGAGTGTGCAGTGGCAACCCTACATCTTCCCTCAGGCTGCCTTGAGCCGTATGTTGTGCAGGCATGTCCTAAAGAGTTAAGTTATATAGTAGGAAGTAGAGATTGATCTGTAGTGAGATCAAGGGATCACTTTAAGAAAGGGAATCTGGTATCCCCTTAATTGGCACTGTCCCCTACATGGGGATACACCTTTACATGAAATGGGACCTCGAGGCAGCACGTTCTGGCAAAAGTGCAGTGAAGGCTGGGAGTGGGAGGACGCGCTGGCCTTCAGAAAGGCCAGCGAAGCTCCATCCTACCCCAGAAGCAAGTGTAAGGCAACAAGTTGTAATGGGGAAAAAAATTGATACGGGAGTTAGGTGATAGAGTTTCCATTCTTTCTCTGTGTGAATTTGGACAAGTCATTCCACATCTCCCACCTTTAATCCATAAAATGCTGAGTTCGAGAGGTAGCTGCCATATCAAGGAAATAATGGGAGATTTGGAGGCAGTGTAAATGGATTCAAATTCCAACTCTGATACTTATTCTTTATGTAACTTAAGACTTAATTCCTCCTTGTTCCCTAGCTTAAAAAGCAAGAACATGCCTGAGTAGTCTCTATAATAACAGGAGAGTCCCAGACCTACAACATTAAACAAGAGAATTTTGTGCTGCTGTGGAGTCCACATTTCTAAGTCTAAAGGCAAAGCATATCACCATTGTGCATTTTAATCTTTTCCAGGTACAAAGAGTTATTGATTATGCTCAACCAACAGAATCTGAGAGTTGGAAGGAAATTTAGGGGGATCATAGATCTGGACCCTAGAGGCCAGCTGGCCTAGTCCCTCATTTTTTACAGATGAGGAGGAGAAGCCCAGAAGGAATCAGTGGTTTGCCCAAGATCACACAAGCCCCCAAAATCTCAAGGGTCACATTCAAACCCAGATCCTCTGACTCCAGATCTAAGTCTTTCCACTCTACCACACAGCCTTGATTTATCTGTTCCCACCTTCCACTCAGTACAAGAGTCTCCTCTCCACCTTCCCGAATTAACTGGCTATCTAGACTTTGATTGAATACTTCCACTGCTTCACAAGGCAAACCATTCTAATACACTTCCTTACACTGAAGTAAAACTCCCTCCTCATAACTTCCACTCATTGATCCTAGTTTATCTGATACTGAGCACAACAAATCTAACCTTGTCTGGCCTTTATCTTATCCCTTCAGATTTTCTCTTTTCTAAAGTAAAATGCCCCTGGCTCCCTTCAATCATTCCTCATATAACACATTTCCCCAGTTGCCCTTTTCTGGATAGCCTCCATTTGGTCAATATTCCTATTAAAATGCAGCACCTAGAACTGAACCTGATCCTTCACAGATGGTCTGATCAGATAAGAGTGTTATCTCTTTTTCAATGAACAGTATACTTTCTATGAATGTAGTAATCTCCTATTAAAGACTGAATTAGTGGTATGGGTTTTTTAAGCACCCTAGTTTCCTTGTGAGCTCATGAGCGACTAAATCTTTATACTCTACATGCTGATTACAAACTGAACTAGTTGTTTGCTCTAGACAATGATGCAAATTTGGAAAAAAGCTGGTCATGGCGTGAAAGGTCAGCCTAGGCTATCCATGTCTAATTCTTCTTTACAACATGACTACTGTGAAAATATGTTTTATATGAATGCAAATGTATAGCCTATATCAGCTTGTATGCTTATCTTGGGGAGGGGGAGAAAATTTAGAACTCAAAATCTTATAGAAGTAAACTAAGAATAAATAAATCAATTTTAAAAAAGTAACTAGAGAGAATAAAGACTAACCTTATTTCCTTTTTTGGCAGAATTATTAAATAAGTAGATGAAGAGAATGCTATACAGTTTACAGTAATCGTGCTCAAAAAAATTTTTTTAAGCAACGTATCTCATACTTTCCTCACAAATAAAATGGAATAATAAGATGACAATACTAGAGTGTTCCCACTGTACTCAGCCCTCATCAAACCTCATCAGGAGTACGTATCATGTTTACTTCTAGACATTACAATTTAAGAAAGAAACTGATAAACTGAAGTGTCTCCACAGGAGGACAATAAAGATGCTAAAGTCATTCAAATGGCAGTCTGGAATGGGTGGTTTCAGGATGTATCTTTTGGGTCTCTACACCAAAAATTTGTCCTATTTCTTCATTCATAAAATAAGGATATTAAGACTGTAAACTATTTTTTTTTAAAAGTAAGTCCACGGTATATGAAGATTGTATGAAGAAAGAACCGGGAATGTTTAGCCAGGGGGAAGAATATGATCGCTGTGTTCTGAGTAATTGAAGGATTGTTATGTGGAGGAGAGATTAGATTAGTTTTGCCCTAGAGGGCAGAACTAGGAGCAATGGGTAAAAGATGCTAAGAGTCCAATATCGACTTGCTGTCAGAGAAAATTTCCTAAGAATTAGTGCTGTCCAAAAGTGGAATGGGCTACCTGGAGAGGTGGGGGATTTCCTCTCCTTGGAACCGGGATGACCATTTTGGGGGGATGCTATGCTGGGAGCTTGTTTGTGAATATGTTGGATTAGAAGGCACCAACCTTCAAATTCTGTAACTGTGTCCAGTTTTGCTTCACTGGGTTTCTTTGTTACTAATAGAGCATTCAATGGCAGGAAATATACGAGAAATTACTGTGGTATGAAAAAAACCATACACACACACACACATATGTACATACACATTTATATATATATACATATATATAAAATCAGCAAAGTTTTGCCTCCTTTAAAAAAAAAAAGGGAACAGTATAATAACAGTAGTTGAATTTGTATAGTGTTTTCCATTTCAGAAATCTCTTGTCTTACAATACAGGTATTATTAGTCCCATTTCATAGTTGAGGACACAGGATTAGAGAAGTTATGAGAGACTTGACAGAAGGCAGCTAAAAGTGGCTGAGTCAGGACTCCCATCTAGGCCTTCGGACTCCAAGTTCAAGGCTCTTTCCACTATAATAGAGCATGAGGGAAAGGAAGAAATCCTCCCTGGGCTATTCTACCTCATGTATCCTTAGGGTAGAGCAGCAATAATGTGTTTGGTGAGTTTAATATAAACAGTTCACACATGGTAAATATGATTTACAAAAGAAAATCTGAGGCTAAATGTATCCAGCTACAGACTGAAGGGAAATGAACAGGGAAAGGACAGATATTTTGTGGGCTGATGTGGAGGTTACCATTAGCTCAGCCACTGCCTAATAATGAAACCAATCAATTTTGAAAAGGGCATAAACATTAATGAAATGTGCAAATAAGATTCATCTGGTAGCACTGCCTACATCAGGGACATCACATAAAAGTGTAAGAGTACTTCAGAGTACATCAGAGCTGATGTAAACAGCAAATCAATGCATCTGAACCAAAAACATGAAACATCAATATTATGGGTGAGAGAAACATGGAAAGTAGTTAAGTGAAGAGTTCCAAGTGGACAGCCAATTAGGAGTTTGCTTTGGGATTTAAAAGCCAAGAAAGGCCATTAAAAGGCTAGTTACAGATGATCACAGCCTTCTGGAATAGGAATATTTTAGTTCCTTTATCCCTTGAGTATCCAGATATACCTTTCATACTCCATTTAAATTTAAGAGTCCCTCTTGTACCAAAAACATGTTCCCCCATTTCCTCATTTGTAAAATGGGCACAACAAGAATGTAAACTATAAAACCAAATGTATAAAAATTTTTAATGGTTAAATGTTATATTCATCAAGCAAGAGACTGATGTTAACATAAACAGACTCTTGAGATCTTAGTTTCTGGTACTCTTCCACCTGAAGAAAAACCGTTTTAAAAAAATGTTCAGTGAGGTACTACTAAAGGATTCTGTAGACAACCAAGAGACTAAAATAGTATTAATTAAATATGCTCGAGTTTAAAAAAAATTGGTAATATTTCAATTCATCTTGTTTCCTGAGCAACTCCTGGCTCTAGCCAGGAATAGTTGTATGACCATGACTGAGTCACTTAGCCTTCGACCTCAGCTTTCTCATTCACAAAACAGGGAAAAGGCTAGAAGTGGTATTCTTAAAGTTTTCTTCCAGCTCTAAATTCCTAGGATTTTATGCAACATTATGCTATACAGTGAGAGGCACATAAGAAGTATATACTATTGTCTTAATTTTTAAAAAAAAAATTATTTAGGTCCATATTTATTCAATACCATGTACATTCATTAATTACATATTGCAGATACCGTTTGGGGGCACTGCAGATAAAAACATTTTAAAACATCACAGTACCAGTACTCAAGAAATGCAAGAAAGGATGAAGTTGATTTTAGTGAAGCCTCGAAGCCTTGTAGGCAGAGTGAAGTGAGCAGACGCAGGAAAACAGTTTATGTGATAACAACAACATGAAAGAGACAATTCTGAACACTTAAATGTAATTCCAGAGGACCAAAGATGAAACATGCTACCCGTCTCCTGATAGAGAAGTGATGAATCAGAGCTGTAGATTGGGAAAATTTTTTTAGACTTGGCCAATATGTTTGCTTAATTGTACATATTTGTTACTGATAGCTTCATTTTTCTTTCTTTTTTTTCTGAAGGAGGTAGAGGTGTAATGGCAAGCAAAGTAGGATCCTTTGCTGTTTTTTGTTTTAGTATAATCAAATGCCTCTGATGGAATCTTGCTTTTGAGTGAATTAATCAAGTCTTTAACTAGAAACAGTATATGTATTTGTATTTTTAATTATTTTAATGTGATTAAAGATCTTCTCCACTCATTAACAGGAGTCTGATTGTGTGTGTTCAAGTCCTTTGTTGCTGAAGAAGACCATGCCATCAGAGAAATAATGACATGACTCACACTTGACTTTGTTTTGAGTGAGGCAGGGCTGTGCAGGTCACCAGCCTCACTTCTCCTCCAGAGCCATCTGAATCCAGTGACCAGATAGATATTCATCAGGATGACTGGAGATGACCCAGAATGAGGCAATAGGGGTTAAGTGACTTGCCCAAGGTCACACAGCTAGTGAGTGTCAAGTGTCTGAGGTAAAATTTGAACTCGGGTACTCCTGACTCCTACACTAGTGCTCTATCTACTGCACTACCTAGCTGCCCCGAGTCTGATTAGGGAAGATTTGTAGGAAGACCCATACCTTTTGTTAATGAGGCACTGGTTCTCAAGGGTTGTAATGCCCTCTGGCTCTGAAAAATATGTGCGCACGCGCACACACACACCCACACACACACTCTATGAGATGAAGTTTTACTTTGGAGCTTACTTGTTTGTTTGATCAGATAAGACTCTGGGGAGCCAGCATTGTCCCCGACTCCCACCCTGGAAAACTCAGATGTTGGTGCTTCTCTCTCTGGTAATTATGTATGTATGATCAGACAGTTATCTGTGATGTATGTATTACTTTTGGTCAGGCAGCTGGAAGCCCTGTCTGTTGATTTTGATTTCTTTGTATTTTCTCTGAAGTTCAGGGTGCTGACTTTTTCCCCCTGAACTAAGTGAATGATATATGTGCTTGATTAAAGTAGATTGTTGACACCTCAATAGTTTCCTTTTAGAAAAGCAGATTTAAGAACCAGTGATAGCAGGCCCTCCTGTGTATGTCGGGATCCTTGCTTTTACCGTAGGATAAAGAGGAAATTGATTTGTGTATGAAAATTAAAAAGAAATTTTATTTTATTGAGGGATATACCATATGTAGAGAAAAATATAAGGTAAAGTTTGATAGGGAAAAAGAGAGATACAGACAAAATACTTCATGAAAATTTGAGAAAACAAGAAACAACTTCAATCAAAGAGGGCTTCAAAGAGTAGCAAAGGAGCAGGTAGGTGGCCCAGCGGATAGAGCACTGGCCCTAGAGTCAGGAGGCAATGATTCAGTCTCAGATACTTGCTAGCTATGTGACCCTGGGCAAGTCACTTAACCCCCATTGCCTAAAAAAAAAAAAAAAAGAGAAAGAGATGACTCTAAAGCTTTGAGCCCAAATGATTGAAAGAATGGTATATATAAGGGTAGTTTTGAGGAGGGTCGGTCTGGAGGAATGGGACATGTTGAGTTTGAGGTATCAATGCTTCCCCATCTTCAAAAATCTCCCATTTCTTCCTTTCCTGCTACCTGTCATACCATATCTCTCCTGCTTTGTGTGGCTAAACTCCTTTAGAGGACCATCTACAATAGGAGAGTTTTTCTTCTTAACTCCCTACAGTCGGGCTTCTGAGCTCAACATTCAACCAAGGTTCTCCTCCAAAGTTACCCATGAATTCTTAATTTCCAAATCCAATGGCTTCTTCTCCATTCTCATTCTTTTTGACCCCTCTGCAGCCTCTAGTTAATTATCTTTTTTTTGATACCATCTGTTTTTGCCTTCATATCAGCAGTCTTTACCACAGGGCCTGGCCCGTGGTAAGAGATTAATTCTCATTAACAGATTGAGAGAAGGTATCCAAGAAATATGCTTCCAGTGACTGGAGCTGTAATCCAGTCTCATAGTCCAAGGTACAGAATCCACCCCAAACTCTTCCTTTTGATCAGTTCCATTGACAATGAGAGACCTGACCCTTTAAACAATGCCATTCAGAATACATTTTAGTCTCCAACAAATCCCCTCCAACAAATGTCCAAACTGCATTCCTTCTTTGTCCTTTCTTGAACAGAACTTTCTAGTTCTCCCCTGAGGACACCACACGCTATGCAATCCTTTCCACTTGCAGCAGATCTACTCTCCCTCACCTTCCCTTCCAAACCCATCTTTGCCTCCTCATCAACCAATTTCATAAGTCTTTATTTGGTATTCTACAGTCTCTGCCCAATGCCCATCTCAACTTCAGCCATCCCAACCAGCAAATTTTTATCTTTGGGAAACTTCTTATATTTAATTTCTCTGCCTCTAGGGCTTCTGAAAAGTTAATAAAAATCACAAAACTGAGCTGGTTTCACCCACTATAATTTCATGGTCCATAATCTCAGCTGAGCTGTTATTGCTGGACAATTTTGCAATTCCAAGATCATGACATCTCATCTCCTATCTCTGTACCTTTGCAAAAACTGTCTGCCAAGCCTGAAATATTCTTCCCTTTCACCTTTGCTTCTTAGCTTACTTTACTTCCTTAAAGCTCAGCTCAAATCCCACTTCGTCCCTTCTTGGTGACCTCAGTTGTCAGTCTCTTCCTATCTGAGATTACTTTCTATCTAGTCTTATTTATATCTTGCATTACCTAATTGTTTACATGTTGTCTCCTCCTTTGGAACATAAGCTTCCTGAAAATAAGTACTGTATTTTTGCCTTTCTTTTCATTCCCAGAACTTAGCATGGTGCTTAGCATACAGTAAGCACTTAATAAATGCTAATTGACTAGATCTCATCTTATTCCCTACAGAGATTGGTCCAAACCTTTACTTTTTTCTCTTTACACTTTTCCCATCCCCATGTTTACAGCAGATGTGATTTACCTCCTTCCAGGAGAAGATGGAGGAATGGGAACTCCTCTCCTCATTTCTTAAACATCTCCGTGTCATGACCCTCTTGATCGTGCTTCCTTCCAGCCACAGCAGCTCCGTGCTTACTATTCTCTAAAGCTAATCCATCCACCTACATCCTTGAGCCCTTTTTTCTGCCTTTTCCAGCAATCAGTCATTTTCTTTCTTCTCTCTCTCATAACGTTTTAGGCAAGATATTAGTAAATTGGAGAAAGTCCTTTGGAAGGCAACCAGGATGTCAAGGGACCTTGAGGTCCTGCCAGATGTGGATTGGTTGAAAGAACTAAGTTTGTTTAGCCTGGAGAATATTAGACCTGGTTGGAAGGGGGAGGAGTTGTGGGACGGGTAACACTTGATAGCTATCTTAAAGTATTTTGAGGGTTATCTTTTGGAGAAGGAATATACTTTTTTTTTCAACCCCAGAGGTTAAGAAACCAACAACAATGGGTGAAAGCTGTAAAAAAAACCAAAACAACAAAAAAAAAACCTCCCAAAAAACAACCCAAAACTAAAGAAACAAACAAAACCCATTCTGCAAAAAACATGTGTTTGGGCTATCAGTCAGAGAAATCTTCCCTATAAGCAAGTTGTCCAAAAGTATAATGGGTAGTAGGCTCCCCTTGATTGGAAACTTTCAGAAAAAAGTCTTCTGGACCATTTGTTGAGTTTTAGAAGGGATTTGTTCAGAGAGTATACAGGTCAGATTATATGGGCTCTGAGGTTCCTAGCAGTTCTGTGGCCCTCTGCCTCTGGGGGCTGTGGGCACAAACAATTCCAGAGAGTTTAGTAGTGAAAGGCAAGAAAGATAGGTTGATAATTTGAGTGGGTAGCAGGGATTATTGAAACAATTAGAAAACACAAGACAGAGTATAATTAACTTCCAGGCTTATGGTATGGGCAGTAAATACCTTTAAATGTCTGTGAAGGGCCAGTACAGAGTGGTCAGATAAGACTTCCTACACATTATTGGAACTAGCAGTCATTTATAATGCCTGTCTGGGGACATCAATTTTTTCCCGGTATGAAAATGTGTCTGAGAAAATCAAGCAACTCCATTGTTTCTATTTCCTTTAAGTGGTCTCCAAAAGATGAATGCTATGGGAAACTTCAGAGAATTCCCTAAAGTGGAAGGGCTAGAGAGAACTTTAGAGATCAGTCTTCTATTCTAGTTCAACCACTGCATTTTTACAGTTCCAGAAACTGAGATCCAGGGATTTGCATAATAAATCTGCATAAACAGTAAGAGGCAGAGCTGAGACTCAAAGCTAGGACTTCTGAGTCTTTTGACTTCAAGGTCAGTCCCCTTTCCAATAGATTAAACTTCCTGCCAATTCTGGGGAAAATGCTATTCCATATTGTGCCCACAGAAAGGGACGGCTTCTTTGTGTCTTCTCTGAATGATATGACTAGAACAATGACAGGCATAGCAACGTTTATGAGGCAGCTTGAAAACACTGGATGACTCATTAGTGACTTTATGTATATGGATTGTAGTATAAACATATACTCATGGAGGACCATGTGACCAAAGGCAGTCAGTCATGAGCAAGATCTGCAAATCACCTCCAACAATTAATTAGCCCTGAAATATCAACGCTTTGCTTGTAGGCACATGTTGATGCCTCGCACTGTACCATGAGGCTATTAAAGAAAATTCTTGGAGAGTTTTAAGCATGGGTGCTGTGCTTTCATATCTCTCTGATGAATACATCCAACAAACAGGTGTCATTGCAAGATGATGGCAGAATTCAAGACTGTATGCTTGTCACGACCAAGGGAAGCAACAAAAATGCCCTTGGGCTGGAAAGTCACCACACTCAGGCTAACAAGAGGGAGCAAAGCATCCACTCTGGAAAAGGCAGTGGTGTGAGAACAAGCCGATCAGTGGATTCTCTGGAGCAGGAATAAAGTCAGGGTTTCTCCAGAAAAGTGGGAATGAAAGATAAAAATTTTAAAGATCATAAGGAACATAGATTTAGAAATGGAGGAGTTCTTCCATGTCATCTGTGCACTGCCCTCCCCCAACCCCTCCCAACTTACAGATGAAGGTAACTGTGAACCAGAGGGGCTTAAGTAACTTGCTCAACATCAGTCAGAATCAAAATTTGAACCTTCGACTCCCAATTCAGCACTCAATCACAACACTCTGACCGAGAAAATGAAACATAGAAAGTGGTTTTTAAAAGGGAATAGTAAGTAAGTACCCAAGGCTCAGAGACTATTTTCTCTGTTTCAGATTTTTATACTTAATCAGATTTATAAGCCTAATTCCAAATGCTTATTGTATGAAGGCTTCCATAGTCAGATGCCACCGAATAGGATATAAAACCTAGAAGCCACTTCCTTATTTTTCTCCCCAGTGTTCTTAAAATGACTTTGATGCTTCCCTGGCATTGACTAGTTGTCATGGAATTTGTCACCAGCATTAAAGCAGGGCTATGTAATACCAGAACTAAATAGTTCTTCTACTTAATGGCTTCCACAAAGTACACAAATACCATAGAATTGAGTTGGCTACATTTTAGAAATGTCACTTAAGATCAACACCTGCTGGCACTTGTCCTCTTGGGTGTCTTCAAGCTTTTCCTCTTTCCTGGATCTTGCTCATCTACCTACAATCATGTCCAAGTTTCCCCATTCCTAAAAAAAAGAAACAGCCTTCCTATGGCTCTTCTGCCATATCTCCCTCCTTTTAGTCCCAGACAGATTCCTTTGAGGAAGAGGTCTATACTTAGCACCTCTCTCCACTTCCTCACTACTGACCACTCATTTGCCATCTAGTTTTGTGGGATGGATTTGCAATCCCACCAGGCTACTGAAACTGCCTTCTGAAAGGTTACCAATGGTCTAAACTTCAAGTTCAATGATATTTTTTTCCCCTTTTAGTTCTTATCCTCCTTGGGGACAGCCAAATGGCACAGTGGATAGAAAACCAAGTCTGGAATCAGGAAGACTCACCTATGTGAGTTAAAATCTGACCTGTGACATTTACGAACTCTTTGACCCTTGGCAAGTCACTTAACCCCGTTTGCCTCAGTTTCCTCATCTGTAAAATGATCTGGAGAAGGACACAGCAAGCCACTCTGGTATCTTTGCCAAGAAAACCCCAAATAGGATCAACAAAGAGCTAAACTGAAAAACTCAGTAACAACATCCTCTGATCTCTCTCTAACACTTTACACTGTTGACTAACACATATCCTCCAAAACCTTGACTAGCAAGGCTGAAGGCTACAGTGGTGCTGCTGAGAGGGCCTCAGTGGGAATCCTGACTCTATAGATAAAACTTGTAGGACTTTCAGCAAGTGACTTAACCTCTTAAACCTGAGCCCTTCATCTAAATGCGGGGAAGTAGACTTACTAGCCTCCATATTCCTGTTTCAGCTCTAAATCTAGGATCTTACAATCCTCTGCTATCTCAATGTGGGCAGACACTCCCCAAGACTCTTTCTGTCCAACCTCATCTTTCTTTCTCTCTACCTCTAGGCAAGCTCACTCTTAACCACAGCTTTAACTGCTATCCAGAGACAACTCTCACATCACCATGTCTGGTTGTGACTTCTCTTTCAAGATCCCAGATCCCCATCTCCAACTGCTTTTACTGAATATCCCCGAGACAAGAAGGGAAACTCAGAATATCCCAAACTGTCTCCTTTCAGCAGAGATTATTTGATTCATTGTACTTATAATCTCAGTGCCTAAAACAGTGCCTGGCATACAGTAGGTGTTTAATAAATACTTGTTGATTGATTATAGGTTAAGGGCAACATCAGAATTTGAACACAGGTCCTCTGTCTTCAAATCTAGTATTTTTCATTTTACCAGCCTTTATCTTTCTTTTTTCAAAATGATGCTAAGATTCCAAAAACTTATTCCTCTTTCTGATTTCATTGGGTAGCAAAATCACAGGATTTCAGAGCTGGAAGTGACTTCAGTGGCCAACTAATCCAATTCATATCTGAAAAAGAATCCCTACCACGGACCTAACAAAGTCATTTAATCTCTAATTGAAGGCCTGCCAGGAGACAGAACCTATTATGAGGCAGCCTGCTATACTTCGGGACATCTCTCTTAGGAGGCTTCTAGAAAGTCTTAAATGTGTGGCTTTGCATCTTCTCTCCCTATGACTACTGGCTCTACCCTTGGGGTTAAATAAACTAATTCAATCCCTTTTTCTCTGTTGTAGCTGTTAAATTTTTTTTTTGTTTGTTAGTACTTTAAAACAGGCTAACCATTTCCAGAGAGCTTATATTTCTCTACCAGTTTACTATTACTATTACAAAATGACCTGTATTTTTCTTACTCCATGCCTTTGTCCACCCCACTGACTCCTAATTCCTGTGCCACCCCTCCAAATTTATCGAATTTATAACTGTCCTTTCTGCCCCCTTTGTCCAAACAAAGACCTTTAATTCCATCCCTTAACTCCTGCCAGACCCCTCACAAGGTACTCTGCTTCTAATGTTTCTGTGAATTTATCTAATCATTTTGTGTTACAGCTCTATGTCTATGTGTATGTCATATTCCATCCACCATCAGCACTAAATTACAAATTAGAAAAGGGAAAGGACTGCATCTTACCCATCCCTCTTTATCTCCCTTAGAACTCAGCAGTGTTATGGATAAAGGAGGCTTTCCTTTGAATTAAACTAATATTTAATTCAAACTAATCTTGGAGAATAGCTTTTCCCTTAACAAAATGTTTCTTTCACATCCTCTTTCCATAAGGTAAAGTAATGTTTTCTCCATTTACTGTAAGATAGAATTGGAGCAGATGTGACATCAAGTGACCAGACAGACAACTGATCCTAGACTGTACGAATTCTGCCTCTAGGAATAAACTCCTGCTTAGTCATAGCAAAGAACTGGGACTACACATTGGTTTACACATGAAGGTCCATTGCAACCAGCAGAGAGATACAGTATCCCAGAACTACAACTCAAGCAGGGTACTCATGGTTGCTAGTTTCCTGACCACAGCAATGTCTTTTAGGCCATTAAGAGAATCTGCCAAGAGATTCCATTGCTAGGTATACACCCCCAAAAGGTCAATGGTTTAAAAAAAAAAAAGCCTCCACGTAGACTAAAATATTTCTAACAGCACTTCTTGTGGTACCAAAGAATTGTGCATTTACCTTGTATACATCAAATAGAAATGGCTTAGGTGAGTTATGGTACTTGATTGTAATGAAATATTGCTGTGCTATAAAGAGTAAAGAATCTGCATCATTTCTTATGTCCTTCTGTGCTTTTCCATAGAATCAGGAAAACAGGAAAAACAGAGTCAGGAAAATAGCATATAAAATAACTATAACAACATAACAGGCACATAAATCATTTTTTCTGAAATATTGACATTTTAGTAAATAAAACATTGCTTGTAAATGTTAAACCCGAAAAACCCACTGGGTTTGAGTTTATAACCCGCCTATCTAGGTTTGTAAATATAAAAGTCTGTTCTTACAGCTAATCAGCATATCATTTAGTCTAATCTTTTTTTTTTTTTAAGTCAATGAGGAAACAGATGGGTAGGAAGATAAAAGTATTCTCCCAGAGTTGCTCAGTAAATAGGCAGCAAAGTTGGGATTAGACTTCAGTCTTAAAATCACCGGGCTGTTATTCAGCCACTTGGGTTCTAACTTCCAGACTGGGGCAGGAAAGTCTATGGTCCTGCCCTCCAGGAGGACATGGGGTCTGCACAGCTCCAGGAGGGGCCATGTTTCTCTGTCTACTCTTCTCTTCTTTGCTTCTTGACTACAAATAGATCCTGAGAGACTATGGCAGTCTCTACTACAAGTCAACTCTCACATCAACAAATCAGCTGTGCTCTAGCCATCCTCCATCTGCCTTGCCTCTTCTCTAGAGTGCTGACTGGCACCTCCCCATCTGTGACTTCACAGTGGAGAGGCTAATTAGACCTGAATGGGACCCTATAAAACATCTGGAGCTGTTCTGAGGCCAGGACCCAAGAATCCTAGTCAAAATTTAGTACAGCCATGAGTCAAGTCTTGGGAATAACCCTCTGATGAGACCATCCTCTTGCCACAGCTTGAAGATCATTGTGACCAAGGCTCTGAATGACATCTCTGATCACATCCCTTCTCTCCTTTTGGAATTTACAGTCTAGGATCATGACACTGTGTAGTCTGAGCTGCCTGAATGGGTACCCGGCCAGCTGGGTAACTCAACCCATCCTCTTCCTCTCCTCTCCAAAGGAAGGTAAATTTTGATGGCCAGAAGCTGCCCCCTTAACTTGGGGTTTATGGGCTAGATTGATTCCTTGATTTCTTCCTTCCTTCAGAGAAAAATCTTAAATCCATTGCGCTCTGGAGCTCATAGACTGGACTGCAATAGGTCCCTACCCATGCTGCACTTTGAGGCTGTATTTTGGGCTCAAAGTGAATATCAATGTTTCTCTTTTGACCAGCAACCATGAGGGTCTTCCCCCCCAGTCTGATTTTTTTTTTTTTTACATAAAAGGGGCCACCCTTTAGTCACTTCTTAGAGAGGTCTACTCATTGAATGAGTGTTACCTCACTCTTAAGTGAGAGCCTGAAAAAAGACCTTAGTCTAAAAGGGCCAGGATCCCATTGCATCCTGGGTCATCTCCAGTCCTCTTGTTGAATATCTGGCCACTGGACCCAGATGGCTCTGGAGGAGAGAGTGAGGCTGGTAATCTTGCATAGCTTTCCCTCACTCAAATCAAAGTCAACTGCAAGTCATGTCATCATTTCCCTGAGGTCATGGTCTTCTTTGAGAACGAAAAGACAAACACAACACACAACCGCAATAACAATCCAGGACTTCCCTGTTCTCTTTTCATTTTCCTCGCCTTCCCTTTGGTGATCCTCTGCGTGACTCAGATTAAGCCACATGTCCTCATGGGCCAAATAAGAGGATCAATTGCTTTTCATATTAATTAGTCACCCAACTTCTTTGTAAATCCCCCTCTATCCAAACAAGGAACCTCAAGAAAAGCCATAGTAGTGACATACTCAACTGATAGCATGTTACTTCACACAATTAGCCAGTGCTGGCAAACGGCCTCCATCTTTGTGACCCTGACACCACTGCCTGAAGCTGAGACAGAACGAGCTTGAACGTTGCAGAAGAAGATACCTTAATTTGACTTGCATCACAAAGGTGCTGGATTTGAAGTCAGGGTTTCCTCATGTATAAAATAAGGGAGCTGGACTAGATAACCTCAAAGATTTCTTCCAGCTTTAGATCTATGACCAAGAAAGAGCATGGTTGATCCTATTGACTTCCCTGACCCCCCCAAACTGAAGGTGGTCTCTGATCCTCATATTTCCTTGGAATAATACTTTGTCTGAATTTCTTCTCTCAGATATACTCAATCTTGTTTGCTTTTTGCATGTTGTTTTTTCCACCCTCAGTAGAATGGAAGTTCCCAGTGAGGCACAGAAAGGACTATTTTTCATTTTTGTAGATATACCAAGCCCTTGACAGGAGATCTTCCTGGGATTAATATTTACAGTCAAGCAGGCACTTAAGAAACCTTTGATGAACTGTACTGAAAAACTGCTGCCACCATCACATTACTCCAGACAACAATAGAGCATTTGCCCAGTGCTTTGTGGGATGCCCTGCATTTGCTGCTCTCTAGGGTGGGTGGAAGGAGAGGGGGGAGCGGGGAGAGCAGGTGGGACAGAGCAGACAGGGCACAGCAGTTCCTTCCTTCTACTGGAGACTGGGTGGCAATCAGCTCAGCCTGCTTTATGGAGGAAATTTAAAAGCCTTGCTTCTGGCTTTCTTTTGTTAGGTTTTGTGGGAATTATCAATGATGAATTTAATAATTTATGATTTTATAATAACACTTACTATCATGATTATTAAAATCTGTGTTCCCAATAGAGCTTTAGATGAAGCTCCTCATACGGTAGCCCAGGAAAACTTTAAATAAAGTTGGACTCCTTAAATGGCCATCTCTTAGCAAAGTCTCAGTCTACTAAAAAAAGTACAGGTTACCCCAGTGAGCCACTGAACCATGACCTTGGCTACATTCTAGAATAGAATGTTTGACCCTGAATCCCAATCATTGAGCACTGACTTTATTCCCCCACCCCCACTTCCATCTTTCCTCTCCCTCTCTCTCTGAACCTCTTTGTGACATTCAGTAGATTACTTCAAATCTTGGGGCCTTAGTTTCCTCATCTGTAAAATAAGGGGGTCAGACTAGATGGCCTGAAAAGTTTCACTCTAAATCTATGATTCTATCCTTTGTCCCCCTATTTCCTTCTCTCTCCCTACTCGTAATTCCTTTTCTCTCCCATTATTTGTTTGCTTATAGACTTGCCCTCTTTAACACACATACATACCTACAAGCCTAGAGAAAGAGACAGACAGAAAGAGACAGAGAGGGAGACAGCGAGAGAAGGAGAGGAGAGAAGAAGAGATGAAGAAATGAAATTATTTGACTAAGGCTCAAATATTAGTGCTTAAAAAAGAGGTGCTGAGAAGGAACTACTGAACCACAGTTAACTGGAGGAAGATAACCCCATTTAAGAGAGGTTTTATCATTTTTCACATACGTTACACCTTGGGTAGATATTGTGTTGGATCCCAATTCTAATAAGGCAAAGGCAGTAGCCACCGGCCAAGCACATGAGCTCAGAAAAAAAGGACAGAAAGGTCAGAGAGGAGAACAATAGTGGTCTCCAAGGAGTAAGAGGAATTGGCAGCCACAGCAGGACTAGCTTGGCTCAGTGAGAGGTTACTCTGTCCGAAGCAAACTTCCCCAGATTGTTTCCATTTCTACTTTTGGAGAATGAATGTGCACTTTGACTTTTGGGGTGGATAAATATCAGCATAATTACTAACAGATCACTTCCTTGCAAACTTTTTTTTTTTTGCTAACTTGTCTCAGCAAAACAGCTGATGTAGGAGTCTGGCACATTGCACCTCACAGAGCTGCTTCTCTGCCTGGATTTCCCACAGCCAGGCCCTGACTCCCCAGTATTGTGTGTGGCTTGCACGCTACAGATTCTTCTCCCCCTCACCCCCCATCTAAATGCCTCCAGTGTAAGTTGGCACACTGAGGGTGAGGCTGCAGGGTGTACTAGCTGTGAGATCTTTATTAAGGAAACAAAAAAAAATGGGTCCTAGAGCTAAAGTTACATTTAGGAGAGGAAAAAAGTAAGGAAGGTCCTGGCAGAACAATCTACTAAACAGTTTATTTCCTGTTAAAAGCAAGGCGGGTGGGTAGCACAGAGGGAGAAAAAACCTTTGTACCCCATTCATGAAGCTCAGAAAGGATAATCCATTTTACCTGAGCTAAAGGTTTAATGAACACATGGCTAAATATAAAGTATTTTAATCCAGATCCCAGTCTCCCTGTGACAACAGATTGTACAATTGAGGACAAAGATCAAATATTTGCCTTCTTCAAAAAAATGTTTAGGGATCAGGAATATTGCAAGGTGGGTGGGCTGGAGGGGACACAAGGAAAAACTGAATTTACAATCTTAGGAAGTATTGAGTGGTGCTTTGAAAATACTTTTAAGGAAAAAAACAGTTTCTTACAATTTCAGGTAGAAATGAACTGCGATAAAAGCAAAAAGTTAAATGCACCCGTAGTTGACCAGATTCTAAGAGTGCACAGCAGTTCCCACCTAACAACTGAAATTACCATTATAAAAGTCTCCCCTCCTCCACCCTGAAATTAGCATAATGAAGATTTACCCTCTCCCCATTGAAATTAACACTATACATTAAAGAAAGCTACAATTCCAAATCCAATTACAAATACCTGTCAACTCCTCTCACCTAGGCAGTTCCGTTTTAGGGGGAGAAAGGGAAGGAAAAAAAAAACAATATCCCAGAAAGGAAGAGGCTGAATTAATTATTTCAAAAGGCAGCATTAGTTAGGCATGTGGCTTTAACCAGAAGATCCATTAGGCATCCGACTTCTCTCCCAGAAGGAGCTCCCCTCTCCTAAGAAAAAAGTAAAGTTGTACTCACTCGGCCAGTTTCTTTCCTGTTTCCTGTTCGGAACAATGTGACCACTGGTCTAACTATCCAGGGAGAAAATGGGCGTTTCAACTCACCTTTCCAGGTGTTAGGGTTTTTGAAGCTGGCCACAGTCTGGCAGAGCACACGCATCCCTAGCACGTAAGTCAATCAAACTCCGTCGGGTCCGTCCGGACACCGCATTTGCCTTCCTTCTGCAGGTGTCTGTGAGGAGGAAGAATGAATGGTATTGGTTGGCCTGCAGCAGGAAATGTGTGACATCACACAGAACCCTGAAAAGATAATCGTGGCTTCCACCTTAGGGAGCCAGTCAGTAAATTCCTCCGTACCTGTCATTTACCTGAATACCTGCAGCCAGGTGCGAATTATTCAGTTAGAGTCATTTGCAGTCAGGTATTTACTTTCTTTTTTAAGTCACAACCCAACCTACCTGCTCCTGGGTAACTAGTTGTTTTCATCACGACACAGCTCCCTAGCTCTATTAACTGCTGAAGAGTTAACCGAGAAATTTAAACACCCAAACGTGATAGCAATTTACTTGATTTAAACAAGTCACGCGTGAAAATCGGTTGCCTAGAAACTGTAGTACTGTAGAGAGCAAGCTGGAGAGGGAATCAAAAGACCCGAGTTCAAATCCCAAATCTACTCACTGCCAAGTGACCTTGGCTCCAGTCACTTAACCTCTAGGACTAAGTTCCTCTTTTGTAAAATGTGGGGAAGGGAGGGACTGAATGAGCCTTCCTGCTCTACTTCCAGGACCCCATGAAATTTAATAACTTTTTTGAATGGATATCATTTGCTCTTTTCCAGAAATCTATCTCAGAATAATAAAAACTTTAAAAAAACACCTTTGTGTTTACTTATATAAGTTTTATAACCAACTTATCTGTGCACATGTTGTTTCCTTTACTAGAGTATAAGTTCCTCCAGGGCAGGGGTTGTTTGATTTTTTTTATTTCAATATTATGCATACTGTGCCCAGCACATTGTAGACATTGAAGTGTGGTTAAATGAATTAATTTTGTTGGATCTCATTCATACTTCACTCAGAATGTTAGGGCTGAAAAGAACACTAAGAAATCCTGTTGTCCACCCTCCTTGTTTTCAGGGAAGGAAACTGAGGCTCTGAGGATTAAATGGAGTTGACCTATGCTGGAAGAACTTGAATTCAAACCCAGGTCTTCTGACTCAAAATCCAATTTTTTGTTTTGTTTTGGAGGGAGGGTGACCCTACACCACACTCTTAACCAGGAGGATGGGCTGCTATTTTCAAATGAGATGTTCCAACTTTGAAAATGCATTTTTTGTGTTCCAATGACAGACTTAGACATTTGTAACAGTAGTCATGCCCATTACAGCTTGCTCAGCTGGCACGGGGCAGTTACAATTCTTTGTAGGCCTGCAATTACAAGTAATTTAAATGATTCAGATTAGAATGCTATTAATAAGGCGACTTTGCCTGCTAGTTAGAGACAGGAAGGAGGAGTCAGAAGTTATTTCTATTCCCAGCTTATTGTATGACCCTGGGCTGTATGCCATTTCAGCCATTTTTCCACCAGGAAAAATAAGGGTAATGCCACTTACCTCATGACAAAATGGGCTATTACAAGAATATTAAAGAGCAAATGTGAGTGAGTGTGGTAAACAAGCATTTATTCATTCATTCATAATTGAATTTTAATGTTTTATATTTTTGTGGCCTCTTTCCAGGATCCTTGAACAATTTAGACTATGCACTGGAATGTACCACCTGGGGAAACTGTGGAATCTCCTGCCCTGGAGGCCTTGAAAAATAGGGCAGCCTATTTTTCTTTCAAGAATGGCCTAGATAATTTTAGGGGGTTCCTTGCAACACAGTGGCTCTAAATATTGCTTTTCCCCTCTCAGGGATAAAGGTGCTAGAATTCTCAAGTATTTCTTCTTTCTCCCTTCCCTTGTACTTCCTCTTATGCAAATGCTCATTTTAAAAGATGCCATTTTTTTTGACTGGATATATGATTTCATCAGTGTTGAGGACTTCCCAGTGGAAAAATTGCCTTTACCCATGCATATGGGTACCTTCTCTGTAACTATCCAACAGCTGCCTAGAGCAATGAGAGAGCCCTCTCTGCCACTGAGACCATCTCTTTACCCACCACAGCTGCCTTTCAAAAGGTGACACTTTGGGTGTCGATATGAAAACCAATTCAATGGAACAAATAGAGTAAGTATCTGACATAATGGAAAGGGCATCCATCGAACTTGGCATCTAAAAGCCTGTTTTTGAGACTCTGGTGCTAACATTTATTAGTTTTGTGACTTACTAGGGAGTTACTTAAACTGAGTCTCTATTTCATTACCTGTAAAACTGGAAAGCAGATACGTCGTATACCATCCGCCTGACAGAGTTGTGAAGAAAGCTTTCTGTAAAATGTAAAGTACTATTCAAAAGTGAGTTACTATTAGTAGACATTACCTAATTTTATTTTTATGCCAATTCTGAGTTAAATGGGGCAGGTGTTTCCTTCTCATCTCAGACCCTCATAGTGCCCTTAGACAGTAGGAAGGCATTATGAGTGTACTAGAGTACCAAAGTAAGCTAGAATAAGTCTCAACCTCTCTGAATCTTAATTTATTATTAACATAATATTATTAACAGTAAGAATAAATAATAATAACTACCATTTATATAACACTGAAGGTGCCTCACTTCATCCTTGCAACAACTCTAGGAGGTAAGTGCTGTTATTATTTCCATTTAACGGATGAGGAAATGGAGGTAGAGGTGAAATGACTTGCCCAGGGTCACTCAGCTAGAAAAGGTCTGAAGTAGAATTTGAACTTAGCTCTTCCTGACTCCAGGGCCAACACTTTACACACTGTACTACCTGGCTGCCCCATCTCTAATGTGAGGAAAATGGAAGAGAGCTAGGCAAGTGCAGTGGATAGAGCGCCAGACCTGGAGTGAGAAAGACTCATCTTCCTGAGTTCAAATCCAGCCCCATCTACTACTAGCTGTGTGACCCTGGGCAAGTCACTTAATCCTGGTTGCCTCAGTTTCCTCATCTGTAAAATGATCTGGAAAAGGAAATGGCAAACCACTGCAGCATCTTTGCCAAGAAAAACCCCAAATGGGGTCATGATAAGTCAGACACAATTATACATTGACAGAACAATAAGGAAGGACTGGAAACAGTACTACTGGATTATGAGTAAGAAAAACTAGGTTTGAATTCTTGCTTTGTCACTTGTGCAAGGTCACCTTGAGCAGGTCACTTGATCACTAAGAGCTCTAGGTTTCCCTATAATTAAGCCCTTTCTTCAAAACCTGAAGACAAACTGGGCAGTGGGGATAAAAAAATAAAATTTCTGCCTTATATTCTATTGGATAAAACATGTATAAGTAGGAATAGATATATGTATATAGATATTTCTACATATTAAGTATACAAGATAATTTCCAGAGGTGTAGGGAGCATTTAGCAGCTGGAGGAATGCAAAAAGGTGGATCTGCAAAATGAACAGAAAACTTCTTAAGATCTTTTCTTGCTTCAAAAGTCTTTGATCTCATAGGCAAGGCAGTCTTTGATCCCATAGGCAAGGCATGGTGCTCCATATCCAAGAGAGAGAGATCTGAGGACTATTAAAAGCCCTTCTTGACTGTACCTTAAACTTTGCCACCTTAAAACTGAAATCCAATCTGACTTGGGATCAGCGAGTCATTCAGTATGACTGTGGGGGAAGGGATAGTCTGGTCCAGGGCACTGGGACAAATCGCAGCTTTAAATGCCTGCTGGGTATTTAACTTTCACTTATTTGTTTGTTTGTTTGTTTATTAGTACCTGTGATTTTATCAGTAAGGAACTTTCCCTGGGGTGGATATTAACTTTCCCTGGGATGGACAAAATTCCAAGCCCAGACTGACCTACCCTGCAAACTCTTTCAGGAAAGTTAGAAGCTTAAGAAGATTTCCAAATGAGGATTAGGCCATTTTGGTGCCAACCAAGATTTATTTCCCCTTTCTTAATTTCTGCCTTTTGGAAACTATGGATATTGCGGGTGGGGGCAGGGTGGGGGAGAGAAGAGACTTGCAAAAAAGAAAACAAAAACAGAAATCCCTCTAAAAAAAGGAGAAAGTACTAGATTGTAAATGTGGTTCAAAAGTTGAGTACCTGATTTTGCAATAATAAGGCTGAATACAAATGCTCATTACAAAAACAAAGGCACTTCTTTTGCTACTGGAAGGGTGTTCCCTTTGGGAGGGGAGAAGAACTTGTCTGCCAGCTTGTGTTAAACACTGGTATCTCTGACTCAGACTCTGCCCTCACAGAACTGACAATATAATGAGTGAATCAGACTATACCCCTGTAAGATATGGATACCTGAGAAAACACCTATCATACCTACATTTCCCCATGACGAGTGTGGATATGCTCATTAGAATTTCAGTGAGAGGATATCAGAAATTGACAAATGCTACAAATCAGGATTTGATTTTATTATTTTGTTGGTTGTTTAGAATAATAAAGAGATGGAGAAAATGTAAATAAATCAAATTAAACTTAAAAGCATGTCATGTATACATTTTTTTTTCTCAGAGTACTGTTTATTAAACCTTTAGCAGTACATTACTGGAGCCAGCCCCCTTGGAAAACAAATTAGAGTCAAAGAGAGAGAACTGTAGCAGAACTAGGAGTCAATCTAGCTGTGGATGTTGGGGGTGGAGGGAAATCAGTGTCTCTGGTTATCTCCATCTTGCAACACACACAGACTGAAGTTGTTAATAGCAAACATGGACAATCAGTGGTAGGGTCTCATTGGCTGACATGCAAAAAATGATGACACAATTATACAAGACAGGTACAGTAGAGACCAACACAAGATCCCAGAAGACTTATTATTGAGGATGGGGAGTGAGGGAATTACAAAAGGCTGCACTGAGGAAGTGAAAGGGACTTATTCTAGCATGGCATTACCTACAATATTATATTAAGAGACTGCCAATTTCCGTAAGAGGAAATTCACAAAAGCATAATAAGTGTTTTTATTGTAATAAGCAACTTTGTTTCCCCTCGGGCTCAATTTGTCCTTCACCCTGTCCTGTCATATTTTTTAAAAGAGGGAGTACGAGGATGTTGTCCCAGAAAGCTTGTCCAAGTGGCCAGGTATCTTCACTTAACCTCTGTGTTGAAGCTACTGCCTAGAATTTATATAGTCATAGAAAGCTTACAAGGTCTGAAAGAGCTCTCTATCTCCCTACCCCTTCACCAAGATGAAATCACAGATTTTTCATATTCTTGTGTTTATACAGTGATTTAAGATTTTCAAAGCATTTTACAAACATCTGTCTCTTTTGATACTCGTAAGAGGAAGGAGATTGAAGTTCAAGGGATTTGCCCAGGTTCGTGAAGGTAGGGTTGGAGCTGGGATTCGGATTTAAGTTTCTCCTGAGTCAAGTGCAACAGTTAAAAATTTTTTTAAAAAAATTTATTTATTTTCAGTTTTCAACAATTACTTCCATAAATTTTAAATTTTCTTCCCCTCCCTTCTCTTCCTGAGATGGCACATAAGCTTATATAGATTCTACACATACATTCTTATTATATGCATTTTCACATAAGTCATGTTGCATAGAAGAATTAAAATGAATGGGAGAAACCATGAGAAAAATCAAACCAAAACAAAACACAACACAAGAGAAAATAGTCTTCTTCATTCTGCATTCTGATTCCATAGTTCTTTCTCAGGATATGGATGGTATTTTACATCAAGAGTCTTTTGGAAATGTTTTAGTCCTTGTATTGCTGTGAAGGGCTAAGTCTATCAGAAACAGTCCTCACACACTGTGGTTGCTACTGTGTATAATGTTCTCCTAGTTCTGGTCATTTCACTCAGCAGCAGTTCATATAATTTTTTCCAGGTTTTATAATATTCCATTACATTCATATACCACAATTTGTTCAGCCATTCCCCAACTGATGGGCATCCCCTTGATTTCCAGTTCTTGGCCACCACAAAAAGAGCTGCTATAAATATTTTTGTACATGTGGGATCTTTTCCCATTTTTATGATCTCTTTGGGATACAGCCCTAGAAGCGATATTACTGGGTCAAAGGGAATGCACATTTTTGTAGCCTTTTGGGCATAGTTCCAAATTGCTCTCCACAATGGTTAGATCAGCTCACAGCTCCACCAACAATGAATCAGTGCAACCTTTTTTGATAGCGGAGTTGACAGATCAGTTCTCTGAATTCCAGTATCCTCATAAAAGGTTCGATTATGTAAAATGAAAGGTACCTGTTGGAGCGAGCTCTAACTGGCTCACAAGAGCACCTTGTTAAATTTACAGGATCAGCCTTTACAACTCAGAAACCATCATATGCTACAAAACAGGGTTTGATTTATTGTATTTTGGTGTCTAGACTTAAGAAGGTGATGGAGAAGATGTTAAGAAGGCAAATTAGAATTAAGAGCAAGGTGGGCACTCCCAACAAGTGCTAGTTGTTAAAAATTTACCAGCACACCTCAGTAGATGCTCTCTAAGGTCCCTTGCTAGTTCTATCTAATATTCTATGGCTCTGTGTTTTCATTAGATTAGAAGGCTTTTATATGACACATCGTAGAAGCATTATTTACCATATAGTAGCCACTTACTATATGCCTGTTGACTTGATGATTTACACGGAGATAGAAAAGGATTAAAGAAAAATTTGTGAATATTTGTGCTGGATATCCTCCTTGCCTCATGTATAACAAATCAACCAACAAGCATTTATTCAAAGTTTACTATGTGATGGACCTTTGCTAAGTAAGCACTGGGGACCCCTTCACTCAAGGAGTTTACATTTTAATTGGGGAAAGACTAAGAGAAAATATATAAATCAGAACATATAAGAGAAATATATAGTGGATGAGGCAAAGACCCTAGAACCTGGGGGTTCCAGAAAAAGCCTTCTGGGTAAAATAGCACATAAGTAGAATCTTAAAGGATGTCAGGAGTTCAAAGAGTGAAAAGTTGGGAGATTTCCCAGCCCCAAGATAGGTTGGAGTAGGTACAGATTTGAGGCAGGGAGAAAAGTTAGAAGGCTACTGACAGTCCAGGTGAGAAGTGATAAGAGTCTAAACTAGGGTGAGGGCTATGTGTATGTGTGGAGAGAGAAATTATAAGGCATTTTGCAACTGATTAGGGCAGCAAGGTGGCTGGCACAGTATCAGGAAGATTCAACTTTCTAAATTCATTTCCTAATTTGGTGCTTACTGGCTGTGTGATCCTAGGTAAATTTACCTCAGTTTCTTCATTTGTGAAATGAGCTGGAGAAGGAAATGGCAAACCAGTAACTTTGCCAAGAAAACCCCAGATGGAGTCAGGAAGATGTGATTGGACTGAACAACATTTGTAACTGATTAGATACAGATAGTCATGCCTAGAATTCTCTCCCTCTTCACCTCTGTCTTCAGAAACCCCAAGCTCCCTTTCAAGGTTTAGCTCAAGTACCATGAAAAGATTGTTTTAGAGCAAGAGCACCTAGAGTTTGCACCTTTCAATTGACTTAGAGAGAAAGGTGGACGTTGGAATGAGCTGTGGCAAGAAAACAGTCAGGAAGAGAAGTTTTAATAATGAAGGCCAGGAAATCATTAACACATTTAGTATGGAGAAGGGAGAGGCTGCTCCCATTCTACCTCCGGTCTAGACAGGGTGTGAATTTTTTAACTAAATCAGTAACTTCGGTTATTGCAAGTGCTAGCTCTCCCTTAGATGGGACTCTTTGTTATGGAATTGATGAAGGCCTCAGCCCAAGGGTTTCAAGATGTCTTTGCTCCAGAAGGTTACAATTCGGTTGAGTCTTTAAAGAAAGACAGCCTTTACCTGGTGGGGAAAGCAGAACAAAAGAATGGAAAGGCCTAGACCAACACAAAGCCATTCCCTGGAGCAGGCCTCAGGCTTGGACCGGGTTTCAGCATTGCTTTTAGAGAGCCCCCTACTGGGCAGGGTACTATGTACAGCTAAGCAATTGAAACCACGATTCAGAAACAGAAGACCCCTACACAGAGCCTGGCACATGCAGGCACTGGCTATCTTCCTGGGTCAAGTACTGGGACTCCTAAGCCGGGACTGAGCAGGAACTCCAGCTGCCAATAGTGGAACTCTAGAGACATTCTTGTATCAATGGGAGGCATTCCCGGTTCAATCAAAGAACAGTGGGCCTTAACCTTAGGGTGATAGCAAAAGGTGGGGCTCACCTGAGGACAGAATTGCTTGATTCCTTAGCGTACTCAAATTTTGGACTCAAATTTCCCTGTTACTGTTGAGGGCACCACCATCTTCCTGTCATCCAGGCTGGCAATCTCGATGTCATCTTCTCCCCCTGCCCCATAATCCACAGTTTTAAATGCCAGTCAATTCTGCCATCTCACCAACTCTTGAATTCACCCTTCCCCTCTCCCCTTGGACATCATCCAGGTGCAGATGCAGGCCCTCATCACAGCACACCTGGACTATGGAAATAGCTTGCTGTTTGGTATCTCTCCCTCACGTTTCTCCCCACTCCAGTCCATATGCCACTCAACTGCCAAAGTGATCTTCCTGAGACCCAGAACTAACCATGCCACCTTCTGATTCATTAAACTCCAGCAGCTCCCTGTCAAGTCCAGGACCACCTCAGACATTCACAACCCTTCACAACCTGTGGGAAGTCTTCTCCTTCCAAAGCCAGACCCTCCCCCACCAGCTTTCTGTAGACTGAAATCTCTTTAATGCGAGACAAGACCTTCATTCCACAATTAGAGATAACAAGCTTTGGCTGGATGGTGGAGGTAGCATATTGGCTCTAACTTATTCACAGTGAAATGTAATCCATCAAGTAGTCGTTAGTTAAGTTTTTTAAAAGCTAAGTTAAAAGTTGAGGGCAATATTAGTTTTCTTAGAAGAAGTGAGACTTTTTGACGAACTATCATAATCTAATCATTCCAATCTGCTGTGAGAGACCTTTGGCTCCACCTTAGATCTGAATTGGCCTACAGGGGCCATCTCTGGAGCCTGAGCCTGTGCTCCCAATTTGGTCTGAGAGGTTCTGTAGAAGGAAGCAGGGACATGTCACTTACATATTATATGGGTCAATTCAACTCCCCTATAATCTCTTCTTTTCTTATCTCTTGGACAGGGAACTGGAGAACTGCAGTCAGAGGCCAACTGTCTGTTTAGACCTGAGGTTCTTAATCTTTTTTGTGCCATGGACCCAATCACCATAGGTAAAAACCTATGGATTCCCTCTCAGAGTAATGAGCTTCTGTTGTTGTTTGATTGTGGAGGCACTGAACTACCTGGCTGCCCCAATGTTTTTAAATAATTGAAAGAAATGCTAAATTTCAACAGAAGGTGAACCAAATTAAGATGAATTTCTTTTCCGATGCAAATTCACAGACTCCCTAAAATCTATTCATGACCCTCTGTCTACACCAAAGCAAAAGTGCCGCTCACTCTACACTTATCCTCCATGTTCCAATTTCATATGAGTACCTATTTTGCTTAAGTTTTTTTTTTTTTGCTTAAATCTATCTAAGGTGACAAGGTACCACATCACTTAATCCCTTGATTGCAAGTTGGCATTCGGATATTAAGAATTTTTTTGAAGTGTCTGCTAGGAATGGGGAACCTGCAACCTTGAGGCCATATGTGACCCTCTAGGTCCTCAAGTGTGGCCACTGGAGTGAATTCAAACTTCACAGAACAAATCCCCTTAATAAAAGTATTTGTTCTGTAAAACCAAGACTCAATCAAAAGGCTGCACCTGAGGACCTAAAAGGTCCCATGTGTCCTGGAGGCTAAAGTTTCCCTACTCCTGATAGACTGCTCAATTTGAACTTAGAATGAGCTGGATCCAGTCTACCTCGTGTACTTTGCACAGCCCATCACTCAACCCCTCGGAAACTCAGTTTCTTATTTGTAAAATAGAGATAAAATAATGATAGCACCTACCTCACAGAGCTGTGAGTATCTAAGTGTTTTGCAAACTTTAAAACATTATATAAGTGACAGTAAGCATTATCCTACCTGGTGCAGTCTACTTTTCAGAGCGCCAAAAATGGTAAGCTGTACCCCTCAACTCAATGATTAGGTTTCACAACAATAAAACCATGTATTGCCTATAAGCCCAAGGGCCTAGGTTATATTTTAGGGGTGGCAGATGTATGTCCCATTTTCCTTACCTCAAAATTCTCTCTTCTCCCCCATAAAATCAGTGATTTTTTTTTTGGACTAACAGGAAGCTAGGGGTAGCTAGAAAGCACAGTACATAGCATGCCAGGCCTGGAGTCAAGAGGACCTGAGTTCAAATTCTGCTTTGGATGCTGACTAGCTGTGTGACCCTGGGCAAGTCACTTAACCCCATTTGCCTCAGTTTCCTCATCTGTAAAATAAGCTGGAGAAGAGAATGGCAAACCACACTCCAGTATCTTTGCAAGAAAGCCCCAAATGGGTTCACAAAGAGGCAGACACAACCAAAGGACTAAACAACAATGAAACAGTGACCATACTTTTCAGAATACATGCTAGGTATGACAAAGGATTTTTTTTCTTACCCTTATTTTTGAATAGGATAGAATATTGAAAATTAGAATTTTCCTGGAAAACTGGTACACTATACAGCCTCCACTATATATAGTATATCAGAGCAAAGTTTTATGAAAAGGGAAAAAAATCAACAAGACATATAAATATTTGTCAAAAAATGTTAGTATAACTCTAAATACCAAGGAGGATAACGTGATGTAGAAGAAAAAATATCACTGGACTTGGAGTCATGTCATGGGTTTTCTACTTACCAATGGTGTGACACTGGGCAAGTCACTTCACCTCTGGGCCTCTTTCCTTATCTGTTAGATGATTTGATTGGATTAGGCAATCTCAAATGTTCCTTCCAGCTTTCAATCTCTAGATATCAATTAATTAGTGAATTTACATTTATTAAGTGCCTATAATATACTATAGGCACTATGCTAAGCACCGGGAATACAAAAAGGTATTGTAAGATATTGGGGGAAGCTAGGTGGTATAGTGCATAGAGTGCCAGGCCTGGAGTCAGGAAGACTCATCTTCCTGAGTTCCAATCTGGCCTCAGACACTTACTAGCTGGGCAAGTCACTTAACACTGTTTGCCTCAATTTCCTCATCTGTAAAATGAGCTGAAGAAGGAAATGGCAAACCACTGCAGTATTTTTGCCAGTATCTTTGCCAAGAAAGCTCCAAATGGGTTCATGAAGAGTCAGATACGACTGAACAGGAACAGACAGTTATTAGTTCTATGACCCTGGGCAAGTTTCAGCCTCAGTTTACTTGGTGTAAAGGCAATTTTATTTGACTTCCAAAATCTCTTCCATTTCTGAGTCTATTATCCTATGAGCCTGTGCATGAAACATTCCCCACCCTCCCCCCAGTTCGAAGAAGTTTGTAACTAGCTGAATCAGGATTTATCATTATTTATCAAGGAAGGGTTGTCCTTGCTAGGAAACTGGACCTTGAACTAGGAGCAGGTATTAAGCAGGAAAGGCCACCAGGCTTCTCTCACCAGATAGAGCAACCAAGGACTTGTATTAGAATCAATGAGAAGGATATTATGGAGGTCCTCAGGAGGAAGAAAAATTCGAGCCCTAAGTACCATTCAGCTCTGATAGAAAAAGATCACTAGGAACCCCTTCTAATGTAGAACTCTCATGTTTCCTGGGCAAGCATTCGTTTGCATCCTTCATCTCAATGCATCATGCATGTGGACTTTGTTTTCTGGGGAGCCCTTGAAGAGGTGGGGGTGTTTCTTCTAGGACTCCGCATTTTTCTCAGCTAGGCAGGAACAACAGCTGAGCTGGCGTGAGACACAGGTCAGATCTGTGCTACCTTCCTGTCGCCCTCTTCCTCAGTTTGGTATGTGATAAGAGTAAGTTCTGAAAGGATGCAAGAAATTCCTAAGGAAGGTGAGAATCTCACTCTAAGGGAATGGCATAAAAGCCCAGCTCCTGAGGTGCATACCATACCCTGCTCTCTCTGTTCTAGTGTGGTAACGAGGTGACACCCATCTGAAAACAAGAGGCAGCAAGCAAGAGGTGATAACGGGAGCTTTGGGACAACCCTTTACTACTTCTTACAACATCAATTGAATTGTCTTGCAATCTTGTCATCCAGCCATTTTTCAATTGTGTCTGACCCCATTCAGGGTTTTCCTGGCATTTATTTTGTCTGCCATTTCCTAATCCAGCTCATTTTATAGAGGAGGAAACTGAGGCAAACTGGGTTAAAGTGACTTGCCCAGGGTCACACAGCTAGTAAGGCTGGATTTGAACTAAGAAAGAGGAGTCTTCCTGACTCCATGGCCAGTATTTTATCCACTGTTAGATGGCAGGATTTATTTCAGTCTTGGTCTTCCTAACTCCAGGCCAAGCAACTGAAGGACAAATGAAGTCTATACTTCAAAGGCAGATTCATTATCTTTGTGAGCCATTTAAACCTCAGACCCCTAGTACATTTTAGAAAGGTTCTTTGCCCTAGAAAGGACTTCTGAAATTCTCCTTCACACCTTAGTGTTGCCATCTTTTCACCCTTTTGCTGAAGTCTCACTGGGGAATAACGTATTACATCTGTATTTATATCTCAGTGCCTAGCACAGAGGATAGAGGAAAGAGTCTTAGAATAAGAAATTCCCTTTATCATTTCTGTTCTTCACCTTCTCTACAATTTAAATTTTTAGAAAATTGTCTGAAACCCTAAAGATTTGGATCTACTCAGATTAAACAGCCGTTTTGTATCAGAGATTGCATTTGAACTAGGCTTTCTGGTTTCAAATCCAGCTCTCTGTTCACTCTACCACTCACTTGGCACACAGTAGGTACTTAATAGATATTTGTTGATTGACAGATTGATTCCAAAGAATCAGAAAAAAGGGAAAGATTGTTCTACTACATATGACCAATTCATTTTTTAAATTCCTAAGCCCTATATACTTAGGGTCTAGTTTAAACATCTCATCTTATAAATTAGTTTCATGAGAAGGAGAAAGAATTTTACAAAATATATTTCATATGTACAAAATTAGATTTCCTTAAGTTCACAGCTCTCTTTAACAAATTAAATAGTATGCTTTGTAAGTATATAGGGTCCAGATATAAAAAAAAAATGAATTGGTTATAGATAGTAGAATAATCCTTCCCTGGGCAAGTCTTGTTTGGTCTGGACTGATCCAGACCAGAGGTTCTTAACCTGAGATTCATGAACTTGCTTTCATTTTAAAACATTTTATAACTATGTTTCATATAATTGGTTTCCTTCGTAATAGAGTTCACTTTCTGTGCTTAAAGCCAAACTGCCCAAGGAATTCATAACTCACAAAAAAAGGTTAAGAAAGTCCCTGATGCAGCTATTTGAGCTATCCTGCCTCATGATTGTCATCACATATCACAGTCTTGGGCACTACAGGAAGTTATACAAGATGTAAGAGAATGAGGAGAAAGCCCTTGCACACTCAAAGCTTCTAACCAAATGAATGTAGTATAATAGCAGCTTCTCTTCTGTGAAATTAGATTACCGATGGCCATGTGCTCACCACTCAAAAAGAGTAAGTTTGAATCTCACTAATTTGTAGAATATTTAGGTGGAGTGGGAATTCCCTCTAGTATACACACCCAGAGTTGACCCAACTGGTAAATATTTGATGCAGGATTTGAACCTGGTTTTTCCTGATGACAAGTTTGATTCATTATAATACACTATCTCCCTGACTTCAGGTTTCTGCAAATTGCCACCTTCTTAGCTTTGAACAAAAGTTTTTAAAAACAGTTCCAGCTCATTATGTATCTGGAAACGCTATTATGACCAACAGTGTTGTCAGTGTTGAGCCAAGCAGCCAGGGTGTGTGGCATTTTTGCTACCATTCTCTCTTGGTATCCTTTAGAGGAGGTCTTCCCTTTCAGAAAACATGGCCCCTTGGGCTTTGCCTTTGATGGAGGCAGGCGGAATACATTAGAGTTCTCTGAACCCAAGGCTGGGTCTGGCCAACTTAACCAGCCCTCATTCACTTGGGTCTTTTGATTAGTCTGGATTCTCTTATGTGTTTTGACAGGAAAGTTGAAAGGAAAAACAAGAAGCAATCTTTTCCAAACACTTTATTTCCAGTCCACCAAAATAAGTGTTGGCATCCTCGAGGACTTTAATGTTGAGGATGGACCAGTTGCCAAAATCCTGCCTGGTGAATAAGCAGATTACTTATGGCAGGGGTGAACACTGAGTGCCATGTTAGGCTTCCTCTGTCTTTGATTTTTACCCAGCTTTGCACAATTCTTTGGAATGACTGGTTGCCACAACAAAATGCTGCATAGTCCATCTGACTTAAATGAAAAGTATTTCTACAGAAGTCATCTTTGGTTTTATAATTCATGGAACTATTTAATGTCATGCGGTGTGATCATTGCCTACAACCCATCAAGCTGGCTCTAGTCTTTTTCTATAAGCTCTGCTTCCAATGCTTTTCTTGGCCACTCGTATCGCTTTTGCCTAATGCAATGAAGTAGATCCCAGAAGTGAAGACTGAAAGCCACGATAATAGTTTCAGGCAGTTGAGGATGTTGTGATAGGTGCCACCCTGTGGGATTGGTGAGCAGTAGCTCTATTTGGCACCTACCCATGGCTGCTGGTTGGTTTGGTAGATGGTCTTTTGAAGCTATATTCTGGGCACACAGTTCAGAAGAAACATTTGTGGTTTGGTATTTTTTTTCTCTTATGGAAAATAGAATCCTTCATTCTGATCTTGCAGATGCCAGGGGTTTTTTATAGGTTGCACCAGAGTATCTGAAAACCAGAAGGTCATCTCTTTTTCTCAGAGTCCATTTGATGTTGGGGCATTTAAGCCATTTAATGAGAAAGAGAACTGAAAGGTACTTTTGAGAACATTCCCCTGCCTTAGAGCAGCACATTTTTCAACAGTTAAATACAAAATTGAACCTTAGTGGGGTTCTCCAAACGATTTTCCCTGGGCTTCATCTTTGGGTAGATGAAATGTTTGAGGCACATGCTGATAGCGTCCAAATAAGTTGATCTTGCCCTAGTAAACTGGGTGGTCTGTAAGCAATTAAAGTTTTGCAACTTGGAAAATTGGAATGGCTTTGCTTCTCCCTCATTTACCTCTCCACTCTCCCCTCTCTCATCATTAACTCAAATTACCTACATCAGGGAGGTAAAGCAGAGGAGAAAGATATATGGAAACAGGGAAGGGATAGAAATAGTGAAGGCTATTTATTCCTCCTGGTGACTTGAATCTGATTGTGTGGAAACTTCCTTTTATTCCCTCTTTGAGTATATGTTCTCCTGGTCACCCCTTGTGGAAAGTTACATATCAGTAGATTTAGAGCCAGAGAGGGAGATAGAAAGAGAGAAGGGAAAACATTCCCTGCCCTGCTAGAAACTTATACTCTACTGGAAGATGTTTATCATATTCAGAAAAAAATTAAGTATAATGATAATTTGTGGAAGGAGAAAGCACTAACAACCAGGAAGGTCAGAAAAGGATTCCTGTGGGAATGTGAGTCAAATCTTCAGTGAAGCCGGGCATTCTAAGAGCTAGAAATAGGTAGGGATGGAGCGAATTCATATCTTTCTGCAAATCTTCCATAGAGAATCTATTTGACATACAAGGGGTCTTCTGGATATTGGAATATCTCAAATGTAGCAAGTAATAATTTAACACTCCCTCTACTCACCTGTGATCTCATTCTCTATCCTTGGCAGGATTTTTTCCTTTCTGGTCATACAAGTTCCTGATAAAAACACATTCATGTATATATGAATATACTCCTTCATATGTATATCTTTATCTATCTGTACATATACACTACATGCATACATATACAGATACACACATTTATAATCATATAATATAAATATATGCATACATATGTGTCGATATGTAGGTATGTATTATATCACATTTATAATTTATACACACATGTATGTATTTGTATGTGTGTGTTTATGTATATATTTTTAATAGCTCATCCTTAGTAGTATACTACAGTTTACTTAAACCCACCATGGCCTTTTCTGCTGCCTTTGGGTTACTTGTTGGTGTAATTTTCTGGTGACTGTAAGATGTGTAGATATATGAGTAAGGGCTTGGAATGCAGTTGACTTTTTGTGTAAACTTGTCATCACAGAATGTCAGAGCTGAAAGGTTCCTTTGAAAGCATTTGGGGAAGGAATTTGTCCATGTTTTTTTGTTTGCTTTTCTTGTTAAAGATGCCTCATTTAAAAAACAGTAAGCACACTTTAGATCCTCCCTACTGATGTATAGTTTAAACCCCTCCTGCTATTCATCTCTGTTTTCTTATATTTAATCATCAGTAGAAATAAAGAACAAGCTTCTGTCTTCCACACAGCAACATCTTCCTATCTG
The DNA here is from genome assembly GCA_028658325.1 of Potorous gilbertii. Taxonomy (NCBI): domain Eukaryota; kingdom Metazoa; phylum Chordata; class Mammalia; order Diprotodontia; family Potoroidae; genus Potorous; species Potorous gilbertii. The sequence continues at coordinate 187,752,626 of CM053772.1, read as the reverse complement.
AGTCATTTTGTGCCTTCTCTTTCCAGAATAAGTCATGCCAGATTAGTTAAGCTCCTTCCTAGGAATCAGAATGTTCATAGTAATAGTTTGACCTCCGCATCCCAAGAGGTTTCCAACAGAGAACAGAATGAAAAGTGCAAAGATAAAGGGGGAGTCATTCTGCAGTCTGGTGGGAGGACAATGGCCACAGGAGAGGCCACATTCCAAGGAAGTTTCCCTTTGCAAAATGAACTTTTAGTCTTAGTTCAGGAAAAGGTAGTTCCTCAGAAACAGAGGGTGTGTTCCTGAAAATCCCCTTGACCAAGTTTGGTTTGTGCCAAGAAATAAGAAAAGAAACATGAGGGAAATGACCGGCCAAAGTGATGAGCAGTGAGCGATGGGAAGATGACTCCTTCCTTTGATTCTGGTCTATCTAAGCCAAGATTCTTAACAGAGGTCCATCAACTTTTTTTAGTTTTTACCTTGATAAATGTATCTCAGTGTAATTGCTTTCCTTTGTCATTTTTAATATTTTATATCATGCATTTAAAACCATTCTACTGATAAGAGATTCTTGAATTTCGTCAGGCTACCAAAGGCATACTTGACACAACAAGATTAGGGACTTCTGCCTGATATAGTCTGCGGAAGAACTGTTCTTAGGAGAGTCTGGAATCCTAGAGTTGAAAGAGACCTTAGGGATCATGGAACCAATCCCCTGACCAATGGATTGCTGGAACATATCGGACAAGTGGTCATCTAGTCACAGTGGATTCCATTCTATTTTATGATATCTTTATTTATTGGGAGACTCTATACACAGTTGATTCAAAAACTGTATTCCTAAAAGCTTTCACCCATTTTTCTTATTGTGATAGCTGGAGCCAAGCAGAAAAATCTAATCTAGGAGTGGGAAACCTGCAATCTCAAGGCCACATATAGCCCTCTAGATTCTCAAATGCAGCCCTTTGACTAAATCCAAATTAGAATTTCAACTAGAAGTTTGGATTCAATCAAAGAGTTACACTTGAGGACCTAGAGGGCCACATGTGGCCTTGAGGCTACAGGTTCCCCACCCCTGACCTAATCCCTCTTCCACCTGAAAGCCTTTCAAATATCTGATGACAGAAATAATGGGCTTCTTCCTTCCCCTCTACCCTCTCCCTCTCTTCTCTAAACTAAATATCCATGATTTTTTCAAGTCAGATGACTGACTGATGACTGAGTATGGCAAGCACCAGAACAATCAATGGGGAACCTGGAATCAGAAAAACTGACTATGTGGGCTGGTATGATGCAAATACTGGAGATACAAATACCTAAAGGCAAAAACCATCTCTGTTCTCAAGGAGCTCCCGGCCTGATGGGAGAAATAGCATGTGAACACCTACATAAAAGCAAGATATGTACAGGATAAACTGCAGATAATCATAGAGGGAAGGTACCAGCATGCATGACTGGGGATCAGAATAACCTTCTTGCTGAAGGAATGGGACTTAGAAAAAGCCATGAAGCAAGATGAAGAGGGAGAGAATTCCAGGCATGGGGGACAGGCAGGGAAAATGACCAGAGTCTGGAGAAGGAGTATCTTGTTGAAGGAATAGAAAGGAGGCCAGTGTCATTGGATAACAGAGACCATGGCAGGGAGTAAAGCATAAGAAGACTGGAAAGGTTATGGAGGACTTCAAAGACCAAATAAAATTTTATTTTAGATCCTAGAGGTAGTAGGGATCTATATAGGAACTTATGGGGAGATGGGTAACCTCAGACCAGACCAGATATTTAAGAAGACTGGTTTGGCAACTTGAGAGGAGGATGGACTGGAGTAGGAAGAGATTTGACACTGGTATAATTTACATTTCACAAATCAGTAAACAGAGTCCAGAGGGGCTAAATCACTTGGACAAACTAGCCCAGCTAGCTTGGGGCAGATCTGGAACTGGAACCCTAACATCTTGACTTGGGGTCCTGCAGAAGTTTACTTCTGTGTACATAGAAAGAGCTGTTAGAGGACCTGGGTTAAAATTCTGTCTCTAACATTTAAGACTGTGGACAAATTACTTAACCTTCCAAGGCCTTAGTTTCTTCATTTGTAAAAAAAAAAAAAGGACCATTGAACTAATAAATGGTCTCTGAATTCCCTTCCTGACCAACGTGTATCATCTACTGAAGGATTTATTTTTGACTTGTAGTTAGGGATAAGAATCAGGAAGTTCCCACCCCATCCTCCAAATCCCTTAATAACTCTTTGGCCAGTCTGTTAGACTTAACTCCCTACCAGAGCCCATCTCCACGAGGGCCAAGAAAATGCCTTATCTAAACTTGATATCTCCTCCAGTGCCTAATATAATATTTTGCATACTGTGGGAGATGAATAAATATTTCTTGAATGAATGTCCCCAGAAGAATGACTACGCATGTTTCCTAACCACCTGTATGATATTTTCCCCCTACCTTCCACATCTCAGGTCAGCTTGAAGGGGTTCTTTCATTTTTATTTCCTGTCCAGTACCACATGCCATATGCCATATGCCCTGACAGATCCATTATGATCAACTCATCAGTCTTAAAGATTAACAGGTAGATCTCCAGTCTGATTAATATTGCCATCCTTCCTTCTCCATCAATGATGAGTGCTGACAGAATTCCTCATCAGAAACCTGTACTATTAGAACCTCTCTCCTAACCTGGACAAAAAGGAACCAAGAGTCAAAAGTAAACCAAAGATAACTCCTTATCAGAAAAATATTAGGGCTCCTTTCTTCTATATCCATAGTAGTTTACTGGAGAGAGTGATGGACTGGTAGATAGAAAACCTAGTCTCTGCCTCTGGGTCTGTCATTAACTAGTTCTGGGACATTAAAAGATAATTTCATAGGGCTTTTAGTTTCCTCATCTGTAAAACAAGCAGAGTGGATTAAGTCTTTCTAAGGTCCTCGAGATCTACATCAATGAAGGAACTTCTCACCTTGCAAGTTTCTCATATTAAACAAGTCACATATTCCCTTCTGAGGACCAGAATATCCTAGTGTTGAGATAGTTTGTGAGCCAGGACACAAGAGGTAGCCATGGACATGTATGCCAGTCAGAGGGACCCCACCTACATGTAAAATCTTGGACTGTCTGTTCCATCTTCTAAAGAATTTGTTTCCTAAGGCTCCTCCAAGAGATCAGGATTCAGAGAATCAGATCAGGAGTAGAAAGGGACATGGGGGATGGGGATGTCACCAGGGCAGACCTAGATAACTTGTCATTTCAGTGAGGGGACACCTGGTTACCCAGGAGATTCTGTAGTGGCTTTTTAGAGCAATGCAACCATTCATTCCAACTGTCAATTTACAAGAGGAGTTAAGATGTTTGTGGATAGATTTCAGGTGGTTTGGGAATTTGGATGGGGGAAGACATTAGAATAGTTTTATTTTTAATAACCTTTATTTTCCTTTATAATCCTATGTATTTACTAATTTTAAAACATCATTCTGAGAAGGGGTCCATAGGTTTCACCAGATATCAAAAGTGTCCATAACAAATATCAAGGTTAATAACCTAGAGAGACGAACCAGAACTGAGCTGACTCTGTTGTCTCTGTAGACATTGGTGATGATGCAAAAGCAGAGATGCCGAGTTAGTGGAAACTGGTTCTTAATTGACTCATTTGACTTTTTCCTTTAACTGATCTTCTTAGGAGGAAATACACTAAAGCCCACAGTGACAAATAAAGGTCTATAAGCTTTAAAGATTTCGAAGCCTTTTCACATACACTATTTTATTTGATTTTTGCAACCTTGGGAGATAGGAAGTAGAAATATTATTCTCTTTTCTTCTATAAAATGTAAGCTCCTTGAAAGCAGGCACAATTATTCATATCTCTAGTACTCAGTAAAGTTCTTTGCACATAGTGAGCACTTAACATAACTACTTTTTAAGTTTAATCCTTATTAAAAAAATTTTTTTAATAGGAAACCAAACTGAATCTTAGAGAAATCAAGTGACTTACTCAAGGTCATATAGTTTGTGCCAGAACTAGGATCTAAATCCAAATCAACTTTCTTTCATTAAAGCTCGCTGTCTCTTATAGGAAGTATAAAACTTACCTCTTCTCTCACAACTCAACTATCAGGGAACTCACTTATTAGGGAACTTATTTCTGACTTTCTAAACTGACTTATTAACTGTTATCCAATAGAGATTTAGTCTCTAAAGTACATTTTTTCTTAAATCGGAGAACCTAAGAGAAGAAAAACATTCCTCATTTTTGGCAGTATTTGCATCCATCCATGACATGTGTTTGGCAAAGACCTGCTTATTTTGTAGTGTATAGAGAACATGGTCCACATAGTCTTGACCATATCAGTTTGGGAATTATTAATATTTTATCTTTCATGAACAGAATCAAAATTTTTCAGTTACCAGGTTGTTCTTTATCTGTCTCTCCATTCCAAAATTAAGGTGCTAAGGACACAGGCCCATATGCAAGATAGTAATGATGATGATGAACCAATCAGTCATGGACTTCCTAGTTTCCTAATCAGCTTGGTTGATTTTATCTTTCCTCTCATATAAGTAGGAAGTGCACAGAGTCCAGTATCTTCAGGAAAATGAATATTTCAGCCTCTGTTCACTTCCTCCTCAGCATCCCTTCTTCCTAGGATTTCCTCTTTCTGAAAATGTTAATATTCTTGTTTTTTCACAGTTTTTCCTGTTAAATGGAGACTGACCAAAATGGGGAAAAATGGTAGGGTGAAGTACAGGGTTGAATGTTAAATCTACCAAGAACCCAAGGAGCTCTAAGAAGTTGGTCAATGAATGAAAGGACTTTGTGCAGGTCTCAGGACAGAAAGATCCCCTGAGGAAGTGGTTTGGAATTCAATAGTCCTTGGAGTGGCCCTTCATTTCCTTCCCCACCTCTCTACCACCCACCTGCCCAGTGCAATAAAGAATAGTAATTTTAATTCATTTACACAAGAAACATTTGGGATTGTCCTCCCTGCTCTCTTATAGCCTTTGACACCACTGGAGAACAGAACTCTCCAGCATTCTGGAGAGGAATGGGGTAGAAGATGCAAAGAGGCAAATTTATACCTTATGTCAGAGAAAACTCACTGACAGTGAGAACCATCTCACTTCATAGTACTGAGCTCCATCTTATTGGAAGACTTTAAGCAAGGCTGAATGATTCCTATTGCCTATATTATAGAGGGACTTTTGTTCAGAAATGGGCTGACTATATATAGCCTCTGAGAATCCTGAAATTTATAATATAGATTGGACTAGTTAATGCTGATGACAAGGCATGTAAAAGATTTCCTCTAATGAAAATTAAGAATTTTGTTTCAGCTTCCAGTGACAAATATACATAAATAAGAGCATAATAAATTAAGATTTAAGGATTGCTGTTATTGTTTTTAATTATGAAGATGTACTATTAGAACCCTTCTCCTACCCTGGACCAAAAGTAACTTCTCAAATTAAAATGAAATCTATACATTCATACATACCTACATTTGTGCATGTATATATTTAAACATACATATCATATACATATACATATACATATATATATGTATATATATATATATATATCTTTCAGTTTGGTGTTCTTCATTTTGCATTCACAGCTTATGCTCTAAGTCTTCCCATGTATCTTTGGATTCCTATGATTCTTGGAATGCTTGTCATTTCATATGGCATTCTTTTACTTTCTCATGTCAAAATTTGGTCAATGATTTCTCAATTGTTGGCCATCTAGGTTGTTCCCCCCCAGCTTTTTGCTATGATAAAGAATGCTATTAGAAGAAGTTTTGTTAAGATAGATGGCCTCTAAACCTGGCATCCAAAATCTCCTTATCCCAGTAGTAGTATCATTAGGTCAAAGGGTATGGCTATTTTTATAACTTTTATTGTGTAATTTTACATTGCTTTCCAAAATGGTCAAGCTAATTCACAGCTTAACCAGAGGCGTAAGTGATATATCTTTTTCCCTTCATTTTAATGTGATGACTAATCTCTGAAACAAAGACTAACCCCTTAATTTTATGGTACAAAATATCATTTGGAGTTCGAGCAGGCAGATGGAATTAGATTTATTTTACTTAAGAAGCAACTCATGCTAATTCAAACACCACTTCTTGCCATTTAGATTTTAGTCCAAACATTGTTATGAAAAACAATCAGCAACTAAAAATAGAAAATATAAGGGTGGCTTTGTTTTCCATTTTGGAGTGTAAGACATAAATTCAAAGATACTTCTTTTCCAATGCCTTCTAGAATGGTACACCTGAGTTTTTGTCTTTGTGGTGGTAGAGAAACATATTCAATCGAGTCTATCTCATAGCAGGAAGTCTGATGAATTTTGACTAGTGAGATCTGAAGGTCAGGAGAGGGAAATTGATCTAGTTAAAGACTCTGAGTATTCTAAATGTCATCATACAAGTTAATGGTATTAATATATTTCAATGGAGATGTTACAAAGATGGTTTTCACTAATCTATAAAGTACTGAATAGAATGTAATACTTCCTTTGACTGATGACCTATTTTCCTCACCATTATTGTGGATTACAATGCATATGTATCTTCTTATCTTGGGCAATTATTGTTCAGATTTTCTCATAGATTCTCTGTAGAGGATTTACCAAAGATGCTAGAAACCTTCTATTTTGTGAATAGCAATCTTAGACTATCCACAAGTTTTTGCTAGCTCTCATTATATGACTCACTCAACTTCTTTTCTTTGTATCATCCAAAACTTTTGTATTTCAGAGATTGTAGTGTCCCAGAATTTATAAGCATAGAGTATTGCCAGGAAAACATTTGTGTTTGGTTTTGTTTTTTAATTATGGATTTTTGCTCTGGGGAGCAGCTTGGAATCATTGAAGGCATTATGTGATTTTCTACATTCAATATAGTTTGCCTCTTCAATTTGGGGCCCAACTCATTTTCTGTCTGTAACATATTTGTATTAAGGTGATTAACTAGCCAAGTTCATGTCCAAGCCTGGACAACAGGCATTATTTATTCGTTTATTTTTTTCCAGTATGGATGGTTGTCAGCCTTTCTTTTCTTTGTTTTGCAAAAAACATGAATTTCATTGAAAAGGTCCTACAATGTTTTGAGGTTTCAATGTAATGTAATATTACCTGCAAATAGGAGCTTCTAGAGGATGTCTACCTCCTCTAGGTAATACTTCCTCTCGATTTTTTGTGGGATATCCTCCAAGACAGCGGTTGAATGTCCTTAAGTGAGCTTATATCCTTGTTTTGTGTCATGCTTGACCATAATCAGAGGGTAGTGGAGTAGAGTTAGTGTTGTGGTTATATAGCTATATATCTATATACATTTAAATTTGTTTTTAATATACGTACAAATTACTGTTAAAGTGAAAACTTTAATACCATTTTGCTTTATTGAGTCCAATGCTTTAAAAAAAAATACACAGCAGAATCTTGTGTTTTCTGACTCTATTTTAGTCAACTGTGTGATTGTAAAGGGGTCTTTTATTAATTGTGATGACCCAGCTCCAGCTATTGAACTCCCTGGCTTTAAGTCTCAGCTAAAATCCCACTTGTAAAGGAAGTCTTGCCAAACTCTCTTGATGCTAAGGCCTTTCATCTGTTAATCATTTCCTATTTATCTTGCCCAGTACCTAACTTGCTTTGTATATATTTGTTGCATCAGATTGTAAGCTCTTTGAGGTTAGGGATTGTCTTCTGCCTCTTTTTTTAATTCCCAGGGCTTAGCACATTGCTTGCTACATAGTAGGCACATAAATGTTTATTGATTGATTGATGTAAAATTTAGATCCCAGAGGAAAAAAAAAGAAACATGCCTGTCTCACCTGGAGATAAAGGATGGGAGTTATGAATGGTTACTTTGTGGATAGGGTTTGACTCAATTTTTTCTTTGTTATAAAGTGATACAACGGTGGAGATGAAGTTTTTTTTTTAAAGGCATAAATAAAATAATTGAGGGAAAAATAATAAGATGCAAATTATTTTAGAGAAAAATTTATGAAAGACTCCCTACCCCTTTCTCATAATTTCATTAAAAGTACCTTTGATAAATATGTAGATCATTTTCAAAAAGATTTTGTAGACATGAAAAAATATATATATGGATGAATAGTTATTGATACTCTCTTGTTTGCCTTTTTGAGGTAATAATGTTGTCTGTGATTTCTTTCATGCTTTTCATATCTTCTCTCCCTGAGATACCTTATAAAACAAACCCTCAATTTTTTAATATTCTTTCACTTCCAGCATAAATTTCCCTAGTACTGACTTAGTCTAATTTACCTGCTCATTCCTATTTTGTCTTGATAAGTCCCACTTCCGTTCCTTCTGATGCCATATTTAGGACTGAAGTATTCTAGTCCAAACAAGGTGGATCCATTGTTAAAGATGAAAATAAATTATTATAGAGTTACTGACAATTTCGTTCTGTTTACTCTATATTTTTTTGCTAGATACTTTCATCCAAACTTTATCATCTTAGAATTATGTGGCTTAGGAAAATATCAGAATAATTGTTCTATAGACGTTTTCATTTTATTGCTTTTTACTGTTTTACGAAGCAATATTGATCATAATCTTTCACCATCTTCCTATGCAGTGTTTCACAAATAAGTCTGTAAACTGAATGGCTCCTGGCTGACAAGTGTCTGGTAAGGGTATCAAGTGATTGCAATTTAAGAAACATTCTAGACTCTTTTGACTTTTTTGTTGTTGCTACTGCTTTATATTAGTTAATCAAAGTCAATGTTTTCACCTCTGTTCCCTCCTTATTGTTCAGCATCAAGGACTCATAAGATTATAGATTTCAAGATGGAAATGTATTTTCTTTTCTTTCCATTCTACTCCTCATCCACCAATAGAAAAAAAAAAGGAAAACAAAACCATTGTAACAAACATGCATAGTCAAGTAAAGCAAATCTCCACATTGTCCACCTCCAAAAATATGTCACATTCTGAATTTTAAATCTCTCCCCTCTCAGTCATATAGATCACCATTGGTCCTTCGCAGTCCTGATTGGTCATTGAATTGACTAGAGTTCCTAAGTCTTTTAAAGTTGTTTGCCTTTATATCATTATTGTATAACTTGTTCTGGTTTTGTTCACCTTGCTCTGCATCAGTTAAATACGAATCTTCTCAGGTTTCTTTGAACCATACCTTTCACCTCTTCTTAATTTTGCCCACTTTTGCATTATAGTCACCAAGTATCAAAGTATATGTAGACTTGCTCTGGATAATCTTTTCAAGGTCTTTAGAGGATCTCTCTATCTCTTCATTCTCTGCAACAGATGTTGGTTGGCACAGAAGTTATAATTATCTTCTTGGTGGTCCTTTTCTTAAGTTCATAATAAACATTACAAGATGAGATGAGCAAATTTCCCATGAAATGACGTTTCTTGTCGCCTTTGGGTTTACAATGGAACCAACACTGCCAGCTTCGTATGCCTCTGCAAGGAGAATGTATGAGCCATCCCTTCATTTAATTACAATTTCTTTTTCATCTCTGAGTTTCATTAACTGTGAGAATATCAATAATAATTCCATTCAATTCTTCCAGTGGTTTGCAAAGTAACTGGTCTCAGAATCAAAATCTCATGTTTAGAGTTTGTCACTTTTTATTAACTGCCTAAAGCCTGGATGATTCATAGGACTTGCTGTCTCTTTCCCATTTTTTTCCATCACCATGGAAGTGAGAGGGGATGATATAGAACTGAAAGTCATTCATAATTTTTATTTGTTCCATGTGTAGTTACAGTCAAATACTTCAAGTGGTCAATCTATCATTAATGAGTCTCTTAGGACTTAACTAAAATTAGTCCTTAGATAGCTGACTCAGGCTGTCATTGGGACTATACTCAAAGCTTAAAAAACATGATTGTATCTACTAGAACTTAGGCCCCATTGGCCCAGCCTTCCAGAACTTAAAGTCACACCCACACCACAATGAGGAAACAGAATATGACTTTGTATAGGAAAATGATTAATCACAATAGTAAAATTAATTGCAATGTAATCAATGCATAGTAGCACATGCTGAAGACCCAGGAAATCAATCCTTCTTAGCATAGACATCTCCTCTTATTATATTCACATATCTATTTGTCAAGAGCTCCTGACAGACCTCCTAGAATAAAGGGTAATAAATCTCATTTCACACACAAGGCTATGACCCAAACAATCTTACGCAAGATTTGGCAGCGCAAAGTCTGAAGAGTCCCTAAGAAACTAATCTTGCCATAACAATATGTTGCCTGTTTTCAGATCGGTTCCTTGTAAGTGTATAGCAGTTCAAAATTTTGGAGGTTTGTTGACAATTGCATGTTAAAAGCAGGAGTTTAAAACAAAGGGGTGCAAGTGGATGATAGCATCATAGCATGATCTGTATAGGAGATCCACCTTAGTACACAGGAAGGAGCACTCTCCCTTGCATCAGAGAGCTAGGATTTCAGTATTAGTTCCTAATGACCACTTGGGCAAGTGACTCATTGTAAAATAAAAGTGTTCAACGAGAAGATCTCTGCACTCCCTCCAAGTTAGATTTATTTTCCTATTATTGTAGAGGACCAAGGGAGGTTTTAGTCCTTTAGACTCACATAACCTTTTAGGGCTTGCTGGAATACAGCTCTCTGAAATGATTGAAGGGTAATTCAGTATGTCAGTCAAGAATTGAATATCAGGGACTACCTAACCCTAAATCAGATAGCAGCTGGGGACAAGGACTTTGTTCTTGCAAGCAGGAGGAAGTCAGTTCAAAAGACTAAGTGCCTTAAAGTTCTAATAAAGTGGCTAGATTGTCTGGGTTGCAAAAGAACATCGACTCAGGGGTTAAAACTGTGGAAGTGAAAAAACAAACCAAAACAGAACAAAAAACCCCCTTCCCTCCTAATGAGGACAAAACTGTGATACAGTCCTAGCATGTGTCCTAGTGACTACTGCCAAAAAAGATCCTGACTTTAACAAATGTGGGTGTGACCATTTCATTTACAGTAATCTTAGTCATTTTCTTTTGTAAAATAATATTTTCTCTTACAAAGCATTACATATTATCTATTAGAGATAATATCTTTCTCCCAGAGTGTTTGGAGGATAAAACAAATTAATTTACCTAAAGTGAAGGGTGTTGTGAAGCTCAAATGAGATAAAGGGTGGAAAACACATTGCAAAGTTTAAAGCTTTATATAAATGCCAGGAATGAGAATTATCATCATCACCAGTAGTAGTAGTGGTAGTAGTGGTAGTAGTAGTAGTGGTGGTAGTAGTAGTAGTAGCCTACAGTCATCAGGTCTCCAGTCTGGTGATGGTTTCATTACCTAAGTAAACCATCCCACTCTTGTTGAACTGAAGCAATGTTTATAGAGCAATATAGGAGTGTGCTAGTAAGTGTTTAACAACCAGACTTTGCAGAAAAAATGGGATATACATTTAAGTTTAATCTACAGTAGTAACTCTTGCTAAAACAATTAGTAAAATAATAAATAAAACCCTGATTTAAATAACATTCTGAGACTGAAATGTTATCACTGAAAATTTAACAATGGGTTCTCTCCCAAGCCAGGTAGAGTTGCTCCAAAACACCCAAACTAAAATACTACTAAAATATAAATTATTACTAGATTTCCTTGAGGGCA
>CM053772.1:187719758-187740509 GCA_028658325.1 Potorous gilbertii | reverse complement strand
GTAGAAGGAAGGCTAGATGAATAATGTTGAACAACCTCAGAGAAAAAGGGAGACAGAGGTGGTGCAATAGAAAGAATACTGACTCTAGACCCAGAAGATTTGGGTTCAAACAGTACCTTAGATGCGTATTACATGTTTGACATTAAACACACTACCTGCAGTTGTGTACTGTTGTTCACAAGGGGAACCACAGGGTCCAGTGATATTATATGAGAGAGGGGCAGTTAGGTGGCCTAGGAAGATCTGAGTTCAAATTTGGTCTCAGACATTTACTAGCGGTGTGACTCCAGACAGGTTTGCCTTAGTTTCATCATCTGTAAAATGAACTAGAGAAGGAAAGTGTATCCACTCCAATATCTTTACCAAGAAAACCCCAAATGGGGTCCCAAAGAGTCAGACACAACTGAAAACAACTGTACAATGACAAGAGCCAAGAGGTTGGATGAGTTTGAGGGTCCTCCCAACTATGAAATTCTGTGGCTCTGAAAGTCAATGGAAGGAATAAAAGTGGCACAGCCCTAGGAGCAAGCCAGGTTCTTCACAGAATTAGGGAGAGAAACCTTGCTATTAAATCTCTGAGTTGTGGATTGTTGGACAATAAAAAAAATAGGGATTGTGTTGGTGGACACTAAATTTCAAAAGGCCCTTGGAGAATGTGGGAAATAGTGCGGCACCTTCAAAATAGACTAGATTTGGAGTCAGGGAAACTGAATTCTGCTAGGATCACAAATCTAGAGCTGAAAGGGACCCAACGAGTGTGTGACCTTGGGTAAATCACTGACCTCCCTGGGCCTCTGTCTTTTTATCTGAAATAGTTAGAATGTTAGAAGAGATGACTTCTAAAGTCCCTTCCTCCTCTTAATCTATGGTTATACTATGAGCATGAAGACCAAGAGATACGTAGTTGTGGGTTTAGGTGGGAGATAACACGGGAAGAATTATTCAGCAGTGTGTTTGATCAGAAATTAAGGCAAAGGTTTTGGTTTAAATATTTTTTCTCCTTTTTTCCCCTTGCATAGTTATAAGGTGGGAGGCCTGGATGTGTTATGCACTTGCTACTGCTTGTAGAGAGTAGGAAAATGTCATAAACAGGGGATGGTCATTTTGCAAAGGAAACTCTGTGAGGAAAGGGAGGCTAGGATATTCCATTGCCTCTCAGTGCTGCCCCCAACGTCATAGATGATGGAAGTGTTCCAGAACATGCAAGTGATATTCCTAGACTCTCCTTTTTCTATGCCTCCATCCTGAGTGTGGGAGAAATCAGTCTGTGTTGGGGCGAATGAATGGTCTGGGGCCCTCTCTTCACCTAAGGGTCTGTCCTAAGCAAAATCTCTTGTATTTCCATTAAGTAATAATAGTCATTGACTCTTTTTTAGCATTTTATTTCATATAGTACTTTCAGATTTGCAGTCTTTCACATTCTTTCATCTGAGGCTCACAACCTCGAGACAGGTAGAACAGCTATTCCTCTACCCTCATTCTATCATGAGTTAGTTAGATAGCTACTAATAAATAGTGGTTGGCATGTGTTGAGTATTCAAACTTTGTAATGTATTGTCTGCCACTTCAATTGATTCTCACAAAAGCTCTGTGAAGCAGATGCTGTTACTATCCCCATTTACACATAAGGAATTGGAGGCTTAGACAGGGTAAAATGACTTTAGCATGGACACAACATTAGTGAGCCATTGAGGCAGTAGATGAACTCAGGACCTGACTTCCTAATGCCTACCATTATCTACTATCACTTATCACCTCCATTTTACAGATGAGATCACTGCATCCCAGAAAGGTTAGTTGACTTGTTCATTGTCAATCTGATTGTTAGAACTTGGGTCCATTGTCAGAAGTATAGTAAATGTCAAAACAGGGTTGGAATCTGGATCTTTCTGAGGCCAGGCTTAGCATGAAAAATACTCTGCTTTACTGCCTGGAACAATGTCCTGGACCCTTTTCTCTTTCTCTATATTCTCTCATTTGGTGATCTTAATGACTTTTGTGGGTTCAATTACCATCTCTATGCAGATGATTTCTCGTTCTATTCATCCATCCCCAGTCTCCGCTGACATTCCCACAACACCACCTGCCTACTGGTCTTCTCAAACTGGATGACCCATTCACACACAACAGAACTCCGTAGCCCTCCCCTAAAACCTTTTCTTTTTCTGCAATGGTCTCCTTAACGTTCCTTTGCACTAAGCTTGGAAAGCTCCCCCCCCAACTTCTCTCTCTTAGAGTGCTTGGCTATCTTTAAGATTCAAAAAAAAAGTGCCACTTCCTGCAAGTGGCCTTTCCTGGTTCTTCTGCACCCATCCTCCTGAGCTGCTAGTGCCTTCCCTTCTAAGCTTTCCTTCCATCTACTCTGTTTTTGGTATGTGCTGATTTATATACGTTATGTATTTATTTATGTTGTCTTAGAAGGTAAGATGCTTGAAGGCAGGGGCTGTTTCACTTTTGCGCTTTGTATCCCTAGTACTTAGCAAGTGTCTAAGGCACAGGGAGCTCTAAATAAATAAATGTTCGTTGATTGATTGCCTCTCTAAGGAATAATAAAAAAGAACAAATAATAATAAGAGCTAGCATTTATTCGGAACCTCAAGGGTTGGAGGGGCTCTACAGGTATTATTCTTTCATTTTATCTTTAAAAAAGCCTGGACAGGTAGGTATTGCTGTTATTACTGCTAGTAATAGCGGTTAAGTGACTTGCCCACGGTCACATAGCTAGTTAATATGTGAAACAGAATTTGAACTCAGGTCTTCTTGATTCCAGGTCTAGGACTCTATCCACTATGCCATCTGTTGCAGGGTAGAAAGGGTAAAAGATAAATAATTGGTTGGTGGTTATTTATTGTGGATTTGGCTTCCCATGTAGATATAAGCTCTTTGAGATTACATTTCTAATACTTCTTTGGAACATCACAATGCCTAGAAGAGGCTTTCATATGGTAAGTGCTCAATAAACTATTTGCTGACCTGATTTGATTTCTTCTAGCAGAGGGTAAGGAGGGTCTGTCCAGTTCAACGGACACAAAAGTCAAGTTTGAGTGGCAACTTTGCAAAGAACTGCCTAACTAATAAATAAGTATATTAAGACTCAGAGACACTGTGATTATCCCACAGACAACAAAGCACAGGTAAAGAAGGCAGTGTGCTCCAGGGGCACTGGAGATCCCCATTCTAGCTCTGACTCTGTATGACCTTGGGTATACCATAACCTCTTTGGACTTCATATTTTACATCTGTTAAATTTAGGCATTTCATGATCCCTCAGGTCCCCATCAGCTCTAACCTGATTTTTTATTCTACATAATTTGACCAAATCAGAGTTTTGCTCATTCAATGGGAGACATTGAAAGAAATAGGATTTAGTGGAGTCCCTGTCTCTGACAACAACATCGTTTACAGGATCCCATTAAGTGGCCATGCAACCTCTGTCTCAGACCCTCCAGGACTGGAAAAAAACAACTCTCATGGTTAGAAAGTTTTCCCTTCCACTGAGTATTATTAAAAATCTCTATGAAGGAAACAAAAAAATCTTGTAACCCTCACCTGGCCAATATGACTAAGTTACACATTAGCTAAAACTCATTTACTCCACTTTCCATTTATAATGCCTGGCTTTGGCTGGCCTGGAAACCTGCCAAAGTCTCGAGAATAAACCAGTCAGGGAAAAGGAGAAAGTTCAGACTATCCACTATCAGCTTTCTTTTCATCTCTCTAGGTTTATAAGGACCATCCTAGGGCAGGGAATATAGGAGTGGCAGTGGTTTGTTTTCAATAAACAAGAAGCAGAAGGGGGTCCCTGTCCCTGTGTTTGAGGATCCAGATTGAGTTTCCACTCTCTGTGCTGGAGCTAAATTTTGGTGGTTGTTTGGTGAATAAAGCATAACTGAAACTCCTGACCAGTCTCCCACGTCCTTCCCGCTATAGGCTGGGAGGGAAGGAACTGGAGCCAGGGCTGCGAAGGCCTGCAAAACACCAGATCTGATGTATTTTTAATGCTTGTTTCCTGCTACAATGACTCAGACCCTCCTTTTTCTCCTCATCTCTGTTCCCACACATCAGCATGGAAGGGCATGGAGGAGCTGGGGAGGGAGGGCAGGTGAGGGGCTTCAATTCACTAATTGTTTTTTCCTTCAGAATTCTCTGTTCAGCACCTGCAGCTGGACTAGAGATACAAAGTGGAGAAGGGCAGAAGCACGCGACGTGGCCCCACAGTCATAGTCATTGGCTCCTCGATGAGCATGTGCGCTCCTGGAGGTCAGGGACTGCTTTTACCTCTCTTTGTGTCCTCACACAGCACAGTGACTAGTATACAGCAAGTACTCAATGTTGATTGATTGAGTCTCAGAAAGGGGGGTGGAGATCTTTTCCGTGGTTGCCACAGGAATCCTTCATCCTCTCCATTTGCCCCTGAGCCATTAAGGCTCTCTTCTTTCTTCCCACTATGGCTTACTGGTTGGTCACTTTAGCCCTTTCAGATCCCACACATAGGTTTGTAGGTACATTTATCTGGACAGCAATTTTAACTAATATTGAAAAGAAAATCAGGTCACTCAGTCAACCAGCATTCATTAAGCACTCACTGTATGCCAGGCACTGAGCTGAGGAGTAGGGATACAAGGAAAGGGAGAAGAAAGTCTCTACTTTTAAGGAACTCGCCGTTTCTAGGGGAGACAACATGCGAGCAACAGTGTACAAATGAGGGGTTTTTGAGGATAGGGAGACACGGGAGTGGTTTGCAGGCAATAGAAGCAGTTAAAAGACAGGGAGTGATGGAAAATTAATAAGTGATGGGTATGATGGGAGGCTGCAATCTGCAGAAGGTGGGATGGAATAGGATCTTTTGTGCATGAAGCTAGAAGGGCTACCTTTGTGAGTTGAATGAAGGCAGAGATAGTGGAAGAAGGCATCTGAGTAAGGCGAGATGAGGAGGGGCAGGGGAGAAAAGGAAAATCTTGGCCAGAGGCTTTCATCTTTTCAGGAAAACAAGGCAAGGCTCTCAGCTGAGAGGGTAGGGGCAGGGAAACTGGTGGGAGCTTGTAGGATGGATGAGAAGGTTAAGAAAAGCTGCTGTGGAGAATGGATGGATTAGGAGGAAGTGTCAAAGCATTGCCTTGTTGTGGGGAGGGCTTAGTTGAGATTATGTAGCACAAACTTGCAGTGATCTCAGCATGCTTTGTCATTTTCTCCAGGGAGCAAGGGTATTATGTTTCCATGGCAAACTTTTTGCATCATGCACAGAATCAACTTGAGTTCATGTCAAGGAAGGGCAATGAAAGAGGGAGCATCTCATAATATAGCAGTTCTTGAATTTTTTGATCTTAGGACCCCTTTACTTAAAAAAAAAAAGGAGTACTTCCTCTCAAAGAGCTTTTAAGCGGGTTATGTTTAGGAGTGTGCTGAAGACAGTTTGAACCACTTGTCCGAGCTGATCGTTAAATTTTCACTGTGGTGCATTTATACCTCACAAATCACAAATGCTACAAATCGGGGTTTGATTCTGTTTTGTTACTTGTTAATTCTTTTAAAAGTGATAGAGAAAATGAAGATTATACTGAAAAGTACATCACATCTATTTTTGTTTCCCCAGAGGGCTGGTTATTAAACATTTAAAAAAAAGAATAGAAAACGACAGAAACAAATAACTGTGGATTTTTCCTCTTTCCACAGTGACTCTTATTCCTGATGGTGGCCCCCTTTCACAAATCACCCTTGGAAAAGCATTTGCTTGGCCAAAATGCCATCCACAGCAAATCATTTGAAATATCACTTCATCTAGATATGTGTGTAACCTGTCAAGATGGCAGAAATGTGATTGCTTTAAGTAGGAATCCATGAAGAATGATATCCTCCTTTTCTACTCTGCTTCATACTATGTATATTCTCACTTCAAGATCTTCAGATAGTCTGTCATCTTTTTCTTCTCTGCCACTAACCCAAATCTTACAGTTCCCTTAAGATCAAGATCAAGCGTCACTCCCCACTTTAGTCTACTCAACTCAAACTCTAAGGTAAAGAAGAGAGGAGAAGCCAGTACAAATTATTGGGCCAGTACGGGATCTGAGGCCTGACTCTGTTGTTGTATGTGCTTTTGCCTTTCTTGAGAGTATCATTATTTGGGTATTGTTTCTATATCTCTATTAATATCAGTAAATTTTAAGGAAAATGATCAAAATTTTATCCATTTTCTATCAATATAGACTTAACCAAAAAAATATCAATTATATATTAAAAATAGACTACATATTCTAACATAATTCTAAACAAAATATATATTTCATGGTCTATCCATAAAGAATTTATATGGTGGCTTGTTAATTTGCGCTGAGCATTTCTGTAGAAACATTCATTTCTGCATTTTGACAGCGGGATGGTGCAGTTTTTTTCTTACTATTTTCAGTGGCAGACTTCCTAAATTTGTTTTTTAATTGTAGCTTTTTATGAATAAAATTACAATTTGGGAATTTTGTGTACAAATTTATCTTATTATGATAAAGTATATATATTAAATGTTTAGTTAGTATTTAATTACAAAAGATTAGTCTATACATATTTCCTAAACAATAGCTTATTTAAAAATATTTCTAGCTATATTTTCTCAGCTCTCAAATAAATAAGACCAAATGTCAAAATATGTCAATTTAAAAATTTAACATTCTAGTAAAAGAAAGCAATTGCATTTTGCAAGTAGTCAATTTTTAAAATGTTATATTAGGTAAGTACTATCATTTGCAGAGTTGCCATTAATGAGGCTCCATTTTGTGAAAATTTAGTGCAGTCAATTACATGATAATGCGATTTTGACTTAAATTTTTAAAGTATTCTTTACATTTTTATTTTCCTGTGTTCTTTAAGAATGTTTTGTTTTCTTATTCTCTGTTTCATTTGTATACTGGGAGGGCTATTTGGTTTTTTGCTCACCAGTACAGATCCCCTGTAGATTTTTGAGCAGTTTTGCTCCTCTCTTCTCTCTCCCTCGTATCTCCCCTCCTTTCCTCTGCCCCCTTTGCTTCCCTTTCATCTTCCCTCTCTCCCTTTCCACTCTCCAAAGGAGGGACCCCTGTCCAGTTCCTAATGATCTCTTCCTTCATCTGAATTCCTTGAGCATTAAGGCATACTTGCTTAAGGAGTACCTATGACCTGCTCTCACATTTTCTTATCTGCACTTTGTCTTGGGCTATCCTCTGATGGTTTCATGTCTAATTTCCCAACTAGTTTTTAAGTTCCTTGACCACAGAGACCTTTTCTTCATTTGCCTCACCCTACAATACCAACCATAATGCTGAACACATAGATTATAATTGTTGATTTATACGTAGAGATAATTCTATGTTTAGACCTGAAAGGACCTTAGGCATCAGATGAGGTCCAGAGAAGTTAGGGGATGTATCTATGGTCACATGGGTAGTAAAGGCAAAGCCAAGAGATTCAAATCCAGATTCTTTAAGTCAACATCTAGTGCTTTTCCACTGCACTATACTGACTCCCTTACCATAATTTGAGTTAAAATTCAACAAATATTTGTGAAGCCTCTACCATGAATGAGAGCATTAGGGGAGGAGCTGAAGGAGACACAAAATTTAAGATGCCTCTGCCTTTATGGAGTTTAAGGTCTGGGAGGAGGAAGATGTAATAGAAACAATTCCACAACCAAATAGTCCATGTTAAGTGCATGACAAAGGTACCAAAGGAAGTTGGAGAAGGACTAAGTCATTACTGAGTAGAAACCACCTTACAGAGCCTGCTAGCGACATCTGGGTTGCATTCCTACTGCTAGGAAATGAGCAGAAGCAGAAAAGGAGGACAACTTAGTAGAAAGAGTCAAAAACAGAATAAGAAAACAGATTGTTTTTTTTCCCTTTTTTGGTCTAACTTGTATGCCCACTTAGCCTTGCTGTGCCTCAGCTTCCACATCTATGAAATGGGGATAATAAATCAGATTCTCATTTTACCATCAAATTACAGGAATAAAATGAAATAATGTCTATGAAAGCCTCTCCCAGGAAGAAAAATACTATTTACATACAAGAAATCTTTATCAACATCACTCCTAAAACTTTTATTGAAATGCTTGGGGGAAGGGAAATACATAAGCATTCTCTGTTTTTCGAAGATTGTGGTTGACTTTTAGTTTACATTCTGAAAGCCCAGGAAGGTAGATTCCAATATCCAGACAAACCTATAATCACATAGAAGCCAGAGGATCCCACCGGAGACTGGGAATTTCAAGATCTTTCCAGTGTATAGGAAGGGCAGTAATAAGGAGAGGAAGAAACTTAGGAGATTTTTCTCTTCTTCCTTCCAGCCTCTTCACTCTGGCACTGAATTCTCTGTTCCCTTGTTCCACAGTCATTCAGGGATTATCTGGGACAGCTCACAAGGCTCCCTCCACCTGGTGGATGGGAGAGGAAATCTTACCTTTATTACTTCGCAGACGTAGGTCCTTACTGCGGCCACTGTCACCCAAGACAGGCTGGAACCTGGGCTTTCCTGCCTCAGCAGGAGTCTGGGAGAGTGAGGGCTCTTCCTTCCCGGTCCGATGATTCCCTCTATCACCCAGTTTCCAAGTTGTGTGGGCAGTCAGTGAATAATCAGCACATTCCTAGTACAGACCCTTTCCAGTGAGGTCTCAGAGAAGATCAGACTGGGTAAATACAGTGGCATGCCCAGGGTGGGCCTGACTCAGAGCCACAGCTTCTTCTAACAGAGGCAATGTCAAATCAGTCCTAGTCTGGACAGGACCATGGCTGTCTTTAACTTCCTCCTGTCCTTGCCAAACACCAGGATCCTTTTGTTCACCTTTGGGGCTGGCAAGCCAGGCCTCCCCCCACCCTAGCTGTTATTGTCCTTCAGACAATGGGAAAATGAGCTGGAATACTGGAAGGCAGATAAGTAAGAAAACATATAGAGGAGAGTGCCCTGGGAAATAAACACAATGTCAGCCCACCTCGAGAACGTCACAGTGTTAGCCATCAGCCCTTCAACCAGGCTAGGTCTTTTGGCAAAAACCTGCAAGTCTTTGGCTTGTTTTTAATCAAAAAATTTTTTTTGAAAAGGAAGATATTCTGCTCTCTGTAATGAACAAATTCTCCTATTTTCTTCCATTCATTCTACAAAGATCCTTAAACATCTTCTATGTATAGAAGGCTATGCTGCATTTCAGTATGAAGTACATGAAAGACAAATGAAAACACACTCTCAAGGAGCTTAATATCTAGGAGAGGAAATAAGACAAAAATATATAGAACAATACAAATCAAATTTTGCTATGTGCAGGAGAAGCATAAATACAGTCCTTTTATATTTTCAGAAATATATGGAGAGGGATAGCTAACTTCTGGTTAAGGGGAATTAAGAAAGATTTCAAGAAAGAAGTAAATTATGAAATTAATCATGAGTAAATAAATTCATAATTAATACAGAGTAGCTGACTATGGCCAAGGCTATATGGGATTAAGTTTTGTCTATTTAGAGAAGGGCTGTTGTTGACCCTCAATAAAAAGTGAATGTATTTGTATTTTATATACCAAGAAGACTCAGCAAAGGTAGCATTTTCATGTACTCATTGCTCTGACATGCTTTCATTTAAATCAATTAGCAAGCATTAGGAACAGAAGTCTAAAGAGAAGCATAATCATGAATTTGGTAATTGTTCTTCTCTTTCCAGGATCTTCACCAGGGTTCTCTAGAGAAGAACATAGTCATTCAACAAATGCTTATTTATGTAAATATGCAAATGCCACAGATATATCATCGTTTTTTATGTTCTAAAACAGGGCTGCTGACAGTATCATAAGGTTTGGCTCCCCTCTATGATTTTGATTTGCAAACAAGGAAGTCAGCTGCACATTTCTTGGCATGCCAGTGTGTTTTGGTCATGGCATGACCGCTTGTTTGTCCCTTTTTATTTGAGGAAGCCGACCTTTACCAACCTCTTTAATTAATCTGGAATGAATGAAGCTGCAAGGTCAGGGCTTGGAAACTTCTGCCTGGTGAGAAGATGGAACATGTGTTATCTAACCTTAGGTCACATCAGGACTCTTTTCTGATATTCCTTGCCTTTCTTTTTATTTCTAATTTTGAACAATTAGCTGTCCTGTGTCACTGTGGTTGCTACGGGCCGGTTGGCAGCTTATTGGAAGCAAACAAAACTGTTAATTAGGAGTTAGTGAGAATGCTAGCTGTTGGGGACTGTGTGTCTGGGCCTGGGAAGAGCTGTCTGGTTGCAACATCACTGGGGGCTGCTTGATTTTCTTCTCATCTGGGATTGTGGCTTCTCATTTTGGGGTATTTTGTCCTCAGCTGGTCTGAACATAGGTCAGATTTTGAGTCTTGTTTTTTGGTGTTTAGCTCTTAACAGATAACAAAGACTTATTTACTCATTTTTCTATGACTGAGGAGCCTATTGGAGAGAGGATAGTTCTTTTGCTTAGGCATCATTTCATTTTCTTTTCCAGTGGTTTACAATTGAGAGTAGGATCCAGATATGTTTACAAACTCTGGTCTTGAAGTTCTTTGATGAAAGAAAGGTTATAAATATAACAGTCAAGTGAGTTCTTTCAACTTTATCATGTGAAATAAAACATGAAATAATATTAGGAAGGAGACAATGTCATGGAGATTTTTGACCCTGTCCTCTGCTAGGCAGTCTTCAGAAAATGAGTGACTGGGTTCTGGTATTTGAAGGCTGCTTGAAGCTTCATTTCAGCAAGGAATTTTGATTTTCCTTTTACCCTTGTCAACACTGGTGATGACAGACAGTAATAGTAGCTAGCATTGATAGGGCATTTCAAAGTTACATATTAACTCATTTGATTTTTACAATAGCCCTTTGGGGTAGGTACAACACTTTTTACAGTGGAAGAGACTAAGGCAGACAGAGGTTAAATAACTTTCTTAGGATTACATAACTAATAAATATCTGATTACATAACTAATAAATAAATAAATATTTGAACACAGGTCTTTCCAACTCTATAACCAACATTTTACCCACTATACTATATAGCTTCTTTGGATTCAATGATGGACAATGAGAACCAAGAATTAAGCAGCAAGTGTTTATTAAGTATCTACCATGCGTCAGGAGCTGTGCTAGGTACTGGCAATACAGATACCAAAATGAGGCAGTTTCTCCCTTCAAAGACCTAATATTCTACTAAAAGTTCAAGATATAACAAGAATAAAAAAGCCCCAAGCATTCCAAAACCCATCTCTAAGCTTAATATTTCTGGACAGTTTGTGATTTGCCAGCAATGCTTAAATTTGCTTTTGAGAATTTCCCTGTAGGAAAATATTTCAAACTTAGATCTAATGCCAAAAAGAAGCACAACTCTCTATTCAATTAAACAGAAGCATTTAGTAAGCACGTACTGTGTACTAGACATCATGCTAAAGATACTAAGATAAAATGTAATTTTTGCATTCCCCAGCAAGTTCACTGGAACATATATATAGATATGTGAAGGCAAAATATATATGTAATAAATACAAAATAATTTCTGAGTATGAGAGAACACTATTGGCTGGGGCAGGGATGGGCATGGATCAGGAATGGACTAGTATGGGAGATAATGCCTGAGTCGAGCCTCCAAGGGAGTCAGGGATAACAAAGTCACGGAGGTTGTCCATGATTTAAAGTTGAAAAGACAGAATCCATGACTGAAAACAGAACTATTTAATTTTACTTAATAAATGTTCATTTTCCAAAGCCAAGATTACTCATTTGCTGGCAATATCTGGCCAGGAAACCGGGGTCTGCTTGACTTCCCTGTCCTTGGCATGTCATATCCACTTTTCACAGGAAGTCCTGGATGAATGACAACCCCCACGAACTTCTCTAATTACCATCTCAGGGATCACAGGAAACAAAGATACCTCAAAATAGGCAACAAGTAGATGCTCTACTTCCAAGAATCCTAGAAAATGATGCCTTGCTACCTGGTGAAGCACTCTTGACAGCTGCTTTCCCTAACTTCTGAAAACCTTTGGATTTGGGTGGTCATAAGGGAATCTGTGAAGGATATATAGATAGAGTCAGAAAGGGCAGACACTTAGACACCATCCCAACTGCAGCGGCAAATTCAAGGTTGCAGTAGTTTTCTGTTGTCCAATTTAAAAGTGGTATTCCATCCCTCCCCAATCTCCTCTGGAGCCGGGAGAAAACATCATTTCCTTGGCTTTCATGGCCAAAGTCAGGTTGATCCTGATCAAGGAGCAATTTCACATCTGAATGACTTATGCTTACAGGGGAAGAAAGTAGACCTTTATTCCTACTCTCAGAATCTCTTAGGGTGATGGCCCTGTGTTCCCCAATTTAGAACACCTGGTTAGTGACTAATCTAGCAAGAGGCCTTCTTTTATACAGATGCAGAGTTAAGTTACTGACACAGAATGATATCTTATTTGACTCCTGAGATAGGAGCCCCTATCTGTCTTTTGGGGCCCTGAGACCTTACTGATGAAAGCACCCCATTTCATGCTTCAGTCTTTCCTTCCACTGCCCAGGATAGTGGTATCCTTGGTATCCTAAGTTGGATGCAGCTGGCTGAATGGGGACCCAGCTATCTGGGTAACTCAGCTCCTTCTCTCCTGTCTGCCTCCCCCTTCCCTTCCTTCTCCTGCCCAAAGGAAGATAAATTTGGATGGCCAAAAGATACCCAGTTGATTTGGGTTTTACTGGTTACTTTCCGTCTCCTCTCTCCTGTCCTGTTCTTTCCTGTCCTGTCCTCTTCTCTTCTCTCTTCTCCTTTCCTTTCCTGTCTTTTCCTTTCCCCAAACCTCCTGCAGCACTCTGAAGCAGGGACGCCAATGGGCCCCTGCCTGGGGGCTCTTCCGGACCCTCCTGGCTTTAGAGTGGTTATCAATAGTAACTGTTGCTCTTTCCCTCCCAGCCTTATGTCTTTCTTTTCTTTGCCTCATTCAAGGAGCCATGCCCTGGCTACTTCTTAAACAGGCCTATTCAATTAATGAGCGTTACCTCACCCAAGGGAGTACCTAAGTGAGTAAAGGGTCCAAAGTCTCCCAGTGCATCCTGGGTCATCTCCAGTTATCTTGAGGAGTATCAGGTCACTGGATTCAGATCTGGAGAGAAGTGAGGCTGGTGACCTGCACAACCTTCCCTCACTCAAAACAAAGTCACTTACAAGTTATTTCTCTGATGGCATGGTCTTCTTCAGCAACGAGGGACAAACACAACAAGAACAAATTGGACCTCAAGGACTATTTCACATAGAAACACTATTTAAAATGAAAAAATGAAATACAAGTATTTGCACTGTCCTTTGGGTACAAGCACATTATGGTTCTTATGGGCTAGCCTGGGAACCTAAGCACCATTTAAAAACTTTTTTTATGAAAAAGTGTGCTTTTAATTTCAATAATCAACTTGCACACTAACTTTTGAAACACAACTTATTTGTAAGTTGGGGCATCATCACATAGCATCTCATAGACTTAGATTTGCAAAATTATGTTTATATGTCTTATAGTTTCCCTCAGCCTGAATTGGCTTCTGGCTAACACGTATTTAGTTGTATTGGATAAAAGGGAATGACAGGCCAAGCAAAAGTTGATGGCTGAAAGCCAGTATGCCCAGACATGGAGGAGGAAGCAGATATCAGAAAACCAGGGAGGGGGATGGGGGTGAATGAAATGGTGGTCAAAGAATGAGATCATAGTTTAAATTGGAAAGAGAGAAAGGGAAAGTCATCTTGCCAAAGAGGTCAGCAAGAACTCAGGAATCACGGAGTTCAGGATGGGTCAGTATACAGGAATGGAACAGGAAGATAAGAAGAGGGGTGGATGAATATGAAGTGTGAGTCAAGAAAAAAAGCAAGATGGAGATGAGAACGGAAAGGCACCAACAAAATGAATTTGCCCATAAGCAATTCAATTCAATCAATTTCAATAAACACTTTTTAGAAGCAGCTTGGCACAGTGGAAATAGATAGATAGAGACAGAAGGAGAGAGAGAGAGAGAGAGAGAGAGAACGAGAGATAGTGCTGTTCTTAGAGCCAGGAAGACCCAAGTTCAAGGCCTTTCTTCCTGTATGACCCTAGAAAAGTCACATTTCTTCTTGATGCCTCAGACAACTCTCTAACAGTATAAGCTGCAGAATTAGAGTTGGTCTGCAGTGGTAGAAGGAGATCCTTACTGGGTGAATGCTTCCTATGACAATCAAATCACATATCTGGTTAAAAAAAAAGAAAAAACATTTATTAAGCATGTACTATATGGTCACACACCATGCTAGGCACTAAGAACACAAAAATAAGTGAAATAGTTCCTACACGAGAAACTTAGATTCTACTGAGGAGGAGGGGAAACAGAGGAAATATGCACAGATAAGTGGGCACAATAGAGTATTTTTTGGTGGAAGTGGGATTTGAAATACTAACATTTGAGGGTCTAAGAGAGAAGGTAGTATTTGATCTGAGGCTTGAAGGATGCTAGGAGTTATTTTTTCTTTTTATATTTTCATATTAGTCATGTTGTAAAGAAGAATTAGAACCAGTGGGGGGAAATCCCGAGAAAATAGAAGCAAAACAAAAACAAACAAACAAACAAACAAAAAGAGCAAATAGTCTACATTCAGACTCCATTGTTGTTTCTCTGAATGTGGACAGCATTTTCCATCATGAGTCTTTCAGAGTTGTCTTAGATCCTTGCATTACTGAGAAGATCTAAGTCTATCAAAGTCAGTCATCAAACAATGTTGCTGTTACTATATACAGTGTTCTCCTGGTTCTGCTTACTTCACTCAGCATAAATTCATAATAGTATTCCATGACATTCATATACCACAATTTGTTCAGCCATTCTCCAATTGATGGGCATCCTTTCAATTTTCAATTCTTGGCCATCACAAAAGAGTTGCTATAAAAAGTTATTTTTACCTGTGGGTCCTTTTCCCTTTTTTATGATCTCTTTGGGATACAGACCTGGAAGTGGTATTGCTAAGGTAAAGGGTATGCACAATTTTATAACCCTCTGCGTCTAGTTTCAAATTGCTCTCCAGAATGGTTGGATCAGTTCACAACTCCACCAACAATATGTTAGTGTTCCATTTTCCTCACATCTTCTCCAACATTTATCATTTTCCTGTTTTGTCATGTTAGTCAATCTGATAGATGTGATGTAGTACCTCAGAGTTTCGATTTGTATTTCTCCAATCAACAGTGATTTAGAGCATTTCTTCATATGACTGACTATAGATAGGGAAACGAGACATTCTAAGAAGCATAGGCGAAGAATGAGAGAGTTTCAGTCTGGGCAAAGGTAAAGAGATGGGAGATGGAAGGTAGTTAACAGTTGGCCAGTCTTGTCAGCGTTTAAAGTGTGCAAGAAGTAATGTCATCAACTTGGAACCATAGGTTGGAATGTGACTCTGAAGGTCACTAAATGCCAAGCAGAAGAGTTCGATTTTTATGTCAGAGGCCATAGGGAGCCATTGAAGCTTCTTGAAAAGAATAGTGGCTTGGTCAGAACTATATTTTAAGAATATGGCATCAGTGTGGAGAATGGATTGGAGTATGGGAGAAGCTGATACTAATACTAATTAGACCTGTGAGAACTCAGGATCTATTTGTCAGTAAATGAGATGAAACTATGGACACACATTGATCATGTTAATGTGGGACTAGTTTTTACCTTTCCTTTCAGAATATATTAACCCTTCTCCCCATCCATTATACAAATAAAGATAAAAGTTATACACACATACTTTTCTCACTGGAGCATGGAATACCCATAAAATGAATGTTATTCTCATATTCAAAACAAGCCTCATAACAGAGTCTTCTTTCACCTCTATAAAAATGACTTCAAGGAATCTTAGCAAAATTCTTCCAGAGATTTTAAGTCCATTTGACCTTGTTTCTATCCAATTCAGCATAAACTTATAATCCTAATCATCACAGTTTATAGCATCATAGAATTAGTACTGGAAGAAACAGAAATTATCTAGTCTGACTCTCTCTTCCCTATCCATAAAATGGGGGTTGCATTAGGCAACTTTTATAATCCTTAAAAAAAAGCTTATTAAATTCTGATTAAAAAATTAACAAGCATTCATTTTCTCTCCTCCTGTCTCTTTCTGCCCATTGAAAAAAGAAACAAATAAATCCTTGTAACAAATATGCATAGTGAGGTATTCACACATTGGCCAGTCCAAAAACATGTATCTCATTCAACATCTTGAGTCCATCCCTTCTTGTATTGGGAGATGAGTAACATGCTTCATCTTTGTTCCTTTGGAATTATGATTTGTCGTTGAGTTGATCAGAAATCTTAAGTCTTCCAAAGTAGTTTTTTAAATCTATAATGTTGTCTTCATATAAATTGTCCCCCTCCTTTTGCTCATTTTACCCATTCACACCCTCATTTTTTTTTACAGATTAGGAAACTGAGTCCAAGGGAGGTACAAACCTTGTAATGACTTGCCCAAAGTTGCATAGTTAGTAAACAAGTGTTAAAATCCTTTGATTCCCAGTGCAATGTTTTTTCCATTTTACCATGGCTTCTCACTCTGGGATCCATGATTTTTTAAATAATCATTGTGTCAACCATTTCAATATAATTAGTTGCCTTTGTAATCCAACGTATTTTATTTTATGCATTTAAGAACACAATTCTTGAGACATCCGACAGACAAAGTGGTCCATAATACACACAAGCATGCTTATACCATGTGGTTTCCCATTCTTAAAGGTTTTTTTTAGTCATATGAACCATGGTCTCTCCCTCCTATAGAGGTTCAGGGCTCCCATGAACTTGGATTCATCTTGAGTGGGCCTGACTCTCCTCCCTAAAGGCAGTCAAACTTCTCTCTTCCTCTCTGGGAGGTACTCAGTACAAATATTAGCCATAGGGCAGGGGTTTATTTCCTCCCCCACAGAAAATACTTAAGATATCCCAGACCTCAAATGTACACAAGAAGAAATCCAGAAACATAACAAATCTCAGATAGTTCATTATACTCATTAAACTCCTCTCAGAAGGTAAAGACATGTAGTGGAACTACTGAAGTGATATTTCACATTCACCCCACATGGGCATGGTCTGGCTCACTCATGAGGTTCAGATTTACTGATCAGCCTGGACCATGGCTCTGATTTTCTTTAGCTTTTCCTTCTAGCAAATGCTCTCCCTGATCATGGCACTCAATTTCAAGAACCAGGCTTTCATGGAACTCATCTCCCACCTAGGCAGTTGGATGAATAGAGAGCATTAGACCTGGAATTAGGAAGACCTGAGTACAAATCCATCCTTAGATGCATACAGCTGTGTGACCCTGGAGAAGACACTGAACCTCTTTCTGCCTCAGCTTCCTGATCTGTACAATAGAGATAATTATAGCACTCACCTCCCAGAATTGTTGTGAGGACATAATGAGAAAATAATCATCTTTCATATAACACTCTAAGGTTTGCAAAGTGTATTATTACTCTTTCACTGAGCATCTAGTGATTGGAGTAAGGAAGGGCCACCAAATGAATACTAACTGGCCAGCCTCACCTCAGTGGCCTCCCCATGCTACTAAATCCCCAGGCAAGTTTAAATCCCAAGTCAACTTGCCAAAGTCAGGTCATCAACAAGAGAGGTTGAATATGAATTAGCTGCTGATTCCCCTGGGTGTTTTCTCGCAGCATAAATCAGCATCAGTCTTCAGGGTCAATACCTTGCTAAAGGAGACCCAAAAAAATGCTGAAGAAAATATATGACATACAATTGAAAAATTATTGGTCCACCTGACAACCATGATAAAAAAAAGAGTCTGGGCAGCATCTTTAAGAAAATTGTCGAGGTCCTGAGAACCAGAAGATAAAATAGTGATCAAAAGAATCCACTAGTCACCTCCTTAAAGAGATACCAAATTGAAAACTCCAAGAAATAGTGTGATCAAATTCCAAAATTACTAGGGCAAAGAGCAAATACTGCAAGCAGGAAGCAAGAAATAATTTAAATATCATGGAACCACAGTCAGGATGACACGAGACCTTGCAGTTCTACATTAAAAGATCTGGGGGTGTGGAATATGATATTCCATAAGGCAAAGGGACTTGGGTGACTTGTACGGTTAATCCTTGACCCAAGCTCAGCAAGTTTGGAAGCGTTCAATTCAATTGCTCAGGAATAGAAGCAGAAAGGCAGAAGGAAAAAAAAGACACTCAAGGAATTGGGTCTCTGTCTAGGTCAGTGAATAACCTTGCTGACATATTCTAATGGGCATTGCCTCAGCTAGGGAATAGGGTGGGGAGATAAGAGAAATCCTTTCTCCCCACTTCTCCTGCTGGTAGATCAAGGGAAAGAGACTGTATTCATTGAGAACAGAACCCCCCAAAAAGAGGCTTTGCCACTTACAGAACTTTTCTCAGGGAGTGCATGGGGCAAAGGGAAGGCTCCTCCAACAGAGCCAACAATTCTCTTTCCAGCACAATTCTTCCTGGGGTACGGGGACTCATGAGGACAAATCAAGAGCTGTGGTGTGAGCCTAACAAAGTCTGTGACACTCAGCAACGTGCGCACGCTCAGCTCCACCAAAGGTCCTCTGAGCTCAGGCATCCCTCGGATTGGCCCCACCAATGAGATTAGTTAGCATGGTCTTCATTATGCTTTAAGGTTTCCAAAGTGCTTTACATAGGTGATATGATTTGATCCTTCCAATGTTCCTGGAAGCAGAAATAAGAAACTTCAGCTCTTAGGCTCATCATGCTTCATCAAATCCTGAGCCTCCTACCAAACTTGCAGATTTAGACCCATAGATTCCTAGGAATCTTCTGCGTGGTCTCTGCCCACATCCCAGCTTTGCCCTCTGCGCTGGCTAAGGGCATCAGATCTGAACATTTGCAGGATTTTCTTCCATGCAGGGATTGTGGTCGAGTTTTAGGCTGGGCAGCTATAGCAATTAGCTGCTTGTTTTAAAAAAATCAGATGATATTTATGCTTATAAAAGTTTCAGTTTTCAACTCTGACTGATGAATACATGAGTATTAAAGACTTTCTCTACTACGGTTAAATTTTTTAAAAAACCTGGCATGCCATTTCTTTATGACACAGAAAACTTGAGGGTGACCATGAGTTTCTTTGTGCTTTATCCCCTTTATTTATTTTATTTTTAAAAATTATTCTATTTCTTTTGGTGTTCTACAATCACTTCCATATATCTTAGATTTTTTTTCCCTTTCTGCCCCCTCCATTTCCCCTCCCTTCCCACTCCCTCCTTGAGACAGAGTGCTATCTTATATAGATTCTACATATACATTCTATCTCCTTTATTTAAACTAAAGACCTATATTCCTTGGAGAAGAATTAGATGGTGCAGAGGCTAGGGCACCAGGTGTGACCCTGGGCAAATCACTTAACCTTGTTTGCCTCAGTTTCTTCATCTGTAAAATAAGCTACAAAAGGAAATGGCAAAACATTCAAGTATCTTTGCCAAGAAAACCCCCAAGCCAGGTCACAAAGAGTCAGACACAATTGAAAACAAAAAACCCCAGGCTATCGTGTCTAGGGCTGATATTCTTCTCAGGAATAGCATAGAAGTTTCAGTTTCTCTGGGTCTCATTTTACGCATCTGTAAAATGAAGGATTTGGATTAGATAATCTTCTAGGTCTGAAATTCTGATCCTATGAATTAGTAATATATTAATTAGGCAGAGAGATAGAACCAAGGAGACTGTCAGCACCCAATAAATAAAAGCAAAAGTAAAAATGTTTATGAATGAAAAGAACATTATGTGGGGGCAATCTAGACCTCTTCTAATTCAGGATGGAGTTCAGAGAACTATCTCCATCTTGGAAAAATCCCAAGATCCTGTGATGACATTTATATCATTCTGTGATCTCACTGTTTAGAGGCCAGATGCCTTCTGTCTTTCCATCTATTGATTCATTATTTTGAAACAGACTAGTGAACTGTCCTGATTCATTGATAGCATGGGTCGATTTTACAACCACACTCTAAAGCGGGAACAGTTGGAAAACATACAGGAACATTTTTTCTTCAACGTGAGCCTTCTAACCCGGGCCAGACAGCTGGACCCTATTTTGTGTTTGTTTTTTCAAACAGATCTTTGGTATCCCAAACTAGACCCAGCTGTAAGTGGGCATTGCATGTTAGGGATTCTGAGCTGGGTGTTTGGGTCTGGGCTACTCGTATAACACATGCTCACTTGTAGGTGACCACCCCATTTGGAGGAAAGAGA
Organism: Potorous gilbertii; assembly: GCA_028658325.1. Taxonomy (NCBI): domain Eukaryota; kingdom Metazoa; phylum Chordata; class Mammalia; order Diprotodontia; family Potoroidae; genus Potorous; species Potorous gilbertii. The sequence goes on along the minus strand of CM053772.1, from coordinate 187,720,298 downwards.
AATCTGAAGCCTTGATGTGGGTGCTGCACCATCACATAAACCTCAATGTAAATTCTGGATCAGACGTGTGGTGTATAACATCAGCTTGACAATCTTTCCTTCCTTTACTGACTTCTGTACTCATTTCACCCTGCTGCTGTACCAGAACTTTTCTACCAACCATACTCCAAAACCTCTTCTCCTTCCCATCCCAACCAGACCATTTAGTTGCTCAGCTAGCTGCCTTCTCCACTGAGAAGATGAAGGCCATGCTATGTGAATTTTCTCCTTCCCTTGAACTTTTTGGAATCACTATCTTTTTCTTCTTTCCCTCTGGTTACAGAAGAAAGGATATCCATGCCACTCACTAAGGCTAATTCCTTTTTTTCAACCCTTGATGACATTCCCTCCTTTCTCATCCTAGACCGTGGTCCAGAAGTGACCCTCCACCCCATGCATCTTGGTTCTCTTTCCTTGCCAGTAGCTACTTCCTGTCTCCCTACAGACATGCTCAAGTATTCCCAGTTCTAGAAAAAATAAATAACCACACACACACACACA
>CM053772.1:187679015-187719258 GCA_028658325.1 Potorous gilbertii | reverse complement strand
TCAATGTCTAGCACAGTGTTCTGTATACAGTACACACTTAATACATATCTTTTACATTGTGTTGCTTTGAATTGTATTATGTATAGTCGTGTATTGATGCCATATATTCTCTGTGGTCATGTACATGGGTCAAAATCAATCATGCTAGTATTCTTTGGCCACTGTCCAATTATTATAGCTTTGAGGACTATATGTACTAATCACTATGGCCCCAGAAACATTTACGGAACATATACAAATGTAACCAGTGGTGTTATTGGGAGAATGACCGCCCCCAGTCTCACAAGATACGCCAGTGTAGGTTGGGGCTTGAGAAACTGTTCTTTTCTTAAACCTGAGGCAGTTGTGTCAAAAGAGTTCTAGGCATTCTTAAATGAGTTCATGTGTGTCCATGCATGTACACACACATACGCACATGGTATTCAAATCCTAATAACTTCTCTCCACCCTCTTCCTGAATTTACCTTAGACAGAAGCCAGAGAATTGGGAAACAGGGCTGAAATGTTACAGAGTCCTTGGGGTCGGTGTGTCAAGTCCTTTATAAGCTCTAGTGAGGTCAGACTGTTGGCCTCAACTCGAATAACCTAGACTGGAGGTAGTGGGAAACAGCTTGGCAGGATGTCTGCTTCTCCTGCAAGAATCCAAGGGAAGGAGAAAGATAAATATCCTTCTCCTTTTCTCCTGGAAAAATAAGAGAAAATGAGCTCAAATAACAAGGCAGCCAGCTAAAGGTGGTGTGCTAGGCTATACTCCAGAACCAAAAAAAAAAAAAAAGAAAAAAAAGAGAGAGAGAAGCAAGTCTTCATTTTTCTTAATGACATGAACACTGCTAATTATATGAGGACTCTGTCCTTAAAAATAACATGAGGACTTAGGGCTCTAGGAAAGTTCACAGAAAGGTCTTCAATCCAGTGTGACAGCTGATTATTTTGGCCTGTGCAGTTGGAATAGGCCCCAGAATGCTACTTGTGAACAAAGACGGAGAAAATTTAATTAATTTTCAGCTTAACATGTTTAAAAATGATATTTTTAATGGAACTGAAAAGCTCTAGAAAAGAACATAAACTTCCCAGTTCCATGAAGAGCAATGGTGCCCCATCTGATTCTATCACCTATTTAGGGTATCTTGACTAAGTCTGAAATGGTAAATGATAAAAGTTCAAGGCTGTAAATCTATATGGAGCTTTAGGGTTGGATATTTTTTCAAGGGACTTTAAAAAATACATAGAATACTATGGTTTTTAAAAGTGTCCTTTAATTCCCTGGACATTTTCAAAAGGTCATGATTACATGGCAATGAAATAAAGGATGTCTGACAGGATTAGGAAACTACGTGCCCAAAACAGGAAGACTTTAGGGGAAGATCATCCACGTGGGATATTTTGGCTACAGACGTTATTTTTTGCCTTATCCTTGTGACAGGGATCATTTCCAAGGCCTCTGAATCTATGGCAAGAAATGGCAATCTGTTGTGTAAATGGAATGGAACCCCTGAAATTCACAATGGTGCCCTTCCAAGGAGTCACAGACAATGGTATTGCACTTGTTTCGGAAGGACACAGGGAGACAGGAGACAGGGCAGGGGATTAAACTCTGAGAAAAGTTTTGAAGAGGAACTAAATCCTTTAGGGTCTCATTCTGTCTGATTGAAAAATCTCACCAAAATTATTTGAGGAGAGTAATGAGTGCTCCTCCAAAATATTGCTACATATTCTCTTTTTAATGTAAGACAGCAGTCAGCAAATACAACATGCATGCTCAGTCAGGTGGGTTTTATCCAGTAATGTTACATGAAAATATCCTGAGCTTTTATGGACATCAAATTCTTTTTTTTTTAATGGAAAGGTTGAGAATTCATGAGCTAGTTCTCTGAAATGAGAGCATTTATAATCTATTCAAATATTTGCGGGTATATTTAGAATTGAGAAAAAACAAATTTTAAAACATTTTTAAAACTTGGCTTAATGACTCCAAATGAATCCTCTTTGCAGATTACATTGTGTTGTTTGCAGAAAAGTATGAGAAAGGGAAGAAGGGCTGGAGAAGAATGAGGGGTGGCAGGTGGATGGCCGAAGTGTTCCCCTCCTTTGCTTGTGTTCTTGGAAGAAATCAGAGCACGTAGGTTTGCATCTCAGCTCTACGCTCACCCCTGGTAACCTTGGGTAAGTCATTTAATTTCTACCTCCTTGGTCCGTGGGGTCTCATGTGTAAAATAACAAGTTTGAACAAGGTGGACTCAAAGGTCTCTTCCAGCTCCTTCTCCCCTTTTCCCTGTCCAGGCTCAAAGAAAGGAGGATGCCTTCTCATTTCCACCTGTCCTCTCCCAGCATACCTGGATCTCATCTTCTCCTTGCCTACTAGGCTGTCTTACTCCTTTAATTACTGCCCCAACCCCTTCTCTTCCATCTTCCATCTCCACTAGCTTCTCTCCTTCTATTTATAAGTATGTTCAGGTCTCTATTATCTGAAGGAAAAAAAATCTAACTTTCTATATATCTTGTTCTTTCAGAATGTTGCAAACTCCTTGAGATTGGGAATCATCTCATTCCTCTTGGTATCGTCCCATAGGACCTAGCACACTATCTAGCAGTCAGTCAGTCAACAAGCAATAAATGTTGACTGATGGTGTTTGATAAATCTTGGTTGTTCCCTAATTGTTGTGAGCATCATTTAGATTGTAAACCCCTCAAGGCAGTAATTGTGTTTTGTACTTAAATTTTTTTTCTCCTTCTGTAGCACAAGACTGGGCATATAGCAGGCAAATAAATACTTCAAATAAACACTTAGAAAATAAATCAGTTCTAAACATGAGCCCAGTGACTATTTGATTCTTCAGGTCAATGGTAGAAGAAGACCATTCCTGCCTAATTCTCATTCATTCATTCACTCATTCATTCATTCTTTCATTCATTCATATTCATGATTCCTTTATCGACCAAACATTTCCTGATCACTCACTATGTGCAAAGGCACTGCATTCCATGTTGTTCATTACATTTTATATTCCTCCCGGACTACCACCCTGAATGACTAGCCTTTCCTCTGTCTCAAAGAAGAGATGCTGCGACTCAAGGTACCTCCTGAAGATCCTTTATCTGAAGCCCTTAAATAGAAGCTTGTTAAGGATATCTTAAAGGGGCTTATGCTTTGGAAGACAGTTGGATGACCTATGAGCTCTCTTTCAACTCTGAGATTTTAGTATTTGCATCAGCCCATGGTAGCAAGAATATCAAATTGAGTGTCAGAGAATCTTGGTTCAGATGTAAGGATTTTACTTATTCTCTGTGTGATTTGGGGGAAATTGTTTTCTTTTCTCTGGGTCTTAATTTCATCTGTAAACTCAGTGCACTGGACTCATGATTTCCAAGGTCTCTTCTAGTTCTAAATTCTAGGATCCTATGAGTTCCCTGGAAAAGACCCCCATCTAAACACAGAGTGTCTCTTCTTTGTTGTAGGAAACCTCACTAAAAAGAAAGAAAAAAACAAACAAAACTTTTGTATGGATAAGCTGCTTCTAAGTCCCCAGAGAAATGGATAATTGGAAAAAATTAATAGGAGTGCTTGATGTCAGCTTAGTTACCAGTGGCCATTTCTGTTCCTTCTGCTTTTTGGATTAAATTAAAAACAAAATCCTCCAAATATTTAGAAATGGCTTGAGATATCACGTAGTCCAGCCCTTGAGGGACTTCTCTTAAACAGTTCTAGGCATATGCCATCCATCCTGCTTCTTAACTCCTCTGGTCTTCTCTTGGATCTTAGACAGTTTCACAAGTCTCACTTTTTTAATCTCCCTGTTCTTTTAATTCATGCCTTTTGTTTTTTAGCCCAGCAAAACCTCCTGGGAAACAAACATTTGAAAAGAGAGAAGAAAACAAAACCAAATTACATATGGACCATGTCTAATAACATACATAATTTGACACACCCAGAGCCCCTCACATTTACGCTGAAGGGAGTTCACATTTTCTCAGCTTTTCTTTTGAGGTCAAACTTGGGCATTGTAATTCCATCCCCTTCAGTCTGATTTTAGTTGTTCTCTCCCCGGACACTGTAGTCTCTCTCCCTCCCTTAGCTTCTCTGATGCTATGCGCTTCATCTCTATTAGTTCATGAGTCTTCTATTTGTCTGAATTCTTTATCCTCTCGTTTATTACGCCATATTAATCATTTGTTCCATTATACATGCCACAATCTGTTTTGCCATGCCCCAATCAATGGCCACCTAGTTTCCAGCTCTTTGCTCCCACAAAAAGTGGTATTATAAATATTTTGATATACATGAGACCCACAGAACCTCATTGAGACCTATGTGTAGCAGTATGACCTTTGGGTCACAGAGAGTAGACATTTTAGTCACTTTTTCTTAAAGCATAATTCCAATTGTTTTCCATAGTGGGTCTATCAATTCAGAGTTCCACTAATAGTGGATTAGTGTGCCTATCTTTTCACAGAATATACTATTTCCATTTTTTTCTTTCCTCCAGAATGGACTATTTCCATATTTTGTTATCTTCACCCATTTTCTGGGTATAAGGTAAAATTTCAGGGTTGCTTTGATTTGCGTTCCTCATTGCTAATGGTTTGGAGTAATCTTTCATATGGTTGTTAACAATTTCCAATTTTTCTTTTGAGAATTGTTTATTCACATCCTTTGACCCCTTGTCCTTTGGGGAATGGTATAAACCCAGTGTTAACCACTCAAGCTATAATATGAGTAATTTTCACATTTGGTTCTCCTTGTACAACAACTGGTCACCATCTCTATCCCTCAGGTTTAGCAACAGACTCTTGCTGATTACCCACATTTGTTTCATATGCTTTCACAATATATGCTGAATAGGCACAGTCAGCTCCCTTATCTTTTTGCTATATGGGGGAAAAGGTGCTTTGTTTAAGATGAGGTTGTTCCTGATCATATGAGAGACTTGAGTTGCATGTGCTTGGTACCAGACCAAATGGGACCTTTCCTCCATGCTGCAAATTAAAGATTTGCTATATCCTGTTTTTACAGAACCATAGAACTTTAGAGTTGGAAGAGAATTTGGGGGTTATCTAGTCTAATCCATATCTTTAAAAAATTCCCACTAAAACACACCTGACAAATAGTCATCTGACTTTTTCATGAAGACCTGCAGTGAAGGAGAATCCATTACCTCTGGAGGTTGCCCATTCCATTTTTGGATATTGAATTATTAGGAAGTTTTTCTTTATGTCAGGTCTAAATCTGTCTCTTTACAAATTGTTACTATCTTTGCCCTCTGGGGTAATAGTACAAGTCTAATCCATTTTCCAAATGATATCCTTTCAAGTATTTGAAGACAGTTGTCATGCCCCTCTCCACTCCCCCAATTCCTTCAACCATCCTTGATGTGGGATAGACTTGAGGACCATCACCATTCTAGGTGACTTTGCGGATATTCTCTAGTTTATTAATGTGCATCCTAACCTGTGGGATCTGGAACTAAAATTAATGTTTCAGTTATGATCTGAACAGTTAAGAATAGTAATCGTCCTCATTTATATGATACTTAATAGTCTATAAAGTACTTAAATACTTCATCTTCTTTGATCTGTGAAACAACCCCATGAGGAAGCTGCTATCCTTAGCCCAATTTTACATTTGATGAAACTGAGTCTCAGAGAAGTTCTAGGATTTGCCCAGGGTCACAGGGGCAATGAACATCTGAAATAGCATTTGGCCCCCAAATCATCTTGACTCCAAGTTTATTTTTGTCTCCATTAGTGACCCACCACCTGCTAAAAAGTCAACTGCATCTCAAAATATTTATTCTGGCTAGATGGCAGCAATCATTCCTTCCAAAACCCATCTCCCACAAAAACAGTTTGAAAACTCCCCATTATCCCTGAGAAAGAGAGCCCATCTCATACTAGTTGGATGCACAGAATGAATGACCCCTAGAAAACTAACCATGTTTAAATGGAAGGTAAATAGTTTGTCAATCTGGCATTTTAAAAATCATAATAATCCTTTCTGCATTAACAGAAGTTATGAAAAAAAACAGCTGTCTTCTTCCTTTGAACTCATAGCTTTTTACTATGAAGGTATTAAAAAATACATACATTTCTAAAAGGGTACTAAAGTATTCAAAAGTATTGCACCCTCGTCCCTTCCCAACCCAACCTTACCTTCCTACCTAGCTCTAGTCACAGTCTAGTCTTGAGAGATTTGACTAGTATTTTCTTTCATACTTTGCACTTTACCAACACATATTCACATACATGTGCAAACACATTTCTACCTATAACCTGGATCAAAACTATCTACTTTTAACACTAATGCATCGCTGATAGAGTTGTGAACTGACTCAACCATTCTGGAAAGCAATTTGAAACTATACGTACTCTTTGATCCAGCAATAGCACTACTATGTCTGTATCCTACAGAGATCATAAAAAAGGGAAAAGGATTCATGTGCACAAAAATATTCATAGCAGCTTGCTATGTAGTGACCAAAAACTGGAGACTGAGGGGAATTATCAGTTGGGGAATGACTGAACAAGTTGTGATGTTTGAATATAGTAGGATACTATTGTGCTATAGGAAATGAGCAGGTGGATTTCAAAAAAACCTGGAAAGACTTACATGAACTGATGCTGAGTAAAGTGAGCAGAACTAGGAGAATATTGGACACAGTTACAGCAACATTGTTTGATGACCAACTTTGATAGACTTGGTTCTTCTCAGTAATGTAGTGCTCTAAGACAATTCCTAAGTACTTATGATGGAAAGTGCTATCCACATCCAGAAAAAGAAATATGGAGTCTATATACAGATTGAAGCATACTATTTTCTCTCTCTCTTTTCTTTCTTTCCCATGACTTTTCCCTTTTGTTCTGATTCTTCTTTCACAACATGACTAATGTGGAAATATTTTTTAATATGATTGTACATGTACAGCCCATATCAGATTGCGGTCTTGAGGAAGCAAGAAGAGAGGGAGGAAGGAGAGAAAAATTTGGAATTCAAGATCTTATTAAAATGAATATTAAAAACTATATATATATATATATATATATATATATAATTGGAAAAATAAATACTATCAAGTGAGTGGCAAAGCTATCTACTTTTGTCATAAATAACAAAACAGTACCTACCTCCCATAATGACAATAAAAAGCTAATATGTGAATACCACTTGAAAGTTTGCAAATAACTTTATGCATGTAACCTCACGTGATCTGCTAATGAGTTGGTAACTGTGCTAAGACCAGGATTCAATGTGCTTCTGTCTATTGAGCTTTTAATTTTACCATTAAGAGACCCCTTCCTTGTTAACTCTCAAATGACAAGGGTGAGACTGTTAGCACTAATTTATATGATGCCTAGCCTCTTGGGTAAAGTTTTCTGGGACATCATCCTCATACTCCTTCTTTTAAAAGATGTGATAGGACAGGGTGAGGGACAAATTAAGCCAGAGGGGAAACATTCAAAATTGCTTATTTCAATTATTATGCTTTTGTGAATTTCCTCCTATGGAAATTGGTGGTCTTTTAACGCAACACTGTAGGTCTTCTCTTTGCCTCCTGGCTCCTACATACTTTTAAACCTTAATTTACATTCCATTTCTTCAGTGAAGCCTTTTGTGATCTCTCACTCACCATCCTCATAAATAGTAAATTTCTTTTGGGATCTCATGTAGCAGTTTGTTTTATTTTTGTTTTTTAATACTAATTTATTTGTTTTCAGTTTTCTATAAGTCTTAGATTTTCTCCCCCTCCCTCCTTATCCCCTTCCCAAGACAGTGCGCAATTTTATATTGGTTCTACATATACTTTCTTATTAAACACATTTTCACGTTGGCCATGTTGCATAGAAGAATTAATACGAATGAGAGAAACCATGAGAAGAACCAAAGCAAAACAAAACATAACATAAGAGAAAATATTCTGCATCATTCTGCGATCCAATTCCACAGTTCTTTCTCTGGATGTGGAAGGAGGCATTTTGTCTCAAGAGTCCATCAGGAATGGTCCTTGCATTGCTAAGTCTACCAGAAAAATTCCTTGTACACTGTGGTTGCTACTGTGTACAAAGTTCTCCTGGTTCTATTCCTTTCACTCAGCATCAAATCATATAAGTCTTTCCAGGCCTCTCTGAAGTCTTCTTGTTCATCATCTCTTATAGCACAATAGTATTCCATTACATTCATATACCACAACTTGTTCAGTCATTTCCCAATTGATTGGCATCCCCTCAATTTCCAGTTCTTGGCCACCACAAAGAGAGCTGCTATAAATATTTTTGTACATATAGGACCCTTTCCCATTTTTATGAACTCTTTGGTATACAGTCCTAGAAGTGATATTTCTGGGTCAAAGGGTATGCACATTTTTGTAGCCTTTTGGGCATAGTTCCAAATTGTTCTCCAGAATGGTTGGATCAACTCACAGCTCCACCAACAATGAATTAGTGTTCCAACTCTCCCACATCTTCAACATTTATCATTTTCCTGTTTTGTCATGTTAGCCAATCTCATGGGTGTGATATGGTACCTCAGAGTTGTATTGATTTGAATCTCTCTAATCAATAGTGATTTAGAGCATTTTTTCATGTAATTATAGATAGCTTTAAATTCTTCCTCTGAAAACTGCCTATTCATGTCCTATGACCATTTATCAATTGGGGAATGACTTGTATTCTTGTACATTTTACTGAGTTCTCTATATATTTTAGAAATGAGGCCTTTATCACAGACACTAATTGCAAAAATTCTTTCCCAGTTTTCTGCTTCCCTCCTAATCTTGATTGCATTGTGTTTTTTGTGCAAGAACTTTTCAATTTAATGTAATCAAAATTATCCATTTTGTACTTCATAATGTTCTCTATCTCTTGGTTGGTCAGAAATTTCTCCATTCTCCATAAACCTGACAAATACACTATTCCTTACTCCCCTAATTTGTTTATAGTATGACTCTTTATGTCTAGAACATATATCTATTTGGACTTTATTCTTGTGTATAGTGTCAGGCATTGATCTATGCCCAGTTCCCACCACACTGTTATCCAGTTTTCCCAGCAATTTTTGTCAAACAGTGAGTTCTTATCCCAGAGGATGGGTTTATCAAACAGTAGATTGCTATATTTATTGACTTGAAGTCTTGAGTAGCTAATTTATTCCACTGGTCTATTCTTCTGCTTCTTAGACAGTACCAAGTGGTTTTGATGATTGCTGCTTTACAATACAATTTGAAATCTGGTAGGGCAAGGCCACCTTCCCTAGCATTTCTTTTCATCAGTTCCCTTGATGTTCTTCCAGATGAATTTTGATATTATTTTTTCTAGCTCTATAAAATAATTGTCTGGTAGTTTGATTAATTTAGTAGAATTCTCATTTTAATTATATTAACTCAGCCTACCCATGAGCACCTGGTGTTTTTCTACTTACTTAGATGTGACTTTATTCGTGCAAAAAGCGTTTTGTAATTGTGTTCACATAGTCCCTGGGTTTGTCTTGGCTAGCAGTTGTTTTTAAAATAATTCTTTACTACACCTATCTTGTATAATTTTGTCTTACATTTTTTTGTGTGTATCACGCATTGGAGCAATGAGAGCCTACTACTGATTCTCTTTGTTTGCTGTTAACAGCTAGTGGCTGTGTGTGTTGCAAGGTGGGGATATCCAGAGATATTGATTCCCCTCCACCTGCACCTCCAACATCTACAACTAGATTGGCTCACAGTTTTGCTACAGTTTCTCTCTCTCTCTCTCTCTCTCTCTCTCTCTCTCTCTCTCTCTCTCTTTCTCTCTCTCTCTCTCACTCTAATTACTTTTCCTAAGAGCAGTTCAGAGGGTTTGGTCCCAGTAATGTGCTGCTAAAAGTTTAATAAACAACTCTTTGAGAAAAACCTTATACATGACTTACTTTTAAGTTTAATTTGTTATTCACATTTACTTCATCCTTTTATTATTCTAGACAACTAACAAAACAATAAAATCAAGCCCTGATTTGTAGCATTTGTCAGTTTCTGATATGTAAATGTTCACAAAGAAAATTTAAAAATCAACTTTCTAGATTCCTATTTGAGCTGCCTCTACCCACTGTAGTTTGAAGCATTCAAGCTCTTCCCAGCTTGATCTGAGATTCAGTCCTGCCAGTGAGGTATAGATGGTTCAGAATGACTCCACAAATACCTAGGCAGAGAAGACGTTCCCAGCCCTCTCACTGGGGTGCTAATGAGCATGTCCATGCTCTACATGAGGAAATGTATGAGTCAGTAACTCATTTCTCCAGTAGCCAAATCAAACTGACCTGGCTCCCTTGTTCAATTTCCTAGTGTGTATAGTCAATTCCACTTGTTACATTGTCAGCTGTATGAGGGCGAGGTCTAAATCTCTGCTAAATGTTGTATGGCTTGTAACTTCTAGTACAGCTTCTGCAGAAGTGCTACTCAATAAATATTTGGTTGCTTCTTTCTCCCTCATCCCTTTACCCCCACATATGTAAAGTAACAACATTGAGATTAGAATAATGTGAAATTTGGTGCTAAAAGATTTAGATGGCTTTTTAGATTTTTTTTTTTTTGCTAAGTATCAAGAAGTAGTTACTCATTTTCCTTCTTTTCACCTGGAGCTATCACCAAAGCTAACCAGCCTAGGAACAGAGTGCTGGCTTCAAAAACCAAAGACCAGAATCACAGACTTTGACTAAAGAGCTGGAAAAGATTTGAATGGTCATCCTGCCCACCAATGACAGAAGGAATCCCTACCATAACATACACAATGTGTGGTAAATCAACCTTTGTTTGAAGGCCACCAGGGAGGACCTGTTACCTCTCAACAGGGCCATTCTATTTTTGTATAGCTTTGGTTTTTAGGCTGCCAGGTGCTGCAATGGATAGAGTGTCAGGCCTGGAGTCAGGAAGACCTGAGTTCAAATTTAGCCTCAGACACTTGACTAGCTGTGTGACCCTGGGCAAGTCCCATAACCCTGTTTGCCTCAGATTCCTCAATCTGTAAAATGAGCTGGAGAAGGAAATGACAAGCCACTTCAGTATCTTTGCCAAGAAGACCCCAAATGGGGTCATGAAGAGTTAGAAATGACTAAACAACAACAATTTTAAGGAAAATTTTCTTAATATTAACCTTAAATTTGACTCTGAAACTTCTGCCCATTGCTTTTGGCATTGCCCTTTGGGGCCAAATTGAAGACATCTACTCCCTCCCCCTCATCATAGCCCTTCAAATAATTGAACACAAATATTATGTCTCTCTACTCACCCCTTCCTCCTTAATTTTTCTTTCTCCAAGTCCAACTTCTCAGTTTCTTTAACCAGTCCTCATATGATATGGACCAAGGCCCTTTGCCATCTTGGACATTCTCCAGCTCATCAATGTTCCTCTTAATGATGGCCCTCAGGACAAAATATGATATTTCAGAAAGAGGTCTGCTGAAACCAGATACCATGGGACCGTCACTTCCCTGTTCATCGAGGCTATGCCCCCTTAATGCAGACCAGCATTGCATTACCTATTTTGGTTCTTGGGTCACACTGCTAACTCATAGTGGATTCCAATCCGCTAAATTCCGCTAGATCATAAAGCTCTGTGCCTTGACTATCATTACATTGGGAGGATTTTTTATGAAGGATTTATGGAAAGATATGGAAAAAAAAGTTTAAGTCCTGCCCCGAACTCTTAGGTTGTGTGACTCTAGGGAGATCCTCTCACATCTCAGTGTACCCTGCGTGTCTTCTCTAAAACTGTAAATTGCTGATGTGAATCAGTAGTTGGAGGTTTCAGATTGGAAATTCCTCCCTCCAACCCCCCAAGTCCCCAACCTCAGATGAAATCACAAGTTGGGAGCATCCCATGAGTTCTATCAACCAGTCATTTAATTACTGGCATTGAATTACTTAATACATGCCCAGAAATGTCCCAAGCACCAGAGAAAGAAAGGCAAAAACCAGTTCCTGACCTCAAGGAATGTACACACTCTAATGAGGGAGACATAGAAACGACTAGGTCTAGTGATGATATATACAGAGTAGATCAAAGCAATCTGAAAAAGGAAGGAATTAGTAGCTGGGGAGAATGAGAAAAATTTTGTGCAGCAGGTAGAATTTCAGCTGTCTTTTTTAAAAAATTTAATATATAATTTATTTATTTTTCAGTTTTCAACATTCACTTCCACAAGAATTTGAATTCCAAATTTTCTCCCCATCTCTCCCCTCCCCTCACCCCAGGACAGCAAGCACCTCATTCACCCCTTCCCCCACTCTATCCTCCGTCCTGTCACCTCCTCTTCTTTCACCCTCCTATGTTTTCCTGTAGAGCAAACTAGATTTTTATACTCCACTGCCTATACATCTTATTTCCCAGTTGCACACAAAAACAATTTCCATGTTCATTTTTGAAGCTTTGAGTTCAGTATTCTCTCCCTTCTTCCCTCTCCACCCACTCTCATTGAGAAAGCAAGCAATTTGAAATAGGTCATACATGTATAGCCATGAAAAACCCTTCTATAACAGTTATGTTTCAAAAGACTAACATTTCTCTCTGAACTGTCTTACTCTGCATCTATTTCATTCTCTCTCTTGACCTGTTCCCCCTCAATACTGTTGCTTCTGTTTATCCCTTTCCCCAATTGAATTGAAGGAAGCCAGGGAATAATACTGAGGTGGAAGATGGGAGGGCAGAGCATTCTGGGCATGAGGGTCCAGTTCAAAGGCACAGAGGTGGGAGACAAGGTGCTGTGCTCAAGGAACTCCAAGTATGCCACTGTAGCTGACTAAAAAATCAATGAGAATAGTTTAGATCAGAAGGTAAAAAGGGTTTGTGATCTTTTCCAAGGGAATCCTCATATCCTGGAGACTGATATACCAAAGAAATCTCAGTAAAATCAGAAAGCAAATAGTCCACTGGCTGCCACATAGACCCCAGAGATATGGTTGATCAGGGCTATACTGGGCAATGATAATCAGGCATGCCCATCAAGTGGTTAGCTTTCTTTCACCTTACTCTAGTCATATTCATTCAGCAGACATCCTAAGGACTTCTATTAGGCATTTTTTTTAATGACTCTACAGCTAGATCCCAAATAGTGTGAATAAGGAATGTCCCCCAAGTGATCATGTTATTTGAATTGGTTGGAGGTTCAGTGCCTCAAAGACAAGTCTCTGAACAAAGCATCTGTTATAAAACTCTCCTGGAACCTGGTTAGTTACTGGTCTGAACCTGAATGAGCCTTCAGCTCTCAAGGACATTCAGAAGTCAAGTCACTTCATGTCTGAGGGCATGTGTTTTTCCATCATTTTTTTCTTTCCAGAGAAAAACTCCTAAATGAAAACCATTTATCCAGTGACATGAGAGGATCATCAATGACTTGCTGTGGAAAGTGAAGTGGCGGATGAGAAGCAAACATCTGCCACTGAGATAACTGGCCAATGGATGTTGAATAAGACAATGCACCTTTGAACAATACACACCTGTCATTCAAGTTCTCTTTGAAATAAGTTCAAGGGTTGAGCCATGGGACTGTCATACATTTCAATGGAAGGTGAAAAGACTCACTAGGGACGGTTTCTCTTAGACCTGAAGTCAAGACCAAAGGATTTATGGGTAAAATGAAGGGTTGTGCTGGTAAAATCAAACTCAAGCATTTGTAGAGAATGAATTTGAAAAATCTCCAAGCCTTCCCTTACTGCAAATGGCACTTACAAAGCCACTCTGAGCCACTCTGAGTGGTTTTTTTTTTTTTTAACATAAATGAGCCAGAGACATATGGATTACATTTTCCCAGAAATACAGATGGCTTTAAAAATGAAGGAAAACTGCTAAGAGAAAACACACACTAGAGGGTACTGGAGATCCCAGATCCTTTGGGAGGCACTTTGAGATGTTTTGCTAACCCTAAATACTATTGTGTTTTCTGATCCCTAATAATAAATAGTAGTCTTCTGGATAGAATCAAACGCTTCTATGCTAATTTCCCTCTGCACTGAACCCAGGAAAATGTTCAGAATGACAGAGTTTTGAGGGATAGGCAATTGCTCCTTTCCCTCCCCTAATGTTAGCGTTTATAAAACTCTTTGACATTTGTAAAGCACTTTACAAACATTATCTCATTTGATTGTATCAACAACCCTGGGAGGTAGGTGCAGTTACTATTCTAATCTTCCAGATGAGGACACTGAGGCAGACAGAAGTCAGGGTCACATGCTGGATTAGAACTCAAGTTTTCTTGACTCTAGATCCAGTTCTCTTTCCACTGTACCATCCAGCTCCCCAGCTCTAGAAGGTGGCACCACCCTGTGGTGGCCTGTTTGAAATGTCCAGCTTATACCTGCCGTACAAACTATAACTCTCATGCCCAGTGGTCAGGGCACCTTCTCCTCTCAATAACTTGAAGATACAGACAGATTCTTCCTCTGCAATGTTCCCTTTTGGAAACTTCAACAGGAACTACCAGTATTCTGTTCACAGTCACCAAAATATCACCTTTTGTTTCACAGCATACCTAGAGAGCATGTTACAATTCCAACCATATGTAAAGGTAAAGTGACTGTGCAGGATTGTGGAGGAGGACCTAGTTCAGTTTCCATGCTGGGATGAAGCAAGATGCCTGTAGGTCATTGAAAAGTTGACAAGAAGTGATTTTCTCAGTTATAGCACAGAAAGCATATTGGAAAGGAGAAACCAGCGTTAATTTTGGTCTATACAGCCTCCCTCACCTTCTTAGGGAAATGCATCTGGTCAGCAGACATACACAGTGACTCTTAGGATGTCCACAAAGCCTGAAAGACCTGAACTCCTCCTGGATGGGACTTTTTAAACTCTTTGGATGACCAGGAAGCTATGCCAATGTGGTCAGACTTTACTGGGAAGCTGTGTCACTGGAGAGCCAGGTGAATCAGGTCCCAGGCATAGTTTTGTCCCTTTTTAGGTAACCCAAAGATGACCCATGTTGGCGAGAGGGAAAAGAGAGGGGAAAGAATGCAGGGGAAACCCTAGTAGATGTTAGTTCTATCACAAAGGTGGGTCAGGAAAGTCTCTGATCTACATGATGAGTCCTCAATTAATTTGGTAAGAGTACAGATCATGGTTCTTTGCAAACATCTGAGATGTACCTCCCCATGGAGGAAGGTAGGTCCCCTGGTGCCTGCCTGAGTAGGTTTCAGAGACTGGACCTGCCTTCTAAAGACTGGCTGACTGAAGTTCAAGAGAATAGATTTGACAGTGACTCCCCTTTCCTTACCTTTAACCCCATATTCTGTGATTTATCAAAGTATAAAAAATAGATAACAGATCAGCTCGTGGATGCTCTTGCTTTCACATTTTGAGGACAGATCAGCAAAAAGTTCAGGGGACCAGTGGTCTGGAGGTAGAGGGAGAACCTGTGCCCATACACAGTTTTCCTCCCCTTGGGGTAGGTAGTGGCACAAGCAGATAGGAGATTCATGTGCTTGCCCAAATGTCTGTCTTGAGGGGAATTCCTGGACTTCAGGGTCATGGTTTCTTTCAGTCTTTCTCTTTCTCTTTCCTTTTCTGAGAGAGTCTGGAGGCCTGAGATCTGAAAGGGAACTTCCCAAGCTCCAGAGCCAATAGCAACCAGAGCAATGAGAAATTCCTTGCAAAAGCAATTACATACACACCCTCCTCAGCCTGACAGAGGGAGAACTAACTAGTTTGGGGGTCACTTCCCAGGTAACCTCAAGTGTGAAATCTCCTCAGTTTGAGTTCAGACCTTACACCCTCTAGTGAGAGACTGTAGCTGTCTGTCCTTCATTCTCGAAGAGGACCATGACATCAGAAAGGTGACCAAGGGATTTGTCAAAGGGGCTCCTTAGAGGAAGGAGAGTGTTGTGTCCTTGAAGAGTAAAACTAGTGAGCTGCTAAGACAGAATGATTGAGAGAAAGATTTAACAGCCTTCAAGGTTATTTGCCTTCCAGGGGGACTCTAAACCACAGAGCAGAACTATTGGTTTTAGGGAGACTGAGTATGATTGTGGCAAAGAGGACTGTCTGGAATGTCCAAGCATTGTTCCTTGCTATGTAAGAGGTGCAGTGGTTAGAGTGCTGAGACTAAAGTTCAAATATAGCCTCAGCTGCTTTCTAGCTGTGTGACCCTGGGCAAGTCACTTAATTTCTGTCTGAGTTCCCTCAAATGGGGATGATAACAGCACCGATCTCTCAGGGTTGGTGTGAGGACCAAATGAGATAATATTTGTAAACTCCTTGGCACGGTTCCCAGAACATAGTAACTTCTTAATCTATGCTCTTTCCCCTACCTTGTTCAGTTTCCTATGCAGGGAAACTAATGAATGATTTTTGTGTCTGGTTGTGGGTTCCTGTCAGTCCTTTGTACCTTTTACATTTTCTGTAAAGTAAGATAAAATTTCTACTGTGTCCAATATCTATTCCTTGCCTTGGCAGAAGAGTTGGGTACCCTATTACCAACTTTGATGAGACGTGGACATGAACTATATCATGATTAATTAGGAGATTTTTCTGGAGGATATTTAATATTTAGGTGGAGGCAATGAGCCAAGAAAAGAAACTGATCAAGTTAAGATTGGTCCTGGTTCATGTGAGTCCAGAGTTTCGTGGAACTTTGGGGCACAGGTTACATATATATTACTTTTCTTGAAATTATAAACTCAACATATTTATAAGAATACAAGTCATTCCTTAACTAATACGTGGTCAAAGAATGTGAATAGGCACTATTCAGATGAAGAAATTGAAACTATCTATAGTTATATGAAAAAAATGCTCTAAAATCAATACTGATTAGAGAAATGCAAAGGAAAACAACTTTGAGGTACCACCTCACACCCATCAGTTTAGCTAATATGACCAAAAAGGAAAGTAATAAATGTTGGAGGAGATATGGGAAAAGTGGGACACTAATGCACTGTTGGTAGAGTTGTGAAGTGATTCAACACCTTTTGGAACAATGCCCAAAGGACTCTCAAACTATGCATACCAGCATATGATCCAGTAATATCACTACTAGGGTGGTATTCCAAAGAAATAAGGAGAAAAAGAGAAAAAAACCTATTTGTACATAAATATTTAGAAGAGTACATTTTGTGGTGTCTAAGAATTAGAAACTATTGGGGAATGACTGAGCAAGTTATAGAATATTATTGTGCTATAAGAAGTGACAAGCAAGATTTCAGAAGAATCTGAACTTACATGAACTGATACAAAATGAAATAAGCAGAACCAGAGCACTGTACACAGTAACAGAGATATTGTCTGATGGACAACTGTGGATGACTTAGCTCTTCTCATCGATACAGTGATCCAAGACAATTTCAAAGGACTCATGATGAAAAATGTTATCTTCCTCCAGAGAAAGAACTATTTGGTCTGAAAACAGACTGAAGCATATTATTTTCACTTCTTTTTTGTTAGTCTTGTGATTCAAGTTTTCTTACACAAAATGACTAGTAGGGAAATGCTTTACACAATTGAATGTGTATAACCTATATCAGATTACTTGCCTCCTTAGTAAGCAAGGAAGGTGGGGGAGGGGGAAGAAACAGGGATAGAATTTGGAACTGAAAATTTAAAAAAAATGAAGAATGTTAAAAATTGTTTTTACATGTACTTGAGGGAAAATGAAATATTTAAAAATTTGCCATAGGAAAAGAAAGAAATTATGGACTCAAGTCGGGAGGGTCTTTAGGTCATCTAATCCAACTTTGTACCCAAGGTAGGAGTAGAGCTGCCTGAATACTTCCACCTAGTGATGGGGAGCTCATTTCTTTGAGAAAGCTTTATCTTTTGTCTTCATAATTCCATCATGGAATGATTCTCTGCTTCCTAATGACATTCAGAGAAGGACCTTGAACTCTTCATTAAACTACCTTATTGCAGGACAGGAAACTCACTCTAGTAAATAGCCTTGGTATATATTTTCATGCCATTCCAGAATTGTACTTCAGACTTTACCCCTACGTTTGGAGGCCATGTCTTACTTTGGGTACTTGTAGGAAGTGTCATCAAAGAAATATGACTAAAAAAAAGATGAGTTGATGATGTAGTGAGAGTGAGAACAAAGGATAAATATTGCTATGCTCATGAAAGTCAAGATGGCCTGAGGAAAGTCTCCAACATGTACAGTTGACCACCTCTTGTGAACTTATTGAAAGACATAGACAGGGTCTGCCCAGAATGGAAAGGCATGGATGCTTTGTGATCTGCACCATTAGAGAGAATGACCAAATCATTGATCTGATAGACACATTGAAGCTCTTCCTCAACTCATTATAATTTTTAAATTGCTCAGCTTTACCCAATAGCAATTCAACTTTCTTCATTACTGTGATCATATGATTGAGGAGTAGGAACTTTCTAGCGGTGTGGAAACCAATATTATTTGTTTCTCTGTGGCTAGATTTGGGGGTGATTTTGTTTCCAATGGCAAATTTTGTTTTCTTTCTTCTAATTAAATGGCCCTTGGGCCACATTCCCAGGACAGAGTGGGTGTTTGCAACAGGGCCAATGCAACCAAATTCTGATTGTGAAATTGTTTTTAGAAATACCTTTAGGCCGCTTATTTTAGATATGATGTAAAAGCAAACAAATGATCAAAGAAAACAAAACCAGAAAAAACTGGTTTCCCCAGGGCAGATTGACTCCCTCATGTGTTCCCAGGGGCCCAGAGCATTTTAGAACACAGGCCTGGACCTATGGTAAGTTAGGGCTCTCTCTGGAAGACCAGCTTCCATCCAATCCAATAATTTATTCAGTCCCTACGATGCACAATGTAGGAACAGTGAGTTTCTACGATGTAAGAATGGAATGGAAACTCACTGAGAGCAGGCACTACTTCATTTTTGTCTCTATTAGCACATAGCCCAGTTCCTGCCATGTGTGCACTAGGTGATGGGCAAACAAAGACAAAATTAAAACAATTCCTGCCTGAAGCACATAGATCTCTGCTCATGGCTCTAACTGAAGGAGCACCAGCTTTGGAGTCAGAGAATTGAGGTTTAAATACCAGTTCTGTTATTCCATTGCCTATCTGACCTTGGATAAGTCCCTCTAGGCCTCTTGCATGTCACCTGTAAGATGAGGAGGTTGGACACATAACCTCCAAGGTCGTTTCCAGTCCTAAATCAATGATCATAGCCAAAATTCACCCTTTGTCAAATTCAGGGATAGGGCTAGAGATAAGATCTGTGATTTCACTCTTACGTATGATTCCTTGAAGAGAAAACTCTCCACTAATTCAGGACTTACAAAGTGAAAGAGCAAATTACTTTTGTGCAACTCAGGTGGTCGCTCAAGGCACTGGTCCAGCGTCACACAGAGAGTAGGATGTCTCAGAAGTTGAACTTGGTCTCAGCTCCTCCTGGCTCCAAAGCCTGGAGCTCTCACCTCCAAATAAAGGGACATTGAAATACAAACAAGCCAACACCTTCAAAATAATATTTGGAGGAGTTAATTACAAGGTTCATAAACATGTAGAATACATTTTTCCTTAATGATTCAAGAAGATTAAAAATACTTTTATTTATATATATTTAAAATTTGGGTTTGGGGATTATTTTTTAATAAGGAAAAACATCACTAGTAGACCTGGGCTTGGGTTGTGTAAAATCTCAGAGATGTGGAAAAAGAAATTTTTGTGAGATATTTGTCAAAGCAAAGTGCAGGCACACTGGTCAATTTCTGCAACTGACTGTGCCCTGCTCGTTTCAGAGAGATAATAAGTCCTGGGATTTTTCACACTAGCCAGAGGAGAATGGAGCTCACCTCTGTAGGAAGCTTTGCTCAGTCCTCATTACAGGCTCTCCTACCTCTCTGGCCCTTGTGAACCCTTTTAGAAAGCCTGTCCAGGCAAGAACAATATAGTGTTTAAATAGGACAAAATCCAAAGGCTATGCTCGTAGTTACAATCTGTGGGCAAAGATTTAGCTAATGTGATACAGAGCAAAGACCTTGTTTAACAAGTGAATTATGTATTCCCATCCACGAACACCTTGGCCTGGTGTGAGCCCCTCAGCCACAGGCAGTCTCATAATGAATGCCACCTCAGACCCAGCCTGATAGCCGGCCTCTCTATAGCACCTTTGTCCCGGGAAAAAGCCCACAGACCCTGAAGGGTTTCATGCAAATCAGAACAGCAGGTCACTGAATATGAGGGCTGACTGCAATTATTGGCAAAACAAAACTGGAAGGTTGATCCTGCCTTTGTACACAGGTGGTTCCTGGACCATTAGTGAGTGTTTAAATGGAATTAATTGGCTACTAGTGGGATCATTTCAACAACATTCGTAATAGAGACTGGGGAACTTCCAGCATCTATAATGAATAGGGCTTATTAGCATTTCTATTCTCAGATGAGCAACATATGAAAGCTTAAGCTATTGCTCAGGCCATCATCCTTTCTAAAGGACCTCCCCTTACTCTGTTGCATGAGACTTGGTGCCTCTTTGGAACATTCAGCCATCTTAATTGGGCTCCTTTCCTGGTACCCAGGATAACCAAGTCTTGGTGGACTATGGAAAAAGATTACTTTGGGTGATCCTGTGAAAATTCTTATTTTATCATTTCTTCCTCTCCTTGGAAGAGAGGTGATAGACTATGGATATATAAGGAGGCATACATTCTCAGACAGTACCAACTCACTGGTTTGTTTTTCTATACAATACATCCTAATTACAAGAATCATAGATTCAGAGCTTGAAGAGACCTCAGATGTCATCCAGTCCTGACCATCATTTTACAGGGGAGGAAATTGAGGCCCAGAGAGGTAAAGTGTTGCTTCCATATTCACACAGGTAGTGAAGAGCAGAGCCAAGATTGAAACCTAGATCTTATAATTCCAGATCTTAGGAGCTTTTCACCATACCATGATGCCTTCAGGGAGAAGTCTATGAGAATGGGAAGAAAACATTTGGGAAGTAATAGTATTTTTTTTTTTAAAAAAAGCATTAAAATGCTTACCTTTGAAAAATAAAAATTCCTTATTTTCTTAAAGTCAATTTCAATCACTTGATTTTAGTATTGGTTTTTTTATTTTTTAAAAATTATTTTATTTGTTTTCAGTTTTCTACAATCACTTCCAGTATTGACTTTTGTGATTATTTTGGCATCCTGATAATGTGAAAAGGAATCTACAACTAGGAGCACCGAACCAGTGATTTCATTGGCATAGAGAACTCCTGGGCAAGGAAACTCTCTCTACCAATGCTTCTGGGCAGCTCAGTCTTTGAGCAGGGATCCTTGAACTCAGATGGGAAAATAAAAATACATCTTTATTTTTTGCTCGTTCCCAACCAAAACCTAGTATTTCCTTCCATTTATTTTATGCATTTAGAACATGATTCTGAGAACAGGCCCATAGGTTTCATCAGACTGTCAAAGGACACACAAAAAATGGTTAAGAACCTTTATTGGACAAAGGTTCTCTAGAACTGCAGAGGGTTAAATGACTTGCCTGAGGTCATATAAACAGCATTGGTCTAAGGAAGGATTTGAACATGATTCTTCCTCTCTCTGAGTCAGCTCACTATCCTTGAGGACACAATGCCTCCCAACCCCAGCAAAGATCAATATCCAGCTCTAAGATATCTTCTAGCCAAAATGAGATACTCTGAATGAGAGCTCTGCATAATCTCTAATTATATTGAAAATATAGCAAAGCAACCTAGCAATATAAGGTTCAATATGTATACAGGGTTCTCCCCTTGATAGATGGAGAAATATAGACCAGATGATAGCATAGTTACAGTAATTCAGAATTGTTGGCTCCAAAAAGTTTTGACCAATGTCAAACTGGAGTCATCCATTAGAGGAAGATCTCTACTACAACCTTGGGACTCCATCCTTAACCCTTTTCTAGTCAAATGTCTAGTCAAATCAATGACCTGGGGGAGGGTATTGTAATTGGTGAGCTTAACGAATTTGTTGGCACAAAGCTAGGAGGGATGGTCAAATGGTTAGAGTGCTGAATCAGGACTCAAAAAGGCTAAAACAATGGGACAACTTTAATGAGATGAAATTTAGCAAGAGGGAATGTAAAATCCTATACTTTTGGGCTAAAAATAAAAACCTATGAACAAATAGAAAAGGTGTGTCTACAGACACCAATTTATGTGAAAAAATCTGAGGGGTTTAATGGACTCAATATGTGTTAACAAACTGGTGTAACAGCCATCAAAGCTAAAGTAATTTAAGGCAAGATTAATAGAAACATGGAACAGAATGTTAAGAGTTGTAAGTTTCTGGAGCAAGGGAAGTTATAGTTTCACTGTACTTTGTCCTAGACGGTCCACATCTGGAATTTTGTGTTCAGTTTTGGGTGATGTTTTGGGAGACACGTTGACAAATTAGACCTCGTCCAATAGAAAGGTGGTCAGGATGCTATACATTAGGCATAGTCCTGATGCTATCAACTTGTGAGTCCAGGTTCAATTATGGGATGTAATGAAGCACTTATAAGTCATTGAAGAGTTAGGAAAAAGAGGCCTACCTAGTTCTAACATAGCAAGGTTGTGCAAGAAGGATACAGTGACATCTTCTATGGTTTGTCCCCCTTGTCTCCATTTGGAAATATATTTAGCTAGCAGGAAAACTAGGTAATGCAATGGATAGAATTCCAGGCCTGGAGTCAGGAAGACTTGAGTTCAAATCTGACCTCATACACTGATTGGGTGTGTGACCCTGGGCAAATCACTTTACCTTTTTTGCCTCAGTTTCCTCATTTGTAAAATAGGGATGATAACAGTAGCTACCTCCCAGGGTGGATGTAAGAATGAAATGAGATGATCAGAGGTTCAGTTCCTATCCCTAATTGACCTATTATTTATAATCCTTTATAATGCCAAAGGTGAATATAGACTGTGAAATTTCTTATTATAGTCTTACAAAGCCTAAATATATGTATATATGTGTATATGCATGCATATATGTGTATATATGTAAGTACAGATGTGTGTATATATATCTTTGGTAAAACATATATATATATATATATATATGTGTGTGTGTGTGTGTATGTATATATGTGTGTATTTATATCTTTAGTAAAACATATATATGTGTGTATTTATATCTTTAGTAAAACCTATATATGTGTATATGTATATATATGTGTGTGTGTCTATATATATATTTTTTCAGTAAAACCTATTAAGGCAATGATGTTCCAAAATAGTAATTTGCTGTTACCTAGAAAACTAGATATTTTGTTGCTCTTTAATAAAAACAGCTGATAATCCAAACCTAGTTATTCCCCCCTCCCCCAGACCTTCATATTTCCTGGTAACAGGAGACCCCATCTATGAGCCTGAGGCTATGGGATCTCCACGACTTAGATCTCTACCCACCGTGGCAGAGAGATGTGAAAAAGTCATTCCCAAGCATCAATTTGGCCTATAAAGAGGATAAGCCAATTTTGCTCTTATGGGTTGGTCTGCTGCTATAGACACTCACAAGAACTAAATTCTAATCACAGGCTTTAACCTCCAGAAACCAGCTGAAAGAGGAATTGGATTTTTTTTTTGCCCTTTATAATAATAATTAAAGGCATAACTTAAGTGTGGACACCAGAACTTTGCCCTAGGGTGTCAGATTTAGAGGGGGCTGATGCAGCTTCTTGGGCTTCTTTAGTTTGTAGAAAACAAGCGGACTTTGCTCTGAGCTCAAAGAATCATTAGCTCAAACAGGCCTCCAGTTTCTTCTTCCTCCAAGATGCTGCGTCCCCCATGCACGCCCCCTCCCCTGCCCCCGTCAGCTTCTTTGTGCCTTGAGGTCTCTGCCTCACAGACTCTCCCCATTGAATTTGTCCTGAAAAGCTGACTTGAGAGGGCATTTCTTGTTCCCTGTGTTGGTTTATTTTGAAAAGCTTTCCCCGGTTGTGAAAATCCCTGGTCTCAGCTATCACAAGAACAAAAGCCATAGCTGAGATTTTTATGGCACTTTTAAAGTTTTCAAAATGCCTTCTGTTTGACCCACACGACCGCCCTGTGAAGTAGGGCCTACAGGTACTGTGATCTGTAATGGACACATCAGTTCAGCAGGATTTGTGACTTGGCTACGAACATGTAGCTAATGGGTGCCAGAGGCAGCATGGAAACCGAGGCCTTTCTGAGTCTGAGCTCAGGGTTCTATCCACTAGTCTAGGCTTTTATTGTTCAGTCTTTCAATCAGGTCTGACTCTATGCTTTCTTGGCAAAGACACTGGAGTGGTTTGCAATTTCTTTCTCTAGGGCATCCCCATTTTACAGAGGGGAAACTGAGGCAAATAGGGATTAAGTGACTTGCCTAAGGTTACACAGCTAGTAAGTGTCTGAGGCTAGATTTCAGCTCAGATTTTCCTGCCTACAAGTCTGGTGCTTTATTCACTGTACCACCTAGCTGCCCCAGTTTACCCTTAGAAATGTAGTATTTTTAAAAGCAGAATGTTAAACATAATAAAGGCCCTGTGGTTGAAGGCCCTGGCAGCCCCTGAGAGGTAACCTAAGGTATTGGCACAGGACCGTACAGGGATTCCAGGCTGACTGATGAGCAGTCTAGTCAGAATTTATTTGGAGAATTTATAAATGCCCCCAGATATTCCTTGACCCTCAAGGAACAACAGACAGCCCACCCAGCTCTCCCAGAGCACAGTAACTAAGAACCTCTCTCTCCAGAGAAGTCTCCTGCCCCAACCTAGCCTCTTGTGAAGGGAGTTAAAAAGAGGAGAGGGAAAGGAGGTGGCCGGCATGAAAACAACTACAAAAGAGGAGTCACAATAACGGTGTCCGTCTATGAGCCAAGAACAACAGGAAACTCAGACACGCACACCCAGCACATACTGCGGCAACACTGGCCTGGACACTGGAGGTTATTTGCTCTGCAGAGGCTTCGGCAGATGTTATATAAACAAAACCTCCATTGAAATGAGTTCTTGGCCTGCCCTAAAATAGCCCCAGGGCTTTTCCCTTGACTCTCTGAGGTTTTTTTTTTCTTTTTCCCCCTCAATCCCACATGGCCCCAAGTGTGTAAGAGAAGCCAGCCTACTTTTCTTCATTGACCACATGTGTGGGCATCATTCCACAAGGTCCCAGAGGAGACCCAGTGACTCCCTCTAATGTTAAGTGGGGCCTCATCAGCTTTCACTGGCAAAGCTGTGAGTCAGAAACTGCTCTTGTCTCCAGGGTTTTGGATGACTGACACCGTTCTGAGGCATCCATGAGACGTTTCATTAACAAAATGGGGGGAAAGGGGGTTAAAAAGGAATTGTTGCTGTCCGTTACGTATAATTTCAACAAACATTCTACCTGGGCCCTGGGCGTTTTACATGAATCCGTAAATGCCTAATCTGACCCTCCACTAGTTTAGATGAGGCAACAAGCAATGATTAAACCTTTGGGGGCCATCTCCAGTCATCCTGATCTGTATCGGTATCTCCCTCCTGGGCCCAGATGTCTCCAGGGTAGAAAGTGAGGCCGGTGACCTTGCATAGCCCTCTCTCACTTAAATTCCTTTCACTTGCAGTCACGGCATCACCTTCCTGATGTCAGGGTCCTCTTTGAGAATGAAGGACAAACAACATTAAATCCTTTCTATGTGCAGATACTAAGCTTTGAGGATGCAAAGGCAAAAGCAGAGTCCCTGACCTCAAAGGACCCACAATCTAATGAGAGAGACAGCGATTAAACCATTACAAGCAACATACATGCAGTGTAAATGGAAGACTGGAGGCACTAGTAGTAGGGGTTCGGGGTAGGACTGGAAAAGGCTTCCTCCAAAAGGTGGGACAAGAGCTGAGTCTTGAAGGAAGCCAAGAGGCAGGGGAAGTGAGGAGGGAGAGCATTCCACTCTGGCGGGAAATAGAATGGTCTGGGCAAAAGCAGAGAGTCTGATGCATAAGGGACAGGAATGAGGCTGGAACAGAGAGGACTTGGAATCTGAGATTCATGGGTTATAAGATTGGGAAGGCACAATGTTCATCACGCCATGGATCTCTACTTTCTGGCTGCTGAACTCAAAATTTTAAGATGCTGACTGAAACCAGATAAAGGGATAGAACATTACAACTAGCACAACTATCTCTACCCTCCAAGAACTTAGATTCTCATGGGGAAAGAACACATAAAAGCAAGCTGGAAAATGGGATGGGCAAGTGGGAACTTGCTCCATCTATCACCCACACTCATATATTCAGTCTCTTCTCAGGTACTGTTCGTTCTCTGTTGCCTACAAGTATGCTCAGGTCTCACCTACCATAAGCAACGAAAACAAAGCAGGTGCAAACCTATTGTTTGACCCTTCAATCACCTCAGAGTAATGGCCTATATTTCTCCCCATTTTGAGTTTCAGTTACCAGACAAACTAAACCTGGTGTCTCCACTCCACCATTTATTCCTTTCTTATTTTTTGCATTTTAATGGGCAAAGCTGAAACCAAGATGGCCTCTGTGTCCCAGGAGCTGTCCTTTTATGAAGTGGTGATTAAGGAGACTTCAGGATTTACCACAGCCAAGGGGAAGACAGAGGAAGGGGTCCAGACTGAAAACAATGATCTCATTCATTTTATGGTAGCAGGTGAAAGGGCTCTAAGGTATGGTTTAAGATTAAGAGGCATATACTACTTGGTAAACTAGTCAAAACCTATTGTGAATGATATGGCTTATCAGCAAGACTGATTGAAGTCCAAGTTGATGGTCAGTCAATCAGTGAAATTGATACAATTTGCACCACTGGAAGTGGAGGATAAAGAAACAATTTAGAAACAATTTCCATAGTAGACAGGAGTCATTTCTTTAAAAGGAGACCTGCCACTTTACTCCAAGTCTGTGCTCCACAGGAAAAGAAGCATTTATAACCATAAATCCAAAATTCGTTCATCCACATCCTAAAGCTATGTCCTGTACTATACACAGCATAACTTTCTCGTTCCTTTCATTCCTAATTCTCTCAAATGCCCTCTGCCAAGAGGTTAAACCTCAAGGAATGACTTCAACTAATTTAATGTCTCTAAAAATTTTTTCTCTAACCACCAATACTCTTCCTGGACTCATTGTTTAGTGGTTACCACTGCCATCTCTGTATACTGTAATGTTAATAGATTAGGAAGATCTTCCCTGCCCATTAATAAGCCTAACACATAGAGCCTCTGGTCACATGGAACTCAGATTGGGAAGAGCTTGCTCAAGGAGGAGAGAGAGAGAGAGAGAGAGAGAAGCAAGCTGTGAATGGGAGCAGTTGGCCCAAGGAGCAGAGAGAGAGAGAGAGAAGCAGACTGTGAGTGGGTGGAAGAATTTGTCTAGTGGAACTTGTTTTTGTGAGGAGGCCTGACAGAAAATAGGTTTAAGATGTAGGTGCTCCCTGGATTAGTGATAAATAGTCTGTTAAATATTATCTCCTCATATTCTAATGATGTTCCAAATAAATATTTTGGCTTTGCCTTTGAGGGAGAGAGTTTATTATATTTTGGGAATTTACCCCAGAAATGCATATTTATAGCGGTTGCTTGGGTATCGCATTGGTATTACAGGGTATTGAATTGGCATTACATATACTCACACCGTTCCAATGATCCTGAGTCCTGGGGTGCCCAGGTACTCACATTGTTCCCCATCCTCAACTTACCACTTCCTCATACCTATCTCAACTTTACCTATCACTGTTCTATTTAAGCTCTACCAGACCTTTCCACTGTGTTCTCTGGAATGTCTGCTTCATAATTAGCAAACTTCCTTTCATCCTAAACTACTTTTAATTTTTTTTTTATAACTTACTATTTATTAACATTTATTTTCTTTTTAAATCCTGAGTTCCAAATTCCTTCCCTCCTTTCACCCCTCCCCCACCCACTGAGAAGGCAATCAGTGTGATATCAATAATAGATGTGAAATCCTGCAAAAACATATCTTCAAGAGCCATATTGCAAAAAAAAAAAATCAAAGGAAGAAAAGAAGAAAAAAGAGAAGAAAGGAAGAAAGAGAGAATGATACCTCTTTGTATTCAGAGCTCATCAGTTATCTCTCTGGAGCCGGATAGCGCTTTTCATCATGAGTCCTTTGAAATTTTCTTGAATCATTGCATTGATCAGAGCAGCCAAGTCTTTGACAGTTGGTCATTATGACATTGCTGTTACTATACATAGTGATCTCTCGTTTGTTCTTACTCCACTTTGTATCAGCTCATATAGATCTAAACCAATTAAAAAAAATTTTTTTTAATCACCTGTCCCTCACTGAGACACTGCTGTCTTCTGATACTGCTGTTTCCTTGACCAGCCTTCCCAGTAGTGGCTACATCTTCCTTCATATCTCCAACTAACTGGTCAAGGTAGAGGATTTGGAATTCTCCCATTTTCCCATATCCACTGTTGACCATCTGCACTAAGCTACCTTTCTTTCTTTGATGTTATTATATTAAAATGGATTGCTCAATCCAGTTCCCCATGGTTACCATCTATCAATCTCTAGGATACTCATCTTCCTCCTTCAATAAATTCAATTCCTGGATCCTATTCTCCTCCCTATCTCCTACTCTCAGACTAGGTGGCTTCACCATAAATATTCCCCTTTAAATACTGTATGTCCTACTTCCTAAATATACTCAATTCCCATGACCCACTACTCCACTTCAACTCACTCACCCACATATCCAAATCATTGAGAAATCTTATTTCTTCTTTCTCAACATCTTTCTTATATGTCTCCTTTCCACTCATACAGCCATTACCTTTCACCTGGTGTATTACATCACCTTCCACCTGGTGTCCTTGCCTCAAGTCTCTCCCTACTCCAATTTGTTCTCCACTTAGCTGCCAAGGTGATTTTTCTAAAGTTAGGATCTGATGAAGTCACTCCCTGTTCCCCTACCCTGCTCAGTGAACTCCAGTGGCTCCCTATGACTACTGGTTCTTTCTAAGTTAGCCCTTTCCTAGTTTTATAGCCTTCTTACACAGTATCACCTTTCACAATCCCTATAATCCATCTATACTACCCCACTTAGAGTTCCTCTAACATGAACCTCCCTCCCTTCTCAGTGCCTTTTAAATGACTCCTCTGACCCCGTAACTGCAACACTCTGTCCTCTCCCCTCTGCCTTTTACTTCTCTTTGCTTCCTTTCAGATTTTGATCAAGTCTTATCTTCCTCTAGACACCTTTCCTGGTTTCCCCAGCTGTTAACACCTTTCCCTTTCAAACTACCTGCTATCCACTCTGTATATATCTTTGCAAAACCAAGGACAGTTTTGTAACTTTTAAAAAATATTATCTAGTGTTTTACATGCTTTTGTTTGTATCCCCAGTGATTAATACAAAAATAGGCACTTAAGTAACACTTGTTAACTAACTCCTGACAACCTCTTTTCCTTTCCTGTACCTAAGTTAACTAGTGCAGTATGGGCATAAGGTAATGTGTTTCTATTTTTTGTTCCCTAAGTGGCCAATGATATTTTTTGATCAACATTAAGTCAATATAAAGTGAGGAAAGATCAAAATGGCTTTGTGAAAATTCCCCTGTTCCCCATTAGTGATGTGCTTCTGCAACTTTTATCTTTTTATATCCAATACATTATTTTCTTGTCAGCATTTCATGACAAGAAGAGAAACAGCAAAAACCCACAAAAAATCCTTGCATGACTATTTGATTGGATGATTTCAATGTTTTCTTTTATCATTGCAAAACCAAGGATAATTTTATAACTTATTTTAGTTTGTAGCTATTGTATGTAAAGCGATCCCTGTCTTTAAGGGATAAATTACTCTAAGGAAATTGATCCTACTTTTCTCTACAAGTCAACCATCTTGTTGTTTACATAAACTTCTTGCTTAAAATGTAAACAAGGTGGATATTTGGGGGTGAGGCATCATTTTTTGGGATTCTCACTGTTTGATGAGATACCATTAGGCAATTCCTTTGAGGTTTCTGCTTGGGCACAGGAGCAGAGGGAGAAAAATGAGCAGACTAAATGAAGGAAAAGATCTGGATGATCTGATTTTTAAAAAATTGGTGACAAGTCTACTAAGTCCATCTACCATTCTTGCTCCAAAACTTGAATGCCAATTAATGTCACAGAAAGGATTTCCAGGATGGTTGCCAGGTTTCCTTTCCGTATTTCTTTACTTTGGAAAGCTACAAATTAAATATGCTTTATTTTTTTTCCCCAAGTACCTTTGCTCTAATTTTCCTCCTCCTCTTTGTAGGAGTTGTACTTGTGGGTCATATTTTGCCCCAAGAAAAGCCTCTTTTATCTACTTAATCAAAAGATTAAGTGGATCCATACTTCCTAAATGGCAGGTCATGTCCTACCATGTCCTCTTTTCTCAGATGAAAGGCTATTGGGACTCCAAATCAGACTGTAATTTGCTCAGGACCACTGGGAAGCAATGGCAAAAAGCAGGAGATAGATGCATGGACTCTCCTAACTGGACTCAGTGATCTCAGGGCTACACAGTTTTGTCTCTTATTTGGTTCCGTTGGCCTGCTTCCTTAAATTATTGGCTTGACTCTTGAATGACCCCTGTCCTCTACTTGAGTCCTATCAAGAGCCAAATGCTTCACAATTCCTCTGATCATAGCACCAAGATCTGGAATCAAACTAGTCACCCAAGCTGGGACTTAGAGTCTCAGCTGTTAGTTAGAGCAGGTGGCCTTGTGTGTACTTTGGAACTTCTCTCTGTTAATGGAACTGCTCACTGAAAATGCTTATGTAACCCTCTTAAAAGCATTTAGTTAAAGAAAAAAGCTTTTGCAAGGTGGGTGTCTTGGTTTTTGTGGGCTGCCTAGATTAATACATCTTGCTTCCATCAGCAGAAATAGGTTTTGGCTATGCATGATAGCTGCCATAGTTAGACAAGATTGTTGGTTTTGTGATGAAGGGCATAGCTCCAAAAGAGCTAAGGAGGATGAGAATTCAGCTGATCTTGCATCCTGGCCCTATGCAGGCTGGGTACAGTGTGTATAACTTATATTTTATGGAAGGGAAACCTCTAACTAAAGGAAATACCAAGGGACAGACTGGGAAGTGATAGCAAGAGCAGAGCCATGAAAAAGTACTTTCCAGTCTATGGAAGGTAGATACTATATGTTCATTAGTGTGTTGTTTCCCAGTCTCACTGGTGACAACATAATTTAAATCAAGTGACACCTTCACCACCCCAACTCCATTCTCACCCCTGAGAGGACTCTAGGCCATATTCCCAGGGGGCTTTGGATAAAAATTACAAGAAAAATGAAAGAAAAGAGGACAACCCTTTGTGGCTACTAATGTCCACAAATAACAGCAACAGAAAAGCAAGAAACCACTTGTAAGATGTCCTGGAGGTTGGCCAAGTTAATCTCAATGATACCTTTTAGCTCTAATTCACTGATTGCATGATTCACTTGTTAATATTTCATCTTACAAATCTGGTCTTTAGTTCAGTTTAAAGTACCTCTACATTCAATCAACCAATATTTAGCTTAGTATATAAATACCTTAACTAGTGCTTACAAATTCCAGTTGGAGGTGGATGACTGTGCTGCAGAGATTCTGAGGGCCACTTCAGAATTTGAGGGAATATCAAGTGTTTTGGGGCAAATGTCTGACTTACCTAGTTTTTCCTGAAAAAAGGAGAACAGTCAGTATGCATGCTATTGGGGTTTTATGGTTTATGGAGTAAAAACAGAACCTTTGGAATAACAATTTTGCTGGACATCTTAATAACGACAAGCAAACATTTAGGCAAGCAAAATGCTATCAATTATATATGTGAAATCAAACAGAATATATTTCCATATTAGCCATATTACAAAAAAGCAAAAAAAATAAAGCAAGAAAATTATATTTCAATATGCATCAGTTCTATCAGTTTTATGTCCGGAGGTGAATAGCATTTTTTCATCATGACTCCTTTGGAATTGTCTTGAATGATTATATTGATGAGAGTAGCCAAGTCTTCCTCATCATTACAACATTTCTGTTACTGTGCTCATATCGGTCTTGCTATGCTTTTTTTCCCCTGAAACCACATCCCTTTTCATTTCTTATAGCACAACAGAATTCCGTCACAATCATATGCCGCAACATGTTCAGCCATTCCCAATGGATGAGCATCCCCTCAATTTCCACTTCTGTCACCACAAAAGAACTGCTATAAATTTTTTGTACATATAGGTCTTTTTTCTTTTTCTTTGATCTCTTTGGGATACAGACTTAGTAGAGGTATTGCTGAGTCAAAGGGTATGCACAGATTTATAGGCCTTTAGGCATAGCTCCAAATTGTTCTTCAGAATGATTGGACCAGTTCACAAAACAAGTAACAGCTTATTAGTATACCTGTTTTCTCTCATCTCCTCTAGAATTTGTCATTTCTGATAGGTGTGAGGTGTTTTCATGTGCATTTCTCTAATCAGTAGTGATTTAGAACATTTTTCATATGAATTTAGATAGTTTTGATTTCTTCTCCTGAAAACTGCCTATTCACGTTCTTTGACCATTTTATCAACTGAGGAATGGCTCTTATTTTTATAAATTTGACTCAGTTTCCTATATGAGAAATGAAGGCTTTATCAGGGAAACTTGAAGCAAAAACTTTTTATATTATTTCATTTTCAATGGTACTTTTAATCAAAATATGGTTTTCCTGATCATCCCTTAAGCCTATTTTTGGTTTTGCTTTGTTTGAGATCATGGTTACTACTCCTGCCTTTTTTACTTCAGCTGAAGCATATTAGATTCTGCTCTAGACCTTTATTTTAATTCTGTCTATTTTTCTATTTCAAGTGTGTCTCTTGTAAACAATGTATTTTTATATTCTTGTTTCTAATGCATTCTATTATCTGCTTCCATTTTATGGGTGAGCCTATCCCATTCACATTCATACTTATTATTAGTGTATATTTCCCTCTAACCCATTTTCTTCTATTTATCCATCTCTTTCACTCTCTCTTTCTTTTTATCCTTTCCCTTTTCAAAAGTCTGTTTTGCCTCTGACCACTGCCTTCCTTCATCTACTTTCCTTTTTATCAACCCCTCCAACTCCAGCAAATCTCTTATCTTCTTCCCCTCCAATTTCCTTATTGGGTAAGTTGTTTGTGCATGTGTGTGTGTGTGTGTGTGTGTGTGCATGTGTGTATTCTTCCCTCTTTGAACCAATTCTGATGATGAGATTGAGGTTTAAGCATTGCCAACCTCTCATTTACCCCTCTACTAAAAAAGCTTTTCCTTGCACACTACTTATGTAAGTACATTTTCCCCATTCTATTTTTCCCTTCCCCCTTCTCCCAGGACATCCCTTTTTCTCACTCCTTCATTTTTTTTGAGATCATCCCAACATAAGGGATTCACATTCTTAGTTTTCTTTATGTAGACTCTTTCTAACTGCCCTAATAATTATAAAGTTCTTAGGATTTATAAGTATCTTTTTCACATAAGATTGCAAATAGTTTCACTTTATTGAGTTCCTTATGAGTATTCTTTCATGTTTACCTTTTTATGCTTCCATTGAGTTTTGTATTTGAATGTCAAATTTTCTATTTAGAACTGATATTTTCATTTGGAATGCTTCAAAATCCTCTATTTCATTAAATATTCACTTTTTCCTCTGAAAGATAATAATGAATTTTGCTGGGTAGGTGATTCTTGGTTGTCTTCCTAACTCCTTTGTCTTTGAGAGTATCAAACTCCAAGCACTCTACTCCTTTTAGTGGAAACTGCTAACTAGTGTGATTCTGATTGTGGCTCCATGATATTTATATTGTTTCTTTATAGTCACTTGCAATATTTTCTCCTTGATCTAAAACTCTGGAATTTGGTTATAATATTCCTGGAAGTTGTTATTTTGGGATCTCTTTCAGGGGATTATTGGTGGATTATTTCCATTTCTATTTTACCTTCTGAATCTTAGATATTGGGCCATTTTTCCTTGAGAATTTCTTGAAATATTATGTCTAGGGTCTTTTTTTAATCATGATTTTCAGGTAATTTAGTAATTCTTAAATTATCTCTTCTCAATGTATTTTCTGGGTCAGTTATTTTTCCAGTGAGGTATTTCACAATTTCTTCCATTTTCCCCATTCTTTTATTATTTTTGATGTCTCATGGAATCATTAGCTTCCACTTACCCAGTTCTAATTTTTAAGGAATTATTTTCTTCAGTAAGTTTTGTTTTCCATTCAGCCAATTCTACTCTTTAAAGAGTTTTTCTTCAGTGAATTTTTGTGCCTCTTTTACCAACATGTTAATTCTCTTTTCATAA
Source organism: Potorous gilbertii (assembly GCA_028658325.1). Classification (NCBI taxonomy): domain Eukaryota; kingdom Metazoa; phylum Chordata; class Mammalia; order Diprotodontia; family Potoroidae; genus Potorous; species Potorous gilbertii. The sequence continues at coordinate 187,685,095 of CM053772.1, read as the reverse complement.
TTTTCTTGCATCACTCTCATTTCTTTTCCCACTTTTTCCTCTACCAATCTCATCTCTTTTTTTTTTTAACTCTTCCAAGAATTCTTGTTGAATTTGGGTCCAATTAACATTTTTCTTTAAGGTTTTGGTTATAATTGTCTTCATCTTGCTGTCTTCTTCTGAGTTTATGTCTTGGTCTTCTCTGCCATCGAAATTGCTTTTTATGGTCAGGTTCTTTTTTGTTGTTTTCTCATTTTTCCAACCTATTTCTTGACTTTGAACTTTATGTTACATTTGGGCTCTGTTCATCTGCGAGAGGCACTGTCCCAAGCTTCAGTCTTTTGTTGAGCTGTTGTGTTCAGAATTAGTTCTTGGAGTATGCAAGTTTTTGGAGCTTCTAAGGTGGTGTGATGTGGGAAGAGGTGTGCTCATTGTTCTCCTGGTCTGTGCTCTGGTCTTTAACCAAAAAGAGTCCTTGCTGCCCTGAAGCCACAAAAACTAGCTCTCCTTTGTCATGGAACTGAGACCAGGTCCACTGCTCTCCAGCAGTCACAAACCATACTACACTTCTCTGCCTCAGAACTTTGCCCAATGCCCCTGCTCCCTGTTACTGACTACACGTGCTCCTCTCTCCCCTGGAACTACAACTCAGAACTGCCTATGGGCCATAGAGTTATCAATCAGTGCCAGCTGCATCCAGTACCATCAAAGGGTCCCCTGTAATTTCTTTCTGACCAGGGTATCTGAGCTGAGAGCTTCCAAAACTACTGCTCCTATAGCTGTTACTACTAACACAGCTGCCTTCAAGTTGGCCTCCACCCTAGTGTTACAAATGTCTTTCACCAACCTCCTAAGTTGTCTTAGACTGGTAAAAATTAGACCTTTTGTTGGCTCTGCTGCTCCAAAATCCGATTTGGGGAATTATCTTAAAGATTTTTGGAGGGAAATGTTGGGAGAGTACAGATAGGCTGCTGCCTATACTCTGCCATCTTTAGTGTGTGTATTTTTGTCTTCATTTTATTGATGAGGAAACCAAGGTACAGAGAGGCTAAATGCTTTTTCCAAGGCCACATAGCTAGTAAGTATGCAAATTGGGACTCAAACCCAATTCCTGGCTTTAGGACTAGTTTTCTTTTTAGTTTTCTACATTGCCATTCCGTGAAAAAAAGTTAAATAAGTTAAAACTCACATGATATACCTTTTGAGTTTATACTGTTATATCTGCAACTCAGGATTAGGATCAGAGTCATATACTTAGGGTTCACCATAGAAGGGGATCTATGAAAGATACTTTTTTGAAAATGAATGAAAAAAACATTATCAAGCACTAACTGTATGCCAGGTTTTGTGCTAAGCACTGGGTATGGATACAATGCAAAATAGAGATAGTCCCTTCTCTCAAAGAGTTTACATGCTAATAAAGGGAAACAACATAAATAGGGGTTTGATGGCTAAAAAAGTATGCTTGTGACGTGGAAGTCACAGGGAAGGGAGTAGAGCCAGGGGGAAGGCAATTGAGATGCCCTTTACAGAAACTGTAATATTAATGATTGCTGTTCTCAAAACCAGAGAAGGAAAACAAAGAGGTAGAGAGGCAATACTACACACCAACTAGACAGGACACTTTTTAATAATACTTTTGATAAAGATATATATTTTTAATGTCTGAAATTTTAATACTTGTGGCACATAGGCATTTTTTTGTGATAAATCAAGTTACACATGTACAATGAAGGCTCAAAGCTTCTGAGAGATAGTTAAAAAAAAAAAAAAAGGGCACAATTTTCAAACCTTAACTGGTGTAAAGGAAATCTATGGTGGAAATGGCACAATATTAAAGGTACTCAGGGAATGATTTTCAAGATATCTTGAAGATTCCAAGAGGATGGAAAAGATCATAAATTTATATGTGTATAACTAACAAATATATAAATATATTTTGTCTAAATATTTATATATGTAAATACATATAATTTACATATGTGGACATAAGAGGTTGTCCCAAAAATCTTAGTGCAACTTAAGCTTTAATAACTTTAGGAATATAAAAGCTTACAAACTTACCAAAAAAGAACACTTGAAAATTTAATTATTTACCTTTTTGAAATATTGATATTTTTCTTGTTAAAATTAATTACCATCTTGTAGGATATACCACTTTATTCAAACTTTTAAAAAAATCATTGGCTAGTGTTCAGTGACTCAAAAGATTGCATTTATAGTTCTACAACCTTAAGATCATCCAAAGAATGAAGTTTCAATGCATATATGACAGTTTTGGGATGACTCCACTGGAAAAAAGTCTAATGGAGATAGTTCAGGTGACTGAGGTGGCCAAGCAAGAGGGCCTCCTCTAATGATCCACTAGTCTGAGAAAATATCATCCTGCAATTGGCACATGAGCAACATAAAAGGACAGGTATGCCATCTTATTAAAATTAAAATTTTAAATATACAATTCAAAATTCACAAAACTAAGTGTAAAAGTTTAAATAATTAAATTTTCAAACAATTTTTATTTGAAGTTTGTAGTGCTTGCATTTCTGAAGTTATTAAAGCTTAAAACCTCACTAAAACTTTTTGGGACATCCTAAATATGTAAACAATTATATTGCATATGTACATGTGTATGTGTGTATACACATATCTGTTATACACACATATAGCAAGGAAGGCATCAACAACTACAGACCCAAACTCTTACTTTTTCCAACTATAGGAAATCCTTATATATATACACATACATAACAACGAGGCATGGACCCCAATCCTTCTTAATTCCAGTGTCTTCCCTCTGTTGATTGTTTACAATTTATTCTTAATTTTGTTCAATGTATATAGCCTGTTTGTATTTAGTTGTTTGCATGTTTGCAGTCCATTAGACAGACTTATTCTTGAGAGCAGCAACAGTGCTTTGCCTTTCTTTGCATTGTCTGACCCCTGACAGGCACTGTTAAAATGTCTATTGATTGACTGGCTGGTTTGATTTAATAGAGAAAAATGGTAGCCTTTTAAAGGTTCTTCACAATATATTAAGATCCTACATGCTTCTATGATAAATGTAACCATGGAGATAATTGTTCAAAGTGTTGAGTATCAACATCAAGCAATACATCCAATCAGGGAGAGTGATGACCACAAAAATACTAGTCAGTTTCATGAAAGGTATCCTTTACAAGAACACATAGAGAAGTGATTCCTATGTTTGTGGAGGATATTGCTTGACTGTACATCAAGCGAAAGAAAATTGTGGGCTTTTCTAATAGATAGTAGCTTAGCCATCCATAAAAGAAAAGCAAAGTAGATAAAAATGAATGCATATGACTCACATGATGACATGTAGTTAGATGAGTCCTCATCGAGTTTTCCTACAGGGGTTAGAAAAACATAGTGAGGGAGTACCAGAATTAAAGAGGAGAAGAAGCCATATCATATTTGGGGAAACTGAGTAACCCTTTTGATACCAGGCTATTTCCTGCCACCAAAGCCCCTTTGACACTAATATATACTGAGAGATGCTGTTTGGGTCAGAATCATGGAACATTATGCTCTCAAGAGGAGCCTGATTGTGGATAAAACAAAGATGCAAAGGTGTACAGTGGGTATAAAAAGACTCCAGAAAATGATGAATGGTGACTTGCTTATGAGAAGTAAAATCAAAGTTATAACTTGAGACTGGAAAAAAGAGGTAAGCTAGTCATGAAATAAGATGAAGGCTTGATTGGCAGCCCAAGTGTTGTACCAAAATTACCCACATATTAAAAGAGGTAGATGGCAGCTTTTGCTTTGAGTGAATTCTCCACTGAAAATCTATGGGAAGACATAGACAAGAATCAACATAGCATGAGAGAATCTGAATGGATTGTGATTTGCACCAATGAGCTCCTCACATTGATGAGGTCACAGATGCCTTGAAACCCTGAAGGAAACCCACAGTCCACCAATGGCTCTTCCCAGTCCTGCTAAAAAACAGCTTTTTCTCTTCAGTAAAGTAATACAATTCCTACTTTCTGGGAAGTGACATAAAGTAACCATGCAGCACAAAAGTTAATTGGAGAAATTTTTATTGTTATTAAGATTTTTGAAAACACGAGAATAACTTCCAAGATAATATCCAAAAAGCCCTTTGTCATTTCCTTTCTCCTTTTCTTTTTCTATAAATATGGGAACACTTAACCACACAGGAAGAAGTTGGTGGATTTGGAAACTTGCTGAATTCCCTTGTTTGAATCAACGCACATTAAACACAAGCAATTGTTTTAGTAGTAAATGAAGGAGAAACATACTACATTTTGGGTAGAAAGTGAAAGAGACCTTTTCCCTTTTCTCTTGAGAATACTATCAAGCTGTTTAGCAAGGGGAGACTGAGACAAAAGTGACAAATGTGCTAGACCTGCTGTCAGGAAGACCTGAGGTTCAATCTTTCCTCCAGAGCTGGGTGCCCAGGGAATCTAAGGTTCAATTTTCTTATCTGTAAAATAAGGACAAAAATATTTATAGTATCAACGTCATAGAGTGTTGTGATTTTCAAATGAGATCGTGTACGTAAAGTGTTTAGTGCATTTAAGGTTTTATATATGGTGATGGCTATTACTATTACAAACACAGCATGATGAAAACTTCTTGGAGAGTGGGTCCTTTGCAAGGTTTTTTCTGATGGCCAGAACAAAGAAGGGGCACATAATTTCCTTTCAATGCATTCATAAGGGTGGATTTTGTTATATTTCTAATAAATAATACTTAAATTACTTGATGATGAGGAACCATATATTGATGACAGCCTTCATTTCCCCTTTCTTTTTACCAGACTTCCCCAAATATCTATGTTTTTACATTTTAAAAATAATGAAGTAATCCTTCTTTCAGATTTACATAGAAGAAATTGGTCAGAAGAAGTCAGTCTTGCCCTTTGACCTCCCAGAAAACTTAAGCACAGCACAATTAAATACTGGCTCAGATTCACACAGCAAGCTAGAGTCAGCGGGAGAGATAGCTAGCGCCAGAATCTCCCAGCAGAGAAGAGGAAGGAGGATGCTCTGGGCTCTCCTTTAAAGGATTCAAACCAAGTTTAATATCATGATGTGAACGTTTTATTGGTCTGTGGATGATTCTGTCGTCCTGGGAGTTGGGAGGTTGCTGGCTTTATTTCACTCATGTTCCTGATCATTTGTCATCATTTCAAGGCCATTTCCTGTGCACCTGCAAAATGATGCAGTCGGCCTTCGCCGTTGCAGGGACTGATTAGCCAGACACTTCACTTTTGTCTTCTTTTCTCCCACCTGCTAGCCTCCTCCAGACCATTTCAAGGCATGTGAGTGCCCCCACAGGAGAGTGGGCCTGACTGGGAGAAGAGGGGAAACTCAGATACTATCAGACCAGCTCCGTCGAATTCTGAGAGAGGAGGCTGAAATGAGTGGCTGAAATAAGGTTATAAAACTGTCCATGGTTTCAATTATAACTGATATCACATCATCTGAGAGGAACATAAAAGTCTACAGACTTTACACTGACCTCAGCTAGAAGGGCGCATCTCTCCTAGAAAAATCTTTACAAAACAGGACAGATTCCCATCTCTGTATTCTCAGAATGGAATTCTGTCTTGGGGGTATAGTAATCTTCCAGAGACTGCAGAGATGGGTCTCACAGAATACATCCTGTGCTTTAAAGATTTTTTCAAAGAGAGTCAGTCACCTTTTTCTTTTTGGGATCAGGATATAGCCCGTTGCATCAATAAGGTGGCATTTAATGTTTCTATTTCTTTTGGCGTATTCTATAAATATGAAATGGCCTCAGCTGTTAGCAACTATCTGTCAAGATGTATAAATATAAAAGTAGCTAGAAGTACCTGGAACATCTCACCAGAATTGTTAAGGAGTATTTGAAATGTGTATCTTTAGTTTTCTTTATTAAGAAACTTTATATTAACTATGGCCAAAACAAATGAATAACTTCTCTTTAGTCAATACTTTTTTGGACATTTGGAGCTCAAAGTAGACAAGACTCTTAAATTTCTCTTTGTACTTCCAATGTGTAAGTCTCATATGGGTTCAGCAGAATGAGGTCCAGGGAATATTCCAAAAAGATCCTATGCTTCCTGATGT
>CM053772.1:187581863-187678515 GCA_028658325.1 Potorous gilbertii | reverse complement strand
GAGATTCAAATGCTGCTCCCCAGCCTCAGGGCTTTTGGTGGCAGGCCTGGCTGCTATTCAATGGGAGCTTAATTTCTGGTGCTCAGGTAGGGGCAGGGTCACCTCCCAGGCTCAGTTCCCTCAGGGGGTTTATGCAGAGACCTTCTGTAATGGAACTCCTGCTGAGCTCCTGCCTGCTCTGGGAGCCTCTGGCTGCCTGCTGCCTCTGTCGCTGCCTCCCAAGAGGCCCTGAGTCATGGAGATATCCCGCTCCCCTCTCAGCCTGTCTCTCTCACTGACCTGTGAGTCTGTGGGTGGAGGGACCTTCGTGGCTGCTGGAGATTCTGTCCCTGAAGCCTGCTCGGATCTACTCACTCCTCTCAGTGCTGTGTGGCCAGGGCAGGGCAGGGGAGAGCTCCGCTCCTGTCTGGTGTGCGACAGACCTTTGGGATCGGTTTTTCTGGGCTTTCTGGAATGGAAATCTCCTTCACCCCGTTGCTGTGTGGCTCCACTGTTCCAGAATTTGTTGGGAGTTCTTTTTATAGATAATTATGGGCTGTGGGTTCAGAGCTAGCATATGTGAGTCTTTCTACTCCACCATCTTGGTTCCACCCAATTCCCACTTTCTAAAGAAACTAAGCTGAAGAATCACCTAAATCAATGAGGAAATAGAAAAAAAAAAGTCTTCAAAAGTATAAGGAATGTATAAGTAGGGATTGATCCCAGGATAGTGATACCCACTGATCAACAGGTGGAAAAAGTGTTAGTGGAATCAGGGCATGACTTGACCTATAGTCATACAGTGTGACTATAAAGTAATGAAAATAGTATCACGTTCTCCTTTCTCTCCCCCACCCCCAACCATCTCATGCCTCCCCAGTCACACCTGGCACCCAGAGATCTGAGTGAGAGTAATGTGATGGAAATGGGGGGGAGACAGCAAAGGGAGGGAGAATATCAGGAAATCTATCTGGCAGCCAGAGTGTTTGGATCGCAGCCCAGCCTACCCCGGGCTGGTGGAGCAGGGCAATCATTTATAGAACTGAGAATAAGCCAGAACCAAACACCCAAATGTGGACTCCGGGGAGCTGCCCTGGAGTGGAGCTGAATGAGAACCTGGGTCTGCGCCAGCTCCTGTTTCTATGTTTGTCAATCATCAATTACACTTTAGAAAGAAGGGGAGGGAAAGGTGGGGGAAATTCATGGCCAAAGCAGAAGCAGCTGAGGCAGGTGCTCTTAGCCCTTCCGGAAGACTATTATTTGATTCAGTTCTCATTTTTACTGATGGCACAAAGTCCTGTGGAGGGAAGGGTAGACTCAGTAGAAAAGGCTGTATTTTTCTAGTGTCATTAGTAGGCAGTGCACTATGGTGGAAAGGAACAATGACTCTATAATGAATTGACTTGAGTTCTTTTCTGACCTTTGACACTTATTACCTGTCTGACCTTGAGGAAGCCACTTTTCCTCCATGAGCCTCAGTTTCTTTTACTGTAAAACCAAGTGGGCTGGAATAGTTAACCTCTGAAGTTCTTTCCAGCTCATTGTGAGGGGAATTAGGGTTAATATCCCTCTTTCCAGATGAGGGAACTAAGGCCTGGGAAAGGGAAGTAATTTGCTCCGAGTCACACAGACAGCTAGCATTGGAGCCAGAACTAGAACCAAGACTTCTCAAATTCCAGCCCAGTGTTGTCTCTCTAATAACTTCCTTTTGAACAGGACAAATGATGCTTACGAAGCCAGAATACTTTATGGCTGTGTTTCAATCATTTGGGGCTGGATTGTCCTATTGGGAGATGGTTCAGGGTGTCCCAGAAGGGTTAGAATCTTTTCTTAAAATGTTGATTTTTTTTTTTTGTTGATTCGATGAGATTGGGAGTCATGCCAACAAACCTGCCTAGAACAGCACATTATGGCACAAAAAAGGAGGCTTAGCAATTTCTGGGTCCGTTTCTTATTTGATTTTTAAATTCTTTGTCAGATGTTCAGGGGGGAAGGGTTTGGAAGACTCATGAGTTTCTCTATGTTTATTTATTTCAAGGAATGAAAGAATCACCATCACCATCACCATGATGACCACCACTGCCATCATCCTTGCCCTGCCCAGCACACACACTTATTAAACACTACAGGCTAGGCACTGGGTATTTGAAATAAAAAATGATACGCTGACCTAACTTAAATGATGAAAATTACATTTGGGGCAGAGGGAAAGGAATTTTCTTTTTTACTCTATGTATTTCCTCTTCCTGATTGGACGATTGCAAATATCCTTCACTCAGCAGCAACCCAACCTTCCCCCTGCCCTCCCTCTCCCCACCTGCCCCACCCCCCGGTCCCTTCTCTGTAGCATTTGAGTATGGCTAAGGCAAGAGGCATTAAACATCTACCTGAGACAAATTATGATATTCTCCCTTTGACAAGATTTACAGGGTTTGCAAATGAATTTTTTCTAGAGGGGACTTCCCACCTCAACTCCACCTAACCAGACCTTCATTTATTTTTGTCCTTAAAACCTCAAGATGGATGTGGCACACTTTTGACCCACTGACACGAGGCATGAGAAATGAAGAACTCTTAAGAATGAATGGATGTGGAAGGAACAGCAGGAAGGAGGGGGAGGACTTGTCAGATCCAGTGATAAGTGCAAATCAGCCTCAGACCATACACAGCTATAAAGAAATGATGCATAGACCCCAGTGAGCAACTAATGAGTCAGAAACGAATTATTTTAATTAGGGCCAAATGTGGGCTCCAGGCAAAAGTGATACAGTACAGAATTCGGATAAGGGTCCAGAAAAGTATCCTGACTGTAAATATAAAGGGAGTTCCTAGGAACCTGCAGATTGTCTGTAGCTTAGCTGACATTGTGGCCCCAGAAAGGAATGGTGCTAAACTGAGGAGAGGATCTTGGTCCTCTGGGACTGGGCACATGGTCAGGGCTGCAAAGGTGAGTTGAGGACTGTCTGTCTGTGTAAGTGATCTCACGGGCTGTGCTCAGGCAGAAGGAGAAGAGTAACCATGGAGACAATGGAGGGGAGGCGGTCCCCCGAGAAAGAGAGCCAGGATGGCAGCTGATTGTGATCAGTGCGTTCTCAGGCAGGATTGCAGCTCCCCAGAACTTTTTTGCATAAACACAGCTCAGGGCAAATCTGTTGTGCCCTTACTCTCCACCCTCTTGTTTGCCACATTGCTTGCTCAGCAGACTTTTTGGCACATCATCAGTTCTAACTGTCTATACAAAATCCAGAACCACAAAGGAGGTTTTTGTTGTTTTGTGTGTGTGTGTTTTGTTTCATTTATTTTTTTCCCAGAATGTTTGGGTTGGAGGCGGGGGAGAGGAATAAGAAAGAATCAAATCTCTTCTAATTGTGTTAGATTATGACAGACTTTGTCGGGTCCAGGGCACAGACTCAATTCGTTGAATTTCTTACTAGAATGAGGGAGAGTGGAGGGGACAGATACACACTGGAACTGATGTTCAGTGTTTTAAGTATCATGAATTTAGCGCTAGAAGGAATCTCAGCAGATATCTCTGCTTAATTCACCCCTTCTGCCCCTTTTATGAATGAGAAATGAAGTAACTTGCCAAGATCCCAGAGGTTAACAAGTGGGCAGAGTCAATTCAAACCCAGGTCCCAGATTCCAAGGCTAGCAATCTTTTCTCTGTACCTGTCTGCCTTCCCATCTTTTAAGCTTAGTCAAAAAGTTGAGAGATGGTGATCCATTACTAACATCAGATGAATTGTGTGTCCTATTTTCCCCCAATGATCTTTTCTAAATTATGATTTGATCAAAATCAGCTCCTTAATTAACCTTTAATTTGAGGTTATCACTAATTCAATACAGAGCTTTATTAGGGATCTCAGAATATCCTCAGAATTATTTTGTAGGATTTGGGAACTTGGAGGTCATCTAGTTCAACACATTTTACAAATTAAGAAACTGAGGCCCAGAAAGATCATATAGTAAGTAGCAGAATTAGACTTTAAACTCCAGGTTCTCTGATTCCAAAGCCAGTGAATTTTCCACTATACCCCAAATTTCAGGAATTAATCATATCCTCTGCAGTTTTAGTTTACCTAATGTATTCACACATACTTTTATCTCTTCTCAATAGCAAAATGGCACTGAAGCGTCTCCTAAGTACAGAATTGATTCTTTGAATTTTTTTTAAAAAGTATAATAAAATTCATTCAAATGAAAATACTTCATCTAATTGAAAAAAGACTGTAACCAAAACCGTGGATTTGTTTGGATGGATGTGTCTATTCTTTAGGGAGTTTGGAAGCCCACCCCAGAACAATGTGATCATTAAACAGGCAGCCCAGTGAATTATATAAATAAAATTTTTGGTTCCATCTGAAAGATGAACACAAACTCCCCAGTTGGTATACACAATAATGCTGCATAGTTCTGTAAGTCAACACTTAATGCTGTGCTCCTTCCAATAATGCATAGAATCCCAGGATTGGAAGTCACTTCAGCAATGGTCTAATTTACTTTCACTTGACAATGAGTTCGCATTTAGAATACTAACAGCTAAGTTCATCTTGGTTAACATATTTTTTGTTGTTCAGTCTTTTCAGTTGTATCTGACTCTTTGTGGCCCCATTTGGGGGTTTTCTTGGCAAAGATACTGAAATGGTGTACCATTTCCTTCTCCAGCTCATTTAATAGATGAGTACACTGAAGCAAAGAGGGTAAGTGACTTGCCCAGGGTCACAGAGTTAGTGTCTGAAGCTGGATTTGAACTTGGGTTTTCCTGACTGCAGGCCTGTTAACATTTATAGATCCTTTAAAAATTGTGGGATACTTCATACTTTTAACATAGTCCCTCTTTTCTGTCACTCTGAGACTTCCATTTCAGAAAGTAAAAGGAGCCATACAGGACTAAAAGACATTTTGTAATTTTCTTTGTTTTGTGGAATGTAGTTGTAAGGTGGACTTGCCTCAGGATGGTCTAGTAGTAGTTAAGGTCATTTTGGAATGAAATGAGGTGTTCACAGGTTATTCAACAGCTAACGAAAAGATATTTAATTAACTATAACAGAAGGAGGATATTCAACAAGGGCATGTACTACATATTAATTTAGTTGAGCACGGCTCTTCTGATTCTGAGGTGCTCATGATGGTCTGTGGGTATCCTCGTGGCTTTTTGTAGCCAGGTAATCAGGAAGTCCAAGCTTTTAGTGTCCTGAGTCAATTAAGTCCCAAAGAGGGTTTCAATGCCTTTTAAGGAAAGGAACTAGCTCAGCCTACAAGATGGGGGACTCCAGTACACATTCCCTGTACCAGAGATACCATGACAAAGGAATTTGGCATTATATATCTAGTCTGTTTTATGATGAATATCTCTACTTAACTAGAAGATAGCTAGATGGTACAATGCATAGAATATTACACTTGGCATCAGGAAGACCAGAGTTCAAATCTGAGGTCAGATACTTTACCAGCTATGTGACCCTGGAAAAGTCACTAAGCCTCTGTCTGCCTCAGTTTCCTCAACTGTGAAATGGGTATCATAAAAGCATTCTACAATTGTTAGTACATATAACAATGTACTTGAGCTAACTATATACTGTCTAATAGAATTTTTTTTGAAAACTTGGCTTTAATTATTAGTTTCAGAGATCTAGAGTAGAAGGGACCTCAGAGATGATCTGATCCAACCCTGACTCTGTAGATCAGTCAATAAATGTTAAGCACCTTCTATGTGCCACCACTGAGCTCAATATTGGAGTAGCTGAGGGACATGGAAGTTGTGACTAATTGAAGGCCACAGACATAATAAGTACAAGGAATGGGATTTGAACCTAATCCCTCGGAATCCAAGCTGGTTCTTTTTCCAGTGCCTCCCTTAACATTTGAATTTCTTATAAGTAAAAGGGTATTTCTTAAGTTGTTGTTTAGTTGTTTCAGTCATGTCCAAATCTTTGTGACCCTATTTGGGGTTTTCTTGGCAGAGATACTGGAGTGGTTTGCCATTTCCTTCTCCAGATCATTTTACAGACGAGGAAACTGAAACAATGGAATTCAGTGACTTTCCCAGGGTCAGACAGCCAGGAAGTGTCTGAGGCCAGATTTGAACTCATGAAGATGGGTCTTCTTGACTCCAGGCCCAGCACTCCATCCATTGGAAAGTTTGTTCTTTCACTAGTTTTTTTTTTAACAGTGGATCAAAGGGGTTTTGAATCTTCTCCTGAGCCTAATCTCCATGTTACATATTGAGTCAGAAAATATCATCTTATTAATCATCAGCCTATGCATAGCACCTGCTTCCTCATGGGCTATTAGTAGTTTTTTTTAATATCAAAGTTTCCTGGTAGGTGGACTTCCCTCTGCCTGCCCTCCTATATTGAATTGCTTGCCTTCTCAATGGGGATGGGTAGGGAGGGAGGGAGAGAAGTTGAAATTCAAAGTATTAGTAATGAATGTTGAGAATTTTTATTGCATATAAACAGGAAATAAGAAGTACAGGAAATGGGGTATAGAAATTTATCTTGCCCTACAAAAAAAAGAGAGAGAAGATGGGGACAAGGGAAGGGTGGCGTGTGATAGAAGGGAGAATACATTGAGGGAAGGAATAATCAGAATGCAAGGTATTAGGAAGCAGGGGGAGGGTAGTGATGAGGAGAAAAAGTGGACATGTTACAAAGGGATGTAAAAGCTATTAGTATTAAGACAACTGACTGAAATGAATTACTGAGGATAAATCAATGATAGCTTTAGTTTGGGGAAAAGAATTTTAGTCTAGATTTCCTAGAGGCAGGTAACCTCAAATAAAATTTGGCATTGATGGAAAAGTTAAGGTTTTAGTGGTAAATTTGATTTTATGATTGCTATTTAATCAGGAACTAGAACATGTATAGAAAAGCATGCAAGCCACTTAAGACTTGCCTCAAAAGATGTTCCTTAGCCAAAGTGAAATTATAGTCATATTTGAAACCTGGTTATTGGAACTTGCTATTTTAAGATGCTGTGGGACTGTTAAGTGACTTCTTCTGAGTCTAACTCCAGATATGGATAGCAAGAAAGGCAATCTGAGCCTCCAGTCCAGGATGCCAGTAAGCCTGTGAGATGCTGATATGAACTGCAAAAGGTGATCTCATGGAAAGGGTGGGAGAGTGGCTGTTCTGCCTTGGCTGAGGTAGGATTGTCCTGACTCAATTTCCCCACTGACACCTGGCAGACTTTAAGTCTGATTGAATGCAAGTTGACAATCTACTCCTGGCTGGAATTGACTTGAAGTTGGGGAGATATTGTTTCCCTGCAATGTCCCTATTCTTAGTGGCAATTTCCTATAGTCAAAAGGTTTGTAAGCTTAATACTAGATCTATTAAATTACAGATTGTTGGTAGGGGAACATATGAAGTTAAGTCTAAAATTAAACTATTAGGCTTAGGACTTTAGGCCAACAACAATAAGTTAGGGTCCTTTAATTCTTAGTAATATTATAGAGACAATTAAGTCAAGGGCTTGTGAAGTTAGCATACATAAATATTATTTGTGTCTCAGGTGGTTAATGTTTTAAAAAAAATTCTTTTGTGATCTATAGTGTAAATGCTTTAAAAAGAAGTATCACCTGACCAGAAGTTGGAGTTGTTTTATGTGACATGAACTGTGTTAAAAATTAAAAATAAAATATATTAACATCTAAAAAAATTTTTTAAAAAGAATTTTTCTCTTCCCTCTTCATCTGGGGTCAAGATAATCCTCTCTTTTTTGTTGTTTTTTGGTTTACTTTTTCTTGTCATAGGGGCTAATTCTGTAGACCAAGAGAAACACTACTCGTGTATCTCTATTTTCTCTGTGCTCCCTCTCTTCATCATGTGGACTCTGAAAACCAGGAAGAGGGAGTTCACAGAGAAGCACAGATACTATGACCATCAATGCTCAGGAGCACTGTGTGACTTTGATGGTGGGAATAGTGGTCCAGAAGAGAACTTATTTGGGAGTAGAGATAGAATAATTTTTTTTATTATAGACTTAAACATCAACCAATATAAATATCCCCATATGCAAAGAACAGCAAAAAAGACTATCTATGAAACTGTACTTCTGGCACATAGTTTTCTTTTGTTTTGTAAAGGAGTATATATTAAACTTACCATAGCTGTAACAAAAGTACCCTGCTATCTCAATCACTTCATTATCCAATATTCAATAAGGTGTGTTTGCTCAGGAGGACAGTTTTCCCTCAATCATGACATTAATAAAATTTCTTTCCAGTATGAATTCCCAGATGTTGCATAAGCTGTGATCTCTGGCTGAAGATCTTTCCACATTGATCTCATTCATAAGGTTTCTCACCAGTATGAATTCTCTGATGTAGACTTATTCCTATTCTCTGGCTGAAAACTCTGGCCGCATTCATTCATAACTGAACTTTCAACACTGAATTGTCTGAAGTTTGGCAAGTTCTGACCTATAGCTGAAAGCTGTCCCACATTACATTAACAAGGTTGCTCTCCCCAGGATGAACTGTCTAATATCAATTAAGTTGTGACCTCTGTCTTAAGGCCTTCCTAGTTTCATCACATTCATAAGGTTTTCTTCAAGTATGAATTTTCTAATGTACATTAACATTTTTCAAGTAAATTAAGGCCTCTCTTCCTTCTTTGAAATCATAAAGCTTTTCTCCAGTAGAAGCTCTCTAATGTCGTGTAAACCAAATAGGAATGATACCTCATATTCTCATAGCAAAGAAGTTTATATTCATGATTTCATCTGGTTCTTACAACAATTATTTGAAGTGAGTAATACAATATTCTATTGGATAATGAAGGGACATAGATGACAAGGAAGGAATATTATTATTCACATTTTATACATGGAGGAAAAGAAGGCTCAAGAGACACTATGATTTGTCAATGGTGGCATTACCAAATGAAGATGCCAAGTATCCATTCTAAATCCTCTCCTATTTTCAAGTTATTTTCTTACTATCATCCTAGAGCAAACAAATAAAGAATTGTCATGTTAATAATAAATCCATACGGCTAAATGCATATAAGAAGCCTTTCCTGATTCCTCTTAATCCTAGGGCCCCTTCTGAGATTATCTCCACTTTATTCTGTATACATCTTGTTTGTACATAATTGTTTCCTTACAGTCTTCTCCTTCCATTAGAATATAAGATATTTGAGCAAAGCAATTGGTTTTTTGTCTTTCTTTGTATCGCAGCACTTAACATAGTGCCTAGCACTTAGTAGGTGCTTATAAAATGTTTGTTGACTTAACTGCTGCCACATGGGCAAACCAATTCTTAATTCCTTTTAGTCATCCCTCAGTTTTTAACCCTAATTAGCGTTACTTCATTTCAGCGCTCCCTTTGTTCATGACTTATTTTTAAAATATAATTTATTTTTAACATTCATTTTTTTAAATTTTGAGTTCCAAATTCTCTCCCTACTCCTACTTCTCTTCCATCCATTGAGAAGATAAAAATGTCATATCAATTATACATGTGAAATCATGCAAAACATATTTCCATTTTAACTCCTGCAAAAAAGCAAGAAAATGGAAGAAAGTGAAAAAAAGTATGCTTCAAACTGCCCTCAGACATCAATTCTGTTTATGCCTTATTAGATGATATCTGGGTTCTTCTAAATATCAATTCCACCTTATACATTTTCACAGATTTCTTTAAAATGCTCTGAATGCAGTTACATTTCAGAAGTAGTTTGGGCAAGGGCAGTGACATTTATATGGTTGTTTGGATATACAAACTCCGGTATCTTTGTTTAAAATAAAAGAAAATCACATTTCTGTTAGCCATATGTACACGCACATAGGCAGAGTTATGCCACCAATGCCTGAGTATGAGTGCTCCCGAGGAAGTATGTGGCAGACTCAGAGTCTGGTTGAAGACGGTCCCTGTGCTCTTCAGGAATGTCCACTTCGGATATATCTTGATATATCTATGTACAAAGTAGCCCTGTGGTCAGTCATTGCACACTCTGAGGTGGGTTATGGATGGAATCCTCTGTGCGTGGTTACCAGGATAATGGACAAGCCTTATCGTGGCCCTCTCTCCCTACTGATAAGGGCTGCTCGTGGGGCCATCTTTCTGAATTTTCTGATTGTGCAGATGTGTTTACCTTTGTGACAAATGTATGTTTCATTATTAATTTAGATTAAGAGAGGGTGCTGCAGCTGTTGTTTTTCTCTTTGCAAGACCTTAAGAGCCTCCCTTAGACACATGCCGCCACAGTATGAGAGGTACTGGGACACACCAATTCCCCTCAGTTGAGTTTCTTTCATGGAAACTGGGGAAATAGATGGATAGATGGATATGTAAGAAATGCAAGCTGGACGCTGATGCCAATGCTTTGGTCAGGAGACCAGAGGGTTGGAAGGTGACCATAATATGTGGATATATTTCAGAGGACTCATGGACTTGGATGAGAAGAAAAATTATATCTTTAATTCAATATAATTGGTTTTCTTTATAACCTTATGTATTGTAGTTTATAAATTTAAAAATGGTATTCTGGGGGGTAGCCAGGTGGCATAGTGGTAGAGCATCAGCCCAAGAGTCCAGAAGACCTGAGTTCAAATTCAGCCTCAGAAACTTGACACTCTCATTTAATCCTGACTGCCTTGCCTCCCACCCCCAAAGATACTTCTTCTGAGAAGGGGCCCATAGACTTTACCAGACCATCAGAAGAGACCATGATACAGAGAAAGATTAGGACCCTGCCTTACACCAAAAAAAGAAATTGTTATCCTTCCTCAAATCATAGAATTTTGGATCTAGAAACTGCCTTGGAGGTTATCCACTCTAACTCACTCATTTTACAGGTAAGAAAACTCAAGTCCTAAAATAGGAAATAATTTTCTCTAGGTCACACAACTAGTTGGAGGCAAGCTAGATTAAGACCCAGGCATTTTAACTCCTAAACCAATGGATGTCAAACCAAGTAAGGATTTGTTATGAGTCAAAATGGCACTATGGTATGATTTTATGAAAGATATTAACTGAAAAATTCCTTTAGTAGTAGAAATGACTTGATTCCATAAACTCTGTACTCAGGTCTGTCCATCTATTCATCCATTTATCCATGCTTCCAACATATTCTAATGTTTTAACTGAACCCTGGATCTCTTTTAAAAACCATAGAAAGAATTTTCAATATGCTGCCTGTTGTAGCTAAAAAATACCCACTAAACAAATTAAATCTTAAATTGCCACTGACAATCAGTCTCAGCCCTTTCGAGATCCTAGCTGTGGTGAGCCCTGGACACTCTCTTCCCAGGAGAGGAGCAGGCATTAAATCACAGCTACTGGTCTGACATGTGGAAGATGTTACTGTTCCAAGTTGTTTAGAAATATGGGGATGGATTTAACTTTTACCCGAGTCAGCTTTAAAAGTATCATGTACTTAACTGCAGGCTCCAGGATGTCTAATCTCAAAAGGTTAAGAAAAAAAGCAGGGCATATCTGGGATAGGAGTGTCCTACAGCAAAATCATGAAGGAAACAGTGCATTTTCTGAAGCATCCCCTTCCCTTTCTCCTCCCTTTTCACCCCTTTCCAACAGCTCTCTCTAATCCCCACCTAACAACCTCTCTTCACATGCACACAGGTTCACAAGTGTGCATGCGCACACACACACACACACACACACAACACACACACACACATATACCCCCTATGCACCTCACTCCAGGCACTCCATGCTCACACACTCTTCTGACCCTCTTCTGCCCCAGTCAAAACTTGTAAGCTTTGATTTATTTTCAGCTTTGATTTATTTTCATATCCCCCACAGCAGGTAGCCCATAGTGAGTGATCTGCAAATATTTGATTCAGGTAACTCTTGTTCCAGCATCCTCAGCTAGCTTCAATTGTACTTCAATATTTTCAACCTCTCTTAGTTCATCAGTGATCCTTCCACTAAAGTAGGTCAAAACTCCTTCCATGCTTTAAGAGACCGATTTTCCAGATTTTTGTGATAAAAAAAATTTATCATCCTATGGCCAATCTGTTCGTGAATCTCTTCAAACAGTAGCAAGGTTGGATAACTAGATTCCCCAGTTAGTGCAATAATACCTTTCTTCCTTCTAGGATTATTCATCATCTTATTTTATTTATTGGCAAAAGTTTTGTTGATGCTTCTTGGCAGTACTTGCTTGTTTCCCCAAAAATACCTCCCTTTCTTTAAACAACAACAAAAATGATAGCAAACCAGTAGACCTCTAGATACACCCATTATCTACCTCCTCTTCTCCAAAAGGTGAGAAATGTATCGTATCATTCTTTTTCTGAATTCTGATTAGATGTTGTATAAAATCTAAATTATTTTGTCTTTTAGTGTTGGTTTTCTTTTAATTATTGTAGATATTATGCATATTGTGTTCTTGATTCTATGTTCTCCACTAGACATTAACTCTCCTGAGTCTTTCCATGTTTCTTTTATGCCTCATAGTTGCTATTTTATGCAGTGAAATGATATCACTTTGCATTCCCGTACCATAATTTATTCCACCATTACCAATCAGTGGGGACCAACTTTGTTGCCATTTTTTGCTAACATAAAAAGTGCTACTGAGAATATTTTGATCTATATCTTTCTATGTTTGATCTTGAGATACATGCCCAATGTCAGGATTCCTGAGTTAAAGGGATGAAATATTTTAGTGATTGTTCTCTCATAATTCCAAATTGATTTTTGTACCAATTTATAGTTCCAACAATGCTATATTCCTGTGCTTATGTACCCATAGCTCCTCCAACATTGTCAATCATTTATAATTTTTCCAGGAAATGAAATCTTAGTTATTTTCATTCATATTTCTTTTATTATTACTGACAAAGCATTTTTCACAATCATTGACATTTTGCATTTGTTCTTTTGAGAACTTTGTTTATATTTCAAAGAATCACAGACAGGAAAAGGCTTTAAAGACCATCTAAGCCATTGGGCTTCATTTTACAGATGAGGAAACTGAGGCCCAGAGAGGTTCAGAAACTTTCTCAAGGATGTACATGTGGTAAGTGGCATTCAAACAACCATGTACAGACAAGCTATCTATAGGATAAATAGGAAATATTTAACAAAGAGAAGAAAGGAGAATTAAGAGGGCTTAGGAAAGTCTTCCCATAGAATGCTGGGAGGTGTTGAAAGGCATCCCAGCATAGTGGATAGAAAACTGGATTTAGAATCAGGAAAGATCTCAGATACCCTGGACAAGTTACTTAATGACTCTGGGCCTCAGTTTCCTCATTTGTAAGATAAGAGGATTAGACTTGATGACCTCAGAGGTCCCTTCCAACTCTAAATCTAGAATCTCCTACAGAGCTTGAAGTTCCCCTTCAAGTGATTGGTCCAACATGAATGTCTACCTCTGTCATGGTGTTTGATTCCAATAAAGGATCTATGAAAGGATACTACTCATTTACATAAAGAGTCTCACTAGCGTTCACCTTTTGGGTGCCCTTAGCCAAGAGTGCTACCCATGAACAGTGCCCATACAGCTTCTGGAGGAATGTATGGCCAAGAACATGTACCCTGTGGCTTACAAAGTTCTTGAATTATTTGGAACTATGCCAAAAGGGCTAGAAAACTATGCATACCTGTATTAGCAACCACACTAGCACACAGAGTTGACTGGTAGCACAAGGTCTTTGATCTGCTTTTCTAAAGGAAAGACAACTTTAAAAGGGTCAACAATCTTACTTTAATTATAGATAATAGAAAGACGTGAGTATAGGAAATACAAGCAGAGAAATTAGCATAGGGATTCAACAGACAGGGCTCCACCTGTCTGAACAAAGTAATATAACCTAATATAACCACCTACATACACCACCAGACCAGGAGAGCACCGACATCTGAGTAGTTAGGGGCTCTTAACAAGTGGCTATCCGAAGTCTAGTCCAGGGAATCAAAAGTTCCTTCTCATGAGCAAGCTCCCAAAGCAAAATACCAACCTCCCCATACACATAGGTTTCAACTAATAGACTCAGAGCTAAAAGGCATCACAACCCAAATGACTCAACACAGCTAGTATTCAGATGTTTACTATTTGGCCTGAGCCTAAAAAACTGAACTCCAGGAAAAAAAAGACAGCAAAAAATCCCACTTTGCTTATGTTTACAATATTCTTTGATCTAGCAATATCACTACTAGGTCTGTATCCCAAAGAGATAAAAAAAAAAGAGCTATATCTACAAAAACATTTATAGCAGCTTTTTGTGGTGGCAAAGAATTGGAAATTGAAGGGATACCCATCCACTGGGAAATAACTGAACAAGTTGTGGTATATGAATATCATGGAATACTATTGTTCCATAAGAAATGATGAGCAGGTGGATTTCAGAAAAACCTACAAAGGCTTTTATGAACTGATGCTGAGTGAAGTGAGCAGAACCAGGAGAACACTGTACATAGTAGCAGTAACATTGTGAGAGACTTTGATCTTCTCATCAATACAGTGATCTAAGACTCATGATGGAAAGACTCACAAAAGACTCATGATGGAAAATACTATCCACATCCAGAGAAAGAACTGATGGAATCTGAATGCAGACTAAGGCATAGTATTTTCTCTTTCTCTCTTTTTTCTTTCTTGTGGTTTTCCCCTTTTGTTCTGATTCTTCTTTCACAATATGACTAATGTGGAAGTATGTTTGATATGATCATACATATATAGCCTATATCAGATTGCCTGCCATCTTGAGGAGAGGGAAAGGGAGGGAGGGAGGAAGAAAAAACTTTGGAGCTCAAAATCTTGTAAAACTGAATGTTGAAAATTATTTTTACATGTAATTGGAAAAAAATAAAATGCTAAGTGGAAAAAATAAAATATTTTAAAATGAAAAATAAAGTTCTGGGATCCTAGGACTTAGGGGTGATTGCACAGCAGAAGTCAGACATCCTCCTACATGTATCCTATGGTTAAGGAAAATTATTGGGCAGTCATATGGAGAATGGCTTGAAGAAAGGAAAGGTTGGAACTAAGGACATTGATTAGATGCCTACTGAAACAGTCCAAGTAATTTTCCTTTATGATATATGTCTTCAACATATTCAAAGGGGTGAAGAATTATCTTTTGACCTAAAGATCAAATTAAATAATAGATGCAAATCTTCTGAAACATATAAAATACTAGAGTTTTATACTATTAAAAAAACAGAGTTAGTCTTGCCAAGTGAGTGAACAGAAAGGGGCAGATGTGAGAGACAGGGGTGGGATGGTGGTCAAGCAGAGGGAAGGATCAGGGAATGTAAACCTGTGTGATTGGTGGTAGCCTTAACTTTTGGTTAAGGAAAGTTTGAAGAGGAGGTGGATTTGGGGAAGCAGAAGGGTGAAATAATGAGCTCCTTTTTGGACGTGTTGACATGGAGATGCCTATGTGACATCCAAGTGGAGATGTCTGGCAGCATTATTTACTCTGATGGCATGAGATTCTTACCTTGCTAAACGGTTAGGTGGTGCTAGACCTGCGGTCAGGAAGACCTCAACCATTATTTAACTGTGTGACCCTGGGGAAGTTACTTAACCTCTGCCTGCCTTAGTTTCCTCAGCTGAAAAATGGAAGACATGATAGCACCTATCTCCCAGGGTTGTTGTGAGGATTAAGTGAGATAATATTGTTAAAGAATTTAGTACAGTTATCTAGCACATAGTAGGTGCCAAACCATTCAGGAGGGCCCATTCAGCATGGGCTATATGTCTACTGTCTAAGAAACAACCAAGTACAGTTCAGAAAAGCTCCTCATCAGGTTAGCGACAAAAGCAATTTGGTTTTTCCTCCTTAACAACTCTTGAAGACTATCTACTAACTCACAGAGCAGCTGTGATCTGCGTTATCTGAAGGAAAATGCGGACTGATTGTTCATTAAAGCATTGACTTGAAATATTGTTTATTTGATCAAATGTGTCTTTTGTTATCCAATCTAGATGGATCATCTCCTGAAGGGGTGTATCCCAGTGGTGTGTGCACAGGAAGTCGTCAATAAATATTTAACTGTTGGGTAAGTAGATAAGGATATCGGGAATGGTGCTTTGAATACAGTAACTACGTAGCAGCTATTTGGCACAGTGGACAAAACACTGGACCTGACTCTAGTCAGGAAGACAGGGTTCACTTGGCCTCTGACACCAGCTCTGTGTCCCTGGACAAGTCATTTCTCTTAGCCTCAATTTCCTTATCTGTAAAATAGGGAAAATATTTACATCTCCCTCCCAGGGTTATTGTGTGGAAAAAATCAGAAAATGTTTATAAAATATTTTATAAACATGAAGGTGCTTATATAAGTTATAAGTGATTTTTTTTAAAAAACAAATTATTGAGTGGTGAATGAATGTTTAGATGTAATTCCATTTGGTTGAAATGCTTCCTCCCTAAAGGTTCTGTAATTCCCAGGAGGTAATCCTTTCCCTACAGCATGCTTTGTAGGAGCTGCTATCTCCATGGAGTTACTCTCTCCTGGAGTATAAAACACGGCCAGCTTACCAGAGACCTTCCTTTCAAACCTTTTCAATTCCATGGGCATCAGGGAAGTCCTCTGGCTTTCTGTTACCCTTTAGTCTTTCTAAATCCACCTCTCCTCCTTGAAAGGTGTCTTTTAGTTTCTCAAAAACAAAATATAAACTTATTTTTTAAACTTTTTTTTCTATTCTATTTTTCTTGCATTTTTTTGGGCTATATTGTCTTTCAGAGCATGACTACTATGGATTTGTTTTGCCTGATTACACATATGTAACCTATATCAAATGACTTGCCTTGTCAATAGGGGTAGAGTGGGGATGGAGGTATAAATTTATTTATTTAAAATTTCTAGTTTTAAAATACATTACATTTTGAAAATAGTTTATTCTTAAAAATAAATGTTTAAAATATTTTTAACTTTTATATTCATTTATCATCTGTCCTTCTCTCTACTCTCACCCCAATTTAACAACATCAACCAAACAAAAATCCCCCCAAAACAAACCCCTCAATATAAGCACGCATAGTCCAACAAAACAAATCCCTATACTGGCTGTGCTGGAAAATGTACATTTCTCTCTGCCTGTTAAGCTCTTTACTGCATGGGAGAAGGTGAGTCATCCTACCCATTTTCCCCTTCAGATGTTCCCTAACATAGATAATGTCCCTTCTACCATGTCTTCACCAGCACATACCAAAGACAAAAGCCACTTAACTAGAAGTAAACTCAGATAGTATTCTAGGTCTAATAGGACTTTCAAAAATGTTAAACAAAGGTGGTGGTTTTTGACAGACCAAGGGCTGACTAACAGAGAAGACTCTGCAGGAATGTAAAAGAATTCACTCTTTCTTTCCTTAATCATAAAAACCTAGTTTTCAGAAGCCTCAGGTGTTCTATATAGCCAGATAAGGTCCCAATGAAAAGGACCTAAAGGAGAATGATTTATTCCAGATATAGAAGGCTATTGCTTCTCTAGGGTAAAGGCAGAGTTGATTTAGACTGGGTGGTCCAGGTTCACCCTAAAATAGAACCAATATTGGTGAGAAGAGTTGAAGTGGCTTTGACCCTGGTATGTGCTGATGAAAACATGATATAGGGCACACAGCCCAGGAGGTGAATGATTGGAGAAGGTAACAGGAAGAGAATTAAGGACAGCTTCTGGCCCCTTTAGGGCTTTACTGGGAGTTGACACCATCCCTCATCCTGGTGGCTTGGCTTCTGTTTCAGCCCCATTTCCTCACTGTGACTCATTTGGCATGGCGTCTCTCAGGAATTCAGACTGTCCGGCTCAAGTCCACAATGACTAGTGCTGTCTTATACATGGGTGACAACAGGAACCTGGGATTTAGACCTAGAAGGAGTATCAGAGGTCATCTCACCCCATGGAGGTAGTGGTCATTTGCCCATGGCCATATGGGTAATAATTTGCCTAAATTGTAAGAAACAGCTTTGCCCATTGCAGGCTATTAGGAGTGAATGTTTGTGTAGGATCAGTGGTAGAGAATGTCTTTTCCCAGCTCTTCCTTCTCCATTTCTGTGCTTTTTGGGTGACTTAGAGAAAGCAAAGAGCCCCAAGTTTAGAGCAGAACCCCAGGGATTGTTCACCATATTCTATCTCCACAATTCCTCTCACATCCCTTCTCTCTTTTTGTGTCATCATCACTCTCTAACTGACTTCCCTGACTCCAGTCTGTTTCCTCTCCAATCCATCCTTCACATAGTTGCCAAAATAATCCTCCAAAAGCATCATATTGGCCTTGTTAGTGGTACCCACTCCGTATGTGGCTTAAGAATCTTCAGTAGTTCCCTAATGCCTAGAATAAAATACAAATTCCTCACCCTGGCATTTAAAGTCTTCACAGTCTAGCTTCTGTCTGACTTATTCACATCAGTCTCTTTTATTCATTCTGCATTGCATCCAAACTCCACATTCCATATTTCTCATCTCTGCAACTTGTCCTCCACCCCTGGAATCAGCTCCCTCCTAATGTCTGCCTCTTAGAATCTTTCGTTCCTTTCAAGGATCATTTGTCACTTCCAAGAAGAAGCCTGTCCTAGTTCCCCTATGGAACTACCGATGCTTTCTCCCCCTTCACATCATTTTGTATTTATTTATCTGTTTACATGATATAGCTTGCAGTAAAAAGTAAGTTTCTTGAGGACAGGGATTGTTTTTTCCTTCTGTCTTTTTATCAACAGCTCTGAGCATAGTACTTTGTATACAGTGGGCACTTAATAAGTACCTGCGGAATTGAATTGTAAGACTCTTCCCTTTGGCATTGTTTCCTGAGGTTAGGACAGGGCAATTTTCAAGAAGTCTGTTTCTTCTCTTCTGACAGCTCCTAGACCATGTCTTTTAACACATGAATTGAGTAAATTAGCGTTCTCTTGATAATCAGAGAAAGTCACATTTTAGTGCTGAACAATTCTTCATTAGTCTTTTGACCAAGGCCCCTTTTCAAGCCTTGAAGCTCTACTTGACATTTAAACCCTCAAAATGACTCTAAGCCCTCTTGGGGTGGGGGTGGGGGGTGGGAGTGGCGAGAGACAGCACCGCTTACACTTGCATTCTAATGACTTTCTTCTTTCTCTCCTTTTAGAAGGTGAGCTTCTCACTCTATCTGTTCTGGCTTTAAATGCTCAGAATCTTTCAGATGAATGCAGAGGAGAAGGATAAAGTTAAGACTTAGCAATGGAAGCTTTCAAAATTTGCCAGAATTTTTAACCTATGGAATTTTGACTTCCCTATCCCCTCCAGCAAAATGTTATGTCATTTCAATTCAAGTACAAAGACATTTTTCTTTACAGTCAAAATTAAGGATTCAATCCTCCTTTGGTGGTGGTAGGGAGAGTGACCTTAAAACGGTCTCCAACTGAACTGATTCTATGAGAGATGTCATTCCACAATTAATTCCATCATTGTCTCAAATGATTACTATTTACCTGGCTTCTCCATTACCAGTAGACCAGGGTCTTCTACTGCATCTGAGACCATTGCCAGTTGGCCTGATCTGTATGTTCCCACTGGACTTCCATGACTGGAGGAGAGAGTGAGGTTGATGATTTTACATAGTCCTGTCTCACTTAAATCCAACTTATCTGCAAGTCAAGACATTACCCTCCTGGTGTCACTGGTCCTCTTCCAGAATGAAGGCTGAACAAACAATCATTTAAAGAATTTTTTTTTTCCTTTCAGGGTTTCCTCAGAGAGATGATGAGTGTTCTAGTCTCTTATTTGCCACTAACTTGCAGTATGGCCTTGGGTAGGTCCTTTCCTCAGTTGCAAAATGAAGCGGATGAACTACAATGGTTGATGATCTTAGCTATGATCACATAGCGCTTTGAAATTTGTCAATTCTGTGATCCAGCAACTCGAAAAATTTTTTCATCTCACCTCATGATATCTCTCTATGATCATGTTATAAACAGTTGGGAAGGAAAAGCATCATCTCCTTCATCGTCAAAAAAGTCTCTGTGGAGAGTTAGGTCTAAATCTTCAGATCTACAGAACCCAACTCAAGACCACAGCACCCCCCCCAAAAGACTCAACAGCCCCCCAGGAGGTTAAATGCTTCCACACAGAAATACAAGAGAAAACAGAACTAAAGGAAACACTTTGAAAGACTTCTGAGTCACATCCTTGGGAGGAAAGTCCTACCAAAATATTAGCATAGGAAAAAGCAGAGACTGCTGCTTGTGAGCTGGATAAACTGACTGGAGAATTATGAAACAGTTTGGCTGGGTAGAAAGGAAGTAGTGTTCACCAGATTGCCTTCCATGTGAAATACAGGAAATTATCCATCAGGTGGGAGGGAAGAACTGTGATTTCACCCAGATGAGGCTCTATCAGAGAACTGAAGGGTTGCTGGTAAAAATAAATAAATAAATAAAACAAAGGTGGAAGGACATCTGAGAAATCTATTCGTTCCACAGGTCCCCAGATCTAGAAATATTTCTCTATCATTCCATCCCAGAATTCTGCACTTCATTTCTTACATTCCTTGTGAATGAAGGCAGAGAACAGAGAGATTGGGGTAATCGATCTGGGTGAAAGGCACAATATGTAATTGTCTGGATGACTTCAGTATGACCAGTGCTAGATAAACACAGAGTTTTATCAGCCAGAGATGAAAGCCACCTCACCAGCTCCAGGATCTCTCCCTGAAAAGAGGAGAGATACAGACGGGGGTATCTTATCAAGTTGTTTTAGGATTCAAAAGAAAGCATATAAAGTCTCAGGCTGACAACGTCCTCGAGAGGTGATGTGGAAGAACCCATCCGGTTAAACTGAACTCCTTTTAAAGGAAGAGTAATCAAGGAGAGAAAAGATGACATTAAAAGAAAGTAAAAGCTAGTATTCCAGTTTTCAAACAGACACCTCAGATTCAACCTTAGAATTGAATGCTTCCTATTTTAAGCTCACTTAATTTTTCAGTTGTAGAACTATTTCAAAGCAAAAGGTAAAGCCAGCTACACACACACACACACACACACACACACACACACACACAGAAGTCACACAGCTCTGAGGAGGTTCCATTGTTAGGTCATATCTCCATTCCTGTAGTAGATCTACACTGAATTCCAAGAAATCAGGCATTAGGGTTAGTACAGAGAGATTCTCTTTTCTCCATGAAGTTTGTCCAGGAAGGAAGGAGAGAAGGAAAGGAAGGGAAAGAGAAATGAAAATCCCCCTGCTTTTGTGAGATTAAGATATTCAATTCAAGATATTCATTTCCATGGAGAAATGTCATATGCAAAGGCAAATGACCTTTTTAAAAAACAAAAATTAAGTGAGATACTTAATAAACACCTAGGAAAGGAAAATATGATTAGAAAGAGCCAGCATGGTCTCATCATGAACAGGATAAATTTCTTTCCTTTACTGAGTAGGTTACTAAATTGGTATTTCAGTGGAATGCATTGGATAGAATTTAGCAAAACACTTAATAAAGTCTAATGTTATAGAAAAGATAGGTAAAGAAGTATAGCAAAAGAAGAAATAAAATTATTGATTTTTGCAGATGATATGATGAATTATTTAGAAAACTCTAGAAATTCAATGAAAAATTAATTGAAATAATTAATAACTTTAGTATTGTAGCAATTTGTTAAAAACCCACAAAAATCACCAACCATGTTATGTAATAGCAGCAAGACCCTGCAGGAAGAGATATGAAAAGCAATTCTATTGAAAATAACTAAATAACATACAAAATATCTGACAGTACACTTGCCAAGACAGATAAAGGAATTATATCACTACAAAACATTCTTACAAAAATAAAAAAAGAGTTAAATGATTAGAGAGATTCTGATTATTTATGGTTGGATCATGTTAACATAATAAAAATAGTAATATTGCCCAAAGTAATTTACATTTTCTGCGCCAAATCAATCAGACTACTAAGGAATTACTTTATATAGCTACAAAAATATTAATGGAGTTCATCTGGAAGAATAAAAGGATAAGAATTTCAAGGAAAATGATGAAAAAAGTGGGAAGGAAGGGGATCTAGGAGCACTAAGTCTCAGATTACACCAAAAAACTCCTGATTTAGCATGGTTAAAGAATGGATTGATCAATGGAAGAGGTTAAGTACACAAGACTTGTGGTAACTGAACATAGAGGACTAGTGTTAAACTCATGTACAATCAACTACTGAGATAAAGATTCACTGTTTGATGAAAACTGCTGGTATCCTATCTCTCTGGCAAGACTTGTATCAACCAATTCATGGTGAAAGCAACAAAACCACGGAGAACAATTTATGTTGTTCAGTCTTTTCAGTTGGATCCAACTCTTTATGATCTCATTTAGGGTTTTCTTGGCAAAGATACTAGAGTGATTGGTCATTTCCTTCTCCAACTTATTTTACAGATGGAAACTGAGGGAAATGGGGTTAAGTGATGTGCCCAGGGTCACACAGCTAGTAATTTGTCTGAGGCCAGATTTGAACCCAGGAAGATTGGTCTTCCCTATTCCAAGCTCAATGGTCTATTCTCTGTGCCACCTAGCTACCCTTGAACAATTTACACAATGAGTATAATAATTGAAAGAGGGAAAAAACACCTTTTAAAGGTTGTTTAAACACCATGACCAATTCTGACCGCAGAAAATGGATGATGAATCCATTCTCATCTTTTGGCAGAGAGATAATGAACAAGGAGTAAAAGATGAGACATAATGTTTTCAGTCAGGGCCAATGTGTGGATTTTTGCTTGATAATGTTTGTTACAAAGGAAAGCTTTTACTTTGAGGAGGAAGAGTTGTAGAAGATAGTGGATAGATAGAGACAATAAACAATTTAAAAAGAGCATCAATGAACCATTTAAAAATACGCAGAAGAGAACACGAACATATGCAAAGGGGACAAAATAGTGTTGGTATGATCATGTTAAATTTAACATATGCTTTTAAAAACCAAGCTGTGTAGTAATAGATATTCATGGTTTTCAATTCCTCTTTTCCTGTTCTTATTTGTCATATAGGTGCAGGATTGTTGAATTTGTGATAAAAAAACAAATTTTTTAAAAGAATGGATGGAGAGATATGGGCTAGATAACAGTACAGTAAATCAGAATAAAGATTGATTGAATGGCCAAAATCAAAGAATTGCCTTTAATTATTCAACATCAACTTGGAAGTAAGTCTACAAGGGAGTTTAGTCATTGTTATTTAACAATTTTATCATTTATTTGGATAAAGGTATGGATGGAATGCTTATTTGGCTTTCAGATACCACAAGTCTGGAAAGGATAGATAACATTGGATAACAGTGTCAGGAGATATGAAAATCTTGATGGGCTAGAATGTTGGGTTAAACCTAATAAGATGCAATTTAATAGAGAACAATGTAACATTTTATGTTTGCGTTCAAGAAATCAACTTCACAAGTTCAAAATAGGGGAGGCATGGTTAGATAGAAGTTCCTCTGAAAAAAATCTGAGGGTCACAGTGAAATATAAACTCAAAGAGTCAAGAGTATGGTACAGTTGTCAAGACAGCTAATGCAATCCTAGTTTGCATGAAGAGAATCAATCATTAGTATTCAGTTCTGGGCAAATAATATTCTCATCCTTGTCTTCTTTATCAGACTAACATCTGGAGTACTGTAGGTGCCACATTCTAAGAAGGACATAGATAAGTTGGAAACAATCCAGAGGAAGACAACCAGGACAATGTCGGTCCTTGAGTTGATGTCATATGAAGAATATTTGAAAGAACTGAAGAAGACCAAATATCTTCAACCATGGGATGGACTTTCATTTGGACCAGAGATTAGACTTACTCTTCTTGGTCTCAGAGGACAGAACTTAGAACAAAGTGTAGAACTTTAAAAGAAGAAGGTTTAGGGAAAAACTTCATAAGAATTCGAGTCCCCTTAAAGTAGAATGGCCTGCCTCAGGTAATTTACCCCTTACTTGAGAACTTCCAGGAGAAGCTGGATATAGCCTTGCCTAGTTAGGCATGGGTTGCTTTAGACATGCAATGAGATGCCTTTCAACACTGAGATTCGATTATCTTTTTTTTAAATTCCTCAAGTAGAATAGAAGTAAAGAGAACTAGAGAATATTTATCTGTTTAGAGGATTTAGAGTTGAAAGGTCTTGTAAAAGTCACCTAATCTAAGCCAGAGTCATTTTGAAGATGAGGAAACTGTGACCCAGAAATGGGTAATAACTTTCCCATAATCACACAAAGACAGTAAATTGCAGTTGGGATATGAAAAGAGTCCTTTGGTTGCAAATCTAGGCTGTTCTTTCTACCACTCCAACTATCTCTGGAAAAACAATACTTAGATCTATGGAATGCTGGCAATCTGGAGGTTGTTATTTTAGTAGAGGATATGAAGGTTCCCAAGGGTTGAGGTCACCTCCCCACCCCTACTCCTACCTCCACACCATGACAATATTATCTGCCACTCAAATATCCAAGTTCTCTAAGGGTAGGTCTGTTTACCTGACAGACATTTATCTGGTAACTTCACAGCTCCTTCCTTTCACCAAGGCATCTGGTAACAGCACTACTATGGAGGCTTTGTTAAGTTATTTGGACTGAATGTCTCTAAAGCACTGAACTGAAGAAAAGAACTTTTTTTTCATGGAAAATTTACCAGAGAATTAAATGGGATTGAGTGGTGTTTAAGCCATATGCCAAGTAAATTCATTATCTCTTCTTCACTGAACTCATCATCTCTACACTGGTGGAAATTTCTAGAAACTGGCTTCTATGAAGTCTGATGTGAAAGACATGTGCTCTGCATATGGTAGAGAGCAGAAAGGGCATCTCACTTACACTGGAATACGTCTTACAACATGCTAATCATCAACACAAAAAAATGACATTTATCCTATTCAAGAAATTTCATTATCTGTGTAACCTTGGGCAATCATTTAGCCTTTCAGAGTTATGTTTTTCTTGCTTTTATAATAAATGAGGATGAATCTTAATGACCCTCCCAACTCTGAAATTCTGACCTACACAAATATAGATACTGGCAAATAGATATTCTATTCTATTCATTCACCATAATTTGTTCTGCAAGCCCCCAATTGATGGGCACACATTTTGCTACCATAAAAGTGCTGTCATAAATATTTTGTGTATGCATGGATTCTTTTTCTCTTTCTTTGACTTCTTTGGGGTATATGTCAAGTAGTGGTAGTGATCAAAAATTATATACATTTTAGCTATAATATTTTTTATATCATTAAAATATTGGCAAATATAGTATCAACTTCAAATTCTGTCATCTACGTAGTATTCAAGTCAGTGACGAGAATAAGTGATATTCAATGATATCCTTTGCCTAGTGGACGAAGAAGTTGAAAACCAAAGCAGAATGGTGAGGATGTGCTTTAATGGTCAGACGAAGCAAACACTGTCACATTTTAAAAAATCCAGACCTATGAATTTGATGTGAGTCCAATGATGCCATATATCTGAAACTCATAGCCTTAGAGAGCTTCCCAGAGTACACAGCTGGTAAGTAACTTGCCCAGGGTCATACAGACATATCTTCCAGACTCTAAGGATGGCCATCCATCCATCATGCCTTGCTGCAACTCTTATCTTGACAATATTTCTGACTTTCACAATCCCTGGGGAAACTGTCAGAGATTAAAAACCTGAATTAACTAACACAATAATTGGTGCACAACCTAAGTAATTAAGAATTTGGCTTAAAAAGTCTTTTCCTCTTCAGGTCTGTGATAGTGTACTAAGAGTCTATGAAGCACCAGAGGTAATGTTGTTCACATCATGAGAATAAGGAGAAGGGGAGACAGACAAGGAAGCTTCTGTTCGAGTATGTTCACAAAGTCAAGCATCTCAGAGATGAAAGGGTCTCAGAAGTCATCCAGTCATCCAGAGGTGGTCCATGAACAGCCTGTTCTCCAACATCCCTGAAGACCTCCAGCAATGGGCAATATACTACCATTGGAAGCAGGTCATTCTGTTTCTGGTTAAGTCTAAAACTTTTCTTGATATCAAGCCTCAGTCTTTGCTAGTGCTCCTGAGCTTATCATCTAAGAACGTGCCTTATACGTCTTCAAATTAACCAACAGCCTGTTATAGAAGCAAGGTTGGTCAGGAATTAGGAGGGAACAGCCAGGGTCCAAGAGTTTAGGTTACCTGTTATGCTGCTGAGAGCAGGAGGTGACAAAGGTATGTGTTAGGTTGGGTAGGATATTGGATCCAGCCTACCTGGTCTCCAGGCCTGGCTCACAATTGTCCTTTGGGCCCTCCCAGGAGACTCTGATAAACTTAGTCCTTTGAGAGGACGTCTTCATAGCTACTACTTATATAGTACTTTAAGATTTGTTTTAAGACTTTAAGATCTCCTTTGATCCTCAGGCTGGTGCTATCACCATTTTTCCAATGAGGAAATTAAGCCTAAAGGAGGTTAAGTGACTTACCCAGGGTCACACAACTACTATGTGTTTGAGGCAGCATTGGAATTCAGGTCTTCCTGAATCCAAGTCCAGTACCCTCTCCCCTATATCACCCAGACTCTCCCTAATACTTAAAGTTTTACAAATTTCAAACACTTTGAACCAACCATGTTCAACGGTGAAGCCACAGCAGTTAAATAAAGGAGCTGTGGATAGAATGCTGGACCTGAAGTCAAGATCTGACCTCAGATACTTTCTATTTGGATGCCCTTGGACAAGTCATGTGAACTCGGTTTGCCTCAGTTTCCCTTCTCTTAAAATGAGAATCATGATGGCAGTGGTTGTGAGGACTGAATTAGATAATATTTGTTAAGTGCTATTAGCAAAGTACCTGGCACCTGGTAAGCGTTATATAAATATTAGTTATGACAATAACTATTATTATAAAATTACACCTCAAAACTAGATAGAAATAAACATGGATTACGTATCATCTTGGAATTATTCTCGTTCTCTTCCATGCCCATGTTAACAGGCGGCATAAGTTAGTTAGCAAAAAGCTTAATAAATGAAGATTAGGAAGAGAGATACACTGAAGGAAAAAAATGAACTCTGCATGAGTAATGACATCATTGTCTCAGTGTTTCAAAGTGGAAATCACTGAGGATCTTGAGACTCAAAAAGTCACAAAGACCTGCATTCCAATGCAACCTCAGGCACTTACTAGCTATGGGAGCCCGGACAACAGAGCATTAACCTGTCTGAATCTCAGTTTCCTGATGTGTAAAAAGCAGATGGTACCTAAAGCAACTACTCCACAGAGCAGCTGTGAGGATCAATTGTGTGTAAAACTCATTTTTAAACCTTCAGATATAGAAATGTTCCTTATTATCATAAGCAAATTTGCCTGAGAACTAGTTAAATAATTGTATTGATTCCAAGAAAAGAGACACTGTTAAAGGCAGACTACATCCATCACCATTTTCTCTCTTTTAACAATTAAAATATGGAAGATTTATCTCTCAACTTAATTAACATCAGCCTTCTTCAATCAGCTCTATAAAATAAGATGGACCTGGATCCCATCTTACGGACATGATGGCTTCTCACCAGATGCTGATGGAGGTTTCAGTATCATGGAATTCATCTTTATTGCACTCATTTTATCATCTAGAAAGCTTTTTTGTCGTTGTCAAGGAAAAACTGCAGCCTTTTCCTCTGCTTGGCTGAATGAAAGATTATAGAAGAAAAATGACCTATTGACAGGACTCAAATTTTTTTTAACTTTTTTTAAACTTCTGAGTACCTATTGGGTTGGATTTCTGAAAAATGACAACAATTCTCACAAATAGACTAGAAATCCAGTCAAAGGAAGGATGTCAAAGACCACTTTCTCAGTTACTTTTTTTTTTTAACTAGGGTCTTAATAACAGGTGTGGCCCCAGGCAGAATTAGGAAGGAAGTTAAATTTATCCCAAGCATCCCTGTTTTGTTCTCTGCCCTTCTCCTCTTATATGAAACCTCTTCCTTCTAACTAAATTCCCAAAGGTCCCCCGCTTCTCCTATTCTTTCACTCCTCTTCTAACTTTCTCACTTATTTAATTCACCCTAAGTTATAATTATCTGGTAACATCCTAAAGGATTGCCCTCTTTCATTTTTAACAAGAATTGAATTAAATGAGATAAAGCTTTCGCCAATGAAATTTCAGGCATCAGGCAGTTGGTGGGAAGCAGTTAAAAGTGCAGAGAGGGGGGTCTTAAACCCCTGAAATTACATACACCATATGGAAGCCAACTCCCTAAGGTGGAGACAGCTCTGCTCCAACACTGCAATTCTTGAAAATCAGGTGTTAAATAATACAGGATCCTGGATGCAGGGGCAGCTAAGCAGCACAGTGGATATAGCATGAGGTCTGAAATCAGGAAGACTCATCTTCCTGAGTTCAAATCCAACCTTTGATACCTACTGGCTGTGTGACCCTGGGCAAGTCACTTAATCCTGTTTCCTCAATTATAAAATGAGGTGAAAATGGCAAACCACTCATGTATCTTAGCCAAGAAAACCTCCAAAAGGGGTCATGAAGAATTGGACATAACTGAGCAAAGTACTAAAAGACAACAAAATCTGGATGCAGAGAGAAGGGAGCCCTAGTGTTTTTTCTACTCACCATTAAAACCAATTAAAAATTAAAGATTAAATTTTTGCCCCCCAAGG
This sequence comes from Potorous gilbertii, assembly GCA_028658325.1. Classification (NCBI taxonomy): domain Eukaryota; kingdom Metazoa; phylum Chordata; class Mammalia; order Diprotodontia; family Potoroidae; genus Potorous; species Potorous gilbertii. The sequence continues at coordinate 187,649,984 of CM053772.1, read as the reverse complement.
AGCTGTCAGAACTAGCATCAACACAAGAAGTTTTGCTTTCTACAATACAATGATTCTCTAGTATGCATATACACATTTCTTTTCCTTGCTACCCCCTCCTTCATCTCCCGCCCCTCCTCCCCACTCCAGCCTCTTCCCTCAACCTTGACAGGGGGTGGGAGAGGAGGAGCTGTTCAGCAGCTTAGCTTAATGTTATTATGCAACCAGATAATACATCCCAGCACTTGAGGAAGTTTGACAAAATGGAATACGTGTTTAGATTTCTAAACTCTGAGACAACTCAGACCAAAGAGGATCTGGCAAGAATTTTCCAGAAGGACTACAAATGGTTTTACTCTCTGGGTACAGTAGGGTTACAGCTGTTGCTGGACTATAGTTATTTACAGAGCAAGGGAAAGAGATGTCAGAGGAATTAAAACACTTGGGGCCAGATTCTCCCCCTCTTCCCCTCCAAGCAAGGAAAAGGCTAGAGTGCTAATATGTTCTTTATGCAGTATTTACTGAGGATCTACCAAGAACACAGACCACTGGGGGCCTTGATCTCTCACACGGACAAGTCTGCATCATAGAGAGTGTGCAACAGTGTATACTTGTGGAGACTGCAGCGTACACAAGGAAATGCCAAATAAAAACAACAGACTCCAACTATTGTGGAAATCTAGCAGTTCGGCCATCAGTCATGGCAAATACTTTACACACCTTGTAGACAGTACTTGTTCAGTCCCAGGTCTCCCTATTTTACCATACTTGTGGTCACATAGACATTTATAGCCATATACTTCACTCACCTATAAACCATGTCCAGGAAGGCAAAACAACATGGGTACTATGTGTAACAGAGGGTAAAAGGGAAAAGGGAGATACTGGCCAATGAGAGTCTAGCCTTTATGAACATACATAATACACCTGACAAATTCAGTCCTCACCTGGATTTCAGAGTATGTATATGTGTTCTGTGATTAATTCTCCATTATGATAAAAGAATAGAATTTTGATTGTCTATCAGACAAAAGGCTTTAATAAGCCAAAGGTAGCTCTCTTTTTTCTGCATGCCATGGAGGAAAAACATGCTATAAACTTCCCCATCCCAGACTTCCAGGCTTGTGACTATATGACATCTCTATTTTTGGATTCTTTGATTTACTCTTTCCTGCTTTTTACGTGAATGAGTATGGAAGATAACTATGACCTTGTAAACTTTGTAGCGTCATAGGAACAGAGGTCCAGTGATTAGGAGTCCGTGCCAGAGTCCATACTCCCAGTTGGATGAGGTACCAGCATAACCCTGAGGATTGGAGCAACCAAGAACCAACTCTGCAAAGGACTGACTGTGAAGCCAAGATACCAGCTCCTATAAGCAAGGCAATGACCCTGTCCATCAGTAGTGTTGCACTGGGAAGTGAACCAGTTGGGATGAATCCTTTGTAGTGTGATAGGGCACTGGTCAAGCATAGCCCTTTCCTAAGGGTATGTGAATTGTGGTTGGCTGCCACAGTTCACAAGGGACCTTCTGGTCCACTAACCAAAGAGATGGACTTTTGATTGATGGTTGACTCAGAAAAGATGTGTGTTTGAAAGACCCTGAAAGTAAGTCCCTACCTTCTTCTCTTCTTCCCTCTCTTTCTCTCTGTCTCTCCATTTCCATCTCTGTCTTCCCCACCTCTTCTGACTGTGATAAAAGCTTACCTTCTGTAAGTCGCTGGGTGGGGAGAGAAGCCTTGGTCCTTAAACCATACCATCTGGACCAACACATGGTCTCTTTTCTTTGTCTCTTTGCAGGTGGGACAGAGGTGGTATATGAAAGACTATCTTCCTAGTTCAGGGGAATTATTTTCATTTCTATCCTTACTCTATCATCTCAATAACTACACCTTTGTAAAAGCTAAATGATGTTAATTGGCTAACTGAAACTGATCTGTCACCAATTAATCATTGGTGGTTGATATTGGAGAGAATATATTGGAATGGGGCTCAAGCCAATGGCATTATAGGAGAATCACCTCAACCTTCAAGGGCATTGTTAGAAATCAGATGTAGTAAAATGCCTTGTTCTGGGGAATCCAACTCCTCAGAGTGTGTACGAGGAGGGCTAAGGAACCCCAAAGGCTACTGTGGCAACTGCTTTGTGTATAAGTTCACTCACCCAAGGGAATGAGGTGCTATATACCTCAACATTATGCCTCCACCTACATCATTGATAAAAATGTTAAGTGGCATAGGACCAATTACAAATCTCAAGTGTCCTCCAGTGGATCCTGCTGCTTTAATGACTTTTTTATAGTCATCTTTAATGACTATTCTTTGGATCTGGTCATCCAACTAGGCCTGAACCCATCATTAAGTATACTCAGTCCTTGACCAAAAACCCATCATTACTATATCTTATACCATGGTCTAGAAAGATAAACCCCATTCTCTGACACCACCTTCTTAATCACTACATCTTCTAACAGGGGTACTGTGAAACCCTATTAGAGGGGACCTACCTCCCATATTACTCCCAGATTCTACATTCATTGACTTATTTGCTTACTAGAAATTCTCCATTCCCTCTCCAGTCCAACCATATTAACAAATCACTTAGACTTCAGTTAGTAAAGACAAAGGCAATTTGATTAAAATAACAAGTGTGGTACAATAAAAATATACACACACACACTAGCAGTGAGTACTCCCCAAACCAGTGGTCCAGGTAACAGCAATAGCAGTAACGCTTTAAGGTTTGCAAAGTGCTTCACATATATTATTCCATTTGCTTTTCATCACAGGGCTAGGCAGTAAATACTATTTTGTTATTGTGCAGTTGTTTCAGTCATGTCGGACTCTTCATGATCCCACTTGGGATGTTCTTGGCAAGGATACTGGACTAATCTGCCATTTCCTTCTCAGAGTCACCATCCCCATTTTCCAGATGAGGAAACTGAAGTGTGACTGAGGTTAAGTAATTTGTGTCACATAATTCATAAGCATCTGAAGCAGGGTTTGCACTCAGGTCTTCCTGTCTCCAAGCCTAGCATTCATTCTACCCACTACATCATCTAGCTGCTAATTCATAGTGACGGGGACCTATTATGAGTGATTGAACTTAATGGACTAAATAAGCAACCTTGTCGCCTCTCGACAAATCCATCTCCTCAAGAGTAGAAGATTGTGAGTCTGATCCATGCCAGCCTGTGACCCAGAAAGGTCAATCAAGAGGAGTTGGGAAAATGGTGATACTAACTTGACATTAGCAGAGTAAGTCTTCAGGATGGGAAAGTTACAGCTGTGTGATTTAGGAGCTCTGCTCTGGCATGAGAGACATGTTCCACACAAGGGCTCTCCAGAGGAATCCAAACAGCACTCAGTAACAGTAGTTTAAGGAACTGGTGGAAGGCTTTGGGATACACTCATGATTCTGATCTGACAGTCTTGTCACAGCTGCTCTGTACCTCTCACTAGCCAGACCATGGAGCTAGGGGCAGCCCATAGAGCTCTTAGGACATGGCAGCTAGTGTCTCTTCCTCCCCTTCCATCTTCAAGCAAAACAGAGTTCATCCTGAGGGCTGTGTCACTAGTGGGGAGTGGCCCGTTAAATCAGGGCCAGAAATTGTAGCTCCAAAATTCCAGTGCTGCTTCCAAATAGGTGTGTCTTCTACATTACTGTTTGTGACATCTTGTTCACTATTCTGGTGCCACTACTCAATTTCTCATGTAACTTCATTACAGGTTCTTTTCTCCCCATGTAGATGTTAAGTTCCTTAAGTAAAAGGAAAAGGTCCCATACTTGAAGAAAAATACATTGATGCCTTCTGTTTTTATAACATGGTAATTTATGAATATAGCCTACCATCACCAACCCCAAGCATTGAACCCTCCCTGGTAGTAAAGAAAAAAAAAGTTAAGCAAAACTGACTGATAAATTTACCTTATATGACAGCATATGCAGCATTCTACCCTAGTGCTACTTTCCCACTTCTTTACCATGAGGAGGGAAATGGATTACATTAGTTTCTCCCTGGGATCCTGGCAGCATATTATAATTACTCAGGGTTTGGCTTTCCCTTAGTGTTTTATCCACAAGTCTTCCCATGCTTCCTTATACTTAAAAAAAAGATCTCCCAGGGAATGTGATGCATAGAGTCTCACTCATAGTAGAACTCTCTAAATATCTCCTGATTAGAAGATGAATTTCACAGCTACATATGAGAAAAGAACACAGTTCCTCAGGACTTCATTTCAATGAACCTTTGCTTACATTCATGTTACAAAGTCAATGTAATTTATAAAGTAAGTTACACAGTGATTACATGTTTTGATTCTCACTGGGCAGGCATGGACTTTCACCAGGGTTGGGCTGCCCCTTTTAATCTCCTTTTCCTGTTCTATGTTTCTAAACAATTCTCAGTGATCATCATCAGAAGTAATAGGTTCTTTGTTATAGGTCCTTTGTTGCCACTTGAGTAGAACCCCTTAATTCATAGTGACAGAGGGACTCATTGTAAGTGATTGAATTTAATGGGCTAGTGAGCAAGTAAAAAAAAAAAGTGATTCAACCAGGCATAATGCAGAAAACAACTGGTAGACTGGAAGGTACCCTGAGGGTAAATAAATACTTTCATATGGGTCATTTCCACAGCCTTGCTACTTGAAAAGGAAAAGGCAACTAGCTGGTGACTTACCCTAGTTACAATGGAATCAACCAATAGAAATTAGAACACTAATTCTATTCCCACAGAATGGTTCAGATGAGGGAGGGTTAATTCTTGGTGTAAAATTTAAGAATCTTAGATTGTTTCAAAAAACCACATCCATCCTGTACAAGAACACTAGATGGATGAATCTTTGCCTAAATTTTAACCTACTCAGTAATAAACCTTCAATGGCTCCCATTGCCTACTAAATAAAATCCAAATGCCTTAACCTGACATTGAAGGCTCTCCACAAGATGGCACAAAATTATCTTTCTAGTCTCCCATAAATTTCTAACATCTTCTGTACTCCAGCCAATTTGAACTACTTTCAATTTTCCAGCTAAGCAGTATTCTTCATCTTGGTTCATGGACTTACCTCGTCTACCATGTTTGCTTTGATACTTCAATGGAGAGCCTGCAATTTCATCCATGTGGATAATCTGGTGCAGCTCACACTACATCTAAGCCTATGTAATCATCATCATCCTATGTAGTGCTTATCTATGCCTTCTCATTAATTCTCCACCACAGAGAATAAGATCACACACTAGAATCCTTCTTTTATATTCTTTTAGCATTTTAACAATTTTTAAAATCACTTCTAGCATGCAAGTCATGTTGTTAATGGTGTGACTTTATATCTTCACTCTATTTTTCCATTAGAGGGGAAATATAAAGTCACACCATTAGCAAAAATGACTTGCATGCTAGATGTGATTTTAAAAATTTGTTTTTTTCCGGCAGTACCACTACTAGATCGACTTCCAAAGATGATTAGGAAAACGACAAGAAACCTACATGCTGTAAAATATTTGTAGTAGCTCTTTTTGTGATAGTAAAGAGCTGGAAAAATGCAGGGATGCCTATGAATTGATGAATGGCTGAATAAATTGTGGGATAGGATTGTGATGGGGTGCTACAGTGCTATAAGAAGTGATGAGCTCAATGATCTTAGAAAAAACATGGAAAGACACACAAAATAATGAAGTTTGAAATGAGTAGTTTGAAATGAGTAGAACCACAGGATCATTGTATACAGTAACAGCAATATTGTTTTAAGAACAACTTTGGGCAAAAAAGTTATTTTGACTATTATTAATACCCAAATTAACTATAAAGGACATATGAAGAAAGACGATATCTTCATCCAGAGAAAGAACTGATAAATAGAAGTACATATAGAAAAATTTTGCATATACATATATACATACATATATATATGTGTATATATATATATATATATATATATATATATATATATAGCTATGTTTGCCTCACGGTGCCCCTCTCTAGAGTGGGAGAGGGAAGGAAAAAAAGAAAAAAGAAATTTACATGATAATTGTTATATATTTGAAAGGAATAACAAGTTAAACATAGTAGATTTGCAATTTCATGTGGAATAAATTAAAAATAAATTTGTTTTAAAGATATAATAAAGATATTTACACTGAGGTATAAGGGATTCTTCAAAAAAGTCCATCATCAAAGATAAGAACAGTCAGCATGATTAGGGACCTAAGTGATATGGTATCTTTAAGATGTTAAAATAGTATAAATATAATGGTATAACTTCATATCTAAGCCTCTGTCTTTCCATTTGATGGCAGAAAGTGAAGAGGAATTAATAAACCTCTTGATGAGAGTGAAAGAGGAGAGTGTTAAAAGCTCATTTGAAGCTTAACATTAAAAAACTCTAAGATCTTGGCATATGGTCCCATCACTTCCTGGCAAATAGAGGGAGAAGAAATGGAAGCAGTGTCAGATCTTAACATTCTTAGGCTCGAAGATCATTACAGTCGGTGTCATGAAATGAAATTAAAAGACACTTGCTCCTTGGAAGGACAAGTATGGCAAAGGTGGACAGCACACTAAAGAGAAGAGACATCACCTTGCCAACAAAGGTTCATATGGTCAAAACTATGGTTGTTCCAGTAGCAATGTATGGTTCTGAGATGTGGAATATAAGGAAAACTGAGCACCACAGAATTGACGATTTTGGATTGTGCTGGAGACTTTTGAGAGCAAAGAGGTCAATACTTAAAGAAATTAATTCAGGTTATTACCTGAAAGGTCAAATACTGAAGCTGATGGCTTGAATACTTTAGCCACATAATGAGAAGATAGGACTCGGGGAAAAGATCGTGATTTGGGGAAAGATTGAAGGAAAAAAAAAGGGACAGTAGAAGATGAAATGGATAGATAATATCATGGAAACAACAAACATAAACTTGGACAGACTTTGAGAGTGAAGGATAGAGAGCCTGGCATGCTATGATCCATGGGGCCACAGAGAATTGGACGTGGTTAAATGACTGAACAGTATCTTTCCATTGCTTTCTCACTCATTTCTCAGAATCATCTGCAAGCTTTATTCTTTGGAGAAAACAATGTTCCATGATTTACAAACATAGTATGTCTGAAGAACATTGCAGTTGATAAAGATGGATTTTTGCATTAGAGAGCTGTTTGGGTTTTGGAAAGTGCTACAAACTTCCCAAATGTAGTTCTGTCTGCTCTCCTGTCCTTAATCAGGTTCAAGATCAGTTTGTTGTGCATTTGTAATGCTTGTTGAAGATATATGTGCTGATGGAATAGCTCAATGGACTTTCCATTCAATTCTGTGTTGTAGCTTTGGTTCTTCCAGACTGGGTTACTAGGTCAATTCCTTTTGAATGGCCATAAATCTCATTAAGGAGGCCCTCCAATATTCTGGGGCTTGATTAGTGCAGAATCACCCACAAATGTGAACATCTGGAGGACCTCACTATTGATAGGGAATCCCTCTTCATTCTGAGCTCTGTTCAGGACATTATTCATAAGAGATAAACATGAATGTGTAATCCCCTTTTTATTTTATGTCACCTGCTGGGTGAATCATTGGCTCCTTGAATATATGTGAGGCATTTTGGAAAGGAAATTTATACTTTCAGGATATGTGGGTGCCATTTTAATAGATGACTGAAACAACTCTCAGGAAGTCATGTCCAGATGTCCTGAAAGTAAGAAGTACCCTTTTCATTCATTCTGTCAAAGCCTCTTTGAATACCAGCCCAAGTTAGTCCCCTCACCCTTTTTTTTTAATAAAGAAGTAGAGTGGATGGACTCAGAATGAGGTTAGCAACTATAGATCCAAAGTCAGAATGGGGCAGTTGCTCTTAGGAATTCCTTAGCTAGTATCCTGACTATCTGGGCATTATTCATGTTCCTAGCCTCAGCTATGGTATTTTTGGCAGCCCCTTTTCTCTTCCTTCAATCTGACCTCCCTCCTGGCTTCTGGAGAATGGCCTTTGCTTGCTTTTGGAACCTCTCCACAGCTTCTAGGATTTGTTTTTAGTGGAGAGAAGTGTCTATATCTACAGCTCCCAACAATCCACTCTTTTGTCTCAGTCACCCATGCTTCTGGCTATAATTAACTCCTTAGGTACTGGATTCTCTTTGGATAGTAACACAGTCACCCATTCTAGGACTCCATTTGTAGCTGATTTTGGCAGTGGGAAGCTATGTCTTCCTTTTCTACCCTTCTATTCTAGGGCTGGTAACAGTGTAAGGAGATCTGAATGTCTCTACCTGGATGATCTCAAGAGATTATTTTTGAGATTTGAGAGAGAATCAGAGTCAGTTACTGAATATCACTCATTTAGATGGAGGTAGGGTGGAGAGATGACATTCTTCCCAAGTGTCCAAGAGAAAAAAACATTCTATCTGAATGTGATGTTAGGGATAAGATCACTCTTAGAGGCAGAAAATGATGCATTGCTGATCCCTGGACTAAATGAAAGTAGGGTCTCCTGGAAGAGAATCAACGAAAGTAGCTTGGTATTGTCAAAAAAAAAAAAAAGTATTGCTCTTGAGTGAAGGGTACAGGGTTCAAATCCTGCCAGTAGCTATGTGACTTTGGGCAAGTCATTTAGCAATATCTTAGCTAGCTCTTATATGTTTGCAAAGCACTACACACACACACACACACACACACACACACACACACACACACATGCAAATGTTAGCATTATAGTAACTACATTATGAGACTAAGAGGAAGACCTCAGTCTGGCACATCACTAAAGCTGTGGTGCCGAGGCATTCTTCTCTCCATTCTTTCAGGACACAGCCCAATGAAACACTGGATCAAACTGCCTGATGGGATCTATGGAAAGGTCACACTAGGGAGAGATGCCTGATGCCACCTGTTGGGAGCTGCGTAGAACTACAGAAGAAACACCTACAAGGAGGTCTCCTCTGCAACCCCTCCCCCATTGCAACTGTGATCAAAATTCTATTCAAAATTGTTGGGAGAAGGTTCCTTATGGGAAGGTTTTTCCAAAGATTTCTATTGTCTTTGTCATTTCAAAATGATTTTAGTCAATAACACTGTGAACTGCATACTTACAAGAAGAAAGGTGATCTTAGTGGGAGAAGGGGTATCATAGAAGTGGTGTCTCAGGTTTCCTGGAAGGAACTACAAACCAAGAAAAATTTAAAAATTCACTCTAGTATATTCCTTCCATTTGTATCATGAGAGAGTCTCTGACATAACAGTGACATGTTCATTCCAGAAATATTTTTTGGTTGCTTATTATGTGATAGACACTGTGAAAAGTACTATATAAAACACAAAGCTGTACAAGAATGATCTTACCCTCAAGAAATTTACAAACTGGCAGAGAAGAAGATATATATATATTATATATACATTATATATACATATTATATATATACATATATACATACATGCACACATATGTATATGTATATATACACACATATATGAATATTATATATATACACATATGCTTAAGAGGCCATTTATGATGAGTATTTATAGGAATTAACAACTAGGTATTACAAAAGCAAGAGCCTCCAAATATAACAAGAGTAAAATTATAGCTTGATATTCAATGACTTCACTGTAAAAAGTGATCATAGTATAGAAAAATAAAAAAGAAAACGAGATGGAAAAATTGTTAAGGGCAAAGAAATGAAAAAAATTATTACTACTGTATCTTTAAAAGTCAAATGGAATGTTGTAGAAAAGTCAATTTTGTCAGTTTATAGTTATAGTTGCAACTTTCATTCTATGAAGTGCTTCTCCCTAAGAAGTCAAAGTACATGAGCATTTAATTTTCATCTATAAAGAATTTGTCAGAAAATAGAAAGAAAATAAGTAGAAACTTCCATCTTATTAGATTATGTTGACTTATGAAGATGTTTATAAATTTGTGAAGATGGAAAAGGTGCTAAATTTTTGATGGTTAAAGAAAGGACTAAGTAAAAAGGACTATTTCCTGAGAGAATGAATTTGCTTTTGAGGACAAATAGGAAGATGATTCTGAATAAATGTTGAGTAAATTAAACAGAAAGTGATTGCCTGCAGACATGAAAAGAGGTCATTTGCCATGATAGTGAAGGTTTGAAAGGACTCTAATTGTGATTTTTCACCTCCCCTCCCCTCATATCTAATCAATTGCCATGTCATATTGATTTTGTTTTCATAGAATTTTTTATATATTCTTCCTTTTCTCCTCTGACACTTCTACCATCCTAGTACAGACCCTCATCACCTCATGCCTAGTCTATAAAAAAGCTTTCTTGTTGGTCTCCTGGGGCCAAGTCTCTCTCCCTGTCCCAATCCATCTTCCAGTTAGCTATCCTAGTGATCTTCCTAAAACCTATGGCTGATCATGTCTTTCCTTTATTCAATGACTCCCCAATACTTCTGGATCAAAAATAAATTTCTCTGTTTGGTATACAAAGCCCTTCATATCCTGCCCTCCCTCCTACATTTCCAGTCTTCTGCAATTTACTCCCTCCTTCCCTCCACTCACACACACATTCTGCAATGCAGTGATACAGGCCTCTTTGCTGTTACTTGTACAAGATACTCCATCTCCCAACTCCAAACATTTTCACTGACTCTTCCCAGACCTGGAATTCTCTCCTATCTCATCTAACATACTTACTGTATGATCTTATATTCAAGTGACCTATCAATTTTGAATTTGTGACATGGCACAAGATATTGGCCAAAACCCAATTTTTTTTTACCGACTACTTTCTAATTTCCCTAGCAATTTTCATCAAATAGACTGGTCTTTCTTAAGTAATTTGTTTTTAGGACTTATTGAACACTAGGGATACTGTTTCATTATTTCTGATTCTTCCTTGTCTAATCTGTTCCAATGGTCTACTTTTCCATTTTTAAACCAAAACCAGTGGTTTTGATGACTGCTACTTTACATTGTTTGTAACTTTTAAATTCAAGTTCCCTGTCATTCCTCTCCATTTTCATTATATTATTTATTTTGATGTTCTAGAACCTTAGTTTCTCTAAATGAATTTTGTTTTTATTTTATTGAGATATGTAAAATATCACCTTGATAATTTGATTGGCATAGCAGAACAACTGCAATTAACTTTGGTGGTGGTGTCATCTTTATTATATTGACTTTGCTTAGCCATGAGAACTGACTGTTCCTCCAATTATTTAAGTTATTTCTTTCTTTAAGGAGTATTTTGTAATCTATTCTCTCTACACATATTTTTGTTCTTTGGTGGATTGCCCCCTCCCCCTCAGTACTTTATGTATTTTGTAACTAGTTTGAATGGAATTTTCCTTTCCATTATTGCCTCTTAGATTTTATTATTATGAGACTCCCATGAGAGAATTTTATTATGTTTGACCTCTTCCCCACAGTGAGAGATTGCAAACCCTTGGGACCAAAATATTCATGACCACATGGCTAGCTTTCTTTTGATGAGCCTTTTGTACCTTAGCTTGACTGGTCAAACTAATGTCAGTCTGACACCAGGTCTTTATTTGTTTGCATTTTCAAGTTGGAAAAACCTCCCAGAGCTTGTGTGGAACAGATGTAGTCTCGAAGACGTGGAGTCCACTTCTCACCAAGATGAGGCATTGGAGTCGGACTTGGACCAAAAGCCTTATAAAAATGTGGAACTGTGAAATGATCCAACCATTATGGAGAATCATGGGGAATTATGCCCAAAGATCTATTAAACTAACTATAACCTTTAACCCAGTAATGCCCCTACTAGGTCTGTTCCTAAGGTGATCAGAGAAAAAGGAAAAGAAGTGATATATTCTAAAATATTTATAGCAGCTCTCTTTGTGGTGGCAAAGAACTGGAAATTGTGGGAATGTCTGTCAGTTGAGGAATGGCTGAACAAGTTGTATGTGGTATATGATTGTGATACAATACTATTGGGCTATAATAAATGATGAGTTAACCTTAGAGAAATATATAAAGACACACAAAATAACGAAGATTGCAGTGCACAGAACCAAGAGAATATTGTACACAGTAGTAGCAATATTGTTTTTAAGAACAATCTTGAATGACTAAGTCATTTTAATTATTATAAATACCCAAATTAACTACATAGGACATGTGAAAAGTGATGCTATTATACACACACACACACATACATATCTAATGCCATCTCTAGGGCTGGGTTGGTGGGGAGGGAAGAAAAAAAGACATTTACATGACAACTTTATTATATATTTAAAAGGCAAGTTTGCAAAATAGGATTTTAGTTTCATGTGCAATTATCTTTTCTCCTATTTTACTACATTATAGAAATGCTTGTTTTATTTCTTAAGTTCAGAATAAAATAAATAAAATTTAAAAATAAAAAATGTTATCAAATCTGTCCATCATTATGATCAATGGAGATATAATGTAGAAGAGGGAATAGAAGACCAGTTTTAGAGTCTGGGAGATCTGGATTCAGTTCCTGCCTCCCACACATGCTAGCCTTTGAGTGTTCCAGGCAACTCTTTAAGACTACCTGCATCAGTGAGAATTTCTGCACCAGGAGATCTTGGATGAAATAACAGGTCCAGCCCTACCCATACCCTCAAACTGTTGATGTTAGTCTCCTTGGCTGCTCTCATATCACTTGACTCTCATAACTCTACATAGATACAAGAGGCAATATTATTCCCATTTTACAAATGAGAAAACCTTGGCTAAGAAGGTTAAAAGTATTGTCCAAAGTCATCATTAGTGGTAAAGGCAGGATTTAGATTAAGGCCTTCTAAATGGAAATACAATAGCCATTCCTCCACACTGCCAATAGATACCTCCCATCGTCCCATAGTAGCAAGCTCTTTCAGCATACCAGGGTATCAGTTGTTATTTTTTTAAGGCAATCAGGGTTAAGTGACTTGCCCAGGGTCACACAGCTAGTCACTATCTGAGGCCAGAGTTGAACTCAGGATCTCCCAACTCCAAGGCTGATGCTCTATCCACTTTGCCACTTAGCTGCTCCCTATCATTTGCTATCAAGGAAATAATTAATAATCTAAATAAAACCCCCACTCAACTCAATATGAATTCTCTATTAGAGAGGGAGGCTCTTCGATCATTTTCTAGTTGATGTGGCCTAGCATTAGCATACACATTGAGATCATTCTCCTTCCTTAAAACTCAACAGCACTGCAAACCTTACAAAGGAGACTTCCTGAATCACTTAAGCATTTCTGAGGGACTGTTATGTACAGACCTTGCTTACTACAGATGAAGAAAACTTAGAAGGGGGAATAAGAGGGGAAAACGTAACCAGACATTTTAAACAACTTGCCTTTCCTTCACGCTGATTGCCTTAACCTGTCACATTTGCCACAGGATTTCTCACAAACTGTATTTCATTCTGATATTTTCATTGCTTGATGACAGCCCAGTTTTCCATTTGACTTTTGCTTAAGGATTTCAAGTTGTGATGGGAAGAAATGAATTTTATTCCCATTATTCCCCCCTTGATCTTGAAATACACTTAGTCTAATCAAACTGGCAATGTATTATAAACAGTCATATTACGTCACTTTGAGGTGTCGGCACCTAGAAGGATTCTGGGCACGGGGCCAAAGTCATTGGGCTACACAGGGGGCTTAAGAGCTGGTAGGTGGAGGACCACTCTCTTCCTTGTGATGTCTATTCAACAGCATTTTCTGTGACAGGTGAGATGCTTATTGGACTGAATCTTCTGAAATAATATGTGCCTTTACAATTGAATCAAGTAAAAAAAGGTTATTTGTGGTTTTCAATGACTTTTTCCTCTATATTTCAGCACATAAATAAGAAATGTCTAACAGAAGATCAAAAAGAAAACTATACATATAAAACACAAATAATTTAAACATAACGAATTCTTCTTTACTCTCAGAGAAAAAAGATTAAGATCAGCTTATTAAAAAGTCCTTACACTAGTATTTCAAAGTTGAAGGATTTGAAATTAAGAACTAACAGGATGATGAAGTATTGCATTATTTTAGTAAATATGTTCTATTCTACAATGTTATACACACACACACACACACACACACACACACACACACACACACACACTACCCTGGAATATTTTCTAATAAATTTTAGTAGCTAATTTGGTGAGCCTTATTTAAAAATCCATTTCAATGATATACTTGAGCAAAATTTTGAAGTAAGCAAAGTTGGTCTTTCTACTCTCCTATTTCCAATATCTCTGTCATTGTCTATTTCTTGATCTCCATTTCTCTCTCCCTCTACCTCAAGGAAGGTAGATCATGCACTGATGTAGTCCAGGACCTCCCTCTTGTACACTGTGCTGTGGACCTCTCTCTCTTTCACCCTCCCTTTTAAAATCTACTCTTCTCTCCATGCTCTTTCCATACCTTCCCTTTCCCTGAATACATATACATTCATGCAATTTCAAAACTGAAAGAGATCAAATTTCATCTAGTCAAACCCACATTACAATAATACAACAGTAAATACGTATAGGGCAGAACTCATTGGTACAGCCCATTACTTTTCTGGAGAGATCTGATTGTGAGGAAATTTTTTTTCACATAGACCCTTAATCTGCCTCTGTAACTTCTCTCAGTTCTTTTAAATTCTGCCCACTGGAGCCAAATAAGAGAGGGATGGGGCAGGACTTCTGATGTCACTGGTCCAGGGAACTCCTGGATAAGGAGAGAGTTTTTTCTATCAATGCAGGTCAGCACCTTCTCCCCATCTTACAGAACTGAGAATCACATAGGGCCCTGAGAGGGTAAGTGATTCACCTGGGGTCACACAGTCATTTCATTATATATCAGGAGAGAACTTCAACTCAGATCTTTCTTGCCCTCAGGTTGCTTCCCCACCCACCAATTCCATGCTATCCATTAACTTCCATGGGATAATTCTTCATATTCCTTGAAAACAATTATTTCCAGCTTCCTTCTGAATACCATGCTGTATACTACATTTGCTTTCTTAGCCATCATGTCACACTGATGACCCATGCTGAGCTTACAGGCTACTAAAAACTGCAATTATTTTGCAGTTATTTTGAGTCGTGTTCCAACTGCATAGTTTGTTATCTAGTCTTTCATTTAAAAAATAATCAATCTCTACAATACCTTCAATAAATCTGTCCCTTTTCTATTCCACCTGCTACAGATTTAGTATAGTATAGTATTCTACACTTTTCATCAAGCTCTTTATTTCCCTAGCCTCCTCATTATCCTCCAGTAAATTAAAGGGTTGGGACTAGATGCTTAAGACTTCTTGCTCCGAAATTCTATGGAGCTAAGAAAATAAAGCCTTATATTCTCTTACCTATGGCTCTAGAATACAAAAAAGCATCTGAATAATATTAATTGATCTAGTAGTCAATCAAAATTAATGGAAAAAATGAGGATTTTTGAGAGATGAGGAAGGTAGTTGCTATTTAATATATTCTTGATCCAGGTTTCTGTAATTGGAGTTCTGGAGAACTCTTCAAGTAAAATCTTCTGCTACCAGACCAAATAGTCATTCTTCTGTAATTCAGATTCCTAGAACATTGCTTGGGGGTGCTGAGAAGTCAAAGGATTTGTATAGGGAAAGGCCAGGGACCAGACTTAATGGCAGGTCTTCTGGTCTCCAACATAGGTTCATTCTCAAGCCATTACACTATGATGGTTTACTTTCTACTTGAAAGCCTGGGAAAACTGTAAAAGAGTTACTCTAGTTTACTTTTTACCTTTCTCTCATCTGTACCCATAATGCAAATAGCATGCACCAAGGTGTTTTCCAATAGAGTAACATCTGTCAGTTTCAGAGAAACCTATGTTATCCAAGTAATTCCACTGTAGAGAATTCATGTAATTCCATTCCCTTACTATGGGCTCTCTCCATAGGCACATGGAAAAACCTTTGCTAAATAAGGCCTGCTACCTCGTAGATTTTACTGGAGTGGGATTTTACCTGAAGTTATTTTGGGTAGCCTCACTTTATCTGTTGGCAGCTCTAGGAAAGGCAGAAAGAATTGAGAGCTGTATCAGCAAAGCTCAAACAACGCTTATTTCACACTAGCTGTTGCCAGAAAGGAAATGAAGACTTTCAGGATGGTCCCATTTGGTGTAAAATGGTTTCATGGTGGGGGGGGGGTCTATTTTTAATGGAGCATCTGGTATAAGTTCACTTACTAAAAAAAGAATAAATATCAATTCTTCTCTCTTCTCTAGAACATCAAAGCTCTTTTTTTTTTGCCCCAGATAATATACCAAATACCAGACTGAAGTTCTTCTGTTCTCCTCCAAGATTTTTTTTCCCTGAAAGTCTCCATTATAAAATTGAAAAAGGACAATTGTTAAAAAATGTTGAAACTCTGAAGTGGTACCACCTTTATAAGTCAATCACTTTTTCCTTATAAACTATGACCCTTTTACATGAATCACAGAGCTGGAAAAGATCTCCAACATCCAATCTCCTCATTTCACAGATAAAGAAAATGAAGCCCAGCTAGGGTTAAGCACCTTGCTTAAGATCACATGGCTAATTAGTGTCAGAGCTGGAATTAGAATACAGATCTTCTACTTTCCAATTCAAGCCTCTTTCCACTGTTATCACACTGTTGGTTTGCAAACTGATAACTAGGATACAACAATAGTAAAACAATGGAAATCACTCTGGGATTCTCTGATTCCTAAACAGAGGTGTACTTCTATATTCATGTATTTCTACTACTACTGAGTCAGAGCTGAAGGAGACATTAGAACCAGAAACTGAGTCCAGGTTCTTGAATGCCAAATCCTGTGCTTTGACAAGTCTGGTCAACTTTTCACTTTGTTGATGAGAAAACTGGAGCCCAGAAGGGTCTAATAAATTAAAAGATCAAAGCCACTTATGGAGTATCAAAGTCACATATGGAGTAAAAGGTAGAGCCCGATTTCAAGACCAGTTCCTATGAATCCTGAGCTGGGGCTTCATTTGTATTCATGTCCTGCAGCCAGGCAAGAAGCTTCCACCAGATGTACTGGCCTATACAGCCCACTATCCTGAGATTCTCCACTATCCCTGTACTTCGGCCCACTTTGAAAGTTTGGAAGCTGCTGACCAGGACTTTATCACCTTGTAGGAAGACCCCGGGGCCTTCTGTGTGGTGAGGCTAGCCAAAAATGGCCATTGCCAGAGTGGGATTGGGGTGGAGGGATGCTCTAGCAGCTCAGAGACTGAGGGTCCCAAATCATCTCTTTCACCTCCTAAATTGCTGGGCTCCCTGGGGCCTCAATCTTCTTCTGCCCCTGCCCAGGCTCAGTGTGAGCTCTGATGGCACCCCATTGGCTGTGGGCTACAGCTCTGAACCTCCAGAATAGACCAGAGCCTGGTGAAGAAGCACAGGGGAGGAAGCAGCCCCCAAAGGTCTGTCCAACTTGCTCATTTTTGTGACTATCTCCAATAAATGATTCCTCAGTTTCTGACTTGTTAAAACGAAGCTCTCTGGCTTCTGAGGGGAAAGGCCTTGTGTACAGGCTTTACTGGGCTCTTTTTCAGCAGATACCATGAACAAAGAAAGGAGTCACCAAAGACCAAGAGGAAGAAGCTAAAGTGGATGAGTTTTTTTTTCAATGCCTCCACAGCCAATCAACATGCTTCCTTTTCAACATGTGGTGAGCTGACCCAAACTGTATCCATGCTCCACAATTGCTCCAATGTACTTCCCTTGCACGTCATCATGACTTTCCCAGAGCGGGTTCTTGGCCTTTCCACATGCAGATTTTTCATCAGCTGAGCAAGTTGTTGGGGCCTGCTCATGCACTGACCCCAGGGATGCTTCAGTGGTAAATTTTTCTGAAAAGGTCCATGAGACAAAAAAAGTTCAGAATCCCCTGGGCTAGAAGATCTAAAGTCTCTCTGAACTTTAAGTCTATGAACCTACCTTCACTTCAAGCACTCAGAGTTTCAGGAATGCCTTTGAGGGAATTCCTACTCTGGGGAGATGGATTTTAATACCTTTAAAGTCCTTTTTAATTCAAAGAGTCAATGGTTCCCATGAGATGCAAGGTAGAGTAGAGGGTTCCTTCAAAGGTAGATCTAAAAGGACTTATTTCTCAAATTTCATGTTTTAACACTCAAGTTTTCTCTCCATATTACCTCCACTAATGAAATTAATACTGCAATTTAAATAACAACTCCCTTTCCTGTAGCATACAAAGCATTTACACACACACACACACACACACACACACACACACACACACACACACACACCATATAAGGCAAGTAATGAAAACACTTTACCCAGCTTCCCTTCTGCCTCTTGAGTCCTTAGTTCCCTTCCTGGTCTAGCTCAGTTCTATACAAGAATTTCCTTGAACACTTCACCTCCCCTGGCTCAGGACTGTCTCCCACCCAATAAAATTACTCCGTATTCACTTTATTTATACTTAGTTGCTACCTGTCTATTTTCCTCAACCTCAACCCTTGGAATGTATTCTGTCTTTGTATTCCCTGCACCCAGCATAGTGTCTGTCTTATATATGGTATAGTGGTGGGGAGCCTGCAGCCTCCAGGCCACGTGTGGCCCGCTAGGTGTTCAAGTGCAGCCCTTTGACTGAATCCAAACTTCACAGAACAAATTCTCTTAATAAAAGGATTTGTTCTGTAAAACCCCTGACGTAGTAGAAGCTAAAGAAATGCTTACTGACCCAAATTAGGTAGCATTATCCCTATTTAACAGATGAGGAAAACTGAGATTAAAAATCAAACTGAAAATTCATCAGCATTTTGGATGAAATGTCATTCTCTCCTACCAAGGGACCTAAGCAATCTAAGATAGGTAAGGATCCCTACATTTCTGCTTAAAACTCTTAGAAATCGAATTCATTTCAAGCAAATGTCAAACTCATCCAACTGAGCTTAAAAAACAGACATCTGAGGGGATGTCAGTTTCTTAAGGAAAAGCCCAGGTTATCTGGGATTTACAGGTTTTACAAATATTTATGCTAGGTGTTAAAAAGTAGTGTTTCTCCTGCTTAAACTTGTTTGCAGAGAGGACTTAGGTCTTTGCTCTGCAAGTAAATATTACAGCAACATTCTAAACAGATTTATTAGTGCTATCATTGGAAACCAAATATTTATAGAAGTTGCATGGGTTGAAAAGGTACTTTAAGGAGACTTTTAACCACAACTTTATAAATGTTTAAGGTAATATCCTGTCTCTTCGGAGTCATCCCACCTTACTGTATCATCTTATTTATAATAAAGAAGATAACATGTACAAAATGATTCATTATTTCCTGCCATTTAAAAGTTATGTTTCTATCCTCTTATCATAACTAGTCCAAATAAAATGACACAGGGCCATCCTTCTATACCAAAGCACCTGGAGAGAAGTCACTAAAAGTGCTACTGGGGAATGGGGTGGGAAGGCTTAAGTCTTCGGGCAGAATCAAATAAAGGAAAAACTCTCAGGTCACAGAACAAAGCTATACTTAGAGAGAGGGTCTATGTGAAGGATATCAATTTTGTCCTCTAACTGTAAAGCTTCAGTCCATTGGGACCAAGAGAGGGGCTGGAGGTGAGGGATTATTTGCACAGCTGGACATGGCACTGTTTAACAACATTAAAAAATGAATAGCATGGCCCAGAATACCCTTCATGCTCCACTAAAGATAGGTCAGACCCTGGATGGAAAGGATCCCTGAAAAGCTACCTATCAGCACACTCATTAACCCCTTCTAAGAACTTTGACCAAACCTGTGCAAATTTTCCAGTGATTTAGTTTTGAATAAGGACTATGGAATATATTTTCCATTTAATTAAACTTTATAATTGCCCACCATCTGATTTTTTTAGACCTGGCTCTGTTTCTCTTGGTCTCTAGGCCAGCTGGCGCTGATGCCTTATTGCTACACAGAAGGGAAAGAAAGGTAACATACCTGGCTATGTATGAGTTGTCCTGTCTGAAACAGGACAAGGAAGGAAGAAGACCCTGTGGAGAAAGAAATTTAGAAGAATGATGATGATAACTTTACATTTGATAATCTATTAATTATGATAATGAAAACTTACATTTATTTAGTGCTTTAAGATTGGCAGAATACCTCTGTCAAAGTAACCCAGTAGAATGAGTCTTGTAAGAATTACTATTCTCCCTTTTTTCCAATGAGAAAGCTAAAATCCAGAAAGAAAGAAGAAAAGAAGTAATAAATATCTTTAGAAAGAAGTAATAAATATCTTTAACCTCTTGTTTGGATGTGCTGTTGTTGACTCCCCACTTTTGTGCCATGAAACTGAAGGGCAAAACTAGGATGATATTAGTAGAGTCTTAAGAAAACTAAACTGTACTGTTACATAGTGAAGAAATCTACACACACATACACACTCACACAAACACAGAGACACACATGAGACATTTTCCCCATCAGTTAACCTCTGAATGAAGAGAAAGAAGAGGTTGCTTATTTAATCTTAGAGACTGGGATCAATTTCTTAGCTCTTAGACTCATGGGGCTCCCTGGAGTGGGCAATACTGAGGGAGATGTGATTTCTGGAGCCAGTTCAAATGTGGAAGCATGGCATTGAGAAGACAAATGCCTCTTCCTTCACTGCAATTACCCAACATTTATCTCTTTTTTTTTCCTTTCTTTTTCTCCAATGCTTCCTTTCAGAGCATAGCTTTTGAGCTGGTTTTACAGTGGTTGGCACAGTGGGTAGAGGACTTGATGCTAAGAAGACCTTGGTTCATGTCTCACCTCTTGACACAATATTGGCGTGTGAGCCTGGGAAAGTATCTTAAGCTGTTATAGGTTGCTCTATAAGAATATAAGTGGAATAGAAGGTACCAATCTGCACTAAGGGAAGGAATTTCCTCATCCGACAGTTCCTTATATCAGTGAAATCACATTTCTACTTCCTATCTTCTTTATGGTATTGGGAATAGGTTTCCACTTATCTATTCACATCTTCTTACCACAGTCTTAGATATTGTCAAATTTGGAAGATGACCTGTGACCATGGAATAAGTGAAGCTGACAGCTATCAAGGTCAAACTCATGATCTTCATCATTATCATAACCAAAAACTGGTGAAGCACCTACTGTGTGCTTTGTAGTCAGTCATTTCAGTTGTGTCTGACTCTTCATGACCCCATTTGAGGTTTTCTTGACAAAGATACTGCAGTGGTTTGCCATTTTCTTTTCAGTTCATTTTACAGATGAGAAAGCTGAGGCAAACATAGTTAAGTGATTTGTCCACCATCACATAGCTAGTAAGTGTCTGAGGCCAGATTTGAACTCATGAAGAGGAGTCTTCTTGATTCCAAGCCCAGGACTCTCTATCCATTGCACCACCTAGCTTTCTTACTGTGTGCTAGGGGACCTTTAGTTTCCTTTAAATAAAGAAATAGGACAAGAGGGCTAATAAATAGTCTGGTCTTATTAGAATATCTTCTACTGAATCAATTGACTCAGGTCTTATTCTCTAGATCCTTGTTACCAAGAGAGGCAAAAGAAATTCAGAAATATGATCCCAAAGAGGAAAAAGAAAAAAAATTACTTTGACCATCCTTTCATTTCATTTCATAGCCAACAAATTTTCATCAGCCACAGCCTTTTCAGACAATGTAAGAAACTATGCGAGTTGAGTTGCAGTGCATTTCATCCGTGACTCTCACTGGTGATTCCTGAAGGTCCAGGAACATCAAAGCAGAGAACTAGCTTGATATGTAAGGCATGGGCATAACAAATTGCTTTCCTGATGCCATGATTACTGACTGGTTGAAACAGATGACTGAGATGCTAGGTTGATAGAACAGCCTATCTCCTAAAGGAACTGCCAGCTCAGAGTTCATTCCTGGGTAGCATTTGGAAGGGGGCCTCACAAAGTTTCACCCCACAAACATTTATTAGGTATCTAATGTGTACACAACCTTCATCACACTCAGGGGTTAAAGTAGATATAAACGCCATATCCAAGACAGAAAGTCATCACCTGCTTTTGTGCATTGTGAAGAGTAGTTGTATTCAAAGAAAGGAGATGGATGATGTAATGGCTGGAAATGATATGAGAATCCCTGCGCACTTTGGTTGTGCTTCTAGCCATTATCCGTTACAGAAGATGCATGTGTAAGACCCTGCAAAGGGCTTTAAATTCAATCCAGACTCTCCAGCTGGTTTTGAATGATCTCAGCTGGATTGGTTGCACAATGGGGAGGGGAAGCTGAATTTTTGTAGCCTGGGTTGTTCTTAGCTCTGCAACATGTGGAAAGGCTGATGCCAGACTCAGACACTCCACCATATCTCCTAAATTCAAAGGTAATTCCAGGGTCTTTCAGACAATTATCAATTTTTTTTTTTACCACATTTAAATATTTGGTTGATGGTATGTCCTTTGAAGTTCACTCACCACTGAGAAAGATTTCCCTGCCACTGAACATATGGCTATCAGGGAATGGGGAATTAGAAAAAGGGTTACAGCTAGATGGCTCAGTGTATAGACTGGTGGGCTTGGAGTCAGCAAGACTTCGTCTTCATGAGTTCAAATCTAACTTCAGACATTTACTAGCTATGCGACCCTGGACAAGTCACTTAACCCTGTTTCTTCAATTTCCTCATCTGTAAAATGAGCTGGAAAAGGAAGTGGCAAACCACTCCAATATCTCTGTCAAGAAAACCCCAAATGGGGTTATGAAAAGTCAGATACAACTGAAAACTGATGCATTTAGGGGTCTTATGATAGATGCTTCAGCTAGGTGGGCATCTTCAGGTCACCAACAGGTTATTGACTACTAGTAGCCAAACCTTCCATGGTTCCTTAGCCATTCATAGCTGGGTTTTCATTGGGGAAGCTTTTCCTAGAATCCCAGATCTTCAGTAGAGGAGAAGGGGATAGAAATGGGAAGTAGAGTCTAAAATAAATAGAGAAGAGGAAGATAACTGACATCTATATAGCACATTAAAGTCTTCAAAATGCTTTTAACACACTATATCATTTAAATCTAACAACAATTTTGTGAGAAATTATCTAGCCCAGGCAGAGCCAAGATGGCAGAATAGAAGGATGGATCTACTCTTGCTCTATCCCCCATAGCCCATAAAATACTTGTAAAAAATGACTAACAAATTCTAGAGCATCAGAAGCCACAAGATGACCAGATGAAAGAGATTTCCAGCCCAAGACAGCCTGGAGGGCTGATAGAAAAGGTCTATCACACCAGGCTTAGAGTGGAGCACAGTCCAGTCTTGGCCCAAGGCATGGTATGGATAGGACTGGAGCAGGTTTCAGGGCATGGAATCACAGGTAGCAGCTGTGGTTTCCAGATTTCTCAACTCAGAAATGCGAAAGTCAGCTTCAAAGGTCAGTAAGAAAGCTCTTTCACATGGGTGAGAAGGGAGCCTGGTCTGGTTTCAGCCTTGGCCCCAGGGTGGCAGCAGCATCTGCTTCTGAAGCCCTCAGCCTAAAGGCCCTGAGGGAATTGAGTGGCCAATCTGAGTCTCAATCCTGAGTGATGGTCTTCAGATGAGGACGAGCACTGGTGTGGTGGAGTGGTGGAAGCTCTGGAGAAGGAATCCTACTCACACATCCTGGGCGGAAAAGCTTGAGGTTGCTCCCAGACCAGAGCACAGGCTCTGATTGTGCCACCTTGGAGGAACTGAGAACTTACAGTTCCTTAGAGTATATCTTTCACTTGACAAAGGACTCAAAAGTCAAGTAACTGACTGGGAAAATATCAAAAAAAAGGGGGAAAAATAAGACTATAGAAGGTTACTTTTTTGGTGAAAAGATATGTTCTTCCATTCTTTTGGATAAGGAAGAACAAAGCATACCATCAGAGGAAGACATAAAGGTCAAGGCTTCTACAATCAAAACCTTGCCTCAAAAAATGCAATGGTCTCAGGCCATGGAAGAGCTCAAAAAGGATTTTGAAAATCAAGTAAGAGAGGTGGAGGAAAAATTGGAAAGAGAAATGGGAGTGATACAAGAAAATCATAAAAAGTGGGTCAACAGCTTGCTAAAGGAGACCCAAAAAATGCTGAAGAAAATAACACCTTTAAAAATAGACTAACTCAAATGGCAAAAGAGATCCAAAAAGACAATGAGGAGAAGAATGCATTGCAAAGCAGAATTAGCCAAATGGAAAAAAGAGGTTCAAAAGCTCACTGAAGAAAATAGTTTTTTAAAAGTTAGAATGGAGCAGATGAAAGCTAATGACTTTATGAGAAACCAAGAAATTACCAAACAGAAATTATCTACCCCATTTTACAGATGATAAAACTGATATTCATGAAAGTTAAATGATTTGTCCACATTTAGTATGTGTTACAGGAAGGACTGGAACCTGAGTCTTGTTGATTCCAAGTCCTCCATGCCATCCACTACACCATCTTGCTTCTATTGTACTTGGTAGTCTTGTCTTTCATAGTTCCAGTTCTTTCAATCAATCAACCAATCAACAGGCATTGCTTAAGCATTTACATTGTGCCAGGTCCAGACACTATACTAAACACTGACAATACTCAGAAAGGCAAAATCAATCCCTGTCTTTAAGGAGTTTGCATTCAAGTCAGAGAATCAACTTTTCAATAGTTAGGCACATGCAGACAATATATTGCTAGCTGGCTCTGTGATTCCTAAATTAAGAATTTTGGAAGAGTAGAAAGTAGTACTCTAAAGAACCATACAATTTCAATCAGGGAGGGTCTTTAGGGCTTATCTAGCTCAACCCACTCATTCTGCTGATAAGGAAACTGAGGGTTAGTTAGATTTAAAGACTGAGGATTCACAGCTGTCCCCTTTATAATCTGTGTGACTTAGAGTTATCCTGAAGGAAATGGCAAACCACTCCAGTATCTCTGCCAAGAAAACCACCCATGGGGTCATGAAGAGTTGGATACAACTGAAAATGACTGAACAACAATAGGCATGCCACTCCACCACCAAAGGTTGTATAACCACTAGATGACACAGGATCCAGATCTTCTAACTCTTCTCAGAGCAAAAAGTAGGGTGAGAATCATCAGAGTCCTACAGCTTGTGGTTAAGCCTTTCCATTTCGCACCATCATAGCATTTACATGGCACTTTAAAGCTAGCAAAGTACTTTACAAATATAATCTCATTTTATCTTCCCAACAACTCTGGTTGGTAGATACCGTTTTTATCCGCATTTTACAGTCAAGGAAATAGAGTCTGAGAGAGGCTAAGTGACCTGTTTATTACTCATACAGCTAGAAAATGTTTGAAAACTAGATTTGAACTTAGATCTACCTATCAGGTCCAACTCTATCTGATCTGTGCCACCTAGCTGGATCTTAATTTATCGGATCAAAAGAACATCAAATTTTACTATTCCTTGAAGATATACCTTTTTTCTGACACTGAATGGAAGAATGCCATTTAACTTTTCCCCACCAGCTTAATATGCTCAAAGAAAATTCCTAGTGGGTGATCTGCTGGTCATCCTTTTGGAGAACTACAAGAGCCTAGTCTCTCCCTTAGACTTGGACTGTATCTGACATAGAGAATGAGGAAAGCAACGTATAACAATAACATTAGCATTCATGTGGTGTTTTAAAATTTACAAAGCACTTGACACACATTATCTTTTTTGGTCCTCCCTGCAATATTCTGAACTACTTGCTATTATTAACCCCATTTTACAGATGAGAAAAATGAGTTTCAGAGATATGAAGTGACTTGCCCGAAGGTCACACAGGTAGCAAATGTAAGATGTGCGATTGTCCTGATTCCAAGTGCCAAGTGCTCCACTATATTGCACCATCTCATCTGTGCACAAAACTTTTGGATTTCAGATTTAGATAAAACTCAAGATCACTGTACAACCATATCTTTTTAAAAAAATTTTCAACTTCTTAAACACATTGCCTAGAAAGAGAACAAGAGAAGAAGCATTTTAAATTTCTCTGCCATCAAAGCAAAGCAGATATTCTGACTTTCTTGGAAATATTCTTTCTTAAATGTAAAGGAACTAGCCTAGAGAATCTGTTAGACACTTAAAGGTAACTTCCACTACAAAGTGGATGGAAGGTTGAGTCAGGCTGCTTCCTCCCCCAGCTCATCCCTAGCTAGCCACTTAGTTTGTTCTGCAAGGTAAGATCTGGGTTCCTATCCCTCGCTTACTCGGAGCCATTCACAAGATTTATTCCAGACACATTTCTGACCCAGTGAGAAAGAGGAGAGAGATCGTTACTGCACATTGCAGTCACTAACCCCACCTGACAAAGTTCAGTTCAAGGCCATTCTGCAACGTAACCCAGTTAAAAACAAGATCAGGCATTCAAACACAGGACAATCTCTTTTAATAATATGCCTGACAACCTGAAATCATATTTAGATAAATGGGACCTGAGTCCTCCCGTTCTTCATTTAGTCACCAAATAACATATCTTAGAGTAAAAAGGGCCAGCAAAAGATAATGTGATCTAGTCTCTCTTGGGAAGGTAAGGGGTAATTACTCAGAATGTGTAGATAACACAGAGAGGCTCAGACCCGGTAAGAGAGCTAACCAATGTCCCACAGTAAGGAGTGGATTCATTGAAACTTCTTAAACACCTAGTATTCTGTTCAGATAGACTGGAAGCAGGGGCAGGGAAGGGTAGAAAAAAAACGTCAGGGATCCTATCCTATCCTACCCTTAAGTTCAACAGTCCGAAGAACCTTTTGATATCTGACCCTAGAGAAGTGGGGCATTTAGAATTCCTGTAATAATAATAAATAATAGCTAACATTTTCTCATTTGATGCTCACAACAAACAGGGATAAGAGAGAGGTAAGGGCTAGTATTAGTCCCATTGTATAAATGAGGAAACTGAGGTTAAGTCCCTTGCCCAGGACCATACAACTAGTGTCTAAGTCCAGCTTTGAACTCAGGGCTCCCTGATTCCAGACCCAGTGCTCTACCCACTGAGACACTTAGCTGCTCTAAGCAATTATCTTGCTTCTCAATAGTTTGTTGTACCTGCCTGACCCCTCTTCCTTAGTCACCCTCTCTGACTCATCATAATGCCCTCTGACTTAGCGTCCCTCAGGGCCCTGTCCTGGGTCCTCCTACCTTCTTTCCCTATTCCCTTTTCCTCTCTTGGTGACCTCATCAGATCTCCTGGATTTAATTATCATCTCTCTACTGATGACTCCCAGATCTATACAAAGTCCCAGTCTCCTGAGTCCTGTTCTACATCATCAAATGCCCATAGACATTTCACACAGACTGTACCAGAGACATCTCAGACTAAAAAGGGCAAAATCAGAACTCATCTTTTTTTCCCCCAAACTCACCCTCAACTAAACTTCCTTATTTCTATAGAAGGCATCACAACTTTCCCAGTCTCCTAAGGGTTATAACTTCATGATGATCCTTCCTCCTCGTTCTCTGTCACCCCATCTTCTGCCAGTCAGTTGCCAAATCTTGTTTCTGTCTTTATAACATCTCTCGCAACTGATCTCTCTACTCCCGCAATTGTTGCCTAGACTATGGGGATGTCCACATTGGATGCCCTGTCTTCACTGTCTCGCCAACTCTGATTCATCCAAGACAGCTGCCAAAATGATTTCTTAAGCACAGATCTAACCATGTTACTCTCCTACTCAATAAACTCTAGTGGCCCCTATCATCAAGTATAAACTTCTGTTTGGTTTTAAATCCTTTCACAACCCTACCCAGGCAATCTTTATAGGCTCATTATACATTATCCCTCTCTCAGGGCTCTATGGTGGAGACAAAGCAGCCTCCTCTCTGTGCCTAGAATGTACTCCTCTCCACTGCACTGAATCCTTGCCATCTTTCAGTTCACCACCTTCTACAGGAAGCTTGTTTTGGTCCTCATTCCATCCCTATTTCTACTGCTAGTGTCCTCCCTCTTAATTTGTTTTTAATTGCCTTGTATTTATTACACACACACACACATACACACATGATGTCTCCATTTATAGAATGCAAGTTCCTTAAAAGTCAGGTGCCTTTGACCCAGCAGTACTTCTAGGGTTGTATTCTAAAGATACCATAAAAACAGGGAAAGGACCCACATGTACAAAACTATTTATAGCAGGTCTTTTTGTGATGAGAAAGAATTGGAAATTGAGGGAATGTCCGTCAACTGGGGAATGACTGAATAAGTTGTGGTATATGAAAGTAATGGAATACTATTGCACTATAAGAAATGATGAGCAAGGTGACTTCAGAGAAACCTGGAAAGACATGTCAACTGATGCTGAGTGAAATGAGCAGAACCAGGAGAACATTGTACACAATAGCAACCACATTGTGCAGTGACTGAATCTGATACACTTAGCTCTTCTCAGCAGTGCAAGGATCTAAGACAACTCCAGAAGACTCACAATGGAAAATGTTATCCACATCCAGATTAAGAACTTTGAAGTCTGCATGTAGATTGAAGCAGACTATTTGCTCTCCTTTTGTTGTTTTGTTTTGTTTCTTCTTTCTTGTGGTTCCTCTCATTCATTTTAATTCTTCTTTACATCATAACTAATGTGAAAATATGTTTAATATGAATGCAAAAGCATAAGTAGAGCCTATATCAGATTGCATGCCGTCTTGGAGGGGGGGAAAAGAAGGAAGGGGAGAAAATTTGAAACTCAAAATTTTATGGAAGTAAATGTTGAAAACTAAAAATAAATAAATAAAATTTTTAAAAAGAGTAGGACTCCTCTCTCTCTCTCTCTCTCTCTCTCTCTCTCTCTCTCTCTCTCTGCAAATTCTGAGCCTCTGTCTCTCTCTTTCTATCTCTGTGTCTTTATTCTCTCTCTTTCTCTCTGTCTCTGTCTCCCTCTTTGTGTTTATAATTCTAGGGCCTAGAAGTGTGCCTAGTACTGAGTAGGCATGTATCAGTTGTTATTTGCCCTACATTCTTGAAGAGGACAGGACATCAGGAAGGGGAGCTCATGACTTACAGGTAAATTGGATTTAAGTGAGGGAGGGCTGTGCTGAGTGTCCAACCTGACTTTATCCTCCAGAGCCATCTGGGTTCAGTCCTGATATAGATCAGGACAACTAGAGATGACCCTGGATGCAGTTGGGAGACCTTGGCCTCCTCAAGCTAAAGTCTTTCTGAGTTCTCACTTTGACTGAGGCAATGCCCATTCAGTGATTAAGGCTAGGTTGTTGTTTGTCATTAGTTCTCAGAGAGAATCATGACTTTAGGAAGGTGAGGCCATGACTTGCAAGTGAATTGGATTTAAGTGAGGGAGGGCAGAGGCACTTAATAAATACTTGTTTGCTAACTGTACACTTGACCCTACTATAGAGAACATGCAGTGCCTGGCTCCACACTCATCTCATTCTGCTAGCTCCCATGGCTTGTTCTGGAAGCAGCTGGGAGGGCTCACCGTACACTAGGTATCTGCCAGTGAGTGGCTGGATGCAGCTGGGCACAAGATAGTTGCCAACATCCTGTCTAAACTATCACAGAATAAGAGAATCTCAGAGTCACAAGGCAAGTCAGAGACCGTCTCAGGCAGCTCTGACCTGAACGAGAACACTTCCCCAGCTCCCACATACAATACACCTGACAAGAAGCCATACAGTCTTTGCTTGCGGACCTCCAATGAGAAGGAAACCACTATCCCCTAAGCAGCCTGGCTCTAATTGTTTGGAAGGTCTATCTTTTGTGAATCTAAGTCTTGCTACATCATTTCTAGTTCTGCCTTCCAAGAGCACACAAAACCTGTCTAATCCTCTCATGTGAGTATCCTCTAAGTACTTGAAGACAGCTATGAAGTCTCTTCTAAGTCAGCTCTTCATCAGGATAAACATTTCTTTCAACTGATCCTCAAATGTCATGATCTTTAGACCCCTCACCAGCCTATGGGCAGCTAAATGGTGTGCTGGATAGAGTACTGGGTCTGGAATTAGGAAGACCTGAATTCAAATCCAGCCTCAGACATGTTTTAGTCATGTTACCTTGTGCGAGTCACTTAACTTCTGCTTGTCTCAGTTTCCTCATCTGTAAAATATGAATAACAATAGTACCAACCTTTCAGAATTGTTATGAGAATCAAATGAGATAATAACTGTCATGTATTTAGCACAATATGTGGCACATAGTAAGCACCATATAAACGTCATTAGTATCGGTATCACCATCATCATCATCATTATCCTAAGTGGCATCTTCTGGACATCCTCTAGCTTATCAAGGTCTTTTCTAAAAGGTTGCTAAACTAAACATACTTTTCAGTATCACTCTACACTGAACATAGCAAGGACTGACCAATGAAGTCTGACCAGGACTGGCTAGAAGAGGGTTGTCATATCTCTAGTTTTTAGTGTTACATCTCTTCATTTAACTTAAGACTTTGTAACTAGTACTGAACTTAAAGTCCGCTGAAACCTCCAGATCTCTTTTCTGATGAACTGCTATCCCACCTGTGCCATTCCGTCTTGACTTTTTTTTAACCCAGGTATAACAATGATCCTTATTAAATTTAATACTATTCATCGGCCCAACAACAATATCTTTTTGAATTCTGACTTTTCCACCAAATGTATTCACTATCTCCCTCTATATTGGGTCACTGGGAAATTTGAGAAAAGCATTATCATGCCTATATTTGATCAAAAGTAATTAATGGCACAAAGTCAAGCAGAGATGGAGGGGATTCACCATTGAAGACCTTTTTCCAAAGTGACATTGAATATTCATGATGAATCTTTTGATTCTGCCATTCAACCCATTCTGACTCCACTTATTTATATTATGGTCTAGTTTACATCTCTTCCTCTCAGTCACATGAACAGTAGGAGAGGGTCTGCTAAATACTTCCCTTTTTTTGGTGAGAATCAGGTCCAGAACAGAATTTCCTCATGATGCTACCTCTTCCATCATCACCATCCACTTTGAAAGAGGCAAGAGATTCCTCAATAGATAAGTAGTCAAATTTAATTCAGTAAGAGAGATATAGTTGATAGGATCCTGGGATGGTAGTCCAGTTTTCAACAAAGCCTCTCTCTCTCTTTCATACACACACACACACTCACACACACGCACACACAAATTTAAAAGCTTAAAACTATACTAAGACTTTTGGAACACTGTGTATAGATACATATATATGTATATATATATATATATATATATATATATATATATATATATACATATATATATGTGTGTGTGTGTGTGTGTGTAGATACATATAATGTATATTTGTATTGTAGCTCTTTATTATAACACATTGTTACCCTGATGCAGCAAGTCAATTGACATGCCTGAGAGTACATGTGATATCCTGATACACATGATTTGTTGAAGACTGTGCTTCCTTACAGAGGCTCTGGGGTCACATGACTGCGTGCATTTCACTCTAGCAAATTGATTATTTGACTAGATAGATAGCTAAATGGATGGATAGCTATAGAGAGAACACACACATGCACACGCACATACACATACACACACTGTGCAAAGTAGGAGGAAGAGGAGGAAAAGGATGAATCTTCTTAATGGAGCCATCTAAAAATGGAAGGCGAGACCTCAAGATGTGGTGAGTTTCTCTCTCTTGGTGATCTTCAAGCAGAGGATAGACAACCACTTGTGGATATCTTATAGTGGGGATTGTCTTAGTGTATGAATTACACTAGTAGATAGCCTCTGAAGTTCCTTCCAACTCTTAAATTATGTGATACCTGTGTGACCTTGGGTAAATTACTTAAATTCTCTGAGCCTCAGTTCCCTCATCTGTAATGTGGATGGACTAGCTATTCTTCAAGTTCTCGTCCAACTTAAAACCTTGTTATCTTTTAATAGCATAGTGCCTCATCAAGGTGTGGTGAGCCTGGATTTTCAAAGGACAGACCCAAGGGAACTCAAGTTCTGGCTGGTCTCATCAAGCTGGACAGGCTTCAGCTATGGGGTCCAGAAATAGAACAACAACAGTAACAACTGGTCTAAGGACCAAACTAAGAGCAGAGAAGTAAATCATTGGGTTGGCCACGAAGTGATGAATATTTTCAGTCACTGCAATTCTTGACAGTCATGTGATGTTGCTGGTGTTTTTCACCCTTTGTTTTGAAATAGGACCAATGACATCACCATGCTGGGGGAAAATAGTAGATAATGGGTAATGTTTTGACTGCCATATGAATTGGATTTAAGTGAGATGGAGTCATACAAAGTCCTCAACCTCACTCTCTCTTCTAGAGTCATCAAAGTCCCATGGCAGGAGATGGTTAGGGATGCAGTAGGGAAGGCTTCACATGCTTGGAGTAGACATCCCACTAACTCATTGATGGGTTTGACGCCTGTCAGTTACCCTCAACCTGGTTTAGCCCGTCTGCCAAGATGGTTTTACCAGGGTATGGCCACTGTATGTGTTACAGCTTCTTAGTCACAGGGGAGAGCTGGATGACAGGTGATCAACAAAGGTGGATAAAGGAGCCCTAACGCCAGAAGTACAAGTCCTCCCTGAAAATGCCATGCTCCCCTGACAATCTTCTATGAAGTTACAGAGGGGTTGCTATCTGCTTTAGTAGAAGAACTACACATGCTAGAAGTGAAAAAACTCTTCACATATTTTAGAATGAAAGCATTGTTACGGGTCTAATTCCACATAGATCTAGCACAAGATTCAAAAGCAGAAGAATTTTTCTATAGATTTAGGGAGAAAGTAAGAGGACAGATTAAATGAGAACATGGTATAGAAGCAAAATAAAAACCTCCTTTCAAGTTCAACTGAAAATATTAAGAAATATATATTCCTCTAATCTAAAAACCCCTTCCAGACTTTTTCCTGTTTAAAGGTACAATCAGTTCTACTTATAACACTTGCTTTGAAAATGAAAATTTGCTCCAATGTGATTGATATATTAGGGAACAATTCAAGCATGATTCAGATTTCCTGTGTGATTGAGGAATTACATTCACGAAAAATATCGAGAGAATGTAAAAAACCATCCCATTTCACAACAACTTACAAGCAGCAACCCTTCCTACACTCACTTCCACAAGCAAAATTCAGGTCTTCGTCAAGGTAAAATATCTTATTTATTATATCTCTTCTGATGCAGTAGGAGCTGAGGGCAAAGGAGGACTTGTCTGCTCCAGGACTTAAACCTCTTCCATGACCCCCAACCTCTGCCCCTCTCAGCCCTGGAATTTTGGCCTACCCAACCTGCTTGAGACTTTGCCAGTTCAACAGCGGCCATTGGAGAGCAGGGTCAGCTTCTGAGCATGCCTCGAACCCCATTTCTGGAATAAGCAGAAAAAAAATGTGGTTTTCATTAGGTGATTTTGCATGTTTAGGAATGGATTGTTAGGGGGGTCTTTCTTAAGAAAAGGGAATAAGGGTGAAGCCTAAATTTAACTCTTATCTAGATAAGATCTGTGCCTCCTCAGCCACCTAAAGCAGACTGGAGGGCAGAGTCATCTGTTGCATTCAAGGTTAGGATAATGACTGTAGGAAGGAAACCTTTTTCAGTCCTTGAAGAAACTGGTCCAGGAAGGAGCTCAGTAGTGACTATTCAGTAAGTATTCAGGAATGTTAACCTCAAACTGTATAACTGTGTTTTAAAATATTACAATCCTTTCCTTGTTTGAGATTCCTATAAATGTGACCTCAAGTCTTCTTGGGCTAGAAAAGCACATTGGAGGACATGTGAGACTATGCCAGTATGGACATCTCTCTCCCTCCCTCCTTCCCTCTCTCTCTCTCTCTCTGTCTCTGTCTCTGTCTCTGTCTTTCTCTCTCTCCTAGAAATTCTTAGAAATAAGCTCAATAATGAATTAAATAATTTTTTCTGGAAAATCTGTGCCTAAAATTCAGAATACAGTATTAATATTTTCTTTAACAAAGGACTATCTGTCCTTTCTACTTCAACAACTCAAAGCTTTTAAATATAACCACCAACAGTGGACATATTCCAATGTACACACAACAGAAAAATGTGTTGTTTGGAAAATGGTAAAAATCAATGGAGGAAGTATTAGTGTGGGGTGAACAATGGGGGAAGTCCTGATAGAGGCAGAAAAGGAAGTGGGTCTTGAAGTGTGTGCAAAAGCTCTGAATTGGCAGACACAGGCAGGGGGACCCAAATTCATGAACCATTTGCCATTCATCATTAAGTGAATCTTCACAATCTGGGAGGGGGGAATCATGTGTCATACTGTCAGTAAGTCAGTCTTTGAAGGACTTAGAAATGGAATCAGCAGGGGCTTAAGGGCTATATTTATACACCAGATACGGCTGTGATGCAGGAGTTATTTAACTCTAGTAATCCCAAATGGGGGCAGCTAGGTGGCACAGAGGATAGACCACTCAGCCTGGAGCCAGGGAGACCTGAGTGCAAAGAGGGTTTCAGACATTTAGTAGCTGTGTGACCCTGGGCAAGTCACTTAACCTGTTTGTCTCAGTATCTTCATCTGTGAAATGAGCTGGAGAAAGAAATGGCAAACCACACCAGAATCTCTGCCAAGAAAACTCCAAAGGGAGTCACCAGATATATTTTAAATAAAGAGAAAAAAGCATCAATAAAACATTAAAAAAAACTATGAGGGGTATGAAAATGACACTGCATGCCAGATATAGAACAGTCAATTGATTGTGCTGCACAGAGACATAAATGGCATATAAGGAGAAATTAACCAAAAAAGAGAAAGATGTCTGATAGTATCAGATATATGAGACATAAAGATCTTAGATTAGGGGTCAATGTGTCTTAAAAGACATAGTTATGACCGGCAAATGGAAAAGAGTGTAACAAAATAACAACCCGGAAAACTCAGTCTAGTCAATGAAGGGTAAATGAAAGCTACTTTTTGCTAATTTATTTCAAATTGTGGGTGTTTTATAGATTCACTGAAGAGAATGAGGGGTGAAAAAGAAGTCCTGTAAGGTTTCTTGTAGCTGTAAGAGGAGGGGAGAGGAGAAAGGAGGAGAGGAGAGAAGAGGAGAGGAGAGGGGAGGGGAGGGAAGGCAAGGAGAGGAGGGGAGAGGAGAGGAATCTCAAGTTACTCACTGTTTTTGGAGGAATGTGGAAAAACAAAATATATTTGTTAGTATGCATTATTTTTCATTATACCCAATGAATTCTTTTAAAAGATTCCTAAGTGAATGTTACTTTTTCAATACTGAAAGGATCTCTTGTTCCATGGATTGGGCCATTCTTTCTGCTGATATCAACCCATATCTTTAAATGTCCCAATAGAAAGTCTTTTTGAGCTGCTGTGGACAAAAGATATTGACCATCTGGTACCTGATCCTCTGTGGATGTGCCTCTCTCTCTGAGTTTATCTAGACTGGTCCATCACTAGTCATATTCTTGAAGCCTTTCCAGCTTTGTAGAAATAGTCAGAGTTTATGCTTCAAGAACCCAAAGTCCACCAGGACATGGTGAAAATAGGAAAAGAAAAAAAAGGGAAACAGGACTTTAGTAGAGGAAGTAGACTTTTCAAATTCTTTAATTGTTTGTATTAAAATCATTGTTTGGGGGTAGCGGAGTTACAGATTTTTAAGAGGATCTAAACCTCAGTAATGTTGACATGTGATCATAAACATGTTACAGTTTCAAGATAAATCTCTATAAAAGGAAGTTTCTTAGCTAAGTTGCCTTTAAAAGAAAATAGCCCAAAAATCTAAATTCACTTATTCAACAAATTTTTCTTAAATATGTGAAAATCTCTGTCACAATTAAAAAAGAAAAACTAAAATTCTTGGTTGGCACTACCCTTACTGGTCCTTTTAATGTGTGTGACTGTGTGTGTGTAACCAATGGAGTTGCCCCAAAGGAAGATAATGATGGCACATGCCCAGCTCTCTGTCAAAAAGGAAGCTTTAGACAGGGGATCTTTGTCACATTAAACCTGCCTTCCTCTTGACCACCAAGTCAGTCAATCTGTATATATTTATTAAGCACCTTCTATGTGCCAGGCACTGTGCTAAGCATTAGGAATGCAAAAAGAGGCAAAAAAAAAAAAAGTCCTTGACCTTAAGGAGCTTACAATCTAATGGGAAAGACAACAGGCAAACCAAATATATACAAATATATACAAAACAAACAAGCTACATACAAAATAAATAGGAAATAATGAACAGAAGGAGGGCACTGGAATTCCTTGGGAAAATCTTCCTGCAGAAAGTAGAATTTTAGTTGAGACTTGAAGATAGAGAGATGGAGAGCAGAAGGGGCAGTACTGCAGGCATGTGAGGCAACTGGAGAAAATGCCCAAAGTTTCATACTTTGCTGCCTGTGGTTGCCACGACTGCTTGGAACCTGCATCTTCCATTGCCCACCCTGGCACACTTTGCTTGCCTCACGGATCTTGTTCTGACCTAATAGTTGTTCTGTGCTTGTCTACTTCCCTGCTTTGGGAATTCCCCAGCTTCTTCTGCAATTCCTAGATATCCAAGACTCCAAAGTTCCCACCACCTTGTCTGAAATCAACTAAAATAAACTGAGTTCTTGCTGTGGTCTCAGCACAGTGTCTGGCACATAGTAGGCACTTCATTGATTGACTGATTGACTCAGCACTGCTCACAGTGCTCTTTTGTGCTGGAATTTTTAATAAGAAGTCACAGTAAGCTGGTGTTAGGTAGTGATTTGAAATGCCCACAGATACTTAGGGACCTTCTGGATAAATGTGTCTACTTTGCGACATTTAAGGAGAAGAATGAGCCATTATTGTTGATGATATATGAATTAGACCAACTGCTGCCTAGTTGCCCTTAAAGTGTTCAGCATCCTTCGTTGCTGAAGAAGACCTTGCCATCAGAGAAATGATGATATGACTTGCACTTGACTTTGTTTTGAGTGAGGGAGGGCTGTGCAGGTCACCAGCCTCTCTTCTCCTCCAGAGCCATCTGGATCCAGTGACCAGATATTCATCAGGATGACTGGAGATGACCCAGGGTAAGGCAATTGGGGTTAAGTGACTTGCTAAAGGTCACACGGCTAGTGAGTGTCAAGTGTTTGCGGTGAGATTTGAACTCAGGTCCTCTTGACTCCTGCACTGGTGCTCTAGCCACTGCACCACCTAGCTGCCCCCTGCCCTTAAAGTAGATTTGCTCTGAAGGGATTGAAGGATCAGATCCACAGAAATCTAGGTATCAGGAAGTGTGTGACCACACTTTTTATAATTCCTCTGGATTTCCAAGGTGGTGACTAAGGCTTTCCCTGAGTCTCTCACGGGGTTTCTTCTTCCAAAAGCAGCTGTGGGTGCAGCAGATAGTATGCTGGACCTGGTGTCAGGAAAACTAGTTTAAATTGAGCCTCAGATACTTGGCAGTATGACCCTGTCAAGTCACTTAAAATCTGTCTGCCTTGGTTTCCCCAAATGTAAAATGGGAATGATACTAGCCACCTACCTTGCCATGTTGTTAGAAGAGTCCAATGAGGCATTTATAAAGTCCTTAACCCAGTGCCTGGCACATCATAGGCTCCATATAAATGTGAATTCCCTTCTCTTCCACCTCTACTCCTCCCAACACCAATGAGAGAGCAGGTAGAGGTACAATGTGTGCTGTAAAGTGAGTGGTGATCATACCTGATCCTCCCTCAGCTGCAGGTGCTTTGGGCATAATCTGTTGTCTGGGCTGACCAGGCCATTCAAATATATCCCATTTATGATATTCTGAGATTCTGCTCCATTCTCATAAAGTTTGTGTGCCCCAGATGTAACAGCTGGAGACTGAAAGACTTGGGTCTGTCTTCTGACCATGCTTACTCTGGAATAAATGGCTACCAAATGTCATGTTAGCATTAAGAAAAATTTCCATGTGTACTTTTGCTCCATGTCATTTCCTTGTGTCTGTTGTTGTTCAGTCGTGTCTGACTCTTCATGACCACATTTGGGCTTTCTTGGCAAAGATACTGGAGTGATTTGCCATTTTCTCCTCCAGTTCATTTTGCAGATGGGGAAACTGAGGCAAACAAGATCAAGTGACCTGCCAAAGGTCACACAGCTAGTAAATGTCTGAGACTGGATTTGAATTCAGATCTTGCTGACTCTAAGCCCAGCAGTCTATCCACTTGGTCACCTAACTGCCTCCCCTCATGTCTATTAACCAGTTAATAAAAGTCTGTCCTATTCTAAAGACTGAAAAAAATAAGTTGTGGGTCAGCCAGAGAAAGTTTCTAGATTGGGAACTGGTCTTGCCACTATTCAGCTACATTAGTCAATCAATACACGTTTATTAAGCACTATGTGCCAGGCACTGTGCTAAACTCTGGGGATACAAAGAAAGACAAAAGACAAGCCCTGATCTCAAGGAGCGCCTGGTCTAATGTGGAAGATAACAAGCACACAACCAAGTGCAAACAAGATAAATTGGAGACAACAAGAGGGAAACATTAGAATTAAAGGGGCTTGGGAAAGATTTCCTATAAACAGTGGGGCTTATAGAAAGTATCCTGGGAAACATATTCTTGGGACAGTAACTCTACAGCCACCCTTTCCTCATCTAGTGCCTAAAACACTTAAACATAGTAGGCACTTAATAAGCATTTGTTTAATTCTCTTGAAACTATAAAGGCTAGATGAGCTTCAAGGTCCATTTCCAATAAAGTATTCTTACGTCACTTGATGCTGTAAATCCCTGAGACTTGAGCCAAGGGTCAATGAATAACTTTCTCATTTTATCCAACAGCCAACATTATGGGAATGAATTAACCAGTACATGTGGATGTTGATATTGGACCTGTATCAAATGAGATAATATTTATAAAGGGCTTATTTAGCAGAGTGCCTGGTACTTCATAAATACTTATTCCCTTTCCTACCCCTCCTTGTATTGCCTGACCAAAGTTTTCCCAACATGCTTAGGAGTTCTTCATAGCAAATCCTCTAGACTGACAATTGGGGAACCACTTCCAGTTATATCTTGCCTCACTTTGAACATTGTCTTTATTTTCATTGCTTTTCTACCCAGACAATACAGAATTGCTGATATAATGGAGTAAATAAGGGGGACCTCCAGTTAACTAAACTAGGGCACTCCCGTGGAGTTTGGCTCACTGAAGATGAAGTGGTACTCT
The DNA here is from genome assembly GCA_028658325.1 of Potorous gilbertii. Lineage (NCBI taxonomy): Eukaryota > Metazoa > Chordata > Mammalia > Diprotodontia > Potoroidae > Potorous > Potorous gilbertii. The sequence continues at coordinate 187,611,061 of CM053772.1, read as the reverse complement.
TACTCAGCGCTGTGGATGACAAAATCTGCAAGAGTTCGGGGCTGTGTCAAAGATGATTGGTGACTGAACCAGGAAAGGCCACACTTTCCAGTCTCAGAAATCTCTGCAGAAAGGTCCCATCCGCCTCTTCTGAATACTTTGTTTTGCCCCTTTGGCAGCTCTCCCTCTTCCCCAGTGAGGGATGGAGGATATTTCTCTCCTTCCCTCTACTCAGTGGTCATGGTGGTTGCAAACACACAGTAATGAAAACATGTGCTTGCCTAAGTTAGTCAAACTGGACTTTAAGTGGCAGGGTATCTTCTGCATTTTGTTTATTTCTCTAAGTGTAGACAACTGAACAATAATCCTGAGGGACAGACATTTCCAGCCTTGGCAACTGCCTGGTACTTAAGTCAGTGTCAACTCCCTGGCAAGTATTCCTGCAAGTACAATGTTTCACAGAGAAGAACATTCACCATCATTATCTGTGCCAAAAGAAGGGCTATATTGGAAGGCACCAACCTATATAGATCCAGGCTTGGTCTATTGGGAAGTTATTCATCATAGTAAGGATTGTCTATGACTGAGTCTTAGGGTTGATGTACATCAGTAGATTTGATTCAAAATCTTGGGAAGTCCTTTAGCTATTTCCTGGGTAGAATTAGGGTTAAAAGTAGATGTTTAGTCTAGTGTGTATTTGCGAAGTCCTTCTTGGCCTTGTTTCCGGAAGTAGTCATCGGGAAGGAAAAACCGATTACTCATTGCTCTAATTCAGTAGTCTATGAGGATGGACGCATTAACCAATTAAATTCAATCCCATTTACTCTATATTTACCTCACATGAACTAAGTGACTTACATGTTGATTTCTCCATTAGAGTTTACACTTCTTGAGGAGATCTGGTGTTTTTTGCCTTTCATGGCATCCCCAGCTGTTAGCATGGGTCTGGCATATAATAAGAGCTTAATAAATGCTTATTGATTGCCTGACGATGTGGCCTGGGCTATAAAATATTTCAATAACCTTCACTTTAGTTGTGTTCCACAAAGCCACCACTGGTCGATGGCCTACCCAAGATTAGCTTTCCAAGGTTCTCTGAGATACTATCTCCACTTCCCCACATCGCTTTACATTCTCACAACATCATTACTCTCTGGCTGTGAACTGTTTATTGCTGAGTTCAGTCCAGGGGGCTAGGGATGAGTTGTATTTCTTTACTGGAATTCTGCATCCTTCTTCCTGAGTCACTCTCCTTTGTGCATTCCTTTCTTGTCTCTACTAAACTTGCAGGGAATTTTGTAGCCAAATTATTTGCTACAAGAGTTCACGAGAGGGCTGTGTACCTAACCTCATTCTAAAGTCTGACCCCCTCGTGGCTAAGGCAAAGCGTTAAGTCATAAACAGGAAGAATAGCACACATTACTTGGCCCAAGTAGCAGGAAACATCAGATACCACTTTCGTCACTGGACTGGACCACGTCTTTCTATATCTCACACAGTAAATCCCAGGCCACTTGGAAGACTATGCTCAGTAGTTTGGGGCTGTTCAAGCACTATGGCCTAAGAGAGCTGTGAGAAAGTTTTCAGAACTGGTAGCACTTTACTTACTGCCTCAAAAAAAGGAGAATGATTACATTCCTTCTCTGTATTTCTGAGTATTTTCCTGTTGACCAGGAGAAAGGTACATATACATTTAGCATGCATGCCCACACATCAACCTGTGGGCCACTGTTGCCTCCACTGATGACTTTTTTTAAAGAACTAATGATGTATCCAAACAAGGGATGTAAAAGGCCTCATTACCCTCTGGCATGGATTATGTGTCTTTGATAAGGCATAAATTCCTTATCTGGTCTGGTATTGCCCATTTGACGGTCCATTGATTCATTGCTAATTTATACCTTGACCCTTAAGACAGCTGAGGGGAGAGTGAGAGAATCAGAAATAGTAGAGAGAAAGAAGCCCATTAGATATGCATAGTAGGTTCCCCAAAGAGAAATTTGGGTAGTCAGAGGATCCTATAGCTCCTATAAGGAACCATTTGTTTCAGGGAATCATGTACATTAGGAAATGGCAATGACAGTGGATTTTCTGCTGTGTTTTTTTTTCAGTTGTGTCCAAATCTTTATGATCCCATTTGGAATTTTCATGGCAAAGATACTAGAGTAGTTTGTCATTCCCTTTCCTACGTATTTTGCAGTTGAAGAAACTGAGGCAAACAGGTTTAAGTGACTTGTCCAGGGAAATATAGGTAGTAAGTGTCTGAGATTGGATTTGAACTCAGGAAGACTCCAAGCTCTATTCACTGCACCACCTAGCTACCTTACAAGTAGCATAGCAATAAAGACTTCCTGACAGCTGAGGAGCAGTAGTAGTGATAAAATAATTAACGAGTGCTCAGACCAAGCCTCCTGGACCTGTGGATAAATTCCTGGACCATGCCAAATTCTTGGCCCAAGTGGGAACCAGAGCCAAGAGCCAGAGTCATATAATAAGAGAGAATAAAGCCAGACTTTGACCTTCATTGGAACTGTGAAGTATATGAGCTGAACAGGTCAAACTCTCTATGAACCTTACATACTTGCCCCTTTGTGTGAGTATTACTGTAGTTTGGAAGACATTCACTAAATAGGGTGGGCTGGTTGTCACCTACAAACCCTGAGTTCTTTCCCTTTGGATAAGGGCTCACCCAGGGTAGAATTCTAATTCTCTAGACTTGTGTAGGTCTCTTAGAGTTGTAACTTACCAGAGAGAGGAACAGAGTTGTGTAGACTCTTTATGGTTTCAAGTGTGAATCCTCTATTGGGCTAAATAAAACCTCTTATATTTTATGTTTTGTTAACCAGAGTACTTGCATGGGAGCTGAGGATATTTTTCCTTTCATGGGAAACCCTATACATGAACCTAATCTTAATGTTCTTAGTGGGAACCCTGGGTGAAGGACATAAAGATTTTAGAGAGAAGCTCCAACACTGTACACTTGGGCTATGCAAACCCAGAGGCTCAGTTCTAAACTACAGATTACAAATGTATAGAAGAACCATGCTATGTAAATGCTCCAATGAAGAGGCAGCATGGGGATAGAAGCTTGGTTTCAGATGCAAGGTGTGACACTTGCTAGCTATGTTAGTCTAAGTAAGTAATACCTTCTCTGATTCTCATTTCCCTTATCTGTAAAATGAGGGACATAACACTAGTCCTGACTAGAACACAAGCTCATTGTTGGAAGGAAAGTGCTTCAAGAGCCTTAAGGTGCCCTAGAAACTTGTGATCATTCCAAGAAGAAAAGCAGTGCTGAGAGAGTACTCTTCAGTCTGGAAAGACATTATGAAGGAGGATTTTAAGGAGGGAAGAGATATAATCTGGAAGAGCTTGGCAGGTGGGAGATGACTATTACAAAGCAACACAGATGAACAAAAACATGCATTTGACATATGTATTTCAAGTCATAAGCTTCAACTTCAGAGTGGTTTGTGGGCAAGAATGTAGGAAAGAGAATCAGCTATCTCCTCTGAATCAGAAGTCTTTACTTCAAAGGGAGAAGTAGAAGGATGGAGAATTAGGCCCAGACTTGGGGGATTGGAGGAAAGGGGAAAGAGGGGAGTGGGCCAGCTCAGAATTGGCTTCTGTAGAAAAGGAACTGCCCGGTTCTGTTAGAAAGTCTTTGTTGAAAATCAATGGTGATAAACATTGGGCAGTTTTTGCAACAGGATTTTTATGCTTTCAAAGTCGTCTGAAATGGGGTCAATTAACAGAAAGGGAAAAGCCAAGAAAACACGCTAGAGACATAAGTGACTTGGCGGGACATTTATATAGCAGCCAATGATGGAGGAGACGTCTTTACCCAGTAAGACGGAAACCATAGCAAAGATGTGGTAGGAACAAAAGGATCTCATGGTTCCTGTCCTTTTGGAACAATTAGGAAGTAAGTTCAGCTTTGTTTCATAATGGAAAAATAGTTGAGATGTGGGGCAGTAATGGAGAGAAAAGGAGTTTCAATGGGCAGGAAAATTTTACACTGACTTTCACCTAGAGCCATTTATCTACCAGGAAGAATAAATCAATTGGAACTTTGCTGGTCTGTTTATCAACAGAAATATATACAGCTAAATTCCCAAGTAATGTGAAAGTGAATCCCCCTGAAATAGTCACAGTGCATATTTCCATGGAGCTGGAACCAATTACCACATTTTCCATAATTATAATTTTGAATAGTGCATATTGGAGTATATGCAAACACTTTAAAGGGATTAGTTGTTCACACTAATTGGAATCTCGTTATAGATATAGTCTTCCTCTTCCTATCCAAGTTTATATAGCCCGATTAGATTCAGTAATTAATGAGATGATAGTTCCTTTAGATCAGGGGTTCTTAGATTTTGTGTATGTGTGTGTATCATGGACCCCTTTGGCAGTATGGTGAAACTTATGGTCCCGTTTTCAGAATGGATGTTTTAAAATGCATAAAAGACATTGGATTACTAAGAAAACAGATTAAATCAAGGTATAATTATCACAATATTTTAAACGATCTTAGGTTAAGAATGTCTGCTTTAGCTAGAGCAGGAAGGACACATATCAGAATGATAAATTAGGCAGGGCCCTTAAAGATCACCTAGTCCAGCCTCTCCTTTTGCAGATGAGAAGACTGAAGCACAGAAAGGTGAAGTGTTTTATCCAAGTCATGATGACAGTAGTCTCTCTGGGAATAGACCTGGTCCTAACTCCAGGTCCCTTACATTTTCCACAACAACTGCCTTCCTCATTTTTATGTTCTAAATAAGAGGTGAACTTATGCCCTGAGTTGGTCTTCAAATTTTAAAATTGTCTGCCTACTGGCTGCCTAACCTCTCAGGTCCCCCAGGCAAACTTCTAAGACTATAGATTGCAGAGAAGGTACCTATCTGCATTAGTAAAGGAATTTGTGGGGAGGGGGAACATCATCAGCATGACAGCTAACATTCATATGGGGCTTTAAGGTTTGCAAAATGCTTTACATATATTATCTGAGATGGTCCTCACAATAACCCTGGGAGGTTGATGCTATTAAAATACCTACTTTACAGATGATGCAACTGAGGCAGAGAGAATTTAAACAGTTTAGGCAGGGTCACACAGCTGTGGGAGTGAGAGGGGGAGAGGAAAAGAGAGGGGGGGGAGGAATTTATTGTTACTATATATCGATCACTGTGCTAAGGGCTGGAGATAACAAATATAAAAGAGAAGAAAGTTCCTACTCTCAAGGACTTTCTATTATAATTAGGAAAGATAACATATACAGAAGATATGGAAAGAGGTGTGGAGAGGGGGTGGTGAGGGAAGGAAGATAACCACATTGGACCTGTGTTGAGGGTGAGGAGGCAGAGAAAAAGTTCAAAAAGTAACACATGAAGTGAAGCGTGAAGTGAGCGTGACTGGGGCCCCTGCTGAAGTGGCAATCCTAATAAGAGAGTTACCCATCAGAAGAGCAAGACTCCTGGTGGAGGGTTTTTTTTATTACATACATGCTACATGTTATAAATACTAACACACATGTACATAGAAATAGAATATTTTATTTTAGTATCCTACAGGAGGATTTCCTCTATTGTCGGGATTTTTTTTTGCTTGTGGAGGAAGGGGGAGTGCTTTTCAACACGAGGTAAGTTTTTTCAGTCTTGGGAAGCCAGGAGGCTTTGCCTGGGTGAAATGGACACATTTTAGTGCTGCCCTTTGTATCAGGATGTTCAGTAAGGTTCTAAATGCAGGGCTTCTCAGGATACAGGATGTGCTGGTACATCTATCCTCTGATGACCCCCAAATGATGGAATGATGCTGCATAACCCCAAACTCTTTCCTTATTTGTTTGTTTTTCAGTTTGCAACAGATCTTTGTTGTGAAATCACATCCACAGCCTGTCCATGCCTGTGAATGGCCAGAGATTTCTCCTCACGCTTCCAAGTTCCATTTATAGTACGGTGATGGGCCAGTGCAGATTCTTATGGCGTATGCTCTTCCAGGTTAGCCTTGGGCCCAGTCACTGGTGTGATCAACAAACTTCATCCCTTAGCATCAGGCAGAGGAGCGTGAGCCTGAGCACCGCAGCCCCTCCCGTTCTGGAGGCCTTGTTGGCAGGTTTCAGAAAACCTGTAGCCGATTTACGTCTTTAATCCTGGGTTGCTGCCACAGCTCATTTGGGGACCTGGATGTAGCCCTGTTTAATATTAAGCTTCACTGCCCTCCTCCTTCTCCCTCCCATCTGAATGAGAAGGGATGGGTCCAGATATGTTTTGTGTTTGACAAGGAAGCTCATACTCTTGGGATCATTTCAGTTGTCTTCTCCTGTGAAGCTGAGAGTAAAGGTTGTGGCTTCTAATGTGCTTAATGAGAGACAGACAGACAGACAGACACACACACACACACACACACACAGAGTCAAACAGACGGACAGAGACAGACAGACAGACAGAGACAGAGATCCAGAGAGACAGACAGAGAGACAGACGGAGACAGACAGAGAGACAAAAACAGAGAGAGACAGACAGAGATAGAGAGAGACAGAGGGACAGAGAGACAGAGAGAGAGAGAGAGAGAGAGAGAGGGAGAGAGAGAGAGAGAGAGGTCTTCCCAACAATGAACCATGTGAGGATATGTCATGTATAGCAGAAGGCAAAGAGCCAGAAATCTAGGGAGGTCTGAGGGGAAAATATTCCCTCTTCAAAAACAGCCTTTGTGATTTTTCTTTCAAATGAAAATGTGGACACATAATACAAATAATTGGGCATTCATATTAACAAGTTCATGCTATGAGGACATATTATATGATACATTTCTATCTTTCATAGGAATACTTTAGCTGTAACTATCCAGTAGACTGTAAGTTTCTTGAAGGCTGGGACTCATTTCATTTTTACCTTTATACCCCAAGGTATTTTTTTGGGGGGACAACACATAAAGAAGAGAGTAAAGGCTTAGAATGGTAGGGAGAGGTCAAATTATAAAGGGCATTGAAAGACAAACAGAGGATTTCACCTTTGGTCCTGGAGGAAAGAGAGAATTATCGAGTCTATGGAGAATGGAGGTGACATGTGTCCTGTACTTTATGGAGATCACTATGGCCGGAGAATGAAGGAGGAAGTGGGATGGGAAGATACTTGAGGCAAGAGGCTGATCCATGTCTAGGTATGAGGAGAGAAGGGGACATGGATTAGAGATGGTGTGAAGGTAGAAATGATGAGAGAGAGGAAAGAAGGAAAGAAGGAAGGAAGGAAGGAAAAGAAAGAGAAAGGAAGATAGGAAGAAGGGAGGGAGGAAAATAAGCATCTATTAAGTGCTTTCTGTGTTCCAGGCACAGCCCTAAGCACTTGCCCTCTAGGAGCTTATCTAATGAGAGAAGACAAAACACTAGAGGAGGTTGAAGACGATGGGGAGGAAATAAAGGTACCCAGCTCAGGGTCCTAGTTTTAAAGTCTAGAAGCCAGGAACAGGGTTAGGAGGAGAATGAAGGCCAGCCTGGTCCCCATCACAAAATAGATTCTAAGGGGAACTCATCAATGGGAGAGCCTTGCAGTGGGATATTCCACATTGAGAAGGCTATAAGAATGGTTGGATGATCCAGGGTAAAAAGGGCCCAGGTTCTGAGGGAAGTTCCAGGCTAAGACAGCATGGTGTGGAAGACAGGAAACCCTTAACAGGAGAAAGAGGAGGAAATAATAAATTGATGGGCAATCATTGGCAAGAACCAAAAGTCCAGACTAAGATTCAGTTCACGAACTCTCCTGGAACATTTAAAATAATTTGAATTATAAAAATTCCATATGTATACATATCAGTTTAAAAATTATACCTAGTAGGGAATATAGAAAGAGAAGATATCCATAATTGTATCCACAAATGGATACAATGTATCAACAAAAGGCAACAATGAAACTTTTTAGATACTAAAAACCAAACCCAACCTGACACATTAAATTTACAAACAGCAGGCCTACTATGTTCTCTTCAAACACATACCCATGGCTGGTCTTAGTGTTACCTCCTAGTATCTGATCTAAGTGTCACAGTGCTAAGTCCCTGAGAATTTACTTCTACAGCAGTGAACGATACTTATTTCAATAAGCCCATGCACCAAGTTTCTATCCGATATAATCATCAGACTATTCCCTGTAGCATGAGTGTAAGCTTCCTATTTGGTGTCTGGTTTCCCCAGTCTAGACCATTGACCCATTTGTGTGGAAAACTCCCAGTATGGAAATACCAGTGCAGATGGCAACTCTTTTGTAATTTCTTTTCTTAGAGAGTTGCCTGTGCTCTGAGAGATTAATTTGTACTTAATAAATGCTTCTTGACTTGACTTTCCATGGTTACACTGCTCGTATATGTAAGAGGCAAGATATGAACCCAGGTCTTCCTGATTCTAAGTATGTTCTATCTATCTACTACACCACACTATGCCCTATTTTAGTACTAGCAGAGAGCAAATCTCTTTTTTCGGAAATACCAAAAGTACAGAGTAGAGTATTTCTCACCCATTTCTAAATATGATCCCTCCATATCAAAAAGGTATCCATTGCTCATTCCATTAAGCTCTGTCTTTTGTGGGCACTGATACTGGCCAGCCATTCTAGCTTTCTTCATGTCTTTGAGCCTGTTTGTACCAATCAGAGAGATGGGATAGAGCAGGAGGCAGAACCATGAGAAATGAAATATTTAATGTGGTCCCTTACTTTGGGTTTGGGGGATGACAGAAAGTCTTAGAACTAGGAAACACAAATACAACCCTCCCAGGGCCAGTTTAGTGTTGTAGAGATCTCTGTTTGCCTTATGTTGAACACTAAATTACCCGGAGACGTTTACCACAGTCTAAAAATGAGCCTTACTCACACTTGCACACCCTGTTCAGTCTTTCTTGTCTCTTACACTTACTCTATTTATTTTTTCTCTCATAATAGCTCCAGCCCCACTTCCCCTAGTTTTAAATGGACATGGGATTGGAAGAGCCAAATACTTTTCATTCTTCTTCACAAGTTAGAAAAACAAATTGTGTTTTTGTCACGGTTCTTATGCTGAGTGGGCCTGACTCAGGCCCTCTTAGTTTAGGTTCCATATGAGAAACTTGTGGATCATTTAATAATTAACAAAAGGAAGTATATCTGGGTATATCATGGAAAGGATACTTAACACCAAAAGTAGCAACAGCTAGCATTTATATTTAAGTTTTGCAAAGTGCCTTACAAATACTATTCCATTTGATCCCTCCAACAACCCTGGGGGTCCTCATTTTATGAAAAAGGAAACTGAGCCTGAGTTTAATGACTTGCCCAGGATCACGCAGCTAATAGAAATAATAAATAACATTGCTAACATTTATGTAGCTCTTGCTATGTGTCAGGCACTGTGCCGTCATTATTTCATTTGATCTTCACAATAACCCTGGGGAGCAGGTGCTATTGTTGTCCTAATTTTACAGATGGGGAAACTCAGGCAAACAGGGATTGAGTGACTTAATGAGGGTCACATAACTAATAAATGTCTGAGACTGGATTTGAATTCAGATCTTTCGGATTCCAAGCCCAGCATTCTATCCACTGTACTACTTAGCTTCCCCACAAGTATGCTAAAGCACTCAACTTGGGGAGACATGCCCCTGCTTCTCATCTCTGTAAGAAAATAAGTCCAATCAACAAGGTAGGGTATGGTAACTGGGTGAAGATACCCACCAAGTCTGAAGAATCCAGACTCCATGGGGATGGATCTTCTTATGTCCTTAGATGACTACGAAGCCATATCAAACCATATCAAATCTACTATACCACCTAACTTTCAGGTAATTTCAATTTTAAAAAGACAAAGACCAGTAATCATCCCAATGGGGACGATGACCTGTCCCAACATCTTCTCTCCATTCATTTCTTGAGGTCATATGTTATCTTTTTTAATAACTTATTTTCCCCTTTTAAGTCTCTCTTTGAGGTTTATTTTAAACTGAATTTCTCTTGCATAAAATGTAAAGTGTGAATGGTTTGATTTTTCTCAGCTCATCAGCCCCCAGCTCCTAGAAACGGCCCTGTCTGGGTCTATGTGCTTTTATCTGCAGAATCACATGTATCTCATCTCTCTCTCTCCCTTTCCTGTCCTGCCTTATATTATTTATTGTAGTGCTCAGGGTTTTCATGGTCCTTGCCCTCAAAGCACATTTCCAGCACTTATCAACAACTGTGGGAAACAAACAAACAAACATAAAAACCCAAGAAAGAGCACAATGGAGGAAAGCCAGATCATAGTATACACAAAACTCAAGGAATTTTTCAGGTCAAGACTTTCTGGGGACACAATGAACCTTAACAGTAGTTTCTGGTTAGGTACTCCTTGAGCAATGTTTAATCCTTATGTATGTGTTCCTCCACTTGTGTACCACGGCTGTGTTCCCTACATGTGTCTAATCTTCATACCTCTGACCTATGTTTGTGTGACCGTGCTTTAGGCTTTTGAAAAGAATTTTCCAATGGTACTTTTCTCACTATACTATTTCACTAAATGTTTTTAATTTGAATGACTTGTGAGCTCTGGCTTACTAGAAAATGTAAACATATCAATGGGGTCTCATACTTCCTGATTCATTTGTTTTTAGTAAACGTGGCCCCAGAGAATACCCTGAACTCAGATATCTTTTCATTAAGCCCCATGTACAAGGTAGGGAAGTACAGAGGTTCTGCCTCAGATGTCAGCTCAACCTTACTTTATTATAAACTTTGGATCACATCAGACAGTATTCCCAACTGAGATCTACAGAATCCCATTGTTGGGCAGGATATGGATAAGCATGGAATAGAAGACTGAGTGGTGGTCTAGGAATAAAAAAGATTTGGATTCAAATCCTGCCTGAAACACTGTGTCTGTGTCTGTATACCTGTGTGATCCTGGCCAAGACATCTAAAATGCCTGAACCTTAGTTTCCATATCGGTAAGATGGGAATTGTAATCACACCTACTTAAAAGAGATATTGCGAGGACCCATTGGGATAATGTATGTAAAATATGAAGGCATTATGTAAATAAGTGGTTATTATTCTATGTTAAAATGTTGATGCCAGTGATATTTTCCCTCTAAATATGAAATACCAGACACAGCAAAGTTTCCAATAAGAAAATAGGTTTAGTAATTTTTGCTTTGCGCCAAAATTTCTCTCATCTCATTTAACACCAGGAATATAACATGCTCTGGATCTCCACTCAGCTGCCAAAGTGATCTTCCTGAAGTCCAAGTCTGATCATATCTCTGCACTGCCCACCCCACAATAAACCCCACAGTGGCTCCCTATTACATCCAGAATCAAGTATAAAATCTTCTGTTTGGCATTCAAAGACCTTCATAACTTACAGTCTTCTTACCTTTTACTCTCCTCCATGCACTTTATGATCTACAGATACTGGTCTTTTTACTCATCTACTGTCTTTGAAACACCATATTCCATCCCCAATTCCACCTTTTCATTTGCTGTCCTCTATGCCTAGAATGTTCTCTCCTTATTCCCACCTCCTGGGTTCCCTGGTTTCCTTCAGGGCCCTGGTCACATCTGATTTTTCTCAGGAGAGTTTTCATGATCCTCTCTGGTGTCTGCCCTATGAGATTACCTTTTATTTACCCTGTATGGATCTTGTATATACCAGGCTTTTCATGTTGTCTGTCCCATCAGAAAGTGAAGTCCTTGAGGGCAGGGTCAGAGTTTTTGCCTTTCTTTATATACTCAGTATGAAGCCTAATGATTGACAGAAGGTATGATTTTAATAAATGCTTTGTAGACTGAATGACTGATCATCAGTCAGTATTTAGCCTGAGACCTGGATCAAAATGAGTGTTTATTAAATACTCATTTCCTGTTTTTCCTGCCTCTTAATTTTATTTTTAAGTGATTCACAAACGATAGTGTGATTTAGGATGAATCCTCTTCTGGAGAATTTGCAAGTTAAAAGACATTGCTTAGGAGAGTGTGGAATTTAGAGTGGGGAGGGGCCTTAAAGATCCCTTAATCCAACTTCCTCACAGAAGTGAACCAAGGTCCAGAGGAGGAGAGTATCTTTGCCAAGATCATGTCATTTATAAATGTCAGAGTCAAAATTAGAACCCATGTCCTCAGTCTCTAAATCCAGTGCTATTTCCATGACACTAGCTGCCTGTCACCGTGATTTGCTTCAGGTTCACTGAAAGGAGAATTCTGTCAAGTGAAACATATTCTTACATTTGCATTGAAATATAGCCTGAGATTCATGCATTTTTGGATGAGTTCTGCTTTTTTTCTGGTTCCTCCCTCTCCCCTGGTTGTTGTTGGGTTTTGGGGGGTTTTTTTTGGTACTTCTTTCTGTTCTAGACTATTGGAGACGCACTGCAATTTGTCTGAAAGCAGCCAAAAATGTGGTTTTGCTTTGTGTACTTAGAGCTGGTTTCTATGTCAGATACACACATTGGGTGGATCACAAGTTAAGGTCTCTCAAAGGAGAAGGTCAGAGTCTTGGTTCCTTTTCCATATGTGTTTGGAGCAGTGTTTCTGGCTGGATTCTGAATAGAAAGGAGCTTTGAAAAATGTGTGCTGGGGCTTGGTTCCACATCTGGAAACACTGATGGTCAGTTACAATTTTAAAGCACTGTGGTCCTTCTCTTCTTGAGCAGAGCTTCAATGGACCTTGAAGGCAAATACTATTCTTTCCAGCTACTCAAGACATTCCAGTGGTCTCTTTTCTGAAAACCAAGGGAGTTCAAACCAATACACTCCAAGGACATTTACATATATCATTGCTCTCCTTGGAGTAAACTTCACTCAGCTAGATAGGTCTGCTACCTGTTAGGCTTCAGCCATAATAAGCCACACATTTCAAACTGTGCATGGATTTTTAAGAACAGCAAGTTAGAACCAGTTGTTTTGGTCACATTGAAGGGAAAAATACTATCAGGAAACAAATGGAAAGTTGGGGTTTTTGATACTTAGAAAAAAATGGTAAAAAATGGTAACTATAGAAAATCTGCTCATTCAGTTTCACAAGAAAAATATGGCATATTACAAAGAAGAGGTTTTTTCCCCTTTATCTTTTGTTTCACAAGAAACTACAGGGTTCAAGATTCCTCTAAATTCTGCTTCTTCTAAACTAATTTTTAAAAAATTATGCTATTATGAAAATACTATTTCATTATAATTTTGTTCCTTGGTAATACTATGTGTTTTATTTGTGATAATATGTATTTTATTTTATGATACTGTATTTTATTTATATTTTGTGTTTATTTGTACTACTGTGTATTTTATAATACTGTATCTTATTTATAATATTGCTTTATTTGTAATACTATGTACCTTATTGTGTGATACTATGCTTTATTTGTAATGTTGTATGTTTTATTTGTATTACTATGTATTTTATTTTAAAATAAAATTTGTAATGCTATGTGTTTTATTTTATGCATTTCAAATATTATTCAGAGACAGGCTCCATAAGATTTCACCAGATTGCTAAAGGGACTCATGACACAAAAATGTTAAGAACCTCTGATTTAGGGAAACCCAGCTCCCCTAAGCAGTAGAGAATATTAGCAATGAAGAACTATACTATATGAAAGAGAAAACAGAAGAGAAGAAAAAACCCCACTACCAAACACCTCCACCCCATAAAGGAGAAGACAAGAAGCCAGCATCTGAAAGAAGGTTTGTTCTAGGAGATCTCTCAGTAAATGATGGTCAATATTCTTGATGACACAAAGAGGCTATAAGACACAAAGACTATAAGAGATGCAAGGACTCTCTAAAAGGTCAATATGAGATCAGTGTCATCTTCCTTAGGACTGCTCTGTAGGGACTGCAACTTGAAATCTTGGACTTCCAGGTAGTTAACTGAATTAGGAAACAGGTGAGGTGTGTACACCCAGGATTTGGGAGTGCTCTAAGACACCTCAGCATTAGGCCAACAGCATTTCTGATGGGGCTGTTGCAGGAGGTTAGTCCAGCAATGTGACAGCTTAGTAGCAACACTGTGTCAAGTTCTGAATCCAAGGTCAGGACTGTGATCCAAGGCCCAGGGGTATGGGAGAAGGCAAATCTTGGCAACCTATTACCCAAAGACTTCAGAGCAGAAGTTTCCAGACAGTACTGGAGACAGACTGTAGCCCCACTCCTAACCAAAAAGAGTGGGAGGAACTTCATCCTAGAAAAAAATCTTAATCCAAGAACTGAGACATTAGACATGAACAAATAGAAGAAAACCCATACTATAGCGAAGAAATATTATGCATTCAAAGAACCCTAAGGAAAAAAAACCCTAGACCTAGAGGAAAGAATTAACTAGAAAATAATTATAAGTATAACCTCAGAAAAAAACAATAAATTGAGAGCTGAAATAAAAGATTAAAAAGTTGGAATTAGAACACTTGGAAAGAAAATAAAGAACTTACAGAAAAAAGTGAACAATCTTACCCAAATAGTTTGCTCCCTGAAAAAAAAAAATATAATGGAGCAAACAAAACTCAGTGATTCAGTGAGACAATAAGAAATAGTAGAATGAAGTCTAAAGACCGAAAAATTGGAAGAAAAATGAAATATGTACTATCAAAAACAAACTATACAGAAGACAGTACAAGAAAAATAATTTTAAGATTATTAGACTCCATGAAAGACCATAACCAAACAAAACAAATCAGACACCACATTTCAAGAAATCACAAAAGAAAACTATCCAGAACTATTAGAGCCACAGGACAAAGGAAAAATAGAACGAATCTGAAAAGAACCTCAAATTAAGTAGAGCCAGAAATATCACCCAGAAACATATTCTGAAAAATCTAGAGTTTTCAAGTCAAAGAAAAAATACTGCAAACAACCAGGTGGAAATCAAGTACCATTGAACTCCTCAGGATCACACAAAGTGTATCAGCAAATGCTATAAAAAAAAGGATACCTTGGGAAATGATATATCAACAAACAAAATAAAAAGGCTTACAATCAAGATAATGCAACTTACAAAACTGAGTGTAATTCTGTGTGTGTGTGTGTGTGTGTGTGTGTGCACATGTGTGGCATGGGAGTGCTGGGGGAGCAATGTGCCTTTAATAGACTGAGAACTTTTAAGCATTCCTGTTGAGAAGACTTGGATGGGGTAGAATTTTTGAAGCATAAATACAGGACACAAGAGAAAGTTAGGCAATGATATTTGAGTAATCTGGAGGGGCTCAGCAATGATCAAATATTAATAAGGGGTAAAGAGACCATTGTCCCTTGAAAACTCCACTGATTTCAAGAGGCAAAGAGAGTAAAAAAAATACACAGTTGGGGTCTAGGTGAAGTTTTATTCCATTTTATTTAAAAGTAAAGAAAAAGGATGAAAAAGGGAATTACATTAGAGAAGAAATAGAGAAAAACAAGGAACTTATTATTTCTCATTACTGGGATAGATCAGAAGAACACACAACATGGAGTAAAGGATTGGAGGAAGCAGTATCTCAATAAGAAATGCATATTTGTGCAATGACCTAGAAAGAGGAAAGAGGCATAGAGGGCATTTAAAATTTTATTTTTTTTCATTAAATATTTCCCAATTACAAGTAAGAAATTTTAACATTCATTTTTTAAAAATTTAAGTTCCACATTTTCCCCTCCCTTTAACCCCTTCCATACTTTTGAGAAGGCAAACAATATATTAATTATATATGTGAATATACGTAAAACATTTTTCCATATTAGCTACATTGCAAAAGAAAACATTCACATAAAAACAAGAAAAAATAGGGAAAGTAAAAAAAAATATGCTTCAATCTACACTCAGAGTTCATCTCTCTTAGAAGTTAGATAGCATTTTTCATCCCAGGTCCTTTGGGATTATCTTGATCAAAAGAGCCAGTCTTATCCTAGTTAATCACTGTGCAATGTTGCTGTTACTGTGTACGATGTTTTCATGGTCCTGCTCACTTCCCTTTGCATCAGGTCATGCAAGTCTTCTCAGGTTTTTCTGAAATTATTGTGCTTGTTATTTTTTTTAACAGCACAATAGTATTCTTTTTTTCTGCATGTTCTGATAGAATCATCACTTTTATTATTTTTGTTTATTGGCATGGCCAATTGTGCTCATATTTTCCTGATAATAAACCAGCCCTGCATTTCTTGTATAAATCTAGCTTGATCATTGTATATAATCTTTGTGATATGTTGCTATAATCTTGTGGTCAACATTTATTTGAAACTTTAACATCAATATTTATTAGGAAAATTAGTAAACAGTTTTCTTTCTCTGTTTTTTGCTCTCCCTGGTTTAGATATCAAAAAGATATGTGTATAACAGAAGGAATTTTGTAGGACTCCTTTCTTTACCTGTTTTTTCTTTTTTATATAATTAATTTATTTGTTTTCAGTTTTCAACAATCACTTCCATAAATTTTAAATTTTCTACCCCTCCCTCTTCCCTCCTCCCCATGACGGCATGCAATCTGAAATGGGTTCTACATATACATTCTTATTAAACATATTTTCATAATAATCACGTTGCATAGAAAAATTAAAATGAGTGGGAGAAACCATGAGAAAAATCAAACCCAAACAAAACACCACAAAAGAGAAATTAGTCTGCTTCATTCTGACTCTATAGTTCTTTCTCTGGATGAGGATGGCATTTTGCATCGAGTCCTTGGGAAATGTTTTAGGTCCTTGCATTGCTGTGAAGGGCTAAGTTTAACAGATATGGTCCTCCCGCACTGTGACTGTTATTGTGTATAATGTTCTCCTGGTTCTGCTCACTTCACTTAGCATCAGTTTACATAAACGCTTCCAGGTTTTTCTGAAGCCCCCCTGTTCATCATTTCTTATAGCACATTAGTATTCTATCACAATCATATGCTACAACTTGTTCAGTCATTTCCCAATTGATGGGCATCTTCTCAATTTCCAATTCTTTGCCAACAAGAAAAGAGCTGCTATAAATATTTTTTCTACAAATGGGTCCATTTTAAGATGGATTTTTTAATTATCATTTAGCATGCAGTACTTCTTCAATAGCTGACATCATATGATTGACATCATATTTTAAAATGTCCAGGTATCTGTCTTTTCCCCCTTTGTTTTTCAATAACAAAATTGCTTATTGATCTGGTTGCAATCTCATCTCTATAAAACATTTTTAAGAGTGCACCAGGCATTCACTCTAGGAGGTCTTTCCAGAGTCCCCCATTTATTAACATTCTACCCAATCCCTGCTGAAATTATTTGACATTTATTTTGTATGTATTATTAAATTTATTTATTTGTGTCAATATTGTTTCCTTCTTCACTCTCCAGGACAATGGAAATGCCTTGAGGGGAGGGACTTTTCATTTTTCTACTGCCTGGCACATGGTAGATACCTAATCAATGATTTTTTAAACCTAATTTATTGAGATTCTGTGCAGATTATCATTGTCTGGGTTCCAGTCTCTTCTTCCTTTTCTTCCTCCTTCATTCAGATGGACAAGAGGGCTTGTTATACTTGGCCTAGCCTTTTCTTAAATACTTCTATGACTTTCCTACTTATGGCTAATTTCAAGGTAATATTGAAGTCTTTACTGCTCTGTGCACTTAGGTTTTGTTTGACCCTGAGTTGTAGGAGTAAGATATCTTCACAGCCCACTGATGCTGCACCATTTTGGGTATTTCCTCTCATCTCATCACCTAAATCTGTAAATATTTACAGAGCTTTTTGTTGTTCAGTTGTGTCCAACTCTTCAAGACCCCATTTGGGATTTTCTTGGCAAATACAATGGAGTGGTTTGCCATTTCTTTATCTGGCTGATTTTATAGATAAGGAACTGAGGTAAATAGGATTAAGTGACTTGCCCAAGGTCACACAAAACTGAGGCCAGTTTTTAACTCAGGTCTTCCTGACTCCAGGCACAGCACTCTATCCACTGTACCACCTAGCTGCTCTTACAGAGCTTTGAGTCCACCACTAAAATTTTACTCTGGAGCTATGGAAGAGATGCTTGCTTCTCCAAGGTTATGCTAGTGCAACACAAGCTCCCTGTCTGATAAATATTGCAGGATGGAGAATTGGAGTGAGTAAGACCTACAGAATCAGACTGTCCTTGAAAGGCTCTCAACTGAGCTAGTTCTAGGTCCTAATTTACTCATCATATTATCATAGTTAGGTCTCATTCTTCCTTCATTTTGACTTGACTAATTTCTAGAGAACTTTTGTAAATTAGTTCTGCCCCAAAGAAACTGAGAAGTTACTCAGTAAATATAGTAAGAAACCTGAAAATATGAAACCCACATACATTATCTCTTTAGGGAACTTAGATCTGCTCACTTAGATCTCTTTCTTTTTTTCTGAGACACTGGTTAAAGGTGAGAAGAGCTTGTGAAAAATTTACAGGTCAGTAAAAATATTTCCAGGCCTTATGTGTTGGAGAGTTTTTGCTTGTTTTCAGGGGCTGGGCGGTGCTTTAGTGAGAAGGTTATTTCTAATCTATCAGCAAGCCTGTTTTGAGAACTCTTGGAAGTAAATTTGGATTGTACTGTTCATTTTATGTGTCTTAAAAAAAACACCCTCTTTTTTAAAGGGTTTCATCCAGAAGGTGAGGTTTTTATGAGAAGTCTTTTTACAACATTGAAAAGCTATTAAGATTATCGATTCATTTTCCCCTTTTTACTTTCAGTTCACACGTATTCTTCCCAATTTGAATTTTTAAAACATCTCAACTGAAAGTTTAAAACTAGACGTTCTCCTTCAAAGCTTATTAAACTTTTGAACAAATCACCCTCCATGCTTCATGTAAAAGGAGTACTTGATGTTTACCTAACTTACAGAGATGCTTATTTTAATAGAGGAAATGATTGCCTCATGGGTCAGTTTACTTTACTTTCTGAAGTAAGAAAATCCATCAGGATGAAAAACTGATTCCAAGTCTTCTTAAGAAAAAAGAAATCTAATAGCTATTAGTGGTGCCTTGTGACCTGTTTACACAAAATAGAAACATGCTCCAGTCAAACTGCTTTGGCACCTGGAAGGAAAGGAAGATGGTCTTGCACCTGGTGGGGAGGGGCCACTCAGCAGCCTGATAAATGTTCATTAGTCTCTCACATCAGCTGGAGATGAGATTTCTGCTTCTCTATAAGGCTGAAATATGGAAATACACTGAAATTTCTCCCAAGTGTGACCCTAAAAAGATGATTATATTAATAAAGGTGCATTCACGTAGCATTTGAAGGTTTGCAAATTGCTTAACATGTGTCATCTCTTTTGAGTCTCCCAACAGCCCTGAGGTAGGTGTTGCAATCATCACCATTTTACAGATGAAGATGCTGAGAGAGAAGGTAAGTGACCTGGCTAGGGTCACACAGCTAGTAAGTGCTTAAGGCATTCATTGCCCTACCTAGCTGCCTCAGGTTGTCTCTGATCCCCAAAGGCAACTGGCACGGTCCCACGGCAGGACAAGGCCAGCAGTATGCATTTCTTCAACTCCAATAGGGCCCCAGTAGTCTCCGAACACCCTCTTCCACCTCCCAGTATTGGAATAAATGTCCGTCTTCCCTTAAGTCCAGTGTTCATTGTATCATTGAATGTGTTTGTTTTCTCATGGGTGCCTGAACCCTTGGGCAGTATTGTAAGACTAAAGAGGGATGATTTCAGATTATTCACCATGTTAGCTAGCTGCCTCTGGAGAGAGCATTGGGCTTCGAGTCAGGAAGATCTGAGTTCAAATTTGGCCTCAGACACTTACTATCACGTAATCAAGAAGGCCTCAGTTTCTTCAACTGTAAAATGGAGATAACAATAGCACCTACCTCCAAGATTGTTGTGAGGACCAAATGAAAAAAGCACTTACCATCATGCTTGGCATATAGTAACTGCTATATAAATTCATATTCCCTTCTCTCTTCCCTTCTCCAATACACTGAGAGCCTA
Source organism: Potorous gilbertii (assembly GCA_028658325.1). Classification (NCBI taxonomy): domain Eukaryota; kingdom Metazoa; phylum Chordata; class Mammalia; order Diprotodontia; family Potoroidae; genus Potorous; species Potorous gilbertii. The sequence goes on along the minus strand of CM053772.1, from coordinate 187,591,192 downwards.
CTGGAGAAAGAAGACCTATGTAGGAAGTCAGATTGATGGATGTAACAAGCCTCACAAGCCTCACCTGACCTACTCACCAATTTCCATTTTTCTTTTTGGAGAAGGCCCTAGATCTGTGATTTCACCGTGGCATAGGGAACACACAGTGAGGAAAGCCCATCTATCAATGCAGATATGTAACCTTTTTAATGCAATATATATAAAATACTTGTTTCTTAAAATTAATTTATTTTTAGTTTTCAACATTCACTTCCACAAGACTTTGAGTTACAAATTTCTCCCCATCTTTCCCCTCCCTTCACCCCAAGATAGCATGTATTCTGATTATCCCTTCTCCCCAATCTGCTCTCCCTTCTATCACTCCCCTACCCCTTCTTTTATCCCCGTTCCTTTTATTTTCCTGTAGGGCAAGATAGATTTCTATACCCCATTGCCTGTATATCTTATTTCTCAGTTGCATGTAAAAACAATTTCTAAAATTTGTTTTTAAAATTTTGAGTTCCACATTCTCTCCCTTCTTCCCTCCCTCCTCACCCTCATCGAGAAGGCAAGCAATTTGATATGGGTTATACATGTGTAGTCATGCAAAACACTTCCATAACAGTCGTAAACCCAACCTACAGTCTTAATGGCCTAAAACCTTAAGAGGTTAAGTGACTTGTCTCATATGTGACAGAAGTGGGTTTTGAACCTAGACTTTCCTAGGTTCATAGTCCATTCCACAGTCACCACATTGTCCAGATTTCCTGGGACGAGCCTAATTTGGGAAAATATCATTGACTTTGGACAATGAATCTACACAAAAGCTTCACTGTCCAATCCCGTGTCCTGATTTTTAGTTTAGAAAATATGGTAAACACAGTCATGGTGGACAGCCCAACTAATGAGCTTGACTCTATCTTTCCAGACTCCCTTGCATCTCATCCCTTCATTTACTCTTTGTTACCTGCACTTGCATTCTATATATGCCTTTGCACACACTGTTCTCTGTGCCTGTTATGTTCTCCCTCCTCAACTCTGCCTCCCCAGATCCACAAGTCAATTAAAGGCTAGCTCCTAGTAAAAAGGCCTTTCTCCTTCTCCCCAGTTGTGAGCACCTCCTCCTACCAAATAACTTTGCATTTTGTATTTACTCGTCCACATATAAGATGTTCTCTCTCCCCTGAGAGATTTCTCTGTTTGGCTTTAAAAGCTTTTCATAACAGGACTCCTGACTTTTCCAGTCTTCTTATACCTTACTTTCCTTTTTATACTCTGCAGTCTATTGGTCTTGCCCTCCTAGATCTTCCTCATACAAGATATTTTATCTCTAGACTCCATACATTTTCACTGACTGTGCTGCATGCCTGAGATGCCTGTCCTCCTCATCTCTTCCTCTTAAATTCCCTGGCTTCCTTCAGGTCCAAGCTAAAATCTCACCTTCTATAACCTAGTCACACAAAATCTTAAATTGTATTATAAAACAGCAAGCATCAAAACTTCTTGCTATTGGCTAAAAAATAGAGTGGTAGAACAGTGAAATAGGTTAGGTACACAAGGCACAGTAGTCAATGACTATAGTAATCTACTATTTGATAAACCCAAAGACCCCAGCTTCTGGGATAAGAACTCACTATTCGAAAGAAACTACTGAAAAAACTGGTAAACAATATGGCAGAAACTGGGCATAGTCCAACATCTTACACCATATACCAAAATAAAGTCAAAATGGATATACTATTTAGATATAAAGGTTGATATTATGAGCAAAATGGGAGAGTAAGGAATACTTTATCTATAAGATTTATGGAGAACAGAAGAATTTATGACCAAACAAAAGAAAAAGAACATGCTGAAATGCAAAATGGATAATTTTGATTACATTACATTGAAAAGTTTTTGAACAAACAAAAGACAATGCAACCATGATTAGGAGGGAAAGAATTTTTATAATCAGTGTCTCTGATAAAGGCCTCATTTCTAAAACATATAGAGAACCAAGTCGAATTTAGGAGAATACAGGTCATTCCCCAATTGAAAAATGGTCAAAGGATATGAACAGGCAGTTTTCAGATGAAGAAATTAAAGTTATCTATAATCATATGAGAAAATTCTCTAAATCACTGTTGATTAGAGAAATGCAAATGAAAATAACTCTTAGGTTCCATATCACACCTATCAGATTGGCTAACATGACAAAACAGGAAAATTATAAATACTGGAGAAGATGTGGGAAAATTGGAACACTGTTGGTCGAGTTGTGACCTGATCTCACCATTCTGGAGAGCAATTTGAAGCTATGTCCAAAGGGCTATAAAAATGTGTATACCCTTTGATTCAGCAATACTACTTCCTGGATTGTATCCCAAAGATATCATGCAAATGGGAAAAGGAACCACACGTACAAAAATATTTATAGCAGCTCTTTGAGATGTGGCAAAAAATTGGAAATTGAGGGGGCACCCATCAATTGGGGAATGACCAAACAAGTTATAGTATATGAGGATAATGGAATACTCTTATGCCATAAGAAATGATGAGCAGGCAGACTTTGGAAAAACCTGGAAAGATTTATATGAACTGATGCTGATTGAAGTGAGCAGAAGCAAGAAAACATTGTACATAGTAACAATGTAACATTGTACACAGTTACAGCCACATTGTGTGATGATGACAGACTTAGCTCTTCTCAGCAATGCAAGGATCTAAAACAACTTCAAAAGACTCATGATGGAAAATGCTGTCCACATCCAGAGAAAGAATTATGGAATCTGAATACAGATTGAAGCAAATTATTTGCTCTCTCTTTTGTTTTGTTTTTTCTTTCTCATGATTCCTCCCATTCATTCTAATTCTTCTTTACAACATGACTAATGTGCAAATATGTTTAATAAGAATGTAAATGTAGAGTCTTTATCAGATTGCATACTGTCTTGGGGAGGGGAAAGAGAAGAGGGACAAAGAAAATTTAAAACTTGAAAGTTTATGGAAGTCAATGTTAAAAACTAAAAATAAATAAATATGTTTTTTAAAAATCCCACCTTCTAAAAGAAATTTTTCTAGACTCTCCTTAATGTTGCAGTTTTCTCTCTGAGATTATCTTTAATTTATTTATTTTTTTATATATGTTATCTCTCATATTAGTCTATGAGTTCCTTGAGAGCAGGGACTGTCTTTTGCCTTTCTATATATCCTCAGCACTTAGCACAGAAACTAAAACAATATATGCTTAACAAATGCTTATTGATTTGACTTGACAAGAATGTAAGTTCCTTGAGATCAAGTATTGTTTTCATTTTCATTTCATGTTTCCCCATTTCCCCAACACCAAGCAAAATGTTGGCATGACTTACGTACTTAAAAAATGCTTGTTGAATGGAACAGTCAATGAGGGGAACAATATCCTCCTCTTCCTCCTCTCTCCTCCAACCAAACACCCTCTTGCCTCAATCTACCTCAGATTTTTATCTGTAACAAAGTGGACTTGGCTGGAAATCTAGAGGAAATTATCACTGAATCTCACATCTGTGTATTTGTAGAGAGATTCTCATACCACTGTACTCAAGTCTCTAAGCATTTTTGTGCTCCACTAAAGTATTATTCCAATGGTATGGAGAGGATCCTCTGTCCTCCAAGGCTATATCAGTGGTGAGGGAAGGAGCAACTCTGGTAGGTCTGATCCAATTGGAGAGATTGTTATCTGTTGTCCAAGGACCAAGTCAGTTAAGTTCAATAAGACATTACCAGAGGGCTACAGACTTAGGAATGAATGTTTTGGTGCCAAAGCAGTTCTTGAACCCACCTCTCAAGGTATAGAGGGGATAGTGATGAAGTAACCACTTGGAAGAAATCGCCAACCCTTGAAGTACTATTTCTTATTTCTTTTTTTTACTCTTCCTGAGACTTAGGTGGCTATGTAGTAGGAGATAGTACAGACTGTCTCCATGGTTTCCCTGGGATTTATCTCTCCCAGAAAAACTTTGCTCATTGTAAGAGGAGAAGGAAATTAGAGGCTTAATTAGATTGCCTCTGAAGTCCCAGCCTTCTCTAGATCTATCATCCCAGGATAACTCAGATTGTTCTTCCAAACAAAATACAATGCCAATACTGATACTGTTTCTTTGTTAGAAATAAGTTATCAGTTCAGAGATCCTCCTGCAATCTTCCTCAGCAACAGATTTCAGTTCCACAATAATGTTATTAAAACATAGTTAAGTTAAGGACATTCTCAACATTCCCAGGAAACTAGTCTCTAGATCTCATGAAAATCATGTATGTCTGATCATGATTTAGGATAAGTCTGTGAAAATTACTTCGTGTGTTTCTGATTTTTATCTTACACTATGAAACAAATACCTCTAGATACCTACACACTCACAAGGACTCATATTCAGAGTTCTTTGCATGGAAAGCCCACCCAAGCTGTCAAAATTCACAAACTCAAAAGAAATTACCAGAAATTCATTCTCCTTTCTCAGTCATGATTCAATCCATTGGGCATGACCATTTGCCACAACATCCTTTTAAGTTGGAAAGCATAACTCTTAGCAGGACAGAATGAGAGAAGCAAATTTCTCTGGCAGTAGATTGAGATGACTGTGTAGTTTATTCACCCTCCTCCAAAAGATTTAAAAAAGCAACAAAATACCCTTAGGAAATGAACTTCTTAAAACAGGAAGGCTGCATTCCTGGGACAAGATAGCAGAAATATTTTTGCCCCCTCCCCCAAGACATGATGCACTAGTTAGTCAGACATTTCCAGGCATTTGTGCTTTAGGGAGAAAGAATCTGACTGGAATTGTTTGAGAAACTGCTCCAAAAAGGGACATGTGCTATGTGCTCCACCATGGAAGTTCTAGTATGAAATGCATTCATGGAAACAAAGGCACTTCCCATTTTTTGTGAGTTCTTCTGTGACTGGGAAGCTTTCTATCAATTAGGTAAAGTATGGGGAACTATGGAGGGGAGCAATTACTAGCAATTTTGGCAGCTGGGGCAAGAAACATGGAATGTTATCTTAAATCAACATTTTAAAGACAAATTCAGTTGGGAAGGAGAAGTCCCAGTGTGGGGGATGGGGAGGGAGAGTTTGTGTGGTGAAAAAATGGAAAGGACTAATCTAGGGAGAAACTCACTTGAGGCCCCTCGGATACCGCTGCCAAAGGAGCCCAACTGATTCCTTCAAGGCTCACCTGAGAGGGATGGGCAGCGAGGAGGTGCAATGGATAGCGCACCAGTGCAGGAGTCAGGAGGACCTGAGTTCAAATTTCACCTCAGACACTTGACACTGAGTCCTAACTAAAGGTAAACCTTTAAACCTCCCTAAGATTCTCCTGTACTACTCACCACAGTGGTTCTTCCATTTTTATCCCTCTTCAAACCTTCCACAGCTCTCCCTTCCTATTTCCTTACTGCTGAGAACCTTGTGCTATATTTCACTGAAAAAATGGAGGCCATTTATCAAGAGCTCTCTCTTCACTCCTCTTTCGCATCTCATCTCGTCTCATCAGGGCAACTAGGTGGAGCGGTGGATAGAGCAAAGTCAAATGCAAGTTATGTCATTATTTCTCTGATAGCATGGTCTTCTCCAGCAATGAAGGATGAACACATACATCTCATCTCATCTCATCTCATCTCATCTCATCTCTGGATGTGGATAGCATTTTGACTCAAGACCTTTGGGAATGTTTTAGGTCCTTGCATTGATGTGAAAGGCTGTCTATCAGAAACAGTCCTTGCACACTGTGACTTTTATTGTGTACAATGTTCTCCTGGTTCTTCTCCTTTCACTCAGCATCAGTTCATAGAAGCACTACCAGACCTCTCTGAAGTCCTCCTGTTCATCATTTCTTATAGCATAATAGAATTCTATTACCTTCATATACCACAACTTGTTCAGTCATTCCCCAATTGAGGGGCATCCTCTGGATTTCTAGTTCTTGGTCACCACAAAGAGAGCTATTATAAATATTTTTGTACATGTGGGACCTTTTCCCATTTTTATGAGCTTTTTGGGATAGTCTTAGAAGCAATATTGCTGGGTCAAAGGGTATGCACATATTTGTAGCCCTTTGGGCATAGTTCCTAATTGCTCTCCAGAATGGTTGGATGAGGTCACAGCTCCACCTTTAGTGGAATTAGCATTGAATCAGTGTTCCAACTCTCCCACATCTTCTCCAACATTTATCATCTTCCTGCTTTGTCATGTTAGCCAATCCAACAGGTGTGATGTGGTAACTCAGAGTTGTTTTGATTTGCATCTCTCTAGTCAATAGTGATTTAGAGCATTTTTTCATGACTATAAATAGCTTTAATTTCTTCCTCTGAAAACCGCCTGTTCTTATCCTTTAGCAAGGTAATTTTTAGCATTAATGTGCTTTCATGAAAAATAAAAATCTTAAGTAGTAAGCATAGTTAATTGAAATCTCTCTTCTTAAAAATACGATTTATTTGCAAAACAGTTTAATCATTGATGATGCTTTACCTGGAAAGTGAACCACTAAAAATCTATCTGCAGCCTGAAGAAGTTTAGCTTGCTTTAATTTTGGCCCCTCCATACTGCCAAGCTGTGCAGTTCTGCGCTATCCACTATAACACACAGTTCACATTTTAGTTGTTGTTCAATTGTCTCAGTCATGTCTAACTCTTGATGATGCCATTTGAGGCAAATCCTGGCAAAGATACCAGAGTGGTTTGCCATTTCCTTCTCCAGCGTATTTTATAGATAAGGAAACTGAGACAAACAGGGTTAAGTGACTTGCCTAGGGTCACACAGCTAGTAAGTGTCTGAGATTGGATTTGAACTCAAGTTTTCCTGACTCCAGGCCTGGCATTATATCCACTGCACCACATAACTGCCTCAGCTCACATTTACCTAGTACTTTAAGATTTGCAAAGCCTTCCCATCCACCTCCCCTGCTACAAATGTTGCAAGGTAGATAATATAGTACTGTTATCCCTATTTCACAGACGAAGAAACTGAAGGCCAGAAATGTAACTTGTCCAGGATCACATAGTTAGGAAGTCAGGATCTGCAATTAGGTTTTCTGAATCCACATTGAATGTACTCTCCCCTGCAACATGCTACTGGCAAAATATGATGAATAAGAAGTATCTTATATGTCTTTCTCTAGCCAGATTATAACTCTGGGAGGGTAAGTATGTAAAAGTGATAGACAAGTAGTAGGTGCTAAATAACTTCTATGTCTCTCATCCTCCGTTTCCCTACCCATAAAATGAGAGGGATAGACTAGATGATCTCTAAGGTACTTTCCAGTTCTAAATTCCTATGGTTCAATGACCCTGAGGATTGATTTCACAGCCTAAACTTAATGGAAAAACACACCATAACAATAAACATTAAAAGCTGCATAACTGTTCCTACCCTTTAACCTGTGATCCCATTCTTAGGCCTGTACCCTAAGGATATTATTAAAAGGAAAAAGAATAATCTGTAAAAAAAAAAAATTAACAGTGATTTTATTCATAGAAGCAAAGAAGTTGGAAACAAGCAGTTTTGGATTGAGAAATGATTGGACAAACTGTGAAATCCCAATGCAATGAAGTATCACTGCTCCATAGCAATCACAAATATAAGAAATTCAGAGAAATAGGGGAAGACAGCATGAAGAAAGCAGAATCGGAAAAGTATATACAGCAACTACAAGTACGTATAAAACTCCTATAATCCCAATGTTAATAGCAACACAATCCAGAAAAAACTGTATAGAAGATAAAGAGATAAAGAGATGACATGGAAGCAAACAGGATGTTATTAATTTAGGAAAGATAACAAACTTTTTTTTAACAATTTGAAAATGGCTTGAAACTTAGGGTTTTATGTATGATCAATTTTCAATATTGAAAACAAACAAATATTTATTTAATATTTGTTTTTTTCTTGATAGTTACTAAGTTTAGGATGAAAAGACAGAAAAAAAGGGGGAAGTAAAAAAAGAAAGGGAAAGAAGAAAGGAATGAGAAATTGAGAGGAGGGGATGAGTGGAAAGGAGGGAGAAAAGGAGGAAACAGGAAAAGAGGAAGGAATAAGAAGAAAGGAGGAAAACTCACCACAGGGGAATAACCTGATGCAGAAGTATCAGGCATTCTAGGCAAGACCACCTCCTTTCCTCCAGAGGGAGATAGGAAGGCAGGGAAAGACACAATTAAAGTAACTGGCAAATCTATAGATTTAACCACAGAGCTCCAAAACAATTTTCCTAATGTGTGTGTATGTCTTTTTCTAACTTAGTCATGATTTCTGTGTTCAAAAATGCCTGAGGTTTGCTTCTCCCAAGTGGATATTAAATGGATAAAAGCCACCAGCTCATTTCATTTACTCCTCATTATAAAACAGAGTAATCTCCAATGCTAAGAGCCTCTCTCGGGTCAATGTGCAGTTCTGGCAGAGCTGAGCAGCAACTGGCTGGACCTCACAACCAACACAGGTCCCAAATTAGGATAAAAGAAACCTGTGTAGCTATATCACAGACTTACATCTCTTCCTTATAGTCTTGATTTTGACATCAATAAATTGTAACTAAGTAGATTCCCTGTGATCATGAGTTGTTTTCAGGGATGTGCTGGTAAATGTTTAACAACTGACTCTCCAAAAGAAAAAAAGTGGGCATATCTTTAAGCTTACTCAGCTTTATAAACATTTTCTCCATTACATTCTTAAATCCAGGTATCAGTGAAACAATAAATCTAGTCCTGATTTGTAACATTTGCCAATTTTCAAGGTGTAAATGTTCACTCTAAAAATTTAATAATCAGGTCTCAAGAGCCAGTTCAAATTGGCTTCAGCAAAATCTGATTGTTTCTCTTTTCTCTAAATTCAAGTGAAGTTACAGGTGAGAAGTACTGGGCACTCTTTCTAATCAGAGATAATGGAGAAAAGAAAACAGTAGAGAGTCCCTTCCTCTTCTTCATTATAAATCTCTTCTAAGTTAATATCCTAGGCTAGGGGCACAAGGCTTTGAAGACAGCAGTAGGTAACTAAGGGCAAAGTCTCAGTCAGTCAACAGCATCAAATTCCCTAACCTTGAGACATTATATACTTCAAGCAGTAGTGAGATGGGAGGGACTGAAAGAGACTCATGAAAAAAAGGAAAGAAAAGAAAGAAAACCCCACAATCTAGTTGGATGGAGAGGGTTATGTGCAGGGGTGCTGAGGATTTGAAACCATGGAATGGAGCAAATTATCTCTCACAGAAGAGGCAAGCAGGAGACTTTTTAGCGGAGGGGAAAAGAGGGGAGCTGAGAGAGAAACATGAAGTTTACTGTCATCATATTTGACCAAGGAAGGAATAAAATGCATACTCATTTTAGTATGAAAACCTATCTTACAA
>CM053772.1:187565051-187581363 GCA_028658325.1 Potorous gilbertii | reverse complement strand
GTGATATGGGTAATTAGAATGCTCAGTGTATTGGGGAGGGGGAGGGGACAAATGGGGAGAAAATGTGGAACCCAAAATTTTGTGAAAATGAATGTAAAAAGTTAAATAAATAAATTTATTTAATAAAAAAAAAAAGAGGATTTGAAACCACAAGTGTGTCGTTAAGGGTCATGACTCATTAGTTGCACTGCCATACCTTGCATCATTTTTTCCACTGGAGAACAGAGAAACTGAGCAGCCAAGAAGTTTTGGAGGCTGATCTTTATGCATGTTTCATATGCTCTCTCTACTTTTCCCCATTCTTCGACTTTTGCCTTTTCTTACATTCTTCATATATGAGCTTTTGTGAATTTCTGAACTACTAATCAACAATTTACCCTCAAGTGATGGGGAAAACCCTGTAAGAGACCCAACTCCAGAGCTTCCTATGTGCCTCACCAGAGCTTTGTCAGCACTTCTAGCAAATGATTCTGAGTCAGTGTTACTTTTAGAAGCACGAGGTTCCAGAATGAAGCTAGTTGAGGACTGTAGGGTGTGACAATCTTGCTGCCTGTTTCCATAGGTGCAGTAAAATGGAGCTACTCCTTCTTTCACTCAATAGAGGGTTTGGATTTTTCAGTGGCCTAACCATGGATGAGGATTGGCCTTGCTCTTACACCCCAGAGGATACAATGACCAAAGTAAATGTAACTCCCCATTTCTCTGCATGGCTCTGTAACCAAGGAGGTATTGGGGAGCATGGTCAAGACACATGGACCAGAACATGAAAAAGAAACATTTATTCTATTATCTTTCACGTCAAGTTGATTGTCAATGGCATTTCTAAGTAAGATCAGTTTCCAATCCTACAATGGCCCATCTATTTTTTAGATTCAAAGACATAGTTACATCACACTGACCAGGATGTCAACACAATAAAAAGTATTTTCAGAATTCAATTGGCCGGTGTTTTAGGGTTCCTGGCAGGCCTTCATGGCTATTGTAGTAGTATCAGGACACATTCAATATCTCACCCTGGCTGGTATTTCACAACTTAGCTATTGGCTCCTCCAACTCCCCTCCCCCATAACATGGATTTCAAAGCAGTTGTCCCTATCGTTACTACTCAAGAAATGGATCTCTAATGGTAAAATTCTAGATTCTTGGGACCCTAGTTAGGAGAAATGTATGGGGCAGGGGTACTTTCTTAGCACCACTACAGCAATATTGTGTCTGTCGTGCCCACCTATTTCATTTACTCACAAAATCTTCTGTGAACAGGAGAAAGGGTTCTCCTCTGCCAATGGTCTGTGTATCTTGACTATGGAGGTGATAACTAGAAATACCTTGGTCTTCTCCAAGAAAGATGCATTGAGCATAAGCCTAAAGGAAAAAGACTGGCTAGTATATTAAAGTCAAAGTTAAATGAGAATACTACCACAAGAGCAATTAAAACCTATGGAACATCAGTTTCAATATATTTACAGGACAACATGATTGGTGACAGTGAATCTAAAAGACTTCAAAACATACTGTTAATGAAGCATGAGGCTCATAATCCCGAGGCAATTATAGAAAAATAGACACTTCCTCAAGAAAAAAGAAGCAAGGAATTGATCGATGTTATTAGAGCAAATGATAAACAGGTTAAAATTTTACAGAAATATTTTTGGAACAAAGTCTTCACAAAGCAACAAAAAAGGCTGAAAATAGGTATATGCCAATGGATTTGTTGAATGTAACTCAAACTGATTTATCTGTGGATATGAAAAGTTAAAGTCTGAGAGTGAAATCAAAAAGCACTTCATGGACAACATTCACATAAACCCAACCAACAATATATTGTCAAAGAACCAACAAAAAAAATAGAAATAGTAAGATTTATGATAGACATTCATCATCAGGTCACTGTCTCTGGAAATTACAAAATGATTATCTTTAAGGATACCAGACTGATACAGATTGTTCAATGAAATGGAAAAAAGTGGAAAGCACATCACTACAGGTTGCAAAAATGTAGCATCTACTAGATACCTAGAAAGGCATGATCACGTGGCTAGAATTAGACACCAGAAGCTTTCTGTCCTTTATAAATGGACAAACAACAGATCTCCATCCTGTATATACAAGCCTCAAAATACCCTTGAAAATTCAACAAATGAATTGTACTGGAATTGGATTATCATTAAGACAGAACTGTTACCCATAACCATTTGAAAATTAAATTGATCCATAAAAAAAGTTAAGAACAACGTTTTCAACAGATGCCACTGTACTGAATACTTTTAATCTTCAAACTACATGGAATGAAAAGCTTACAAAACATAGACTTAGCAGAAGAAACCATGTGAGAACAGAACAAGACACATGTTATCCCATCATCCTGTCTGCAACTGAAGTTGTTCCAAAGACATTTTCAATGATCTATAAAATCTATAAAAGAGTACATCCCCATACTCTCAATCAATAACAAACGCAATCATTTTATCTACCAGTTCCGTCGTCAGCAGGCCATTAAATATAATAAAAATAATATAAAAATAATGATGGGAGAGCAATTTGCCTTTGAACCTTTTTTATCGGATGAAATAAAAGCAATAATGAAATTAAAAGAAGAATAGAAGCTGTACATGCAATTTTGAATGCAAATATTATTTTCTTTTAAAATACAAACATCCCTAGAGAAGGCAATACACTATTTCTGTAAGGTTTCCCTTTCTTATAAGCCTGTGAAACAATTCCACTATATGGCAATGATCTGGCTATCTCCTTACCTTCAGTTATGAAAGTCTCAGTGATGGGCTGAGACAATGAACAATTCTAGGGGAAACTGGGAGAAAGCATGCCAGATTCACAAAAGCAACAGGGAGAAATGCCCACCTTTTCCTATACTGCAGGACTGTTCTTGGAACCCCTGCATTTCCTGAGCCTGAAGCACCATGTGGATCACACACAAGTCAGATTAATGACTTAATTGCCCCCTCTCCACTCATACATTCATAACTCTATTTCATTCCCTCCGGGACAGCTACGTGGTGCAGTGGATAGAGCACCAGTGCAGGAGTCAGGAGAACTTGAGTTCAAATCTCACTTCGGATACTTGACACTTACTAGCTGTGTGACCTTGGGCAAGTCACTTAACCTCAATTGCCTCATGATGTGTCATCTCCAGTCATCCTGAGGAATATCTTGTCACTGGATTCAGATGGCTCTGGAGGAGAAGTGAGGCTGATGACCTGCACAGCCCTCCCTCACTCAGAGCAAAGTCAAGTGCAAGTCATGTCATTATTTCTCTGATGGCATGGTCTTCTTCAGCAACAAAGGATGAACACACACATTCCAACTCATCCTCCACTCAGTTGCTAAGGTGATTTACTTACTGAACTGGTAAGGTGATTTTTCTAAATTGTTGGTCTATGTCATCCCCTGCTCAAGGTTCTCTTATTGGCTTCAATTACCTCCAGCATCAAATACGAACTTCTCTGGGATTTAAACTTCTTTGCAACATGGACTCTTCCTATTTTCCAATCTTCTTTAATTCACTCTACAACCCAGCTACACTTGGCCTTCTTTCAGTTCCTTGAACATGACACTCTATGTCCCATTCCCATGCCTTTTCACTGGTTTCCTCCATGCTTGGAAGGTTCCGCCCCCTCACCTCCTCTTAGTTTCTATAATTTCCTTTAAGATTCAAATCAAAGTCAGCTTTCTGCAGGAGACCTTTCCCAGGTCCCTACAGCCGCTAATTACTATCCACCTTCTCTTTCTCTCTCTCTCCTCATGAATGTGTGTGTGTAAATACTATTTACCTAGTTATTTACATATTGCTCCCATTGGAATGTATCCTCATGAGGACAGGGACTAGGGTTTCTTTTTTATTTTTTGTTACTTTACATCCCTGGAATTTAGTGTCGTACCTATCGCACACTAAGCCTGAACTTGTTGACTTACTGCTTGGAACTAATTTATCCTCTAGTTGACATAGCAAAAAAAAAAAGTGTCAAGTGTAAATCATAAATTGTGGTTTTGTGTGAAGGGTGACTGAAAGTATTCTTTGAATTTAAGGTAGCTTTCAGGAGGCCTTTGATTTGGGGGTGGGGTGCAGCAAAATGTCAGAATCACCTTAATGGGAATGTTTATCAGATTGTTTTCCTCCATCAGGGCAGTTTGAGACCAAGAAGAGGTAGAAGAGGAAGATGCAGCTGCTAAAGAGGAATGAGGAAGAGGGTGTAAAGAGTGGAAAGTCCAAGAAAAAGAGGGCATATTGTCTACACCATCATTTTGCCTAACACGGAACCCCATTGGGTTTCAGCAGCCCAGTTAATGAATCGTAATGGAACTCTCTCAACCTGGGAAGCCTCAGCACCCAAATCTTAGCCATCCTTCCCCTCCCTCCCCATCACTACCACCATTCTTTAGTTCCGATTTCTCCCTTCCATGGAGATAAGGAAGACTCAGGGCCTCTCCGTGTGTTTTACATCAAAGGCTGGTGAGGGGTTCTGACAGTCTGGACATCAGTGATGTAAATAAACCATTAATCATTCTGTCATTCTATCGAACCCACTCTTTCCAAAGGGCACGAACTCTCTCCAGGTCACTAATATAAACCACATCTTCCCTTGACCAATGGAGAATGAGAAGCGAGGGTTGGTGTCAGAGTCCTCTAAGCCTGGCTTACTCCCTGTCTGCATGGCACTCCATTACTTTCCTCTTAACAGTACAGGTCATTGTTGAGGTCCCCATAGATTGTAAATGGTCAATTAAAAGAGAAGTGGTTGAAATGAATATTAAAAATGAAGCCCCAGCTCTGGCAGCTGCTTCCATTACCTCCAAAATCTCTTGTCTCCATGTTAGCTACATTACTAAATGAAAATGAAGAGAGAGAGAGGGGCCATGAAGAAACATTAATGACTTTGCCATTGACCAGAACAATAGCTCTCTGGCCCATCCCAAAGTCTGAGTTCCAGGAATGGGAGCCCAGAGGAAAAAATGCATGTAATGCCATTCAAGCACAGACCCTTCTGCTTTATAAACTCTGCTCCCTGGCAGGATTATGGACTCTAGGAAACAATTTTCTGAATGGCCTATAGAGCTGGAAAGGTCATGGAGCCCTGCCTCCTGGATTTTCATAATAGAAGCCTGAGGCTAGAGAGGTAAAATCAGATGACCAAGGACACACAGGTAATAAAGAGTAGAACCAGAGTTCACACCCAGGCTCTCTGATTCCAAACCCATTTTAAACCAAACTCCATTATGTAGTGGGACACTCATTTATTAAATACAAAACACATTGGTAGCACGGTGCTGGGTGCTGTTGGACAGAAGAAAAATTAGATAGAAGACGTAGTTCCTGGTCTTCAAAGACCAAATAACAACAATAACAACCCTTTATTTAGCATTTCAACCGCGCTCTAAAGTTTGCAAAGTGCTTTACTTAGGTTAACTTCTTTTATTCTCACAGTAGCCCTGTGAGGGAGATGCTGCTATTGTCCTGATTTTACAGATAAGGAAACAAAGGCACAGATTAAATGACTTGCCCAGTGTCACTCAGCTAGGAAGTGTCAGAAGCAAGATTTGAACTCAGGTCTTTCTACTCTAAATCTCAAGTTGTGCCTTAAAATCTAGTAGAAAATATAACAGAAATATGAAAAGTACAATTAGAAAATATAAATAAGCTAAGGAAAAAACGGCACCAACTACACCTAAGTGCTGAGTAACAGATCATTCAACAAGGATTTATTATGTTGGTATTAGGTGCTAGGCACTGTGCTAGATTCTGGGAATATAAAGACCAAAATGAAATCATTTCCACCTTCAGGAAACTTGTATTCCTCTGAGGAGGTAGAAATGCAATGTGGAAATAGGAAAGCAAACACAAAGTAATTTCAGGAGGTGGAGAATATGAACAACAAGGGAGATCAGAAAAAGCTTTGTGCAGGAGGTGACACCTGATAGGAGTCCTGAAAGAAGCTAGGAGTTAGCAGAGCAACAGAGGAGGACAGAATGCATGGGCAACAGCCTGTGTGTAAAGGCACCAGGAAAGAAGATGGAGTTATTTACAATCAACAGAAAACAGTTCAATTTGGGTGCATAGAAGGAGTAATATGGAAAAAGTTGGCTGGAGCCAGATTGTTTAGGGATTTAAATATCAAAAGAAGGCATTTGTGTTTTATGATAGAACTAATGGAAAGCCACTGAAAATTCTTGAGCAGAGAAGTGATCTAGCCAGACTTGTAATTTAGGAAAAGTATTTTGGTAACAGTGTGGAGGACGTATTTACAAGGGAAGAGACTGGCAGCAGGGAGACTAATTAGGCAGTTTTTGCAATAATTTAAGTTAGGAGCAATGAGGGCTCAGACTGGAGCCTTGTGAACCGAGAGCAGGGATGGATAATGAGGAATGCTGTCGGGGTACAGTGCCAAAACTTTTCAATTTCCTGGACTGAAGGGCAGTGAGGAAGAATGAAATGACTGAAATTGCAAATCTAGTGATCAGAAGGCTGGCAATGCCCCAGTGGAAATAGGGAAGTTAGGAAGAGCAATGAGTATAGGGAAAAAGAAAAAGAGTTTTGTTTTAATGTGTTGAATTTGAGCTGCCTAAGGGAGAACATCCAGATGGAGAGAACCAGCAGGCAATTGGTGATAGATTTGGAAGTCATTTGCGTAAAATTGATTACTGAGTCTTTAGGAGCTGACCAGATCACTGAAAGAGAAGACAGAAAAAAAGCTCAAGCTAGAGCACTATATGTAACAGACAGGGGCAAGACATGGTTGATGATCAAGCAAAGGCACTCATTCATGAAGCAGTAGTAGGGAAGGTAGGGAGAGAAGCCACAACATGAAGCTCCTGAGAGAAGGATATCCAGGAGGACGAGGTTGTCAACAACATCAAAAACATGAGAGAGGGCAAAGAAGACGAGGACTGAGAAAAGGTCTTTACATTTAACAGCTAAGGGATTATTGTTCGTTTAGGAGAAAGCAATTTCATTGGATTGATGAAGTTGCAAGGTATTGAGAAGTATTGAGAAGGTGCAGAAGTTGGGACAATGAGATCTTGGCTTCTAGCTTAGTTATGAAAGAATGGGAAAATGGAGGACAGTGGCTCGAGAGGACCAAAGCTTTTTTTTTTTTTTTTAAGGATGGGAGCAATCTGGGAATATTTGTAAGCAGCTCGGAGGAAGCCACTGGGATAAGGAGAAACTGAAGACCAGAGAGGAGAATGATAAAAGGGACAGACCTATGGAGAAAAGGGTATGGGACCCAAAGATCAGGTCTGCAAGAAAAGAATCACATTTTTATCAGAGATAGGAGTCAAGTCAAATAGAATTGGGATTATATAAAAGTGTTTTAATATGTAGAATGGGGGATAGAGCTTGGAACACAAGATTTCTTCTTTTTTTTTTTTCAGGAAAGGAGGAGGAGAATTCCTCTCCTAAGAGGGAGAGGGTGGGCGATGGTATAGAAAATCTGAAGAGAGAAATAAGGATTTGAAACAACTCCTGGGGGAAAGAGGAGGGCTTGCATGTTGTGAAAGGCATCAAAGAAGAATAGAAAAATTGCTATAGAGCAGTAATGGACAAATTAAGATGATGAAACAAAAATTTCTATTGGAGTCAGTCAGCAGGTCTGTGTGATGCCCTCCAGTGTTGTTCAGTAGCATAGGAGTAGGAGCACAGAAGGCAAATATAATGGGGGAACACAGTAGGGTTAGACAAGGTGTGAATGGCAAGGACAAGGGAGAAAGGAAATCAAGGGTTGAAAATGTGTGTGTGTGTGTGTGTGTGTGTGTGTGTGTGTTTGTCCTTTGTTGCCAAAGAAGACCATGCCATCAGAGAAATAATGACATGACTTGCACTTGACTTTTGTTTTTGAGTGAGGGAGGGCTGTGTAGGTCACCAGCCTCACTTCTCCTCCAGAACCCTCTGAATCCAGTGACCAGATATTAATCAGGATGACTGGAGAAGACCGAGGCAATTAGGGTTAAGTGACTTGCTCAAGGTCACATAGCTAGTGTGTGTCTGAGGTGGAATTTGAACTCAGGTACTCCTGACTCCTGCACTGGTGCTCTATCCACTGTACCACCTAGCTGCCCCAGGGTTGAAAATGGTATATGGTTGAATTGGTCAATTGTAGGACCAAGGTCTCAAAGGTAGGAAAGAAGCTCCAGAAAAAAGGAGTTGAATTTGATGTATTAGAGGGGTGGAAACATGAGAAGCAGTGAAAAGTGAAAGGAATAGGTTTAGGAGTAAGGTAGAGAAAGGAATGGAAGGATAAGAGACTGTTGTCAGAAGGAAGTTTCAGAATTGTAGATCATGGAGGCAGAGAAGCTATAATTGATGAGATAAAGGATATAAACATTTCTGCCTATGGCAAAGGTGGAGTAAAGGTATGGGCTATTGGATCTGGAGTAGACTGATGAACTTCAAAGCCAAATTGTTTGAAGGACCCTTGATAAATTATAGCCCTCAAGTAGGAGAGAAGGGGTTGGGCAGAGAGGAAGACTGTACAATAGGTCAGCTGATGAGTTCTTCAGAAAAAAGAATTACCTGGGAGAGTAGTAGAAAACCTCAAGCAACATTTGGAAAAGGTGATATGACTGGACAGAGGAAACTTTGAAAGAGAAAGAAGTCACTAAATAATGGCATCCTGAGAGCAGCACCCAGTACTGGAGAAAATGTCCAGGGATGCATTGTCTATTTTTCATATTCAGGCTTCTGTGAGTGGAAGTAGATATAAAGTGCACGATATAAAGAGATCTAGGACCATAGGAAATTCATCAATGGCAGCATTTATTTCAAAGCTCTACCACCTTCAGTGCCATGCTTGATATCTCCCTCTCATCCACCCTTCTATACACAATCTGTGGCCACCTCCTAGCATTTCTACCTTCACAACTTCTTATATATGCTGTTCTCTCCACTTACATTGCCACTACTTTGATGCAGGACTCATTACCTCATACCTAGACTATTGCAACAGCTTTCTGTTTGGCCTCCCTGCCTCAAGTCCCTCAAGCCTCTACTTCATCCTTCACTCAACTGTGCCAAAGTCTGTCCTAAAATACAGGTCTCATCATGTCACCTCCCTACTCAATAAACTCCATTGGCTTCCTATAACCAAACAGAAATTCCTGTTTGGTTTTTAAAGCGTCATGGCCCTTTTCACCTTTCCAGTCTTCTTACACTTTTCTCCCCACCATACACTCTATAATCCAAGATATACTACTTTACGTGCTGTTCCTCCTAACCCACACAGCCTCTTCATCTGATTTAGAAACAGATTATTTGGCTAGAGACTGGAAACATGGACACTGAGATCTGGGAGCAAATACAGGTAACAAATAAGAAGACAGATCAAAAACTCTGGGGACCAGAAGTTACCAAGACATGGTTAGGAACAAAGGAGAGAGTTGTCAGGTTGTTGAGTTAAATATCAGGAACACTGAAGGTCCCGGGGATAGTCAGGCTTACACAATGGAAAGGAGCTGGCCTAGGAAGGCAGGTCACCAACAAAGATTGCTTGGGAATTTTTATCAAATATCTTTCTATACCTTAATCTTCCAGCTGGATCCCAGATAAATCCTTGTTTACTCATCCCATCTATATCCCCTTAGAATTCTGATAGATTGATGAGAGAGGAGGTACAGATCTTTCCAGGATCCTAAAATAATACTGCTGGGCTGGTCCAGCAAAATATTGCATATAAACTCTATTTGGAGCTAAACAGAGATCACCCATCCCCAAACCTAGTTCAATAAATCTCACGGCCTCTCCAGAAACTGTATTCTGTTTAGTAATCTAGCTCTTGGAAAGGTAATACATATGTGCTGGCTCAAATGGGAAAACTGTTTGACAGGTCTGATAAAAACCTATTTGTCATTTTCCCTTAGCTTTCTGGAGTGCTGACAGAGCTCTGAACTGCAAAAGGACTTCCAGCTGAAGTTTGGAAGAACTGAGAGCCAAAATAAAATCTGGGTTATAATTACCTACAAAGTGAAATTTGATGGTTATTTTCCAAGAAAACAAAATGAAAAATGTCACATGTGGGAGAATATCATACATGTAAGGACAATACAAAATTAACATGCCTTTCCTGTTTTCCCATGTGCAATGACCAGCAAATCAATGTGCTTCCTAATCTTTTTGGTCATAACTTTACTTCCTTGAAAACAAGGGTATGCACATTAAATTCATCAATGACAATCAATTTTGACCAATATGTAGAGAACCAGCATGCTATGGAAGATAGAGTATTGGCCTTGGAGTCAAAATACCTGGTTTTAGAACCATTGCTTACTTCTACCAACCATGTGACTCCCAGAAAGCCACTCAATCTCTCTGCCTCAATTTCTTCATCTTTAAATGAGGCCAGTGATCCTTGTACTACCTACCTCAGTAGAGCTAGTCCAAGGTTAAAAACCCTGGAGACAGGAGCCAAGTCAAACAGAACCAGGGATTATATCTTAGTAGTTCTAGTCCAAGGTTTTTAACTTTTTCTGTGTCCTGGAGACTTTTAACAATTTGGGCTCAAGATAACCAACCTTCCTTCCCCTTCTGGCTCTGCTTGTCCCTACCCCATCACTTTTCAGTCCATTTTTGAGTGACCCGCCCCTCATTAGACTGAAGTTCCATGAAGTCACTGCCTGCCTTTCTTTTTTCTTATTATTTGTATCTCCAGTGTTTCACACAATGCCTGACCCATAAGTGCTTGATATACCCTTGCCATCTGGCTCCTCAGAATGATGTTTTAAAGTGCAGAATACATGATAAATGGAAGTCAATTTTTTAAAAATATTGTTACCAAAACATTTTTTTAAAAAAATTCGTGGTTCCTAGGTCAGGAACCTTTGGTTTAATCCAATCAGGACATGTCATATATGGAGTGGGTCCTGGAGACATTAACTCCTGCAAGGTCACGTGGATAGGAGGTAGCAGAGGTGACCACTCAATCGTCTAGCATTTATTAAATACCTACTGTGCAGCAAGCACTTTGTTAAGTGCTAGAGACTCAAGGAAAGGGAGAACGCCAAACAATCCCAGCTCCCAAGAAGCTCACAATCTAGTAAGATAGACAACATGCAAACAACCATGTACAAACAAGAAATACACAGCCTAAACTGGGGATGGTCTCAGAAGGAAGGCAGTAAGAATCCAGGTCTTTTAATGCCCAAACTAAGGCTTATTTTACTAAAGCCACACTGCTTCCCATCAAGGTCTGCATTTGTCACTTATCATCTATGTGATCTTGGGACTGGATTTCCTCCTCTATATAATGAAGATAATGATACTTTCTCTGACAATTGTGAGGTTCAAATGAGAGAATTTATGAGAATATTTTATAAACTCTTGAGCCCCCTGAAGATGTAACTAATTGTTAAGTCATTAGGTATAAGGATAAGAAAAGAATTAAGCTTTCAGCAGAAAGTCCTCCCTACTGGGCCACTATGATTGGGTTAATTGCAGTCAAAGTATAGTCCAGAGTCAAGAACATGACTGTGAGACTCTCAAGTAAAGAGCAATCTGGAATCAGGGTCATGGTACCAGGCTATGGGAGGTCAAAACACAAAAGCACCAGAGAATTGAGGCAAGGGAGTTGAAGATGTGTCTAAGTTCAAGACTCGTAGATTAGAATGGGTTGGAATGGAGGGGACAGATAACCAGGAAGGAGAGAAGATTCTGTGCCACATAATGATGGTTGCACCCTCTTTTTAGTGGTGATTTGCTCTTACGGCGCTGCATTTTTCTGTCTGTAGCACCACCCTTTGATTACAGTGAATGACAGAACCACTTCTTTTCATGAGAGCCAACCAGCTCCCTCCAACGGGAAGAGTATCGAGGGTTAGGGTCAGAAAGGAAAGGGCCCATCTCTTGGAGCTTCATTATATTAGAGAAAATTTAACTCCTTGCCTTCCTCGTATGAAGTAGGATTGCAGGACTAGCATGGAACCAGTCAGTAGTATGGGCATGCAACCCCTTGTCACGGTCTTTTCCAATTTAGGACCTTTGGGGGTACTACAATCTCAGATGGCAACATTTTGTCATTTGGGGTGGGGACATAGTGGCATCAGGTCAAGGTGGTTAACTGAAAAGCTACATCTTTCCTTTTGGGGTAGAGAAAGAAATAAAGGGACTATTATGTCTTTTCTATGTGTATAAACAAAGGAAGAAAATGGGCCAGAATTGAAGCTGTCGGTATTATTATACTGAAGAGCTTCTTTCCAATGCATCAGAAGCCCCCTGAATGGGAAAGATTGTGGGGGCTGGGAGTTCATTTGTTCTTTTAATTTGACTTCGGCGAGTGCCCTCACTGTTTATTGTTCATATTATTCTTTGTGTAAAGGGCAATAAACTGCTGGGGGTTACATGCAAAGTCAGGTTTTATTGGCTTAACACAAAAGCCGTTAGAATCTCCTTTCATGTGGTTACCGTCAGTAATACAGTTATTCTGGTACATGTTAGGATAAAGGTAGTTAATCATGTGTGGATACAGTATCCAAGTGCCATGAGTTTGACCACTGAAAACTGAATTAAAGTGAGGGCTAAAGTCCTCAGAGAATTCTTAATGTTTCTGATAAAAGGAAAGACATTGTATCACTACTAGCTGTTGTCTAAACTCAGTAAGTCAATCTCCCACCTCTGTGCATTTGCACAGATAGTCCTTCCTGCTTGGAACACACTCCCTTTTCTTATCTACCTCTCAGCATCCCTTCCACCATCGAAACCTTTCTTGATCCCTTTAACATGTTTTCCCTCTCCTCAAATTTTCTTAGATCATTGTCTAAACTGAATTGGTTACTTATCAACCTTGACCTTGGCTAAATTTTCCCATCCCTGCACCCACACTGCAGAGATTTTTCTCATTCTTTTTACCAGTGTCTTGACAGTAAAGACCATCTTTTATCTTTCTTTGTAACTCCAGCACTTAGCTTAGCACAGTGACTACACACAGGAGGCACTTAATAAATGCTTGCTGACTGATCTGTTGAATTGAAACCCCATAAACTATTATCAAATTTTGTCTCAGTATTTGACCCTGACCTCTTCTGTTGGTGACTCATCACTAGCATGACGTTATCCAAAAAGGATTTTTGTTTTGTTTTGTTTATTGCTTATTAGAATATATACCACAGTCTAGTCCTTCATTCCCTACAAACTCCATGACCCTGCAGGCCCACCAAAATAGGGCAACCATTCCTATCCAGGTCTATCCATATCCCTCTAGGGATAGCTCATGTTGTTTCAATTGAAGACACTGTCTTAAAACATTTTGACTCTCTAGCTACCTCTAACACTGCCCCAATCCCATCTCTGAATTGTGTGTGCAGTTGTAATTGGTAACTTCACTCCCTCACTGTCTCTTATATTAATGATTTCTTGGCCTATACCGAGAGACAAATGACTCTCCATAGCTCTGATCTAAAATTCGATGCCTATATCCTAACTCATGCGTCAACCTCAGTGACTCATATAAGACCCTGGCCAGCCAGTGACTGATTTCTGTTTGGCCCTCATGCTTAAATTGTGCCTGATGGCTGTCAGCTACAGGTTGAACTGGTTCACTGTGCATATGCACAGGCCCCAAGTGGAAATGAGGGGAAGTGATTTCTTACAGCTGCCCTACATGTGTTACAGCTGAAGTTGCCATCTTAGTTAGTAAAGGACTATCTCAGCATTGTTCATTTCAAGCTAATTCCTAAATGGAAAGAAGATTTTTCCTCTCTATTTGAGGAAGGCAAAATTAAGTTTGGAATTTACTTTCTTACCCTGGGACTCTCAGACTTGCATAATGCCAAGTGTTAGATTCCAAAGTCACAGGAAAGGAATTGCTTTGGTAGAAATTTTCTTTGAAATCTCTGTTTGCCAGGTTTGGACATGTCATGGCTAAAGTCCATTAGCAATCAACAAATTAGTAATTGCATCTGTTTTCTATTTTCGCCCTAATAGTTTGCTTATTTAATTTGTACTTGATACGCTCACATTAGGAACTGTTAGCACATCATCAGATCCCTCCGGACCTTGCTGGCAGGTTTTACCAAGGTGGAAAAGCTTTTGGTACCGGGCTAGCACTACATGTCTGTTGGCAGAGGACAACTTAATTGAATTCAGAGAGGATAATCACCTGGTTGGCCATAGGATTGATACATCTTTTTGGCCACAGAAACTCTCATAGATGATGTCATAGAGAAATTGTGACCTATATAAGTAGTGGGACTATCTATATTGTCAAAATAGTAGATCGTTAATGTATGGAAATATAAACATGTCAAGCTGATATTTATTGAAGGGTTATTTTTGTTGCCTGTGCTAATTGTATTTGAAACACACTTCTATATTTCTAACAACTGTTAGAGAACTGTTGCCACTAATTAAGTAAACAAAGAGGGTGATTGCCATATAGTGGAAAGAGGATTGGTTTATGGATTAAGAAACTTGGGTCCATTATTCCACTAACTTCAGTAAGTTTTTCAATTTGTGCCTCCTTTTTCCACTTTGAAAAGAAAAAAAATTAGACCAGATGGTCCCTAAAGTCCCTTCCAGTTCTAAAACTCCTTGATTTGAACCATTAGCTTTATTACAAAAAATGTAAACACAGGTACAGTTTACTAATTTGCTGATCATGGATGGGCATTAACCATTTGAAGACTTTAGCTATAATTCATGTACAGCATGTAGAATGTTGACCTTCATTTAGAGATGCTTAGAGATGGCCACACAAACCTTGCTGTTATAAGTGATAAGACTGTAATGCCGTCAACAATGTTGTCCTTCCCCTATGGAGGATGGATTGTCCCTTACAACTTGGTTTTACTTTCCTTGCAGGACCTCTCATTGCCTGTGCACAGCATGGAGGATACATATGACCCAACATTTCCCAGGGTATGTAAATGGCAGCCCACTGTTCTTTGCACTGATGGCTTCATCCTTCTTATCCAGTAAAAATGATACAGAAAGTTCTCAGAACCTGTAACCAAGAACTGGAGATTATTAGCAGGAAAAGTTCTAATTTTTTAATTATTTATTTAATTTTTAATATAAAACAAGCATTTCCATAGCATAGTATAATAAAAAAGATCATTGAACATAAATTACAACTATATTATGTACAACTTGCTAATCCTTTTAAATATATAATAGAATTATCAAGTGAATTTCTTTTTTCCCTCCCCCATTCTGTTGCCCTAGAGAAAGCTACCAATAGACCCAAATATGTACGTACATGTAAACTCATTCCATACATACTTCTACTTATCAGTTCTTTCTCTGGATACAGACAGTGTCTTCCTTCCTGTGTCCTTTGGAGAAACAAAGAAAAAGCCTTAATGTAATGAAAATAGCACTGGGTTTAAGAGACAAACATTCTGGTTTCAAGTCTGCCACTTGCTAGCTGTAGGGCCTTGGTTGGACAAGTCACAAAATAATCAAGTGCCATGCTAGGATGTGACCACAGAAGTCTTCCTGTCTACCTGAACAGGAATTCCTCACAATGATCCTAGGTGGTCATCCAGCCCTGTCATGAAGACCTCCGGGGGGAAGAACCACCTTCCAAGACAGCCCCTTCCACTTTTGGACAAAGCTTAATTGTTAGGTAATTTTTCTGTCGCTGAAATCTGCCTCTTTTGCAATCTCCACCCTTTACTCCTAATTCTACCCTTTATGGTCATGCCGACTAATCTAATATCTCTGTCACATGACAACTTTTCTAATACTTAATCAAAGAGACATCCTATTATCACTTTAGTCACTTCTCTCCAGACTAAATATCTACAGTTTGTTCAACCAACCTTTGTTCAGCATGATATCCAGCCTTCTCCCGTCCTGGTCACTCTACACTTGATTATTAAACTAACTAATTCATTAATAAATATATTAATTAATTTATCAATCAATATTATTTATTAATACTTGGTATTTAGTAATAATCCACATGTTAACATTAATATATTAAAATTTTAAAATAATTATAGTTTATTAATATTAATTAATGTAATTCTTAAAACAGGACACCCAGAACTGAACCCAGTATGGCAGATATAGCACTACCAGAGCAGAGGGCATCTGGGCTGTCACCTTCTTTGCCTTGGACAATATGCTGACAGGTGGAGGCTGCCATACCACATTGTTGATTCATGTTGAGTTTAAATTCAGCTAAAATTTCTCAATTCTTTTTCACATGACCTTGCCTGTAATCTCTCCTGTAATCATGTCATTGATTTTTTTTTGAGCCTAAGTATAGGGTCTTAATGCAGTTTTAAACCTTAATTGATATCATAATATAATAATTTAATAGCTATTATACTTAATAACTATTAAAACTTTAAACCACACTGAGACTTC
>CM053772.1:187545595-187564551 GCA_028658325.1 Potorous gilbertii | reverse complement strand
ACTACCACTACTACCACTACTACTACCACTACCACTACTACCACTACTACCACCACCACTACTGCTACTACTATTACTACTACCACTACTACTACTACTACTACCACTACTACCACTACTACCGCCACCACCACCACTACTACTACTACTACTATTATTACTGCTGCTGCTGCTACCATCACCACCACCAACACCACTATCACCACCACCAGGAATTACCCTTTATCACCATAAGAGATAAAATAAAAAACCACAGAATTAGTGAGGTTAACAAAAAAAGAGGGGCGGGGGAACAAAGGAACTTTTAAGAATTCTGAAGTTCTTTCTTTACTCTTCATTGCCCCATCTCTCATTCCCTTTTATATGATGTTTGTTGTTGTTCAATCATGTCTCCATTTGGGGTTTTCTTGGCAAAAATATCGGAGCACTTTGCCATTTTCTTCCCCAGCTCATTTTACAGATGAGGAAACTGAGGTAAACATGATCAGTGCCTTGTTCAGGGTCATACAACTAGGGTCTGAGGTTAGATTTGAACTCAGCCGTCTTGACTCCAGGCCTGTCACTCTGTCCACTGTGCCACCTAGCAGACTTCTAAGTCATAAGACTTAGAATTGTCTAAAATGTGTTCACTAGTTTTGTTTGGGATTTCCTGGATTCAACCTTTGCTAGGCTCTCCTATTTTTAGGCTATTTTCTTCTTTAATTAAATTTTATTTTAAAAAGTTATCAAATATTTCTCCTCTTTTTCAAACCATGGTGGGGAGGTGGAGTGGGTGGGAAACAAGACCTTTATAACAATTAAGTATAGTCAAATAAAATAAATTCCCATATTAGGTCCAGAAATGTGTGTCTTGTTCTGCATACTAGACCATCCCCTCTTTGTCAGGGCATACTCCATCATCAGTCGATCATTGTGTTGACAACTGCTTCCTTTTTAAAAATAAATATTAGTGATGGTTTTTTTGAAATCATAGACATTTTTGGATTTACCTGTGCCCCAGAAATGAAAAATCCCTTGCAGCAGAGAAAAACAGATTTTTAAAAAAGCCCAAGCTATGTGGTTAATGCATCTGGCAAAGTATTGGACTTTTTTATCTTGAATAAATCAATTGACCAACTGATCAATCATCAAGCATTTATTAAATGTCTCCTATGTTGTCCATACCATGCTAGGCTCCAAATATACAAAGACAAAAATAATATCATGCCTGTCTTCTAGATGCTTATATTCTCTGTAAGTAGGTATAAAATGCATTCAAGGTAAAGACAAAATTATATCTGACAGGGTGGAGGCACCAGTAGCTATGGAGGTCAGGAAAGCTCTCATCTAGAAGTCTTCTGTTTCCATAAAAAGGATGGGAGCATCCTAGATTCATAATTGGAAAAGACCTTAAAAGTCATTGAGACCAGGGTGATTTACCTGTGACTTGTGCATTTTTAAATTAAAATTTAAAAGTTCTGCTAAGAATATTTCAATATAATTGATTTTCTTTGTAATTCCATGTATTTATTTTATGCATGTAAAAACATTATTCTGAAAAGGAGTCCATAGGCTTCATCAGATTGCCAAAGGACACACAAAAAAGTTAAGAACCCCTGATGAGGAAACTGAGACCCTAGCTCACACATAGAGTAAATAGCATCTCTGGTGTATGAATCCAGATCTTCTGTGTTTCATGATCTGTTCTTTAGGAAAAATATTGATCATTAAGATTACTCAGAGTTTGGTTTGCTTTTCATGTTCTTTTAGTTTTTGTCTCTGGAGTTACTGGGCAAATGTTCTCCTTGGTTCTACCCATTTCACTCTGTATCAGTTCACTAAAGTCTTCCCATGTTTCTATGAATTCCTTACATTCGGCCTTTCTTACTGCATAAGAATATTCCATTATATGTATCACAGTTTATTAGCTATTCCTCAGTCCATAGGCACTCACTTATTTCTAGTTCTTGGCTACTGTAAACACTTTCACCCACTTTCTTCCTGGCATCCTGAAGCCAGTCAGCGTAAAACCATCGTTTTGTTAAAGAGCTCTGCCAGGATGCCCATGGTCATCATCTGCACTCATCAATCAGTAGCCTTGTTACCAGCTGCTGACGTCTGAAACTGGAAGCTGGGATGTTATGGCACAATAAAATGTACAAGCCAATAAACTTACTTGATGATTTGTCATGCTTTTTTTTATATCTCCTGCCAGGTCTTCTCCCATATTTATTACCAGACCTGCAGCAGGCCTGTATTCTCTAAGCTCTCATCCAACAATGCCTCATTAGTACTGGCCACAAATATTGTCCCTATGTTCCTTTAAGCAACCTGTGCAAAATAAGGCAGGATAAGATGTTGACTAGCCGAGACTTTGGTGTGATGGTAAAAAGGTGTCTGGATAGCTCCCAGTTATCTGTTGGATCACTGACACAGGAGAAGCAGAGACTTTCAGGACCATTTCTGGGCTCCAATGTTTGTTTAGACATGGAAAATAAAGTATCCTGTTGTATTTCCAAACCCCCAGAGAAGAGTGGACTCAGTATGGACATTGGCTTTGATGCTCAGTTTTTTCATTAGATGATTTATACTCCATGCTCAAAGAGATTTTGGACTTATCTGGTCTAGACTTTCATGACTAGATTGAGATATGGTCAATCCTAAACTCTTCACAGGTGTAATATTCCTAAAAAATATTGTGAAAGTCAAAACTGCAAATGTTGATGCATTGACCCTATGGGAAATAGGGGGTTAGGCAAGACACTCCCTCTGCTGCAGTAATGCTGGGGAGAGTGTGGGACCACCATTATCTCGCTTACCCACAAATTGAACTGCTTTCCCATTTTTTAAATTCTCCCATTGCACTAGTGAGGTTACTTTGGCACTTCCTGGGGAAGATTCAGGAACACTTCTACAAATATCTTCCTCCTTTTTGCAGATAAACACTTGTGTGCATTACACCTCTCCCTTTTTTTTCCTCTACTGTACATAGCCATGAGGGTGCATGGTTAGCATTGCAAAAGTAAAAATGAGGCACCTGAATGCATGAAGTCATGAAAGTTAAACTTGAATGTTGAGGATGGACTGTACTTGGCTTCAAGGGGACCCCGTTGGGATCTGTCCTGTGCTTTCAGGCTCAAACTCTGGCTCCTTTTGCCTTATCCTTGCCATAGTTGCAAAGACTTTAGTCTCATGCATGAGGACATTCTCTGGGACCTGCATATCATCAGAGAACTGAGCAACTTTCAACTTTGTCAGCTCAAGGTATCTAATTTTCTTCTGTGTTAGAAACAGAGCTTCGAATGTAAAAGGGTGGGGCTGTGGAAGTCGGTGAGCAAGAAATTGGTCATCCTTAATTTACAAGAACTTTTCGCTCCCAAGTTGTTTTGAAATTCAAGTTTGTCTGCATTTCACTCTTAATCAGTCTAATCCCTTTCCTGAAGTACTCCACTTTATGAGGAGTAGTCAGTTACCAGAGCTGTTTACCAGAGCTGGTCATTCATTTGGTCAAAGAAATTCCTTCAAGTTTAGCAGTCTTAGCTCAGCAGTTCCAGGCTGCTAACAGTCTGGTCCCACCCTGGAGCTGTCAGTCACTCTAGACACTTGTTTCTGTATGGCACTTAGTTCCAGGAAGGCATCCTGATCTCTGTCAGGGGTTAAATGAACTGGTGCCTCTTGGATAGTATGGAGGCCAGGCTGCTTCAGTTGGCCATTAAAAAAGTAATTTTTGATATAAAGTGAAATGAGCAGAACCAGAGGATTCTGCATAGCATCAGCAATACTGTATAATGATCCTCTATGAATAACTTAGCTATTCTTAGCAATACAGTGATCCAAGATAATTCTGCGGGACTTAAGATGAAAGGTGCTGTCCATCTCCAGAGAAAGAACTGGTAGATCCTGAATGCTTTTTCTTTACTTTCTTTTTTTTCTTTTGGTCTATGTTTTCTTTCACAGAATGACTTATATGCAAATGTGTTTTGCATGATTACACATGTATAACCTCTGTCAAATATCTTGCTTCTTTCAGTGAGGGGGAAAAAGAGGGAGGGAGAGGATTCAGAACTAAAAATTTAAGAAAACAAAGAACGTTCAAATTGTTTTCACATGTAATTGGGAAAAATAAAATATTAACAAAATAATTCTTCTGATGCAAAGTGAAGTGAGCAACATTGTACATAGTTGCAGCAGTACTGTACAACGATCAACTCTGCATCACAAAGTTATTCTCAGCAGTACAGAGACCCAAGACAATTCCAAGACTCATGACAAAAAATGTTATCTACCTCCAGAGGAAGAATGGATGGAGTCTGAATGCAGATAGAAGCATACTATTTTTCCCTTTCTATATTTTTTTTGTCTACCTCTCCCTCCCCCCCCATTTGAGACTGTGTCTTCTTTCACAACTGACTAATATGATAATAAGTTTTGCATGATTAAACATGTATAACTTATATCAAATTGGTCACTGTCTCAAGGAGGAAAGAGGTGAGGGAGAGAGAGAAGAAATTTGGAATTCAAAACTTTTTTTAGATGAATTTTTTAAGAGTATCTGAAGAAGGCAGGATTTAATTTTTTAATTTTTTTATCATTCCTATCAATTTATTGGAGGAGAGTTAAATAATGTACTTTCATCTTCAAATGAAAGGTTGTTTTCAGCACCATCTGCTCTCAAAATTTTTAAATTAAATTTATTAATTTTAGTTTTTCAAGCTTTCATAAGATTTTGAGTTCCAAATTTTTCCCCGTCTCTCTACTACACCTACCCCAAGATGGTGTGTAATTTGATATAGTTATACATATGTATTCATATATAACCTATTTTCACATTAGTTGTATTGTAAAGAGTTAGAACCTATGGGAGAAACTATGAGAAAGAAGAAACACATACAAAAAAAGAGAGCAAGTAAATAATATGCTTTGATCTGTATTCAGATGCCATAGTTCTTTTTTCGGATGTGGATAGCGTTTTCCATCATGAGTCTTTTGGAATTGTCTTAGATCCTTGCATTGCTGAGAAGAGATAAGTCTCTAAATGAAGGTTAAAAAATTGTCTTTGCATGTTAACTGGAAGAAAATAAAATATTACATTAAAATAGTTCTTTTAATTTCTATTAATAGATCTTCATAAAGATCTTGGAGCCAGATAAACTGGCTCTTCAAATGTCAAAGACCAAGGTGACTTTCTCCCCTGTACTTGGTTGGCTGCCTCAGTTCTGCCATTTGTTCCTTGTGTAACCTTAAGTAAATCAGCTCTCTGGGCCTCCATTTTCTCATCTGTAAAATGGGGGATTTGGATGAAACCACTTCTATAATCCTTTCCACATCTAAATCTTGTTCCTACTATTCTCTGATACTTCTTCATATACCAATTGGAATTGAGTTATGGTTTGCAGGCTGAAATCTATGCTAATGGCTGGCAATACAATTAAATAGGTCAGATTGCTTCCTAGAGAAGAATTAGAGACTTGGAATCTGAGGTTAGAACCTGTAACTAGAAATTCTTAAGAATTTAAGAAATAAACCAAAAAGAAGTAGGTAGAAACAAGAGGGGATTTGGAGCAGGAACTGGGAGAGGATGACATCCAATAAATGAGTAAAAACAAGGTAGACATGAAGGCAATTCAAGAAGAGTTGGAGAACAAAGCAGAGCCAGGGCAGAGGAGGAAGAGGGATGACCCAGCTTGGATTTATCTCATGCATTGCATCAACATTAAACTTGCTTGGAGAACTTCTCTCAGTTCAGTAGTGGAATCTAACTGCTGTGGCAACTGCATGAAAATAGAAATGGAAGAAAGAAGGTGGCTATGAGCCAATTGTTTAAATTTACACACAAGCTATGATGGAATAGTCCAGGGAGAAGCAGGGTAAAGAATGTATGACTGGGAAAGAAGTTCCCTCAGTCCATGTGCTCCACTGGAACCCTCATGATATCTAGAGAATTTGAATAAGGATCCAAGGGTTCTCACTATGGCAATAAAATGAATGAGTCAGAAAAAGTAGATGGGCATGAACAGGTTCTGATCTGCATGAATGAAGGGAATGTTCATACTGAGGAGATCACAAATCTCCTGGAATACTGGAGTACCATCAACCACAGATCTTTACATGTATAAACACAAGACCAAGTGAAACAAAGAGATTTCAAGAGAAAGAGAATAGAAGTGGAAGATCAAGTTAAAAGGAATGTATGAAATTAAGCTCTACTAATTAAGCTCTAAGAACTAATAAATGCAGAATCTTGAGCAAGGTTGTTTGATTTTTTAATTTAAAATCATTTATTAATTTATAGTAGGCTTTTGTTCTTATGTATTTTCTTTTGAAAGTATTTTATTGATCCATTTTGTCTTTTCTACCTGCGTATTTCTCCTATCTTCCAGGTTGAACTTATTCTTTTGACAAAGAAAACAATGAAGCAAAAAATATCTAAGATAGATATGATGCATAACAAGACAGAGGTCTCTTCCTCATAGGACAGGAAATATGTCTGACAATATTCTGTTCTAATAGTCCCTTGCATTTTTATATGAAGGAGAAGTCATGCTTCATTATCTCTTCCAGTGATAAATTTTTTTGTATTGTGTACATGGGGAAAAAAATAGGTCATTTATTAGGCACCTGTGAGTACCAGTCACTGTACTAAGTGCTTTACAATTAGTATCTCATTTAATCTGGAGCAAGGTTTTTAACTCAGGGTCTATGGGCCCCCAGGCTCCATGGATAGATTTTGTGGGTCCCATAAACTTGGGTGGGAAAAGCCACATCTTTACGTTCACTAACCTGTAAATAAAATTTGGCATTTTCTTCAACTAGATATATAAACAACAAATATCATGCTGACAATGGGCACATAGGCTTCATCAGATTGCCACAGGGGTCCATGACACACAAAAAGCTTAACTTTTTAGAGATTAATTTTCATTTATAAATATTCATAGATTTCAGGGCTGTGAAGACCCTCTAGTCCAACCTTCTTTTATTTACTTTTTTTTAATAATAAATGAGAGAAACTAAGGGCCTGGGAAGGGAAGTGGTTTGCCTAAGGTCATGTATTATAATCAGGAGTCAAGATTATGAGTGAGGTTGTTGAGTCAGCTGGGTAGCACAATGGATAGAATGTGGCCTTGGAGTCTGGGTAATTCACTTAACCTCAGCTCTAGCATCTTCCTCTGTAAAATGAGAGGGTTGGGCTAGATGACCTCTGAGTTTCCTTCTAGCTATAAATCTTTGGTCCTATGACTCAAGTTGGGGTTCTCTCTGCTATGTCATGATAACTTCCTAGCTTTTGTAGGGAAAACAGAATGTTAGCTAGAGGTGATGTCAAGCTTAGAAATATGTTAGAAATATTGTTGCATTGGGGAAAGAATGTATAGCCTCCATAGCAGGTTGGTATCATTGTGTCATGGAGATTATTTGGTCATAGCACCTCCCATACAAACATACTACTTCAGAGTGCTAAGGTCTGTGAGAATAAATTGCACTTTAAGAAAATGTCATTGATTTTTTTGTTTTTACATTATAATCATTTTCTGATAAGCCCACTCCACTCACTGAACCCTCACTGGTAGCAAAGAGCTTCAGTTATGTAAGATCACCAGATACAGCAATCATAGTTCATGGTATATATACCATTCTGCGTCTATAATCTGTCTCATTTTTCTCCCAAGACAAAAAAGAGATCTTTCATCAACTGCTCTCTGAGATCAAGATAGGTTAGTATAATTAATCTGAATTTGTCTATATTTGTTTTCATATTCATCATTATAATAGCTGTGGAACACTGAGCAATTCACTTAACCTCAGGTCAAAGCAATAGAATTGTGCAAACTCTTTCCTAGTTCTACTTACTTCTCTCCGCATCAATTCATACAAGTCTTCTTGCTTTCTCTGAATTCATCATATCCGCTGCTCCTTATGGTATAACTGTATTTACACATAATTTATTCAGTTATTCCTCGTTGGTGAGTAACCACTCAGTTTTCAATGTTTTGCTACCAAGGCTGCTACTATGAATATTTTGGTAAATATGGAATATTTTCTTTCTGGGAGTTCTGGGATATGGCTATAATATTTCCTGGGTATTTTCGTTTTAGGATCTCTTTCAGAAGGTGATTGGTGGATTATTTCAATTTCCATTTTACTCTCTGAACCCAAGATATCAGGGCAATTCTCTTCATAATTTCTTGAAATGTGACATACAGGCTTTTTAATTGATCATGATTTTTAGGTAGTCCAATAATTTTAAAATCATTTCCCAGGTTAGTTGTTTTTCTGATGAGATATCTCATTTTTTCTTTTATTTTTTATTTTGATGTCTTATGAAGTCATTATCTTCCACTTGCCTAATTTTAATTTTTAAAGAATAATTTCCTTCCTTGAGATATTTTACCCTTACTTCTATTTGGTCAAGTCTGCTTTTCACAAAGTTCTCTCTTTAGTAAATTTCTGTGCCTCCTTTTCCATTGGACATATTCTACTTTTAAAGGAATTCTTTTCTTCAGTGAATTTTTGTGCCTCTTTTTGCCATTAGGCCAATTCTAGTTTTTTAAGATGTTTTCTTCAGCACTTTTTTGCGCTACTTTTACAAAATTGTTAATTTTCTATTCATAATTTCCTTGCATCACTCCTGTCTTTCCCCATTTTTCCTCCACCACTCATCTTTTTCTTTAATTCTTTTAGGAATTCTTGTTGGGCTTAGGTTCTATTAGCCTTTTCCTTTGAGACTTTGTACCTATTTTCACATTTCTGTCTTCTGAGTTTGATATCATAGCTACTTTTTATGGTCAAGGTTTTTTTTGTTTGTTTGTTTGCTCATTTTTTCCATCCTATTTCTTGACTTTAAACTTTTTGTTAAAATTGGGCTCTGCTCATCTGGTGATGGAGGGGCGCCATCTCAAGCTTCAAGTTTTTCATGCTGCTATTTTTAGACCTAGTTCTGTAAGTTTTCTATGCTTGCAAGGTTGGATGATCCGTGGAGAGACATGGTCACTGCTTTTCTGGTCTATGCTCTAATCTTTCACTGATTAGGATACCTATTCCCCTTCAGCTGTAAACACTAGTGCTTCTCTTGCCTCTGGAACTGTGACAAGGTTCTCTGCTCTCCCATAGTAGCAAGTGCCTTGAAACTGGGCCCAGGGTCCCTTCTTCCTTGTGACTGACCACAAACTCTCCTCTCTATCCTGGAACTGTAACCCAGAACTGTGTATGGACAATAGAGTTACCAATTAGAATCAGGTCCTGCACCCAGTGCCAGCAAAGGGCTCCCTGTAATCTCTTTCTGACCAGATGTCTAAACCCTCTTACTACTTCTGAACTGAGAGGTCCTGAAGCTTCTGAGGATGCTGCTACTGCTGTTCCTGTCAAGCAGCCTCCAAGACCAGCTATTGATGCTGCCATTGCATGTACTCTGGGCTAGCCCTTACCTTGGTGTCACAGACCTCTCCTGCTGACCTTCTAAGTTGTCTTAGGCTGGAAAGACATCATGCTCTGAACTCCGCCACTCCAAAATTTGATTTGAGGCATTATTTCAAAGTTTGTAGGGGAATGTTGGGAAACTTCTCCTGGGTTACTCACTCTCCTCTGCCATCTTGGCTCTACCTCTCTATGTGTATTTTAAAATTGTGCATTTGGAAACTGCAGAGAAGACCAAGATTGAACTTTTAGCCCTTAAAATTTTTGCCTAGTGTCCTGACCAGAGAGAATTTTGTTTAATCTACCAGTTCAAGTATTACATGATAAGGAAGATGACAAGGAGTGACCCTCCTGAAACGGAACATAAGAAAATTCCTATGAAGCAATTTGGCTAAATGGAATAGAGAGGCCAGGTTATATGAGCCTTCTTATATGATGCATAAGCCTAAAAGGAACATTTTCTGCAAAGTCCCATGAGGTTACCAATCAATTTTATTAGTTTCATTTGACAGATAAAGAACTGAGGTAATATTTAGAGCTATTCCAAATATATATAGTACTTACTATGTGTTAGACAGTTTGGTAAGCACTTTATAAATATTATCTCATTAGATCCTCACAACAACCTTGGGATTAAGGTGCTATTATCACCCCCATTTTACATATGAGGAAAGTGAGTCAGAGGTTAAGTGACTTATCCAGGGTCACACAGCTAGCAGCTGAGGCTGCACTTGAACTCAGGTCTTCTTGACTCTAGCTGCCTTGCAAACTATATAAATAGTTGCAGTGACTTCCATGGATCTGCTTCTCACCAGGTTTTACCATTCTAAGAACTCATTCTTAAACATTTTTTCTCCAAAGGCAGATAATTGACCCATCAAGATACTGAGATTTGGCTTCAGTATCCCCAAAGTGAACAGAGAAAAACTTAAATGCTTATAGGTACATAAAAATGATTTTAAATTAGAAGGGATGGCGTTTTAATTTTTGAAGTGATTAAATTCTGGAATAGATTTCTAAAGGAGCTTTTAGATCTCCAGTTCTTGAAAATAGATCTTAAAATAGGTTAGATGTGGACAGCTCTCTGTATTTGGAAGGTTCTATGTTGTCTTTTATTCAAGTAAGGGGCTAATATAAAGGTGACATTTCAGGGTCTTCTTCTTCTTCTTCTTCAAAATTCTACACAAGATGAGTGTGTAGATAATATTACAGTAATAAAATCATTTAAAAGCAGTCTCTGGGACTTGGAGCCTCTGAACTGCAATTTGGCTGTTAGTGCTTTTTAAAAATTTTATTTTATTTTATTCCATTGAACAAAAATCTATTTTCTCTCCCTCTACACTCTGCCTCACCCCCACCCCCAACTGGAAAAAGAACAACAAAATCCTTTTTTAACACAAATATGCATAGTCAAGCAAAAAGGCATCCAACATTGGCCTTTGACAGTGGTTTTCCCCCCAGACCTTTCAAATTACCAGATAAATGAGGCCAGAAAAGCAAAGACCTCCTGGATGGATGAGATCTCTTTCCAAGAGGGAATGAGCTATGGAAGTTTGGTGATGGGACATCTAAAGAGGGCTCTCTTTTTAAGAATAGCCTGACTATTGTTGATGCTTGTAGAAACAAGTTGATTTTTGCTCTTCTTTTACTTGAAGCAAATTTATATCCTAGAAATTTCCTCCTTCTTTCCACTTGAAGCTTCAGTCTTCAGACAGCACCTCAGATTTGATAGTCAATGGTATAAAACAAAACAAAACAAATTTTTAGAAAAAAATAGGTCCAATGGGGCCACAGATGTTCAGCTGAGTTTGGAAAGTTTTTAAAGGAAATCATATTGAGAAGGAAATGGGTCCTTTGGACACAGGGCAATGGCACATGCATTCTACACTGTATACCTCCCACACTGGCAATGTTAACTGTTAGCAGGCTATCCTAGACCATGGAAAAGAGCCCTCTACTTCCTAACCTTGTAAATTTGGCTATGATCCCATGAATTAATTACATTACATGTTAAACAGCTGCATTTTACTCATTACCAAGAACGATCTGTCTAGTTCTCAGTCTGATTGTGAGGGTATAAAAAACACCCAATCCTCTTCCTTTAATACATCAGGACTTCAGTGCTATATGCTTTAACAGAGCTGGATAATGGCTTAAACAAGTTTATGGGGATGGGAGAGGAAAAGACCTTGATTACTGATATCAGGAAGCCACTTAGAATTTTAGCACATAAGGCCTTTAGGGAAAGAATCTGGGAATCTCCAATAAGGAAGGAAGTAGGTTGGGACCATTTAAAGAGCTCCCTTGGGCTGCTGGAAGGCTTTGGGATTTGAGATCCCACTGTAATTACTGTGCTCTGATTTTTCACCTTCATGGCTCTATGGTGTGAACCATTTACATCTGGGTACAGTCAAGCTAGGGGAAAGAGAGTCCATTCCCCAGTGCCTAGCCTACCCTGTGACGAGGATGGAGATCAAGTGAGTGAACAGAACCAGTGATGGCATGTACAAGATATTATGGTAGAGACTGTGAAAATCACTGGAGGTAGAAAGTATATCCACCAGGTAAGGAGTATGCTAGGACAAGATCTCGCTTACCCTGCCCTTGTTATGGCTCTAAGCTTAAGGTTACAACCAATGGGAAACACTTAACTGCATGAATTCTTTTCCTAGATTGCTTCACAAAGTGTTTCAGAGAAGACAGAATGGCAAAAGAATGGAAAAATCTCAGACAAAATTACCATCTCAGAAAGATTGTCTGGGAGATAAAAATCGTTATCACACATGCTTGTTTTCTCCTTTTTATAAACTTTATGAGAATGATCTACACATATATCAAGGGTATCCTTGAGGAATATATGAAGAGAAAATAGGCCTTCACAAATGTTTCTCAATCACAGATCATATTTTTACAGTCACTCTATTGATTGAAAAGTCCAGACAATATGAGTTCCTGCTGTGTTTATTGTTGCCTAACTACAAAAAAGCATTTTCTTCTGTTTATCGAAGCAGGGATTCTCAGACTTCTTTGCAATATGAGCCGCTTTGGTAGTCTTGTGAAGTCAAAGATCCTTATCAGAATAAGGGTTTTAAATGCATAAAATAAAACACATAAGATTAAAAAGGAAAGTAGTTATATTGAAATAAAGATGTAATTTTCTCCCATACAACTTCATAGATACCCTAAAATCTACCCATGTACCACAGATTAAGAATTCCTACCTTAAAGACAGTGATGGAGAATATTCAAAAAATATTCTTTTCTGCTTCCCATAAAAAAACTTGCTTTCAAGCCATCTGAGGGAACAGAGATTTCTACAGTCAAAAGATTTGGACCAAATGAATAATCTTCTGTAAAAATGTCTTTTGGAGAATCTAACTCCCAAATCAAGGCTTATGATTGCCAAATCTCCTCTTTCCATTACGTCACTGGCCTCCTGTCCCATTGAAACTCAGTTATCCTGTCTACCATCCTCAAAGAGTCTGGGTAGCAGGTAATTGATGGCTAAATGCTGATAAGCAATGTTTTTATTGAAAGAGGTCCATTAAAGCCCCTTTTCTACTCCTACATAATACTTATTCTCTCTCAGACCTTAAGAAATAGTGCCCCCACCATCCTTGGACTGACTTTAATGGTTAGAATCTGGACAGGTAAAAAGAGAGGAGGATATCATGAAAATCAGGGATGGTAAGGCTGACCACTTATACATTTTATAGAATGTTATCTTGTACATAGAATGTTCCTTGGCATAGTTCCATCTTTCCCTGTTAGTAAGAATACTCCCTGTGGCATGATACAGTTCATCCAAAGAAATGGGAAAAGTGAATTCCCTTTTTCCTCAAGATCCTACTGTAAGTGTTTTCCTAACCTAGAGGAGGAAGAAAGATAACTGATCATGGCCTCATTGAATAAATGAAGGAGGGTGAGGGCCATATGACTTGGCAACATCACTATTCATAGACCCTTTATTCTCCAGTGGCCTCCAGTCCTGCTGCCCATACAAAACCAGATGTGGGACTGCTTAATGTGCAGGTGGCTTAAACATTCCTTACTTTGTCAAAACAACAAGGCAATATGGTCTGAAGTCCAATTCTATACCCTACCTCCCACAAAGAGTGTTTGAGTATTCTTCATTGTTTGGTAAGTTCCTATATTCACTCATGTGGCCTTTTTTTCAAAAAAGGCAATTGTCTTAAAGGGAGTATAAGTGGTCCCACAGAAGACCTTTGGTAGGTGTCTTTTCTTGCAGGGTGAAACAAATGAGAAAAAAAGTGCATCAGAGACAAAAGCCACTCTCCTTTGAGGAACTAGTGTTTCACATCAAAAACAGGCTCTTTTTTCGGGAGACAAGTTGAGTGGTGAGTAACAGGAAAGTGACTTAGAGGATAGGTACTCGGCAGTGTTGCTCTGTGTGAAGACAGTAATATAAGCAACATCTGGATGGGATAAAGTCCACTTTGAAAGCAGAATATACAATAACATTTCTTGTTTAAACAATGTTTGTGTTTGAATAATGGCAAGAGTTTGAGCTCATGAGGGATTTTTCTTTCCAGTCTTTTGGTAGTGGGCACAGAAAACTTTTAGAAGTTAGAGAACATTTTATTCCAAGGAAGGGGAGCTGAGGAGTGAGAGAAAGGGACACCATAAGCTGAATTCACATTTTAAAGACATGGAATCATAGAATGTTAGAGCTTAGAGAGACCTCAGGGACAAGCTTTTCCTTCAACTCCTTCATTTTAGGGTCAAGGAAAATGAAAGTCAATGGGGTTAAAAGACTTGCCCAAGGTCACACAGAGAGATAGCAACAGAACCCAGGACTAAAAGCCATTGTCTTCTAATTGTATCAGGCTTAAATACTCTCTGGTTTTTATTCATTGTCAAGGAAAGAGGCAAATCCATACAGCAATGGGATGACACTGCAGGCAAAAATATCTCCGCATGTGAGGCAAAGATGGGCAAGATACTGGTAGGTTGAATATCTGGACTTGCTCCTTTGAGAAGTCACTAGGAGCCTTGTTATTCCAGGAGCTAAACCCAGATCCTTTAACCTATTAGTGCTGCTGGGTTCTTGTTTCTTGAACAGGGCCTTCTACGTCATGGGAGGCTATTGTGCTTTTAATATGCATATAGAAATAGTTATCCTTTGTGCTAAAAATGGTGTTCTTGAGAGCAGACGTGTATAGGGTGGTCATATGCAGCCCATGTTTAGACTTTCATGGTCATAGCGCTCATGTATAGGCCAGCATGTGAGGGGTGGAGGGTGACTAAAATGATCCATGCCTGACTACAGCCCTCTACATGCTGAACACATGGGAAGACCTTTTTTTGGCAAGCAGCCACAGAGCACTTTAGTGGGGCTGACATTCTTCAAAGCTCTTTCTTTCTCACTAAGTCTTCCAGATGCCTTAACTCAAGGAGGGGTTCTACCCACCCTATAACTCTCCTTGGTTCAGGCTGTGTTGGTCTGAAGGCTATGGTTTCCTTTGCATTGACCTACAACTATGCCTTCTAACTTCTGTCCCTATATCTCTTATCCTTTCCATGACTAAATTAATTGAGAAGTCTATCTGTAGCTGATGCCTCAACTTCTTTTCCTTCTCTTTTAGATTCCCTACAGTCTGGCTTGTGACCTTATCATCCAACCAAAACAGCTGTCTCTCCCAAATTACCAAGGATTCTCTTCTGAGGCTTCTTGATCTCTTCACAGCTTCTGACTATGTTGGTCACTCTTTCTTCCTTGGTATGCCCATTTCTAAGTTTCTATGACAGTGCTCTTTCCTGATTCTCCTCTTACCCGTCTGACCACTTTATCTCCTTTGCTGGATCTTCTTCTAGATCATGTCTTATAAATGTGGATGTCCCATAGGGCTCTGCCTTGGATGTTTTTCTCATCTCCTGCTATGTTGTTTCACTTGGTAAACTCATGAGATCCTGGGGATTTAATTATTAGATTCAATCTTTATACTGATGATTTTCAGATCTATTTATCTAGTCATAACCTTTCTCCTAGCCTCCAGACGGGCATCTCCAATTGTCTATTAGATATCTCAAACCGAATGTCCCACAAATGTCTTAAACTCAACATGTCCAAAATTGAACTCATTATCTTTCTTCCTAAATTCCTTTCCTTTATCAGCTTCCTTATTATTGCTGAAGTCTCACCATCCTCTCAGTCACTCCCTCTTACAACCTAGGTGTCATCCTCAGCTCCTCACTATTTATTTCAACCTTTAAATCAAATCTGTAGAGCATTTCTTTTGCTAACCTTCTGGAACAGGAGTAGACAAATACATAATCAGCCAAATGTATATCCTTTATTGGGTGTACAGCCCACTAAAAGGGGACTTATGGCATCTCTCAGCCCATGTTTTGGGTCCTCTCAGGGGCTGCTATGAAATTCTCTGATTATCAGCACAGTGCCTGGGAGATAGTAGATGCTCAATGAATGGTTATGGAACTGCACTGAAACTGATAGAAACATATTCTGAGAAAGTAAAATCTTTTTTTTATATAATAAAACTAAAGGGTTATATCCAGGTCAAATCTTTTTGCTTTATATTAAAAATGAAATTTTATAGTGATTGAAAGTTTACTAAATTTGACATAGATGATTTGTTACAACAAAAATCAGACAAATTAGGTGTTAATGTCTTTGTTTTACAAATGAGAACACTAAAGCATAGTTAAGTGATTTGCTCAGGGTTACATTGCTATTAAATGGAAGAGTCTGGGTCAAGTTTCACATCTTCTGAGTCCTTTTTCATCTGGTATACTTTTGACCACATTATATCACCCTTACCCTGCAGTTTCTTTCAGTGTATTGTTACTTTATTGTATCTATTACTATTCATTATGGGACTTGGAAATGTTCTTGTTATAACAAGATTATCATTGTGATGACAGTCATTGTAATGTGATTTAGCTTATATGTGTAGTGCTGGCTTATAGAGTCCATCAGAAGACACAAGGGATTTGGAGACTTATAGGTGAGAGCCACACTGGATTAGAGTACATATTTACTATGAAGAGGAAGGTTGGGTTGCAAATGATTTACTAGCTAATACTGCTTTTTTCATCGTGGTTTGTGTTTTGAGTAAAAACTAAAAGCTCCAGAAATAATATTATAACGTTGATGTCTGTTGCCTTGGATGAGACACTTGGATGGTGTCCTTGGGGTGGCTTCCTATTTACCAAATGGTATTTGTTCTTGCTGCTTGACCACACTCAGCTAAATGCCACCACGAGTGCCCCTCCACTGTGTCTAGTGTAGTCATTTCAATGGAAAATATAATAGGATAGATGAAGTGGAGTGGATTATTCAGGAGACAGTAGAGCTGCACCCAGGAGTCCCAGAGACTTAAAGGAGTTAACTCAGGAGCTAACTTACAAGCATCAGCTCAGATCCCAACAACCTAGATGAAAAGATCTCCCCACTATTTCAGCCCTTACTACTCATGTTCTTTCAGCTTCTATACCATAAGGTTTTAACTTGGTGACCTCTGGAAGAGCACTGGATAGGAGTCCAGGCAAGTCAACAAGTATTTGTTAAACCCAAACCATGTGCCAGGAGTGGTACTAAGTGCTGGTAACACAAAGGCAAAAACAGCTCTTTCCTTCAAGGATCTAATGAGAGAGACAACATGAAAACAACTATGTATACTATATAGTGATATATATGTGTGACATATAGAGAATTTATATAGAGAATCTATATGATAATATATGTGATTTGTATAGAATAAATTGTAGATATTATCAGAGGGAAGAGACTAGCCAAGAAAGAAAATAGAAGAGTAGACTTTGGAGTCTTAAGAAAAGACTTTAGCCATATCCTGAGAGAACTGTTAAGACTTTCCAGAGAGGATAAATAGAGGTCACTCTGGCTATAATCTCTTTTTTTTAAACTATGATAGCATTTTGAAATATTGAGGTTTCTTGTATTATATTGAATTACTTTGTATTGTATCCCATCATACCATATTGTATTAAGTCATTCTGTGTTATTATAATGTTGTATTGCATTACAAAGGGAAAATCAGCATGGTCTTGGACTCTGAGAAGAGAGAAAGGTAAACCTCAGTATTACTGATTAAATACTTTATCAACAGTGTAGCGAGTAATACAAAGACATACTAAATATTTCAATAATGAATGACAGTGAGAAATACAGCCAAAGTCAACTTTAACTATAAACTTTGGAAACGTTGCCACAGTTGACTTTCTCAGGATGACAGCTGAAATTCTCTTCTCAAATATTACCTTCAGAATATCTGGAAGAAAGGATACTTGGTCACAG
Source organism: Potorous gilbertii (assembly GCA_028658325.1). NCBI lineage: Eukaryota > Metazoa > Chordata > Mammalia > Diprotodontia > Potoroidae > Potorous > Potorous gilbertii. Next base: position 187,546,865 of record CM053772.1, on the reverse strand, counting down.
ACTCCAATACTTAGGTCCTGGTATCTTGGGAAGCATACTCAGTGACAAAAGAGTAGACTCACTCAACACAGTCAGTTGTGCGGCTGTACACTAAATATAGGATCCTGACTATCATCACGCAAGGCCTCTAATGTTATGGCCATGATCTGGACTCTGGAACAACACAGTCACAATTCCAAACAGATAGTGAGTTAGAATCAACCTTGACAATCCATTGTGTGTGGATGCAGGTATGTGGGTATGTGGGTGTGTGACACATGTACCTGGCCTCTTCTCCCAGAGGACAGATGAAGAGACAAATCTGCTGCAAATACGCTACGGCATTGTTTCTTCAAGCCTCCACTGGTTCTTCTCTTTCATTCTCCCTTGATAGTTCTTTCTATACACAACCACACAACAGCCAATCTGAGGGACATTGGTGCTTGCTTTTCTTAAGGATTATCTGCTTGCTGCTGTTCCAAAGAAGAGCCCTGGGCACCATCCAATTTGTGTTTTCTCACTTCAATGCCCTGCCATTTCTTGTTATGCTAACAAACTATGACCCTTGGTAGCAACCACGTGTAATAGGTTTTAGGAATGATTCCACAGGTATTGGTTACATAGGATGGTTACCTCTCTCTTTAACAGCAACTTCCATATTTTTCCTATTAATTCTTATCCCAGGTATGAGGGCATCAAGAGGATATATTCTGATATTTATTCATAAATTAATAGAAAAGCACACTCCTTTTAATTAATCAAGTAGCTATGAATCCCAAACCTATTTCATTAAACATTAAATAAAATGAGGGCAGTTGGTGGTTCAGTGGATAGAGCACCAGGCCAGCAATCAGGAAGACCTGAGTTCCAATCTGGCCTCAGACACAATTAGAAGTGTAACCCTAGAAGAGTCACTTAACACTGTCTTCATTCCTCATCTGTAAAATGAGCTGCAGAAGGAAATGGAAAACCACCCCAGTACCTTTGCCAAGAAAACTCTAAATGGGGTTACAAAGAGTTGTACCTGACTGAAATGACTGAACATTAACCACAACTGGAGAAACTGCTTTTTCCCTCTCTTTCTGCATCAAAACCCCATAGTCTGATAGGTTTAAATTAACCTCAGTTATTGACTAGATAATTTGGCAATTTTCCTTGATAATTTCATGAAGGATGATGTCTAGGCTCTTTTTTTGATCATGGCTTTCAGGTAGTCCCATAATTTTTAAATTGTCTCTCCTGGATCTATTTTCCAGGTCAGTTGTTTTTCCAATGAGATATTTCACAGTCT
>CM053772.1:187513637-187545095 GCA_028658325.1 Potorous gilbertii | reverse complement strand
GTAGTAGTGGTAGTAGTAGTGGTAGTGGTAATAGTAGTAGTGGTAGTAGTGGTAGTGGTAGTAGTGGTAGTGGTAGTAGTAGTAGTAGTGGTAGTGGTGGTAGTGGTGGTAGTAGTAGTAGTAGCGGTAGTAGTAGTAGTAGTAGCAGTAGTGGTAGTAGTAGTAATAGCAGCTGTAGTGGTAGTAGTAGTAATAGCAGTAGTAGTAGTAGTAGTAGTAGTAGTAGTGGTAGTGGTAGTAGTAGTAATAGCAGTAGTAGTAGTAGTAGTGGTAGTGGTAGTGGTAGTAGTAGTAATAGCAGTAGTAGTAGTAGTAGTGGTGGTGGTGGTGGTGGTGGTGGTGGCAGTAGACCTACAGATCTGCAGTTAGGAAGACCTGAGTTAAAATCCAACTTTAGACAGTAGCTTTGCTGCCCTAAGCAAAATCACTTAAATGCTCTCAGTCTCAGTTTTCTCATGTGAAAACAGAGGCAATAATAGTATCTACCTCCCAGGGTTGTTGTGAGGATAAATGAGATAAAATTTGTAAAGTGTTTTGCAAACCTTAAAGTACTATCTAAATGCTAAATATGATTATTTATTATAGCACAGGACACTAGATATGAACAAACTTCCTAATACCCTTGCAAAGAATTTGTGCTAGTTAACCAAGTGGAAAGTATACATTTTATATTTGTTGTACAGAGGTACTCAAGAGGAGGTTTTGCCAAAAGACCATCCACAACTTTGAATTTCACACAAGTTCTACAAGCGGCATCTGTTCTCATAGCCTCTGAATTAGCCTCCCAGTCTCTAGTCTTCCCTCTCTGATTCATCGCTCACAGAATTGCCAAATTGATATTCTTAAACCTCAGATATGACCATGTCCCTCCTGCCCCATCCCTACCACTGAAAAGTCCCAAACTGCTCCCTGTCGCTATAGCCTGACTTTTAAAGCCTTCTGCAAGCTCCATATTATTCTCCTTCATTCACTAGCTGTTCCAGTCAAACTGACCTGGTGGTTCTTTCCTTCATGTGATAGCCCATTTCCTCTCTAGCTTCCCTTTGCCCAACGTGTCCGCCATGTCTGGAATGAAGGCTGTCCTTGCCTCTTGTTTGTGGAATCTCCTGCTCAGGGACCATGTCCTCCATGATACTTCTCTCAGTTCCCCTTAATACTCCTCCCTTGAAATCTGTATTACTTCATAATTTATTTATCTATATACATGAATGTGGGGCATCTAGGTAGTTCAATGGATAGAGCACTGGGTGTGGAGTAAGGAAGACCTAAGTTCAAATCTAGTGTCAGACACTTACTAGCAGTGTGACCCTGGACAAGTCATTTAAACCTGTTTGCCTGTTTCCCCACCTGTAAAATGATCTGGAGAGAGAAATGCAACCCACTTCAGTATCTTTACCAAGAGAGCCCCAAAATTAAGAGTCAGATGTGACTGAAAAACAACCAATACATGTATATCAACCCCACCCCCCACAATGAAACTCTTGGGAAGTGACTGATTTTTGTCACTATTCCACTAGACCCCCAAATGCACAGTGCCTTGTACCTAGTAGGTGATTGTTTGTTGAATTGCATTCCCTTCGGGGTTCCCAGCGCCAAGTGCCAAACCTCAGCTTTCCAACCCTGGCTATCTGCTTATTCAACCAGATAGTCTAGCTGAAAAGAAAGAAAAATAGCTCAGGCAACATTAACCTGCATCCCAGGGATGAGGGGCTTCTGCTAAGAGGTCACTCTGCATGGAACCCCGAAAAAGTTGACCAGAGGGAACCTGGAGCGTAGGGAGGGAAGAAAGGAGGGGGAAGGAAAATGGGGACACATGGGCCTGATAAAATCTGCAAGCCTTTCCTTTAGGTGCCTGCCTTTCCCACACTTTCCCCCTCTCTGTTGACTTTTAAGTTCAAAGTCAAGCTAGCAAATCTGTTTTGTCAGATGGAAAGCCCACTGCTAATGGCTCTGAGAGGGTCTCAGGGAGCCTTGCCCTGCTTTGCCTTGCTCAGAAAAAAAGGGAACCTGCTGTTTTCCAGGGACACTGGCTGCTTTGTGCTTCCCATTTATTTATCCAATACTGGAGTGCCGTGAGCTGGAACATGGAAAACCTTTCTGAACACACAGAGCTCCGAGCCAGGCAGGATTCGATGGGGCTCACAAATCAGCAGATGCCTTTGGCACTTTTGGTATTCCCATGGCAAGGCCAACTAAACAGTCATTACATTTTATAGGTGCCTGCTTCGGTTTTATTTCTCTTCCTCGATCTATCAGCCTGCCCCATGAGTGGTAAAACTATTGCAGGTCCAACAGGAGTGGGCCTGGGGCCCAGCCATGCTGGCTTGAATGTGGAGGGAGTCCCTTTAAGGAGAAATATGGTAACTGGCTGGCCTTCGCTTGCGTTTCCTGGATGAACCCCTGGGATGCTGAATTTGGGATACTATTAGCAGCCATGTGGCAGCCATGCCCTGCTGGGATGGTTGATGATTGAAATATGTTCAAACAGTGGTCAGGGGAGAGGTGTGATGATGAAAAGGAAAGAGATAAGTCTTCCATCAAAATGCCTTTGTTTCACTTCAATATTTGTCCAGATAGGATGTCAGGCAAAATTTAATGACTCCAATGAGGGAGTAGTTTTAGGTTCTGCTCCCAGCTTTCCTTGTAGTCGAACACTGTGAACTGGCTCATTTCCCTTGGATATTTCATACTCTGAAGTCTATCTCCAATTACAATAAATGAGCTGTTGTAAATGAGAACAGTCTGGCCGACTGGCTAGAGCCCCAGAAAGGAAGTCAAGTGGATCTGGGTTCAAATACCACCTCTAATTCTCACTAACTATGGGACCATGAGTGAGTCACTTACCCTCATTGACCCTCAGTTTCCTTATCTGTAAAAAAAAAAAAAAAAGGAGAGGAGAGGAAAAATATAATAAAACATATATAAATATAATACCTGGAAGGTTCTAAGATGGCTGTGATGTTTAGATGAAATGCCTACAAAGTGCTTTATAGACCTTAAAGTGATATGTCTATGCCAGCCACCAGCCATCAAAAGGCTCTCAAGTGTTACATGCTTTACATATGCAAGGTATTATGATATATTTTTCATACATAATAAAGCAACATAAAAGTGTTTTAAGGAAAAACAAATTTTCCAGTGCCTAAAGTAAGTCCAGAATCTAACATTTCATTGTCTGTATAGTTTTCTTTTCTTTTGAAAGGAGAGCAGTACTTCTTATGATTTGTAAATTTCTGTTGCTTCCAATGAGATAAGTATTTTTAAAGTAAGAAAGTCATCCAGCATCTGTACTCTCTATCCAGACTAAGCTCATTAATCAAAAACTCTCAAATGTCAAATAAACAGCATTATATTTAATAGCTTTGACAATACTACTATAAGGGCAGTCCTTCATAATATCACCATTGGATGTCCGGAATGGTATCAGTGCCAAGAAACATTAGCTATTTTTAAATAGGGATTTGAACACTTGCATTACACAACAGCATAGGATTTTGGACTCAAAGTCAGAAATATCTGCTTTTAAATGCCATGTGTGTGATCACAGGCAAGTCTGTCTGAGCCTCACTTTTCCCATCTGTAAAATGGGAATAGCAATGTTGATGGCACCCATCTCATCAGATTATATCATGAGACTCAAGTGACAATGCACTTAAAAAGTACTTTGCAAACTTGAAAATGCCCCATAAATTATATTATTGTAAGAATAAAAATAGCTTATGTTTATTAGCCATCATGGTGCAAAAAAAAGAACACAAGATCTTAAATGAGAAGAGCAGGGCTCACAATTTAGTTCTTACACTCACTATCTCTCTGACCATGGGAATTTTGCCTAACTTCTTTAAGCACATTTCTTCATTTGTAAAATGGAGAAAATGATTCTTGTATTACCTGTTATCATAGGGTTGTTGTGAGGTGTCCTAAAAGTCTCAGTGCAGTAAGCTTTAAGAGTTTATGCTATCAGATGCTTATGATTTAATAGCTTAACATTTCACTTTTGGGACACTGTATAAATGTGAATTGTTATTATGAATGCAGTGCGGTAGTGTGGATGCCTGCATAAGAAGTAAGGAGTCTATATAACGTCAAATATCTTCCCCCCCACAAAATGGAAAAATGAAGTCAAGTCATACACATATTTTATTGAATAGGCCTTATATATTCAGCCTTGGATAGACCAAACTTGCTAATCATTTGGTGACTGAATTTTTCACCTTTTATTTGAATGTTTGAAGTTGCGTGGGCACAACTCAAAGCAAATGCTTCATTAAAAACACTTAACAGAAGGAAAACAACTCAATGGATATGTTTTCTGACATCCTTTTCCGATGAATATTTTTCTTATCCTTATTCCTGGTGCAGTGGGAAGAATCTTGAGTTTAGAGTCAGAAATTCTGGGTCTAAAATCACTCTGTCACACATTTGCTACATGCCCTTAGAGTGGTCCCTTACCTAACCTCTTCTCTCCTCCCTTTCTTCATCTGTAAAGTGAGGGTAGGAGTAGACAGCCTCTCATGTCCCTTCTAGCTATAAAAACTGTGATCCTAGGAACTTGGGTTTACTATTGAAAAGTAAACGAATTATATTTTGGTGCCATTGACTCAGAGTTCTGCCTCAAACCCTTTTACTATGGGTTGGACATTGATGAGAAGAATCTGGAGAAAGATCTTAGAGAAACTTTAGAAATGGTAGTGCGAGTAGAAAGCATTTTCTCTGGGAAAGACCTTCAATGTAAACTGATCCATTATCTAAACTTCATTGCACTTAGAATATAATTGGGTCCATTTCCATGACTTAAACTGTACTGTATCCTTAATTCTTGACCTTAAATCTTGCCTATCCAACCAGAATGTAAACTTCTTGAAGACAGAGACTCAATCCTACTTTGCCATTACCTCCACTGGTAGCTTCATTTTCAGTAGACACTCAATTCATATTTATTTATTGACTCATGGCTAGTATGACTCTTAAGTCTTTCAGATACTAATCTATGAGCTGTACTCTAAAAGAGCTGAAAAGGTCCTGAGCTGTGTTTTTGGTTGCATTCATTTTCCCATCCTCTTCTAATCTTTATCATGATATACATACACACACACACACACACACACATGTACGTTCCCCACAGAGCTTAGAAAGATGTCTCACTGCATGTTCTTTAAAGTCTTCTCCTTTGACTTCAGTTCTGTTGTGACAAATGAGTGACTTCAGACCACAAAGACCAGCTTGGGCTTTTACTTCCCTTAGGCAGATTATATGACTGCAATCCAACTAAAATAAGGTTGTTGGTTTTTCCTCCCTTGATAACTCATAAAAGCTAGATTTCAAATAAGCCTATATGCCTTTGACAAACAAGTAAATGTGGAAAAGTAACACTTTCCTAATTCAAATGAGCAAAGAAAAAACAACTTTTTGGAGGATTCTACAGGAAAGAAATAATTTAAAATAATATTTTAGCCACAGGTCAATGAGGAAAGACTGCCATGTTGAATTTTTTGAAGTGATCTAATTATCAAAACACAATAAGTCTATAAATATTTCATGAGATTCTTAAACTAATGCAGGGAATATTTCTAGCATAGGACCAGGAAAATGCCCTTTTTGTTACTAACAATATTTCTCATTGGATACCAATGTCTAGTAATACATTTTACTGTATTTATACAAATAGGTCATTGTCATCTATGTTCCCTCTAGTAATGCAGAACTAGGTAACACCACAAAAACCAAATTGGATTATATTTGAACAGAAGTGTATTATTTTAAGTTTCCTTCCTTTTTATATGTTATGGGAGGAACATGGTTAGAGGCAGTAGGATGTGGTGCATGGAGTTCTGGACTGGGAGTCAGAAAAGCCTGATTTCAGATCCAGCATATGACACCAGCTGTGTGACCCTGGACAAGTCACTTAATTTCTTTAAGGCTCAGTTTCATTATCTGCAAGATGGGAATAAAAATCCTATCTGAAACCGTTATTTTTGAGACTTAAGTGAGATATGTAAAAAATATTGCATGTTTTATTATTTATCAACAACGTGGAAAGGTTTTATCAAGTTACTGGGACGAAAGCAATCTCTCAGACTTTTGGACACCAGTTTTGGATTGGAAATCTCCAACACACGTAGCTTTCCTTCAACATTCAATTTTCTCCCTAGGAAATCATACTGAGAAGGGAGCGGGGGAGGAGACCGCTCTCAAACAATCCAGCACACGCTCTGCTTTGTATCCATTTTAATGGATTGGAGCAAACAATCAATATTTAAGTGGGTTTTTAAAGGCAAGTTAGTTACTCTCTTCTGAGTTAAAATGTTTACGTTCATCAAAATAAAGATGTTTCATGGATGTTTAAACCGAGGAGACATCGGAGTCACGCAGAGAAGACCACTGTAAATCCAGCCAGGCTAATGTTTATTCAACCCCTTGATTCTCTTTCTCCTACCTCAGATCCATTCTTTCCGAGAAGCCGCAGGTACCCGGAATGGCCAAAAGAGGGCACTGTTTGCTACCTCTTTTAAGCCCAAGCCCTAAGCTTTGCCCTTTATTGCAGGGGTGGGGAGAGCAGAGTTCCCTTGTATTTCATAACACAGGAAATGGAACTTATGTGCTCTGGAGTAGATTAGATATCGAGCTCCCCAGTTACCACAAAATAGCAATGCATTTTAAAATGCCACATTTCTTTAGAGGAAAGCCACTGACAAAGGGTTTTCTCTTCTTTTCCTTTCTCTCTTGGTCTTTGTCTCTCTCTCTCTCTCTCTCTCTCTCTCTCTCTCTCTCTCTCTCTCTCCCGGTCTCTTTTTCTTTTTCTTTTGTTCTTTCTTTCTTTCTTTCCTTCTTTCCTTCCTTCTTTCTTTCTTTTTCTCTCTGCCTCTCTGTCTTTGTCTCTCTCTTCCCCGTCTCTTTTCTTTCTTTCCTTCTTTCTTTCTTTCCTTCTTTCTCTTTCTCTGTCTCTGTCTCTCATTATTTTGGTGAAATTTTCTGATGGGGAAAAAAAGGAGGGTTATAAGTTTAAAATTCTACTCTATTTCTCCTCAGATTCCTCTACCCACATGAACCAGATTTTTTTGCTCTTTGATGTGTGTGGATGGTGATTCCAGGGATTTTGAAATGGGCCACCTCTGTGGCCCTAGTAACTAGGTGTTAATAATCAGCAAACACTGATTAAGCACCTTTTGTTTGCCAGATACACTGATTGGGATGCAAAGACAATAAAATAAAATAAAATAGTCCCTGCTTTTAAGGAGTTTATATACATATCTAAATATATACAAAGTAAAAAACACAAATACAAGATAATTTGTAGCTGCAACTAAATTTTCTGCCCTGGCTGGGATCAGAACAGACTTGACCTGACCGGTCAAGGTACTATGATATTGTCTAGTAAATGAATGCAGACCTAGCTTGTTGCATGCCTGATCACGTCTCCCCTCCACTCTGGCCCCCCAACAATTTCAGGACAATGTCAAGGAGGTGCTCCATATGTTCTTAACTTTATTTATCTTCACAGAATCAAAAATTTAGATCTAGAAAGGGCTCAAGAGATCATTCATTGAGTCCAATCTGTTGTGTTTGTCCTTCCTGACAAAATGATACTGACACTCAGAGAAGTTACAGTACTTGCTTAATTTATAGAATCATTGAAATAATGGGCTTGGATGACTGACTTAGATTTTATCCAGTAAACCTTCCAAAATCATAGAATTCTGACAGAGAAAGGAACCTTAGAGATCCAGCCTCCTCTTTTTGGGCAGAATGGCACCCAAAGTCATCCCAAGACTGGCCTATTCTTGATAGACTAGTTGGTACAGCTGGTAGAGTTCAGCCCCCTCAGAGCATGGAAGTGTGACCTCAAGTCCTAGCCCATCTTTTACTAATCATTTGACCTCATGCAAATCAAGTAATTCCTCTGATCTTTAGTTTCTTCAAGTGGGAAAAGTAAGAGTTGGGCTAGATCATTCCGGTCCCCTTCAGTTCTATCTATGATACCCTACTAGCTTGCCCCCAGGATACGACCTAATCAAATCTATTAGCCTTTGGTTAAGCAAAGCTTAGATAGATGCAGGATTCCTGGCTCAGTAACAAGGCAGATGAAATTCAGTTTTATGCTAATGATAACAATCCAAAGCACTTTTATGATTCCCTGAAAGCTATTTATGGACCAAAAACCTATGGTGCATCACTGCTCAGTGCTGATGGAACCACATTGATTAGAAATAAGGATATGATCCTCAAGAGATGGACTGAACACTTCCATGGTGTTCTCAACAGACCATCATCAATCAATGCTGAGGCCATTAACCTCAGGTTGAAGTCAATCGCTCCTTAGCAGAACTTCCAACTGAAGAAGAGGTTCTGAGAGCCATTACATTCCTTTCATGTGGCAAAGCACCTGGTGTTGATTCTATCCCAGATGAGATTTACAAGGTAGGGGGACTATTGTTCATACAAAAGCTGACTGAAATTTTCCAGTTTGTGCGGCAAGAGGAGGTTATCCCCCAGGAGTTCAAGGATGCCTCCATTGTCCATCTCTATAAGGGTAAAGGGAATAGATTGTCCTTTCTGTCTAATTAGGAGAGTCTCTCTCATAGTCATTGCTGGCAGAGTTCTTACTAGAGTCCTCCTTAATAGGCTGATCCTTCACCTGGAAGGTGGTCATATACCTGAGAGCCAGTATGGCTTCAGAAAGGACTGAGGAATGGTTGATCTGGTGTTTGCTGCCCAACAACTCCAGGAGAAATGCCAGGAGAAGAACAGAGGTCTGTACATTACATTTGTAGATCTGACCAAGGCCTTTGACACTTTGGTTAAATCCAATAGGGTTGCACTGAATTGTTGAGTTGTATCCATATGCTTAGTATTGCTGTACCTTGCTTTAAGGAAATCCAGTAGGTGAACATTTAGATTCCCATCTTCCCCCAAAGGATAAATTTGAGGAAGTAAAAGAATAATTGTTTCCTTTACAGAAAGGAGTCTTCAATTCCCCAAATTATTCTACACTGAGCCCTCTTAGTATCTTTAAAATAGGACAAATAGGACATAATTAAAAGGAAATAACTTTAAAAAAAAAACTTAAGAATTCTGATCAATGCAATGACCAGTGATTGCTGCAGAAGATTAATGAGGAAGTATGGCTTCCACCTCTTGGCAAAAAGCTGATGAACTAGATGTGCAAAATGAGACACGTTTTCAGTAGTGCCCAGTGCATGGACTTAGTCTACTTGGCTATACTCAAGTTATTGCAAGGGAGGGATTTTGTTGCTCTTGTTGTTAGAGATTGAAAGAAATGTGAGAAATCCTGCTTTTGGACTTCTACTCTATTCAAATCAATATTAATCAGTTAAATAGCCTACTTAAATCACATAGGGGTAGATAGGTTCTTATAGTAGGCCTCAAATGTTCACTACTTGTTCACCAAGTTACGAGACTCACTTGTGCAACCTCAAGAATGCTAACAAAGATATCTCCATCCTGTTTTACTCAAATTCCATGTCCAAACCCAACATGTATGGAATGCCGTGATGCTTTAGAAAGTCCCCCAATTTATTTTTGTACTTCTGAACCATTCTCTCTTGTGAAACACAAGCAAGTGACCATCTTATGACCACTTACTCAGAGGAGATTCCCCAAGCTTCACCCAACCTATGACCCACCTGCTAATATGTCCCTTTTGGCCCTCAAGAGCAAGGTCTATCAACCACTGAGTTTCTGTATTTTGCCATGTCTCTTTTGCATATTTGGATACCAAACCCTATAAAAACAAGGTCCTAGAAGAAAGAGGCATCTCAGATAAGGAGGAAAAACTGAGATCCACTTCCTTAGAGGGTACCATGGACCCTTTAATAAAGTGCCATTGGCTCAGAGTTCTGCCTCAGTCCCTTTTACTGTAAGTTGAACAATTTTAATCCCCATAAAGAATGTATAGATGCTGTTAATGTAAAAAGAAAAGAAAAAAGAAAGGAAAGGAAAGTAAAAAAGATCAAGGAAATTAAAAATTACAGAAAAGATCCAAAGAAAGTTCAGAAAGGGATACCAATTGGGCAATTTTAGTCCTATCATGTTAAATTTAATACACATTTTTTTAAAAATTGTATTGAGTTGTTCACAATTTCATAGGTGATCTTTTTTGCATATTGAAATGCACTTCTCTGTGGATATTTAAGTCTATAATAAAACAATTTTGAACTGTATATTATTTCTAAACATCAATTTTACATGAATTTTAGTTTTTTATCTCTAAAATATGAGGTAGGAAACTGCCTCAGAAATGTGCACTTGGCCCTGTATTGTTCATCATTTTTGTCTATGACTTAGGTGGAAAAATTACAAGTGACACAAAGCTGGAAAAGACATTAACACATCAGCTGAAAGAATCATATCTAAAAAGGTATAGACACGTGAGAAAAAAGAGGCTAAACTGATGTAATTTAATAGGGATAGTAGCTAGAAAAGGAGGTATAGTTCACAAAGTCAGTATGACTTCATCATGGACAGATAATGTTGGACTCATTTCATTTTGTGACAAGGTTACTAGACTAGATCAAGAGAGTGCTCCTTATAGGATTTGCCTAGATTTTAGAAATGTATTTCACAGACTCTCTTGTGCTGTTCTTGTGAACAAGAGGGAAAGATGTGAAATAGACCTTCATGAAATTAAATGGAATTAAACCAAATAATGCTTAGAATAGGACAAGAGTCACTGGTAGTTCAATGTTAACTTGCAGGAAGACCTCTATAGTAGTACTTTAAGGAAAATGAGCTTGGAACGGTACTATTTTTTTGAAACATTTTTATCAAGGGATTGCATAAAGACAAAGACAGAATGCTTGCCAAATCTGCAGATGGCACAAAGCTGGCAGTGGTTATTAGATTGGATAAGAGAAACAATACCATCTCTAGGTCTGTATTCCAAAGAGATCATACAAATAGAAAAAGGATGCACATGTACAAAATATTTATGGCAGCTCTTTTTGTAGTGACCAAGAATTGGAAATTGATGGGATGTCCATCAATTGGGGAATGACTGAACAAGTTGTGGTATATGAGTGTAATGGAATACCTTTGTTCTATAAGAAATGATGAGCAGGCAGACTTCAGAAAAACCTGGAAAGACTTATATGAGCTGATGCTGAGTGAGTACACAATAACAACCACATTGTGCGATGACTGACTTTCATAGACTTGGGTGTTCTCAGCAATGCAAGGATCTATTTTTTTGTGTTTGTCCTTCATTTTCGAAGACCATGACATCAGAGAAATGATGACATGACTTGCACTTGACTTTGTTTTGAGTGGAAGAGGGCCTCACTTTCTCCTCCTGAGCCATCTGGATCCAGTGACCAGATTTAGGAAGACTGGAGATGGCCCAGGATGCAATGGGAGACCTTGGCTTTTTTTAGTTAAGCCCTATTCAGGTACTCAGAGTGAAGTGGCACCCATTCAGTGAATAGACCTCTTTAAGAAGTAATCAGGGCAAGGATCTAAGACAACTCCAAAAGACTCACGGTGGAAAATTCCATCCACAACCAGAGAAAGAACTATGGATTCTGAATGCGGATCAAAGCAGACTATTTACTCTCTTTTGTTGTTGTCTTGTTTTGTTTCTTCTTTCTTATGGTTTCCCCCATTGGTCCTAATTCTTCTATGCAACTTGACTAATGTGAAAATATATTTAATATAAATATATATGTAGAACCTATATCAGATTGCACACCATCTTGGGGAGGGGAAAGGGGAAGAAAATTTAAAACACAAAAGCTTATAGAAATGAATGTTGAAAACTAAAATAAATAAATATTTTCTTTAAAAAAGAGAAGCAGGCTCAAAAACAATTTTGACCTAATAAGATTTAATGGGGATGAATAAATTTAATAGGGATAGATATAACATGTTATATTTAGACATTCAAAAATTGACTTCACAAATTCAATATGGAAGATTTGACTAGGCAGAAGTACATCTGGAACAAAGATCTGGAAATTTTAGTGGAGTATAAAGTTAAGATGAGTCCACTGTGTGATATGACAGTCAAAAATAAAAAAGCTAATTTGAGCTTGCTTTGCATTAAAAGAGGTAGAGTACTCAGGATTAGGGAGGTTATGATTCTCACTGTATTCTGTTCCAGTCAAGCTACTTGTGGAGTGTTGTACTCAATTCTAGGTGGCACATTTTGGGAAGAACTTTGAGTGTGTTGGTTGTTGGGTATATCAGGATGGTAAGGGGACTTGAGATCATGCCATTAGAGTATTGATTAAAGGAACTATAGATGTTTAACCTCATAGATGTGTTCAAATATTAGAAGAGCCATCACACAGAAAAGGGATTAGACTTTTTCTACTTGACTCCAAGGGGCAGAACTGGAAGTGAAGAGTAGACGTTTCAGAGAGGCAGACTTTGACTCAATTTAAAAAAAAAACCTTCAAACATAGCTGTCTAAAAATGGAAAGAGCCACCTTAGAAGTAGTGAGCTCCTCATCACTCCATGTATCCCTGGATAGTTTCTTATTGGGGAGGTTCATTTTAGAAGGGTCATAAATCCAACTGGAAGAGTCTTCAGAGATCATCTAGTGCCATTTTACAAGTGATGAGATGGAAGGCCAGGAAGATCAGCTGACTTGCTCCAAGTGCCAGAAGCATTATTTGAATACATTTGAATACATGTCCTATAATTCCAAAGCCAGAGCCCTTTCCACTGGACCACGTTACAGGTATAGGTTGAAATTGGATCAGACAGCCTCTGAAATCTCTTCTAACAATAAAATTCTGTGACTGGATGACATTAAAGGTTCCTTCTACTTTTAAACCCAGTGACCATACTCCTTTTCAGGAGGATGCTGTAATAAGCAAGGTGTTTTAGAAGTTCATGGCATTTCATTAAGAAAGAAATGGAAAAGTGATTTGAATAGAAGACTGCCTCAGTAACTGGAACCAATGTTATTGATTCTCTGCTCTCTTCCCCCTCTTTACAATTAATACTCTAAACCAGAGGTGTCAAGCATACAGCCAACATTTAATCCACAACATTCTTAAGTGGGCCTGAACCAGATTAAACTGTAATTGGGAAACATTTAAGAAAATAAATAAAAATTCAATAAAACATAAATTATGATAATATATGATTTTCTAAGTCAATGTGCAGTCCACAGGGATTCTTATGTATGATTTAGTTGACTCATTTCTATTTGCATTTGACACCACTGCTCTAAATTTCTTTGGAAATATAAATGTTTTCCTTCATGTTCTTTCTCTTGTGCATTTCTTCCTCATAGCATAGCAGGAGGGAACTGCCTTGGCCTACCATATTTCTTTCAAATCACTTTACCCTTCTATGAATGTTATTTCATCAACCAAGGAACCTACAGGAACATGAAGCTATGAAATGTAGTTCAAATGATCCTTTTCCATAAGGAGAGTACAATCTGTGAGTTTAGGAATGTCCTCAGGAGCACTTCTTTTAGGGATTTCATAGCTCCAAATGGTGCTAGGTCCCCTCCCCATCAGCAACTTCTCTTTCAGAGAATCAGAAGTAACTAAAGTTAGTAATACACACTCATCCTCTAGTTCCAGGTGTGTTGTTTTGGCTCCAGTTTACCTGATCACTTTCTAGAGGAAAGAGCCTCTTTTTCCTTTGAGAGAGAAAACAAGTTAAAAGAAATGGGTAATAACACAGAAATGGCAGATTCAGTCAGTTGACAAATCCTCTTGACCCTACCTCTAAAACATCTTTAGTATCTGTCCCCTTCTCTCCACACATATAGCCCCCACTGCTGTCCATCATCACTGCTCATGGGGACTCTTACAGTAGCCTTTTAATTTTTCTTCCAAATTCCAGAGTCTTCTCTTTCTGTTGTATCCCCTACTAAGTTAACAAATTGATATTCCTAAAGCACAGGCCCAGTTAGCTCCCAGTTACCAGCAAGATAAAATAAAAAAATCCAAAGGCATTTTAAAGTCCCTCATAATCTTGATCCCACCTATATTTCAGGCTTATTCATTTCTCTTCTTTGCACACTCTACATTCAAGCCAAAGAGGCTTCTTTGTTCCTCATCTATGTCATTCCATCATCTCTTGCCATGTTTTTGCTCAGTTTGTCCTCCACTCCTGGAATGCACTCCCTCCTCACCTCCTTCTCACAGAATCCCTAGGTTCTTTCATGCTCAGTTTAAATGACATCCAATGTATGAGACCTATCCTGATTTTCTCCCCCACTCCAGTTGCTGATGCAGAACCTACCCTGGATTTATATTTTATGTGTATATATATACATATGTATATATATACACACATATATATTATAACTATTTTTCTGTGTTCTTATTCATTTCCACAAATAGAATATAAACTTAAAGAATCTAGGAAAGGTTTAGATCAGCTACCATGGGAACTGTATTAATAAGCAATGAATAAAAGGATTGCCTTGGAATAGTAAGAACCCAACCAATAGTAGAAAAGCATAAATTTATAACAGATCAACAGGGTTGTGACTTCATTTTTGTAGACTTGTAGCAAAACTGGAGAAAGCAAATGGGGGTGGGGGTGGGGAAGATTATTAAAGGTTGGAGATTAACATAATAAAAAAAGTGAAAGTTGAAGAAGGCAGTGCTTCTAGGGTGGTAGCAACTGCATTGTTGAAATGATTGACACATAGGGTCAAGACTACTAGGGGAGAAAACTAAAATAAGGGTAATTAACTGGGAAAAGAAAGAAGGGTTGAGGCACTGGTACTCATACTGAGGACAGAGAGCAGGTTCAATGGGCGTAAGAATATGGACAAGACACTGGTCAGAAAGGGGAATTTCGGAGTTCAAGACTTTGGAGGTAATTCACTTTTTTTTTTCCAAGAGAAAAATAGTCTGCTTTATTCTGCGAACCAAATCCCTAGTTATTTCTCTGGATGTAGAAGGCATTTTGCCTCAAGAGTCAATGGGGAATTTTTTAGGTCCTTGCATTGCTGTGAAGAGCTAAGTCTACCAGAAAAATTCCTCGCACACTGTCATTGTTACTGTGTACAAAGTTCTCCTGGTTTTCTGCTCCTTTCACTCAGCATCAGTTCATATAGGTCCATCCAGGTATCCCTAAAGTCTTTCTGTTCATCATTTCTTATAGCGCAATATTATTCCTTTACATCCATATACCATAACTTGTTCAGCCATTCCCCAACTGATGGTCATCCCCTTGATTTCCAGTTCTTGGTTACCACAAAGAGAGATGTTATAAATATTTTTTACATGTGGGATACTTTCCCATTTTTATGATCTCTTTGGGATACAGTCTTAGAAGCGATATTACTGGGTGAAAAGGCATGCACATTTTTGTAACATTTGGACATAATTTGGACATAATTCCAAATTGCTCTCCAGAATGGTTGGATCAGCTCACAACTCCAGCAGTAATAAATTAGTGTTCCAACTCTCCCACATCTTTTCCAACATTTATCATTTTCCTGTTTGTCATGTTAGCCAATCTGATAGGTGTGATGTGGTTCCTCAGAGTTGTTTTGATTTGCATCTCTCTAATCAATAGTGATTTAGAGCATTTTTTCATATGATTATAGATAGCTTTAATTTCTTCCTCTGAAAATTCCCTCTTCATATCCTTTGACCATTAATCAATTGGGAAATGACTTATATTTTTGTACATTTGACTCAGTTCTCTATATATTTTAGAAAGGAGGCCTTTATCACAGAAACTAGTTGCAAAAGTTCTTTCCCAGTTTTCTGCTTCCCTCCTAATCTTGGTTGCATTGGGTTTGTTTGTGTTCAATTCAATGTAATTAAAATGATCTATCTTGCCCTTCATAATATTCCTTATCTCTTGTTTGGTCAAAAATTTCTCCATTCTCCATAAATCTGACAAATTACTTGCTTCCCTAATTTGTTTATAGTATCAATCTTTATACCTAGATCATGTATCCATTTGGATTTTATTCCTGTGTACAATGTCAGGCATTGGTCTATGACCAGTTTTCACCACAGTTATCCAGTTTTCCCAGCAGTTTTTGTCAAATAATGAGTTCTTATCCCAGAAATGGGATCCTTGAGTTTATCAAACAGTAGATTGTAATATTCAGTGACTACTGTGTCTTGAGTATCTAACCTATTCCACTGGTCTACCCCTCTATTTCTTAGCCAGTACCAAAGGGTTTTGATGATTACTGCTTTATAATATAATTTGAGATCTGGTAGGGCTAGGCCACCTTCCTTGCTATTTCTTTTCATTAGTTCCCTTGATAGTCTGGACTTTCATTTTTCCAAATGAATTTTTGTATTATTTTTTTCCAGCTCTAGGAAATAATTATCTGGTAGTTTGATTGGTATGGCACTGAATAAGTAAATTAATTTAGATAGAATTGTCATTTTTATTATATTAGATTGGCCTACCCATGAGTAGCTGATGTTTTTCCAGTTATTTAGTTTCTTCTTTGCCTGTTCTGTTTCCTTCAATTTCTTTTTCCTCTTATTGCTAAAGCTAATATTTCTAGTACTATATTGAATAACAGTGGTGATAATGGACATCCTTATTTCAGACCTGATCTTATTGAAGATGCATCTGGCTTATCTTCATTACATATAATGCTTGCTGACAGTTTTAGTAGATACTGCTTATTATTTTATGGAAGTCTCCATTTATTCCTATGCTCTCCCATGTTTTCAATAGAAATGGGTATTGTATTTTGTCAAAAGCTTTTTCTGCATCTTTTGAGATAATCATATGGTTTCTGTTACCTTTGTTGCTGATATGATCAATAATGCTGATAGTTTTCCTAGTATTGAACCAGTCCTGCATTCTTGGTATAAATCCTACCTGATTACAATGTGTTGTTCTGAAGATGTTACTGTATTCTTTTTGCTAATGTCTTATTTAAGATTTCACACCTATATTCATTAGAGAAATTGGTCTATAATTTTCTTTCTCCGTTTGGCTCTTCCTTGTTTAGGTATCAGAATCATATTTGTATCATAAAAAGAATTTTGTAGGACTCCTTTTTCACCAATTTTTTTTCCAAATAATCTATATAGTATTGGAATTAACTGTTCTTTAAATGTTTTATAGAAGTCACTTGCAAATCCATCTGACCCTGGAGATATTTTCCTAGGGAGTTCATTAATAACTTGTCCAAATTCTTTTTATGAGATGGGATAATTTAAATATTCAACTTCCTCTTCTGTTAATCTGGGCAATTTATATATTTTTAAATATTCATCCATCTCACATAGATTGTCAAATTTATGGGCATGCAATTGTACAAAGAAATTTCTAATTATTGTTTTAATTTTCTCCTCATTGGAGGTGAGTTCATCCTTTTCATTTTTGATATTGATAATCTGGTTTTCTTCTTTCTTTTTAAAAATCAAATTGACCAAAGGTTTATAAATTTTATTGATTTTTTTTCATAAAACCAACTATTAATTTTATTTATTGGTTCAATAGTTTCATTATTTTCAATTTTATTAATCTCTCCTTTGGTTTTCAGTATTTCTAATTTGGTATTTACTTGAGAATTTTTCAATTTGTGCTTTTTCTAGCTTTTTCAGCTGCATGCCCAAATTCATTGATCTCCTCTTTCTCTCTTTTATTCATGTAGGTATTCAATGATATAAAACTTCCCCTAAGAACTGCTTTTGCAGTATTCCATAAATTTTGGTAGGTTGTCTCATTGTTCTCATTCTCTTGGATGAAGTTCTTTGATTGATTGTTTCTATGATTCATTGTTTAACCTACTCATTCTTTAGGATTAGATTATTTAGTTTCCAATTAAATTTTTGGTCTCTCTTTCCATGATCTTTTATTACATATAATTTTTATTGCATTATGATCTGAGAAGGATGCATTGACTATCTCTGCCTTTCTGCACTGGATTGTGAGGGTTTTTTGCCCTAGTACATGGTCAATTTTTTTTTTTATATGTTCCATGTGCCACTGAGAAAAAGGTGCATTCCTTTCTATCTTCATTCAATTTTTTCCAGAGATCTATCATATCTACCTTATTCAGAGATTTATTCACTCCCTTAAGTGCTTTTCTATTTATTTTGAGGTGAGATATATCAAGTTCAGAGAGACAGAGAGGTTGAGGACTCCCACTAGGGTGGTTTTGCTGTCTATTTCTTCCTGTAACTCTCTTAACTTTTCCTCTGAGAATTTGGATGCTATACCTCTTGGTACATACATGTTTAGTAATGCTCTTGCTTCATTATTTGTGGAGCCTTTTAGCAGGATATAGTTTCCTTCCTTATCTCTTTTGATTAGATCTATTTCTGCTTTTGCTTTATCTGAGATTAGGATTGCTACCCCTGCTTTTCTTACATCAGCTGAAGCACAGTATATTCCGTTCCAACTTTTTACTTTTACCCTGTGTGTATTTCCCTGTTCATATGTGTTTCTTGTAAACAATATATTGTTGGATTATGGTTTTTAATCCATTCTGCTATCCACCTCTGTTTTATCAGAGGGTTAATCCCATTCACATTCACAGTCATGATTACTGTGTCTTTCTGTCCATCCTCTTTCCCCCATTTGTGCTTTTAGTTCTCCCTTCTCCCTTCCCCTCCATAATAGTTTTAAGTTTTGACCACTACCTCCCTCAGTCTTCCTTCCCTTCTTTCCATTCACCTCCTTTTTCCTCCCCTTTTCCTTTACTACTTCTTCTCTCCCTTTTAACCTCCCCTCCCTTTTCTCCCCCTTTCCACTCCTACTGCCTATAGAGCTAGTTAGATTTCTATACTTAACTGAGTTTGTTGTTCCCTCCTTGAACCAAACCAAATGAGAGTAAATCAAATAGTGTTCATCTCCCTTCCCTCTTTCTCTCTACTGTAATATGTTGTTGTGCCTCTTCCTGTGATACCTTTCAGCTAGAAGCTAAAATGCTGCAGCTTACCTGGTGTTGAGCTGGCTGGTGTGCCAAAGCAGAGACCAGGTGAAACCTTTCTGAGTTTCCCTGGAGTTAACCTAGAGCTCACTGTGTGAGGTGTGGGGGAGGAGTGGTCTGGCCACAGGAGGTTTCCTCTCCTGAGCTAGAGCACAGGCAAGCTCAACGTTTGGTGAACCCCATCTGTGATAGTATCTTCCTGATTCCCCTGGCTATGCTGAAGCACACCTGGGGTCCTGGTTGTTGTTGGCACTTACTGGCTCCACCCCCTGGGGCTTAGGATCTCCTCCCAGTTTGCTGGGGAGGTGGGACTGGTCCCTTCAGCCACAGCAAGAAGAACCGCCCCCTCTTTGAGATTTTTCCTAGCTTCATGGACTAAGAGACTGTTTATCCCTTTGGGTGATCCCAGTATTCCAGGATATTTCCTGGGGAAATATTCTCTGGCTTTTTCAAGGTCAACAAGGGGAGAGAGATAGCATTTACAGATCATTCTGCCATTTTGTCTCCCAGAAGTTCAAGTCAGTAGTTCACTTTCAAGTGATGGTGAAATCTAAGGTATAGCTGAAGTTAGAGTAAAAATGGCTGTCAGTGGAACTAAGGTTGAAGAATTATTATCAGGTCAAGGTGGTAGAAGAGTCATTAGTATGAATTGTTAGAGTTACTAAAGATAATGGAAAAGGAGTACAGCATTAATTTTAGAAAACTCTTAAATTATAAAGGCTTGACATATGCTTTTTTTATGGTAATGAGAATGAGATGTCAGGCCAATTAATTAGTAGTCATTGGAAAATATGAGGGCAGGTAAGTGGTACAGTGAATAGAGAGTCAGGTCTAGAATCAGGAAGATTCATCTACCTGAGTTCAAATCTGGCCTTAGACATTTATTAGCTATGTGACCCTGGGCAAATCACTTCACTGAGTTATGACATTTCCAATATTTGGCAACTCATTTAATTTCTCTCATGCATTATCCTTCCAGAATAATGTCATCTCCTCAAGAGAAGAAATTGTCTTTTTTTCTTTAATTTTTATTTTTGTCAGTCTTTTGGACAGTTCCTCACACACAGTAGAGCTTAAATGATTGATGGTTTGGATTATATTGGATTGGGCCTTGGTCTCCTCATCTGAAAAATGAGACAGTTGTGATAAGCAATCTG
The DNA here is from genome assembly GCA_028658325.1 of Potorous gilbertii. Taxonomy (NCBI): domain Eukaryota; kingdom Metazoa; phylum Chordata; class Mammalia; order Diprotodontia; family Potoroidae; genus Potorous; species Potorous gilbertii. Next base: position 187,525,081 of record CM053772.1, on the reverse strand, counting down.
AAAGATCCCCCTTAAATTATGAAATACTGTGGGCTTCTGCTCATCTAGTAACATCCAATCACATGATGGGCTCATCCAATCATACTTTCTCATTATTTGCCTTAACTACTGAAGATACCAACACAGAGTTAGAGTTGGTAGGGACATTCAGGGCTATGTAGTCCAACCTCCTCCTTACAGACAAAGAATTGATGTCCAAAAAATAAGTGATTTACTCAAGACAATCTAGGTAACCATCTCTAGCAGCATCATTAATATTTATACAGTACACTAAAGTTTACGAAACACACTGCATACATTATCTTATTTGATAAGGAGAGCTAGAATTTGAACCCAGCAAATCCAAGCTTATTCCATTGTACTGTACTGCCTGTGAAACAATAAATAGTGCTAATATTTCAGTGTATCAAATTTCAGAGTAAATTATCTCATTGGAAGCAACAAAAGAAGCTCACTTCTCTCTTATCAGCTTACCTATAGAAAAAAATTAACTTACAGTGGCCCAATTATGTCACCTGAACTATAAATGAAGCAAAACAATAATATCTTAACATGTATTCCTCTTCCCCCATGGTTCTACCAAAACTTAAGCATCATTCTCATTCTGTAATGGCATACTGAGATGTTTCATTGATAGAGATTGAGAAACTATTACTCAGAGGAGACAGAGAGGTGAGTAACCTCTTCCCATGATGCTAAGGTAGAGAGGAAAAATACACCTGCTAAAGGAGACTTGAAGTCTGGAGTCCAGTAAATTGTTGCTGTTCTTTGAACAAGTTCTTCAACTTCACCTTACCTCAGAGGTAGGGTGCCTACCACCTCAATGCCCAGTGCCATCTCCCATGCCAGGTGTAAATAATGCCCTTTGATGAACAGAAGGACACTTAGGGAAGTACTAACTAATAGATCTAACAGAAGAGGCACCAGTCTATAGAGAGGGTAGCAGAGGAAGGGGTGAGCAGAATTGTCCCCTTCTACAGGGCTCTAATAGATGGCACCTCAAGTAGATGCCAGCCTTCCATTTGTGGACACTACCACAGTAAACGACTAAGCTACTCCAGAATTTGCCATCAAATTAACTATAAGACAGTTCTTTTGACCAGAGAAAAGCAATGGTTTGTGGATCCTTAAGACTGAGGTGTTACTAGAACACTTGAAAGAAAAATGTACCAAGTTGTAGACAGTGAATCAATCAGTCCTTCGTCTCATACATCTTTGCCTCAATAAGCATTTGAATGATTTACTTTGATGCAAAACTATTGAGGCAATATGACTTAGTAATAATAGATTTAGATATAGAATGGACCTTTGAGGTCCCCCCCCACTTTTATAGTTGAGGAAATTAAGGCCCAGTGAAGTAGGTTACGCAGGTAATTTTTTTTAAACGCAGACATATTTCTGAATGAGAGTCTATTTTAGGTATGTCTAGAAAGTACACAACATCATTCTAATTCATCTGTCAGGGGGTGGATGGATATGAATGTGATGCAATAGCAGGTCTAATAATTTCGGTGTTAAGAAACTGTAATCCACCATTACTGAATAGGAATGTTAAGCTGAAGGGGGGAGATTTTTTTAAAAGTGCCACTTGTGCAGTTTCTGTAATTCTGAGTTTCTCTATAATTGTCTTCCTTTTCACAGCTTCTTTGTAAAGGCAGATCCTACATCCTCTTTGGAGCCTGTTAATATCTATGCTTCAGATAGGCAGTTACTACCAGCATGGCAACCTTAGAGGTTTGGTTTTTATTAAGCCCCTACTATGGACAAAGAAGTGAAGGCTGATCTTAGAGTCTGGTACACCAAAGGTGAATCACTTACCCTCTCACTGCTTCAGACAATTCTAATGCTTTCTTTCTATTAATTATTTTCTCTTTCTCCCATAAATAGCTTGTTTATAAAGTTTTACGTGTTGTCTCCCACATTATTAGAATGAAAGCTCTTTGGGGGCAGGGACTATCCTTTGCTTTTCTTTGTATCTCCAGAGCTCAGCAGAGTGCCTGGCACATAGTCGGTGTTTATCGACTTGACTGACTCCAACAAACCATAAAATGCTACTATTATAAGCACTTCATTCCTGAAGAGAGGTCCCTCACTGGGAGTCACCCCACATTGCTGAAATCAGGAATTCAAGGTCCTCCCTGCCCTCCCTCAAAAAAATAAGGTGCTATACCAGACCCTAGAGATATGCACAAAATAGAGTAACAGCTCCTATTCTCAAAGAGTTCATATGCCACTTGGATTCTCTGTTATGAGAATCTGAAAAAATGTGAGTCACCTCCCTAATGTTTTTCCTGTGGTTTTCTAAGGAGCATCTTTTCTCACTGGAAAATGGCTGAGTTTATAATCCTTGGGATTGTATAATGAGCCTGCTGGTGTGAGCTAAAATACAGTCCTAACCCTTCTGACCCAGCAGGCAGACTGAAACAATGGTATCCGAAAGGTATGGGCTTCCTTTCCAGCTCAGGAGACACAGTCCCATTGGAACGCCTAATTATAGCTATTTGAATGCTAACAGTGTTTACCCAGTAATTGCTATTTGTCCCAGGTCAAGGGCTTGGGCAGTTCAACTGGCTTAGTCAGTTGAATCAGTCATACCTGCTGTTCCTTCCATTTGCATTGATGTAAAGAGTAAGCACAGGACTAGAAGATTTGAATATTCAAAGAATTCAATTGTCTCATGATTAATCAGCTTAATTAATGTGATTAAGCATTTGTTGTTGTTGTGTAAGGGGTTAAGTAGAAAGAGTAAAGGGGATGTTTACAAAACTATCAGCAAGGAAGGATGGAACTTCTGCAAGCTGGTACTTGGCTTCCCTTTGGGAATCTGAGGGTTTGAGAGAATTCCTAGGAGGACTGAACCCAGAAGAATAAATTGGAAATTTGGAGTCCTGGGGGTGCAGGCAGGGAGAGGAACTCTATTGAAGAAACTAGGTACACAGAATATGCAAACACTTTCCTAAGACATTTGCATTTTTTATTGATCCATTTGTGCTTTGGGTTTTGCATGAAATATTTACACATAAGTGCAAATTATGCTTGAAAGAACAAGACCAAAAGGAAGAAGTCTAGCAATAGGGTTAGGAGGGATCATTGGATTAGAAGGCAGGTGGGGGGTGGGACAGACAGTAAAGAGAAAAAAGATCGATTAGATATCACAAAAATTCTAGAAGATTTTATTCTATTTAATATATTCAGCTATGTATAATACATTATATTTTTCTCATTGTGTGAAAAAATTTATTTTAATGATGATAAATAAAACATTTCTACCACACAGGCAGCCTTCTTTCCCTGTCGATCTGTTGTACAGATGTGAGATCCTTCCTGCTACTAAATGGAAATATGATATTTCTGTACCGGGTTGAGGTAAAGGTATTGAGCACCAGTAGGGTGTGAACTCATCATTCATAAAAAATTTCCAATACTTCTTTCAATACATTGTGCTAAATAATGAATAACATTATCTCTTATGTGGTATCAGCTCGGGAAAACATGTAAATTATCATTACTTTTAGGTACATATGCTCTTATCACCATATTTTGTAATAGCAAATTTCATACATGTTTGAATGAAGATAATAGGGAAAGTCACTGGAAAAGCCGATTGTCTAATATATCCAATGTGTTCCCTGTGTCCTGGACTGTATAGAAGCTGGGCTTGGCACAGTGACTAGAATACAGTGGGTGATTAATAAATGTTAATTGATTGATTTTTTTCATTAAAATATTGATATTCTTCTTCTCATGGTCTACATTAGAAGCAAGATGGCCTATTTGCTGTTCCTCACCGTCATCATTTCCCACTGCCATAGACTGCCTCCCATTCTTAGAATGGATTTCCTTCCTGCTTCTGACTTAGAATCCTTAGCTTCCTTCAAGGCTAAGCTCAAATGCTAACCTCTACCAGAAAGCATCACCAGTTTTTTTAGTTTTTTGGTGTTTTCTCCTTCCTGAAATTATCTCATGTTTACTTGCCAAATAGAAAATACTTGACTATTGGAGTCTCCCCTGCCCCAATCCCCTTGATGAAATTGCAGGATGTATTGGGGCAGGAATAGATATAATAAGATATAAGGGGATGCCCCTGTCAGACTTTGAGTGGTCAAAAATGCCAGCCGTAAAAGTGTGCCACTTTCAGATCCTAAGGTAACCATGTTGCTGTAAAAGGGTGTTTTTCTTTTAGACGCTGTGTCCATTTGAATACAAAATGGTCAGGAAACTGGGTTGAAAATTGGCAAAGAAGATGAACCTGCCTCAGGGTTCTTTCCTCCATCCACCCACGGATATGAGGGAATAGCACATACTAAGAAATGAAAAGTAGAGGAACAAAACATTCTATCATTCTCGTTACAGTTAGTCAAGACATCCTACCTATGGAGGAAGGATGCCGGTCTGGTATCTTGCAGTAACTGACCCACAGCTTTAGGAGACACATGCTTGCATGCAACAAGAAAGGGGAATTCAAGGACATTGTTTTCTGAATTTCCACCTTTTATGGAAAGATTCCAAATTCCCCAGACAACACAACCCTTTAATTCTGGAAGAGGAGGGAGATTTTAGGGGTAGCACCAACTTTTAGAGTTGTCCTATGTGTGACTCCAAGTTTGAGATTTCCAGGTATTGGATCTTGCAGAGCAGGAGGGCTTAACATGAGGTCTGTGAACTTTGTAGCTCTATGGATTTTATTTTATGTGTTTAAAGTCATTATCCTAAAAGGAGTTCCATAAGCTTCGCTCATTTGCCACAAGAAGTCTATGACTCTAGAGCAGATCTTGTGATGATTACTGTTCTTGGGTGGATGGATGAGTGGGAACCAGTCCAATGGTTCTTGAGCATTATCCTACTTGGAGAATAAAGACACTGGAGATGTAAATAAAGCCAGAAGCTAGAAGCAGTGATGACTAAAGCCAATGAATGAAGCAGCATCCTTTGAAGCAGTATCCAGCAATGTCCATCAGAGTAGCAACTGGCAATGACCAGATGAGCAGTGGAGAAGCATCAGGCAGAAACTAGAAGACTAAAGCCAACACAAGCAGTCAAAGACACCTATATCCTGGCAGCTTCACAGAGGGCTTGTTGCCTGTGCATGAGCTAATTGTGACCAGTGGATGACCAATGAAAACGTAAGTGCGTTGGTGGGTGCTTGTGAGATTTAGTTTTAGAAATGAAGACCCACAAAGCACCTGGAGTCTACAACTATCCGCAAGTGTACAAGTGTGAGTGGAAAGTGCTTCCCAAAAAGAGTGCTCTAAGTTTATATATTGCACTCTCTAGGAAAATATGAGCTCATTTATGCCTTGTACAAAGAAGACCTATAACAAAGGTTCTTTGAATTTAATCAAACTTAGGATATCCTGGCACACTGAAAGTAATGTTTGGATTTGTGGTCAGGGATCTTGGATCTGAAGTGACCCTCCCTGATCCTCAGTTTCCTCATCTATAAAATGGAGTTCTTACCATCACAAAAATACCTTCCAAATCTCTATCTATGACTCGTTGAATATGTTGTAGAGATGTAAAAACCTTTCTTAGTAATTCATCCTACTATCCCACCTCTATTCAAGAAACATTTATCAAAAATCTAATATTCTATAGTATTATGCTCAGTAAATTATTGTATGTCCAGTGTTTCATGCAGCGTGTACTGGTGAAGTATTCCCCAGAAGTACTGAAATAGGTTCCAGGGTTAGGGTTAGGGTTACCTATCAAGAATATCAGGGAAGGTTTATCTAAATTGAATTTCTAAGAACCAGCAGGAATGCAATGGCTGAAAAGGAGGATGAGACCATTCCAGATGCAGAGTAAGTGGGGAAAAAAGGCCCAGAGCTAGTACAGTTAAGTGTGTATGGGAGTGGAGGAAGGAGCAGCCAGTAGAGCCAGGAGTACAAGGAAGGGGCAGAGGGAGGAAAGAGTTTTCTATTCCGGCTGGAAGGGTGAGTGGATAGAGGGGAGTATGCAATAAGATGAGAAAAGTAATACGTCAGCAGATGGCAGGGTGTAGGGAGGTATTGAATGCCATACAAAAGAATCTGAATTTTACAGGATAAGTAATAGAAAAGTACTGAAGATTTTTGAGGAGAGAAATGACATGACCACACTTAGGCATAAGAATGATTACACAGGATGAGGGAAAGCACAGAGGTTACAAGAGGTTACTGCAAAGCTTGGGAGGAGATACAGCCCATAGTGATGGCCAGGATCAAGGTAAAATAGGTTTAGGAGAGATATTTCAGGAACAAAGAGCAGAAAGGATTTGGTAATTGAAACTGTAATGCATTGTTAGAGTTGTGAACTTATCCAACCATATTGGAGAGCAATTTGGAACTATATCCAAAAGGCTGTAAGACTGTATACCCTTTGACCCTGCAATACCACTTCTAGGTCTGTATTCCAATGAGATCATAAAAATGGGAAAAGGACCCACATGCACAAAAATGATTATAGAAGTTCTTTTTGTGGTGACCAAGAATTGGAAATTGAGGGGATGCCTATCCATTGGAGAATGACTGAACAAGTTGTGGTACACGAATGTAATGGAATACTATTGTTCCATAAGAAATGATGAGCAGGTGGACTTTCAAAGAAAAACCTGGAAAGACTTACATGAACTGATACTAAGTGAAGTGAGCAGAACCAGTAATAGCCACATTGGGCAATGATTGATTTTGATAGACTTAGCCTTTCTCAGAAATGCAAGGACCTAAAACAAGGACTCATAAAGGAAAATGCTATCCATATCCAGAAAAAGAACTATGGAGTCTGAATGCAGATTGAAGCACACTATTTTCTTTCTATTTTTCTTTTTCTTTCTTTCTTTCTCATAGTTTTCCCTTTGGTTCTGATTCCCCATTAAAACATGACTAATGTGAAAATATGTTTAATATGAACATATATGCACAGCCTATATAAGACTGCACATTATCTTAGGGAGGAAGAAGAGGAGGGAGAGGGAGAAAATTTAGAACTCAAAATCTTATAGAAATAAATGTTGAAAACTAAAAATAAATAAATATATTTCTTAAAAAGGACTTGGTAAATGATTAACTATGAGAGATAAGAGATAAGAAAGAATCAAAGATAATCCCAAACATATAATGTAATAATAATATTTATATAGTATTTTAAAGTTTGTAAAGCACTTTATATTTTTTGTTGCATTTAATACTCTAAACAACTCTGTGAAGTAGGTACTATTATTATTCCAATTTTATAGATGAAAACAATTCTCCTGAGAAAGATTAAGAAACTTGCCCAAGGTCATTCAATTAGTAAGTGTTTGTGGCAGGATTTGAATTCAGATCTTCCTGACCCCAAGTTCAACGCACTGTCCACCATACCACCTAGCCAAATAATATATGAATGAAGAAATTTCCCTTTGCATTTAGCCTAAATCTTATTTATTATAATTAATAATAAATTTTCATCTTATGATTGCAGTTACAATTTGCAATTATTATGTGTGTATGTGTATGTGCCCTCTACTACGTAAAACCATAACTAATGTGGTGTGATAGGCACTTTGCCCCAGCCCACTGACATGGTGAATAAATGTTCCATATCTTCTCTTTACAGGTCCTCTGGCCCTGAGTTGCCACCCCCAAGGCCCTCTTGTTTTAGTAAACCTCTCCTGGAGTCTTCCCTGATAAAAGAGAAGACATCAAAAGTATAGCAAAACAACAACTTCAACACCTCAAACCTTACTAATACCAAATAGAAGTGACTGAGAACATATTATCAAGTACTGTACCTGTGTACTTCCTGTTCTGGTAGTAATAGGAAATAGGAAGCTTTTTCTTAATCAATATTGCCCAATAGATCACATCTTTACCATAACTCAATTAACTGAAAGATTTTATCCTCTGTGATCTTCTATATTGCTTCTTTAGGCATGAATTCTTCATCTATCCATAAATTTGAAGGGTTATCTCTACCTTGCTCTTCTAATTTGTTTATGATATTTTTATGTCACAGCATGTATCCATTTTGGAGTTTTTCACACAGTATGAGATACCTCAACCAATTTTAGCCAAAATGATTTTAAGTTTTCCTAGCAGTTTTTGTCAAATAGTGAATTCTTCCCCCGGAACTGGGTTCTGGGTTCATCAAACACTATACTATTGTGTTTGTTTGTTTCTGCATAGTATATATCTAATCTATTTCACTGATTAACTTCTTTATTTTTAAACCAGTGTAAAATCATTTCAATAATTGCTGCCTTGAGATATGGTTTGAGATAGCCTTCATCCCTTGACACTTTTTTTCATGATTACCTTCAGGATTCTTGTCCTTTTTGTTCCTGTATATGAATTTCATTTTTTATTTTTTCCTCTTAAATGTACTGTGATCCCTTCCACATCATACTTTCCTTATCGTGGTTTTGGTATGTCATGGGTTAGCATAAGAAATTAAATGGAAACTTTGCGGGAGTTTTGTGGAAGCCACGGACAACATGTGAAGGTCAGTAGGTGACACAGAAAATGTTTAGAAACTCAGAAATGCATAAAATACATGTAAAGTATTGCATAATATCAACATATTTTCTCTTTTAATACCATAATAATTCATACTTCTTCTCTGGTACAAAAGGAGGGCCAAAAATATTTATACAGATTCTAGGTGTGGGGGCAGGAAGGGGAAAGGGGCCCCATGCCCCTAACCCCTGCAATGTGTAAGGGATAACTTGTATAAAATAACCTATTGGTAGTTTGACTGGTATAACACTGAAAAAATAAGCCACAGTATTTTAATTTTTATTATATCAACTTTACCAATCCATGAGCAATTGATATTTTTCTATTTATTAGATATCTACTTCTGCAATCAAAAGAAACAAGTTTTATAGTTGAATTCACATAATTCATGGAAGTTTCTTCGTATAACTACTGTATTTTAAAAAGTCTCTCTATGTCTGTATTCTAAATAAATAAATAGTTAATAATGGCTATCTTTGATTTGCCTAAAGGCTGACTGCTTGGTAGGTGGGTGAAAGAGTAGCAGATGCAGTGAGTCAAACATCACTAGTTCAAAATTCTTTACCAAAAAAAGCACTATTACCTGTAGAGGGATACATTTCAGCAAAAACTGTTGCTCCTTATGGGGTCATTAATGGGGAATGCATTTTTTAAATTAAGAAATATTTGAGAAAAGTCGTTGTCACATTGAATCTCATGCATTATGAATTACAAGAGGAAAGAGAGGAAAATGACATTATGAATTACTTTAACTTTTTAATTAAAAGTAGCATTATGTTCTCTAAAAGACCTCAAAAATGTTATTATAAGAGAAAGACACCAGAGAGGCACTCTAAGCAGACAGCATTAAACATGTAAAAATTAAAGAAGCACGATACAAGGTGAAATAAGCCAAGTTAATAAAATAATATACACAATCACAGCAACAATGTAAATAGAAAGAACAACTACATAACAATTAAAAATTACTGTTGTAAAGTTGCAAAGTATAAGCCCTTCCCCAAAAAAGATTATGATACAAATACTAGTAATAGCTAGATAGTATTTATATGACACCCGAACAGCTAGATGGCAGAGTTAGAGTGCTGCACTGAGAGGCAGGAAGACCTGAGTTCAAATCTAGCATCAGAGACTTCCTAGCTGTGTGACCCTGGGCAAGTCACTTAATTCTGCCTCAGTTTCCTCATCTGTAAAATAAGTGGGAGAAGGAAATGGCAAACCACTCCAGTATCTTTTGGCAAGAAAACTCCAAATGGGATCACGAGTTGGACACAACTGAACAACAACAATCACACAGTGTGAAGTGCCTTTAAAAGTATTTTTTACTGAGATAATAATAGTTTTAGATTGAAGAAAAACACCTCCCCCACTCAACACAAGTGTGAGGAAAGAGTGAGCACCCATATGGGACATAGCATATAAATTCAGATTTTTCTGTGCTTTGATTGCCTCTGATTATATTTTTTTCCTTTTATTTCCTCTAAAAACATTCTTTAATATAAGGAATGACTCTGGAAGGGGTACTAAGAAGGATAAAGGGAAAATACTTAGGAAATGTAAAAAGAAATTACATCAATACAATTTAGTGTTTTAAAAAGGACTGATAGAAAATAAGTCGGTGTTTGGTGTAGGGAGAATAATTAAGGTTTGATAGAAGAAAAAACTTCCTAAAATTTCTAACTATAAACATTTGGAGAAAAAATAGATTTTCTCCCCATTGTAGGTCTTCAACTAGGGGCTGCATAAGCTCATCCGCCCTCTTATAGAAGAGATAATCGGTCAGATGTAGACTATATTAGATGCCACCCAAATCACATATCTATATTGTTTTTAAAAGTAGGTTTCATATAAAAATTAATATTGTAAACATTATCCAAATACCTATCAATTCTATTCTGTCATTTACCAGTTTGGGCAGCTAGGTGGTGCAGTAGATAGAGCACCAGTGCAGGAATCAGGAGGACCTGAGTTCAAATCTCACCTCAGACACTTGACACTCACTAGCTGTGTGACCTTGGGCAAGTCACTTAACCCCAATTGCCTCATCCTGGGTCATCTCCAGTCATCCTGATGAATATCTGATCACTGGATTCAAATGATTCTGGAAGAAAAGTGAGGCTGGTGACCTACACAGCCCTGCTTCACTCATAACAAAGTCAAGTGCAAGTCATGTCATTATTTCTCTGATGGCATGGTCGTCTTCAGTAACAAAGGACAAACATACACATATTCACCAGTTATATGCTTTGGGTAACTCATTTAACCTCTCTGATCCTCAGTTTCCTCTTTTGTAAAATGGGGATAAACAATGCCTGTCTTTTTTTTTTTAATACAAATTTATTTATTTAACTTTTTACATTCATTTTCCCAAAATTTTGGGTTCCAAAATTTTCTCCCCATTTGTCCCCTCCCCCCACCCCATTACACTGAGCATTCTTATTTCCCCTATCACCAATCTGCCCTCTCTTCTATCTTCCCTCCCTTCTCTTGTCCCCATCTTCTCTTTTGTCCTGTAGGGCCAGATAACTTTCTATTCCCCATTACCTGTATTTCTTATTTCCTAGTAGCAAGAACAATACTCAACAGTTGTTCCTAAAACTTTGAGTTCCAACTTCTCCCCAGACCTCCCTCCCCACCCATTCCCTTTGGGGAGGCAGGCAATTCAATATAGGCCATATCTGTGTAGTTTTGCAAATGACTTCCATAATAGCCGTGTTATGTAAGACTAATTATATTTCCCTCCCTCCTATCCTGCCCCTCATTGTTTCTGCTCTCTCTTTTGATCCTGTCCCTCCCCCAGTGTTGACTTCAAATTGCTCTCTCCTCCCACTGCCCTCCCTTCCATCATCCCCCCACCCTGCTTATCTCCTTCTCCCCCACTTTCCTGTATTGTAAGATAGGTTTTTCATACCAAAATGAGTGTGCATTTTATTCCTTCCTTTAGTCAAATGTGATGAGAGTAAACTTCATGTT
>CM053772.1:187474839-187513137 GCA_028658325.1 Potorous gilbertii | reverse complement strand
GCTAGTGCTTGGGGTCTGAGATTCAAATGCTGCTCTCCAGCCTCAGGGCTTTTGGCGGCTGGCCTGGCTGCTATTCAGGGTAAGATTAAATCAGGTTCTCAGGTGGGGGCAGGGCCACCTCCCAGGCTCAGTTCCCTCAGGGGGCTTATGCAGAGACCTTTTGTCCATCACAAGACTAGCAAAGGTACTACTGGCATGAGAGTTAAGATCCTGATCTCGCCTAGTTATGGAAAGTTCTCCTAGACTCAGGCTCCTTCCATGTCAAAATGAAGACTTTTTAACTTTGTCATCTGGGATCCTAACTCCCTCCTCTGTACACCTTGAACACACAACGGCAATCAGAGAAGGCAGACAACAAGGCAAAGTGGGTGGAGATTTCTAGCTCTTGGCAAAGGTCACCTTGGGCTGTGGATGCTTCTTGGCATGCTTTTCGTTTCAAACATTCCTAGATCATTCAGAATGGAATGTGGAAAAAAAAACACCCTCCCTTCACTAAAGAATAACTCCTATCTAAGAGAATTTTGATCTCAGTCATTTGCTAGCAATCTTTCTGCTAGCTGTGCAAGTGTTCAACACAAACTGAGTCTCCTTAGGAGGAGGATGCCATCTGAACAGAGAAGAAAGATGAGGGTGCAGGTTTTGTTCCCATTGAAAAGTTGTGGGAGATAATATAAATTATTAGAGCCATCCCCATGGCAACTGGACTTCACTATAATGCTTCTTTAATTATAAATAAGACTTTCTCATCTAACCCTCTCAGACTGCTTCTATTGCTATCATACCCTGAATTTAACTTGTCAACCAGAAAACCCTTCCAATGTAAATCCAAACAAGATCTCGAGTTGACTGGAATTGGGAACAGGTCTGAACTAGCTTTCTAGCACACAGATAACACAGGGATGATAGCTTCCTCCCACCACCCTTTATCTAGTTCCTACTAGGTATGGCCTAGAAATCATCAGGGTCAGCCCTACCCACTGTTAAAAGTAGGCAACTGTCTATGGATGTGAGTTGAATGGTATTACAAGTCCCTAACAGGTTCCCAAATATTTCCACTGGTCTATCAACCCTTCGTATATATCAAGCTTTACTCTCTCTCTCTCCCTCCCTCTCCCCCTCCTCTCTGTCTCTGTCTCTTTGTCTCTCTCTCTCTTTCTTACTCTCTCACTTTCTGTCTGTCTCTGCCTCAATCTCTATCTCTCTCTCTCTTTCACTCTCACTCTCTCTCTCACCTTTGGAGTCACTCTGTCAGGTAAGAATCATAGATTCAACATTTTAGAGGAAAGGATCTTAGATTAGAGATCATCTTATCTAACCTCCAACCCCTGATCCCATTTTAAAGATGAAGAAACCTAGGCATAGTACCTGGCATACAGTAAATATTTGATAAATGCTTGTTGATTGACTAAGGCCACATAGCTGATAAGGTGATGGAGCCAAGACTTGACCCTAATTCACATGACTCCTAAAGTATTCCTTCTACTAAGAAAGAAAGAATCATTGTCTTTAGAGGCCACTGTTATCACACATATATGTTACCTAGGAAGGAACAGATTTCTTAACTAGCTCTAGTTCTTAACTAACAGTAGTTCTACCTAACTCCTCTGACCCTCTTCCTACGTGTTAAATAATATATATTTTTTAAATGAATGAGTCAATTTAAACATTGTTACCAGTTTCCTCATCTGAAAATAGGGATAGCCCCTACCTTCCAGGGTTGCTGTAAGGATCAAGAGATAATACATGAAAAGTGCTCGCTTTCCAAACATGATTATTATTTCTGAAGTTCACACAAGTAGTGAGCATCAGACAGAACGTCACAAAATCAGGTCTGAGGTAGGCTTTGAAAGTGGAACAAACATCCTTGACAAGAAAGAAAGGAAAGCAAGGTTCTCTAAATGTGTTGACAATCCACAAAAGTTTGTATACACATGTAAGCATATATATGTGTGGGTGAATATACACAAACACACACACACACAATTCATCTTAATCCAGTGAACATACCTTTTGCCTTTGCACCTGCATGGAGCTACTCATTAATAGTCATGGCAACATATCTATCCATTGCTAAAACAGTCATCCTCACGTGTTTGGCTTCCTTCCATACACATAAAACAGAAACTCCAGGGACACAGGGTTTAAACCCAGAGGCAGGAAGGTGGAAAAAGAAAAAAAGGAAAAAGAAAAAGGAATTTAACAGAATCTGCAAGATAAGGGAAGAAATACTGGATTTATCATCGGAGGGCCTGAGATCAAATCTAAACTCTAATATTTACTAGCTATGTGACCTCAGGCAGTTCACTTAACTCTTCTGAGTTTCAATTTCATCATCTTTAAAATGAGGATAAGATCTATAACTATTCATCTCATAGTGTAGTTAGTAGAGAAAAGCCTTATGCTATATTGAGCTATTATCTCAGAAAGTTATTATTTGTAATATTCATATAAAACCTAAGACATTTGTTGCATGGGAATAGGAAACAAGACATATAAAATGCATGCTCAATCAGTTTGACTGATGAGTACCCCTCTGTTTCTTTTTTTTTTTTAATGTCCTTTCTACCATTAAAACTCCTCTAAAAAGTACATGGGCCTGCAGATTCCAGTATTTTACCCTGAGGTACCTCACCCTTGGAGTACATTCTGCAGCCTCATGCATCTTACACTGCTCATTACTCACTCTTAAGCACAAATTCTATTTCGGAATATTGGGGCCACCCTGCAGGCAGGCCTTGTACAAGCAGCATGTGTTCACTGTGACTGTCTGGCTGCCTCCTCTAGGAATTCCACCTCCCACTCACCTCCCTCACCTCCATGTAAAGCCAAATCATTCAAAATTAAAATGGTTAGGGTTAGAATCAATTCTAACCCTAACCTGTAGTATACTGAAGATTAAATCATATGTAGAGGGGTTATGGAAAAGTTTATGGCCCCAGATTCTGCCATACCACTCCCCATCCTCCTGATTACAGAGAACGTGGAATCATGGAGTCCTTCAATTATCAAATGATTATCTAGTCCAACTCCCTGCCCAAGACATGAGTCACCTCTATAAACATGATCACTGTGCCAACTTCCCAGCCTCCCATACGGTGAAGTGTGGTGGAGAGAGTGTTAGATATGGCATCAGAAGATTTGTATTTCAGTTCATTTATTAGAAGGGTGACCCTTTACCTCGTAGGCCTTGATTTCCTTGTCTATCAAATGAGGGAGCTAGACTTGGACCAGTGGATAGAGCACCAGCCCTGGAGCTAGAAAGACCTGTGTTCAAATCTAGCCTCAAGACACTTACTAGCTGTGTGACCCTAGGCAAATCATTTAACCCTGAGAGCCTCCACAAAAAATCATCTTTTACAGTTCTAAATCTGGAGACCTATAAATTTTTGTGATTAAAGGATCTGTATTATTCATATACAAGCAAAGGAAACTGCTAAATTTTGATTCTCTTAGCAATCCAAAAATCCTATTCTTGGTGATTATTTCAAAATGTCCAGGATCCACATGAGTGCTCCCCCTACAAATTCAGAAGGCAACTCCTGCACTAACCAGAAATGTTCTTTATGGCAGAACAAAACAGAACATTCATCACTAGTGATAAGCATCTGTGAATTTAGCAAGGCAGATTACAAAGTCCATCATCAGACCCTTTTAAGCTCTTCCAGTTCAGTGAAACTTAAATGAAAAATGTGTTTAGTGACTTTACTCATGTGTTATAAAGGACTATGTATCAGGTGAGCAAAAATGTAGGAAAGGGAAGTAGGGAGAAAGGCAAACTGGGGAGGAGATAATGAAACCTTCCATCAGTAACTGCCTCCTGGTAGGCACTGTTGAATTGTCTGCTGGTTGGTTTGCCTAGATCTGTGATTTCATCTGTGTAGGGAGCTCACTGGAGGAAATTTCTCTACCATGTAAGTCACAAGTTCTTTTTCATCTACTGTCATAGAGAGTTGCCTAAGTCAGAGGCTAAGTGACTTGCTCAGGATCATGGGGCCAGGATATATCATAAGTATGGCTGTATTTTATTCTATATGTCCTCTTTGAGAATGAACGTCAACAACCTTCAATAACTGACTATACTAAACTACTACCCAACCTAAATATGACACCAAAAACAACAAGTCAAATTCTGAGCCAGTAAGCTCTCTGAGATTATAAACTATTGTTCTTTGGGGAGGTTTTTTGTTATTGTTTTGGTTTTTTGACCTTGAATCCCCCAGAGCCTAGCACAAGTAGGATGGAGCCCCAACTGCACTGGACAGTTTGAGAAACAGAAAGGTGTCAGCCAATGGGAATGAAAGTTTAATTACGCTGCAAGCACCATGCTGCCTAGCTTCCCCTAAAGGAAGATGAAATAGTGAGGGACAGTGGAAAAGGTGGCTGGATTTAAAGTTAGAGAACCTGGGTTCAAATCTCTGCTGTGCCACTTAGGACCTATGTGACTAAGTCATTGATTCTTTCTCTTAGCCGCAGTTTCTTGACTGTAAAATGAAAGACTGGACGAGATGCTGCCTTGAAGATTCCTTCTTACTCTCAGTCTATGATCACATGAAACACTATGTTATCTGTGAGTGACATTTAGTTCATTTGTTTTCCCTAGATCTGCCTGCTGATTTAGGGGGATATCTTGTAAATTTTGACTCCCATGGTCTCCAACATTCCACTGACTCACTGTAATAGTCCAAACTTTTCCTTTTCCTTTTACAAATACTTTTACCAGAGCCTTCTAAAGATTCTCCAGTGGCCAAATAATCTTCCAAAAGTTAGTGTCAGGAAGTCAATT
Organism: Potorous gilbertii; assembly: GCA_028658325.1. Lineage (NCBI taxonomy): Eukaryota > Metazoa > Chordata > Mammalia > Diprotodontia > Potoroidae > Potorous > Potorous gilbertii. Next base: position 187,508,354 of record CM053772.1, on the reverse strand, counting down.
GGCCAACTTGGTCAATTTACAATTTTAAATTAGACAATGTTCCATTTGTAACTGGGGAGTCAGGCTTGGATCAAAGGTTGGCCATCTAGAGGTATCTGATATTCAGGTGGTTACTACTCATTTTTTGAAGTATCCTGAGTAATCCCTGGAGAAGAGTGATTTTGTGGTGACTCTGGCATGTTTATGTGCTAGATTTGAATAATGCCCAACATCTTACAGCATAACTGATTTTCTCTCTTTCTTTTTGGGGGTGGGGATGGGTAAGATAGGGTGGGGAGAAGCCATCAACCAAGGGATATTTAGGAATGTGCTAATAATTCCCAAGAGAAATTGGCTGGAATTAGCTCCTAATGACTAATGAAGCTGTCATCAACCATTCCTTCCTGCTGTTTGATAATGCTTACCAAAGAGCCCTTTATGAAGATGGATAGTACTGTAATGCTGCATCAGAGGAACTGGCACACTGTCAAAGAAAATGGGGGCCAGCTGACTTTGCACGCTACTCTTTTTTTCATTATGCACTACAATAACTTGTTATTAAATGAAAATGAATTCACCATTAGGGACTAGATAGCATTTAATAACAGTTCAACAATGTTTTGTGATTAAACTTTTTTTTAAAACAATGGCAAGCTTACAACACTGCAGTTAATGCCATTCTGTATCATCAGAGGTTAGAGTTTCCATGACAAATATTAAATTTTTCATCAGTCAAGCAATTTCTGCATTTAGAAACAGCACAGAAAATTTTTACTTTGAAACTAAGCCAAAAATAACAGTGAAGCATCTTTACTCTTTAAATACTTTATGTACAGAATTATATAGGGATGACAACCTATGGCTCCACCAATAAGCAAGTGCCTATGTGGTGGGGTACTACCTCTAGTGGCCAAGAAGCCCCTTGAGTATTCAAGAACAAGAAAAGATTGGCAAAATGCCCCCTCTGCCTTTATGTCCTGTAAGATATAGGCTTGGGAAGAATGTCAAAGGTTAAGAATAGCCTTTTTTTAAGTTATTTAATATTTTTTATTAACAAGAATTTATTTTCTCTTCCACCCACCTCCCCTCTTATTAAAGAAAAAAAATAGTTCTGCTCTACAATGCTTGTTTTAAAATACAAATTTTGATTGACTTATTTGGAAGGATTCCAGTATAACAGAAATTTCTCATTTACTGATGCTTGATTTTTTCCTCAAGAATGCAAAAAAAAAATGTTCTAAATCACTATTGATTAGAGACATGTACATCAAAACAACTCTGAGGTTCCACCTCATACCTATCATATCTGGCTAATGGGATAGAAAAGGAGAGTAACAAATGTTGGAGGGGATATGGAAAAACAGGGACACTAAATGTGTTCTTGGTGGAGTTGTGAATTGATCCAACTATTGTGGAGAACAATTTGGAACTACGCCCAAAGGGCTAATGCCCTAATCAAGGAAAAAGGAAAAGGATCTATGTGTTCAAAAAATACTTAAAACAGCTTCTTCTTTTGTAGAGGCAAGGAATTGGAAATTGAGAGAATGTCCTTCAGTGGGACAATGGCTAAACAAATTGTGGTAAATGACTGTGATGGATTACTGTTGTACTATAAGAAATTATGAGCAGGATGCTTTCAGAAAAACCTGGGAAGTTACATGAAATAAGTTACTTACATGAACTGATGCAAAGTGAAGCGAGTAGAACCAGGAAAGCATTGCATACAGTTACAGCAATATTATATGATGAATAACTATGAAGACTTAGCTATTCTCAACAGTACATTGATCCAAGATGATTCCAAAGGACTCATGATGAAAATTACTATTCACCTCCAAAGAAAGAACTGATGGAATCTGAATGCAGATCAAAGCATAGGTTCTTTCCTCTTCTTAGGGCTTGGGGTCTGCCTTTTCTTCTTCAACATGACTAATGTGGAAATGTTTTGCATGACTGTACATGTATAATTTACATCAAATTTTTTGTCTTCTCAAGGAGAGGGGAGGGCAGGACGGAAAGAATATGGAGCCCATTTTTTTTTCAAAAAACAAATGCTAAAATTTTTTGTTTACATATAATTGATAAAAAATAAAATAAAAATTAAATGTATTTTTAATTTAAAAAAGAATAGTAAAAGACAAGATAGCAAGAATGCAGAAGACTGCAACACCTCACATTAATTTACAATCCCTTATAATTCCCATTTCCACAATGGGAATTTCAAGTCTTTTTCAGGAAAAAGTGTAATATTTATAGTATATCCTTTGGTGCAGCAGGAAGTGTGAGTGAAAGAAGGATAGTCCACACCAATGAGCTCCATGTTCAGTTCACGGCACCCCAGCTTTGGCTATGGTATCTGCCATAGCCACTGACTTTATAATGAAACCAGGTTCAGCAGCCAAAGGCTTTGGGCTCTTGTCACTGTTTATTGTTATAGGTAGTTACTATTTATTAACCATTTAAAGGGAATAAAACTGGGCTACCACTTTTGTTTGTTTCCTATCTTTTTTATTTTATTTTTATGTGTTGCTGATGGAGTTTTTTAGTGTTTTGCCCCTAGCCCTGTGATTTTTATTATATTTAAGCAATTAACTGATTTTATTTTTTTCCCATATTAGGCATGATATGAAAGTAGATGCAGACCAAAAACCAAATGAAAAAAAAATTGAGAAAGTAAAAAATAGTATGCTTCAATTTGCATTCAGACTCCATCAATTTTTTCTCTAGAGAAGGACAGCACTTTTCATCATGAGTTCTTTGAAATTCTCTTAGTTTACTTTGCTGAAAGTAGCTAAGTCATTCACAGTCGAGCATCATATGAATTGTTGTTACTGTATACAACGTTCTCTTGCTTCTGCTCACTTCATTCTGCATCAGTTCATCTAAGTCTTCCAGGTTTTTCTCAAATCATCTTGCTCATCATTTCTTGCAGCACAACAGTATTTCATCACAATCATATACCACAATGTTCAGCCTTTACCCAATTGATGGACATCCCCTCAATCTTCAATTCTGTGCCTTTGTACAAAAAGAGATCTGTTATAAATTTTTTTGTACATATGGATCCTTTTCCTTTTTCTTTAATCTCGTGGCGATACAGATCAAGCAGTATTATTGTTGGGTCAGTGAGCATGCATAGTTTTATAGCCCTTTGGGCATAGTTCAAAACTGTTCTCCAGAATGGTAGAATCATTTCTCAACTTGAGAGTCTTATTTTGAAATTTTGCTATATAGCTCAGTGGTTTTTTAGGAATACATATGTTGAGTTATAACAGAACTGACTGTAGTTGTAACAAATATGTGTAGTCAAGCAAAATTAATTCCCATATTAACGAGGTCTGAAACATATGCTTTATTCTGTACCTTGAGTCTATAATTTCTTTATCAAGAAATAGATAACATTCTCTATCACTGATGTTCTGAAATCACCCTACGTCATTGAATTGATTATAGCTCTTCAGTCTTTCATAGTTTTTTTGTATTTTTATGTTGTTGTTATTGTGTAAATTATTCTGGTTCTGCCCATTTTATTCTTCATTAATTCATACAAGTCTTCCCAGATTTCTCTGGAGTCCTCATTTCTAACAGCACAATAGTACCCCATTACATTCATACATCATAATTTGTTCAACCAGTCTGCCACTAATGGGAAACCCCTAAGTTCTGATTTTTTCTTACTTCTTAAATCTCATTTTATTATTTTTCCAATTAAAAACATTTACCTTCTCTTCCTCCCACTCCAATCAACAATCAAAGAAGAAAATAAAAAAGAAAACCTTTACAACAGCTATGTATAGTACAAGCAAAGAAAATTACTTCACTGTAAATGTGTAAAAGTGTACACTTCATTTTGAGTCCACACCCCCCTGTGAAGAGGTGAGGAACATGCATCATCTTTGGTCCTCTAGAGTCATGGTTTACCATTACATTGATCAGAGTTCTAAAGTCTTTCAAAGTTCTTGTCCTTTTAGCGTTGCCAGTGTATAAATTGTTCTCCTGGTTCTGGTTGTTTCATCCATTATCAGGTCATAGAGTTTTCCCAGTTTCCTTTGAATCTTCCATTTTGCTTTTTCTTATGGCAAGAATAGTCAGTCGTTCAGTGTCCTAGAAGCATTCCCATATTTTGTCCTAAAATCTTCAAGAGTAGGACCACAGATGAAAATGATTATATCTATAATGCAAATAAGAGATCAGAGAGGTAACTGACACCCAAGGTCATAGAATCACAGAATTTCAGGAATGGAAGGGACTTCCCAGATCACTTAGTCCCCCCTATACCTGATTAAGTATCTCCTTTACAATATGTCCCCAAAGAGGTCTTTGAAAAATCCAATTCAAGTGAAAGTCAAGACATCACTCATCACATCATAATGTCATCGGTCCCCTTCAAAAATGAAGGATGAAAAACAAGGAACAGAGCCCAAATGAAGAAAAGCCCTACTGCCTCTTAAAATAGTCTGTTCCATACTTCGATGGATCTCCTTATTTCCACACATCAAATCTAGATCTGCTGTTTCAGCTTTCTTTGCTTCCAGTGCTACTTCCTGAGGGTGAGTAGAAGTCTAATCCTTCTTTGATTTAATAGATCTTCAGATATTTGAAGAGAGCTATCATTTCTAATCCTTACCCCCAATAATTCATCTTTTCTCCATGCTAAATGTCCTCTGTTCCTTCAACCTGTCTTCAGATAGCATAACCTGATTATCCTAGTCATTTTCAGATATGTGTCAGCTTGTCTAGCTTATAATGGGGCACTCAGAAAGGAACTCAACACTTTAGGTGCTATTTGACCAGAACAGAGTACCATGGGATTGATACCTCTTTCTTTTTGGATACGAACCATTTCTTAATGCAGTCTAAAGTCATTTTAGCCTTTATGGATATCACATTAAACAGCTGACCAATATTGAACTTGAAGTCTATTTAAATCTCAGGTATATCTTTTTCATTTAATTTTTAAATTAATAAAATTGAAATGAATTTGAATAAACAAAAGCAAATTAGTTAGAAGTACAAGGGAAACGGTTAACTGGGGAAAAAATCTTTTCAGAAAGTTTCTGTGATAAAAGTCTCATTTCCCATACGCATAAAGAATTGGATTAAATTCATAAGAATAAGATCCATTCTTCAACTGATAAATTGTCAAAGGATACAGTTAGGCTGTTTTCAACCTACCAAAAATAGAAAAAGTACTCCAAAGCAGTTATAATTAGTTACATTCAAATTAAAGTAACTTCAAAATTCTGTTTCACACCCATGAGATTAGCAACGATGACACAAAAGAAAACTGACTGACAAATGTTGGAGGTGTTGCAGGAAAATGGGTGCATTTCACTTCTGATGAAGCTGTGAATTGGCCCAGTCATTCCAGAAAGCAATTTAGAACTATGTCCCAAATGTCACTAGATGATGATGGTGGTGGTGGTGGTGGTGGTGGTAGTGATGCAATGATGGTAAAAACAACAAAAGCTAACATTTACATAGCACCTACTAAGCACCAAACACCGTGCTAAATGCTTTACAAATATAATTTCATTTGATCCTCAAAACAACACTGGAAGGTAGGTACTATTATTAACCCCCATTTACAGATGAAAACACTGAGGCAAATAGAAATTAAGTGACTTGCCCAGGGTCACACAGCTAGTAGGTGTCTGAGGCTGGATTTGAACTCAAGGTTTTTTGACTCCAGGTCCAGTGCCCTAATACACAACCTCACTGCTTATGAATCCTTTTTGAACCAGTGATACCTTCCAAATTTTTTTCTTAAGGAACTGTTGTGTGGTCATGCCTATCTAGTATTACAGTTGGTGAAGCTAATTCTTTGACCCAAATGTAGAAATTTACCCTATTAAATGGCAACTGGTTAAATTCAGACCTTTTCTGGCTCCTGATCTTGTTAGCCAGTGTTTGCTATCATTGCTGGCTTTGAGTCATCCACAAATTTGATGCACATTCTAGACCAGAGGTGTCAAACACATGGCTGGTGGGTGTACTACAATCCTCAAATGTGACCTGAACCAAATTAAAATGTAGTTGGAAAGCATTTAACAAAATAAATAATAAATATAACAAAACATAGATAATGTTAACGTGTGGTTTTCCAAGTCAATAATGCAATTCTCTGGGATCCTTATGTGCAATGAGTTGCCCCCATTTCTATTTGAGCTTGATACCACTGACCTAGATGTTCACCCAAACCATTACTAGAAATGTTGATCAGTTGACCCAAGAAAGAGACATCAGGGTCTACTCAGAAACCCCAATCTACGTTAACAGTGACTCATCATGACTGAGTCCTGTCATCCAGTTAGTTCTGATGCTATCTGTCTATACTATCCTCTTACCTAGGAGTTGTAAATTCTTTGCATCATGGACCAGCTTGACAATCAAGTGAAGGTTATTCCCTTTCAGGATAATATTTTTAAACAAGGCATGGAGGATTACAAAGCAAAAAGTTATGATTATTAAAATATTTTGTAAAGACAAGTTCATGGACTGACTTATAACTCATGACTTTTGAAATCTAGACACACTATTTCTATCATATTCCCCTGAAATATCAATCTAGTAATTCTGTTAAAAAAAAGAATTTTAAATTCGTTCAGTATAACCTGTTCTTAATGAAGTTATCTTGACTCTTAGTGATTAGTATTTACCTTTCTAAAATACTCACAAATAATCCCTTAAATACTATTTCTTAAATTTTCCAGGAATTGAAGTCAAGTTTGCTTGGCCTATGACTTGAAGACTGTACCCTCCTCTTTAAAACAAAACAAAACAAAACAAAAAACTAGGATATTTTCCCTTCTTTTGTGCTATATACAGCATGTCTCCCATTGTGTCCCAAGATCTTTCAGACTGCTGGCAATCATTCAAAAATCTCACTCATCTATATTTTCAGTTCTTAGAATATCTTTAGTTTTAGCCTAACGACTTCAATTTTTTTAGTATAGCTAGACCTTCTCTTATTCATTTTGGGGGTGTATGGGTGTTCATGGAGGACTAGCACCTCTGGTGTGAAGGCTTGCTGAGCCCTTCAAAGGCTACCTAGCCACCTTTGGTATCTACCTTCACCTAACTTTCACCTGTGGCCTCAAGAAGCTGTAGTGTGTCCAGTGACCACACCCTGACAAATTGTATCTGTAGTCAAGCTAAAACAGGCTGCAGGTAACTGACCAGCCTCAAAGTTGTCAATGAGTTAGGGGAATGTCTACTCCAAGCTTGTGAAGACTTCCCCTGGTAAAATAGGTGGATGAGAACAATTTGTTTCAATGACCACAAAGGTGGCTAAAGCAGACACTATGGAACTCTTAGAACTTGGTCAGACATCTAAGATGTCAATGTCATCCAATGCATCCCAGGCCAACATCAATTACTGTGACACTTGTCTTGCCACTGGACTTCAATGACTTTGGAAGAGAGAGTGAGGCTGACAAATTTGTGCAACTCTGCCTCATTTAAATCTAATTCACATGCATGTCAAGACATCACCGCATGATGCCATTGGTCTTCTTTGAAAGTGAAGGACAAACAAAAAAATTCATCTTGGCTTTCTTTCAGCTTCCCATTAACTTTAAAAAAATCTATCTTCTCCAATCCAAAGAATATTCCAATCCAAATCTTCTGACTGTAACACTAGCTCATCTTCAACTCCACCCCCTCAAATAAATTGTTAGGCCAACTACACATATGCTCAAAGATGGACACCAGAGTAGGCTAACTTGCTGAAGGCCCTACAATAATTTGCTTCTGAGTCTCATTTTCCTCCTATGTAAAATGAAGAAGTCAGACTAGATAACCCTTAAGGACCCCTCAAGCTCATGTATTCTCTTATTCTACATACTTTCCTAGTTAAAAATACATCCATCAGTATACCAATCTTAGGCTGGTAATAGGCAGAAAAAGGAAACTGACAGATTGGCCATTTTCCTGCTTTTTTCCTGATCCTCACAGCTCCAGCCAACGTGGTCTTTGCCAACTTGAGCTTCATCTCAGACGACTATAACCCTTTGGGAAAGTTTCCTTCTCTATGTATATCTCTCATTTGCAAAGCTGCTTTGATTTTCACTAAGAAAAAAGATACAATAGGAAAATGAATGATTGCTGTTATTTCATTCATGAGTTATGACCAGCTCCACTTTGCCACATATATTTCCCAGAGAAGACAAAAGGAACCTCATACAATCAGGTGCAAAAATGGAAAGACAATTATGTCCACAGGATAATCATGATATGAGACCATAAGAAGGACATAAGAGTGAAGGGAGTGGGGATCAATCACAGCCTCATTGTACGGAGATCAGTACAATGACAGCTAATGGAAAATACTTGGCCATTGCTCCTATGGGTGTTTGTGATTGGTTTGCTTGGAAATAACTTCCAAGTAAATCCAAGGACATAATTGGTGAGAGGAAGCCTCATCTAGCAACAACAGCATGTTCCCCTCATTCTCAGGATTCTCTCTCTCAAGAACAAGGAGAATTATCTTTAAGGAAAATTGAAAAGTGGGAAATATGAATTTTTACTTCAACAATCTCTGGGAATGGATTGGGAAATATTACCCCATATACAATCAACTCAAAGGATCCCCAGAATCTCAGGAATAAGAAATGAGCTTAGAACAGGTAATTCCAAGTTATGGTGGCCCTTGGATGCTGATATGACCAACAACCTGAAAATCAGCCCACACAAAGATTTCTGCTTAATTGCAAATTAAGATGTGGAAATAGTAACCATTTCTCTGAACTTCATTTTTGTTGTTGTTGTTCCAAACTTATAATTTCATTGGAAACTCCCTTTTCTGATATACATCAGGCTAACACAGCAGAGAATCTGAAAAGTGACCCAGGGCAACTCCATTTTTCTTCTCTCTTTATGGAGAGGCATTTGGGTTCTGCCCAAGAGACTTTCATGTTCCCGCCTTAGTGTCTTTGTTTCCTAATTCTGGGATGTCCTGTCTCTTGCCTTCACCCACTGAATTCTTACCCACTCTTTAAAGATGCTGCTTCCATCCGAAAGTCTTCCTTGATTTCTTTAATGTATAAATCTTTCCCTTCAGATTTCAGACAGCATTTTGCCTAAGACAGCTTCATTTGTGCACTAAGCCAAGGCAGCATGACCTAAGATAAAGATCTATATCAGAAGAGGGAATTTCCAATGAAATCACAAGTTTGGAACAAAAAAACCCTCAGTAAATGTAAAATGTTGTGTTATGTCTATTTATGCTTTTGCTTCAATTCCCTAAGAAATTACAATTCAATTCAAGCAACACTTATTGAATACTTACTATGTAAGCTCCTTTCAAGTAGGGTTGTTTCATTCTTTGTATTTGTATCTTGAGTGCCTAGCACAGTGCCTGACGCATAGTAGGTCCCAAATAAATGCTTGACTGACAGATGTACAAGGTATGTTGGCCCTAGTATACCACAGGCATAGAACAAATTATCTCTTCTAGCACAGAATCACAACATTTCAAGCAGTTGAAAGTTGCCATCTAGTGCAACCCATAGCTGAAAAAAAAATCCCTTGGGGGGTGGGGGTGGAGCCAAGATGACAGAGTAGAAAGATACACATACTCTAACTTTTCCTCCACAGCCCATAAAATACTTGTAAAGAATGATGTTCAACAAATTCTAGACAGTAGAAGTCACAGAACAATGGAGTGATTTGGAAGGCCAAAGGGTGATTTGGAAGGCCAAAGGGAAAGTCTGTCACACTGGACATGGAGTGGAGTGCAGTCCAACCTTGGCCACGAGGCACTGGGAGGAGCAGGACCAGAGCAGGCCTAGGGGGTGAAATCCGCAGTAGCAGCTGAGGTTCTCAGATCCCTCAACCCACAGGCACAAAAAGCAGCTTCAAAGTTCAGTGAGAGGGCTTTTCCAACTGGGCAAAAGGGGGGCAGGATCCACCCCCTACCTCTGGCCCCAGATAGTGGGTCAGAGGCAGCAGCAGCAGAAGCAGTGCTTGGCAGTGGCTTCAGTGGCCCATGGCAGGCAGCAGCCAGCATCTACTGTTGGAGCCCTCAGCTTAAATCCCCTAGAGGAATTGAGCAACTGATCTGAACCTCAGCCCTGAATGGAAGCCCTGCCCTCCCCATAAAGCCCCTGGAAGAATTCAACAGCTGATCTTAATCTCATACTGAGTGGAGCCCTGTCCCTGGGAACCTTCCTCCTAAAGCCTGTCAGGAAACTGAGCAGCTGATCTAAATCTCAGTCCTGAGTGCTGGCATGGCAGAACTGGAGGCAGTTGTGGAGAGGGAATCCTATTTCTCACAAATTCTGGGCACAAAAGTTTCTGGTTCTTCCCAGACCAGTGTGCAGGCTTGATTGTGCCACCTTGGAGGAACTGAGAACAGGTCCCCAGAGTATAACCTACTCTTGACAAAGGACCCAAAAGTCAAGTAAATGGTTGAGGAAATGCCCAAAAAAAGGGGAAAAAATAAGACTATAAAAGGTTACTTTCTTGGTACACAAAGCTTACCATCAGGGGAAGATATAAAATTGAAGGCTTCTGCATCCCAAACATCCAAAGTAAATATGCAATGGTCTCAGGCCATGGAAGAGTTCAAAAAAGATTTTGAAAATCAAATAAGAGAGATGGAGGAAAAATTGAGAAGAGAAATGAGAGTAATGCAAGAAAATCATGAAAAGCGAGTCAACAAATAGTTAAAGGAGATCCAAAAAAATCCTGAAGAAAATAACACCTTGAAAAATAGGCTAACTCAAATTGGCAAAAGAGGTCCAAAAAGTCAGAGGAGAAAAATGCTTTAAAAAGCAGAATTAGCCAAATGGAAAAGGAGGTTCAAAAGCTCACTGAAGAAACTAGTTCTTTAAAAATTAGAATGCAACAGATAGAAGCTAATGACTTTATGAGAAACCAAGAAATTACAAAACAAAACCAAAAGAATAAAAAAAAGGAAGATAATGTAAAATATCTCATTGGAAAAACAAATGACCTGGAAACTAAATCCAGGAGAGACAATTTAAAAATTATGGGACTACCTGAAAGTCATGATTAAAAAAAAAAAAAAAAGAATGTAGACATCATCTTTCATGAAATTATCAAGGAAAACTGCCCTGATATTCTAGAACCAGAGGGCAAAATAAATATTGAAAGAATCAACCAATCACCTCCTGAAAGAGATCCAAAAAGAGAAACTTCTAGGAACATTGTAGCCAAATTCCAGAGTTTACAGGTCAAGGAGAAAATTTTGCAAGCAACTAGAAAGAAACAATTTGAGTACTGTGGAAACACAATCAGGATCTACAAGATCTAGCAGCTTCTACATTAAGGGATTGAAGAGTGTGGAATACAATATTCCAGAAGTCAAAGGAACTAGGATTAAAACCAAGGATCATCTACCTGGCAAAACTGAATATAATACTTCGGGGGGGAAATGGTCATTCAATGAAATAGATGACTTTCAAGCATTCTTGATGAAAAGACCAGAGCTGAAAAGAAAGTTTGACTTTCAAACACAAAAATCAAGAGAAGCATGAAAAGGTAAATACGAAAGAAAAATCATAAGGGACTTACTAAAGTTGAACTGTTTACATTCCTAAATGGAAAGATAATATTTGTAACTCTTGAAACTTTTTTTAGTTTCTGGGTAGTTGGTAGGATTATGCACATACACATACACATACATACACACACACATACACACACAGAGAGAGAGAGAGAGAGAGAGAGAGAGAGAGCACAGGGTGAGTTGAATAAGAAGGGATCATAGCTAAAAAAATAAAATTAAAGAGTGAGAGAGGAATATACTGGGAGGAGAAAGGGAGAAATGAAATGGGGCAAATTATCTCTTAAAAAGAGGCAAGAAAAAGCTTTTTCAATGAAGGGGAAAAAGGGAGAGGTGAGAGGGAAAAAGTGAAGCTTACTCCCATCACATTTGGCTCAAGGAAGGAATAACATGCACACTCAATTTGGTGTGAAAAGCTATGTTACACTACAGGAAAGTAGGGGAGAAAGGGATAAGCAGGGTGGGGGGGATGATGGAAAGATGGGCAAATGGGAGGAGGGAGCAATTAGAAGTAAACACTCTTGGGGAGGGACAAGTTCAAAAGACAGAATAGAAGAAATAGGGGGGCAGGATAGGATGGAGGGAAATACAGTTAGTCTTATACAACATTACTATTATGGAAGTCATTTGCAAAACTACACGTATGTAGCCTATATTGAATTGCTTGCCTCCTCAGTGGGGATGGGTGAGGAGGGAGAAAGGAATAGAAGTTGGAACTCAAAGTTTTAGGAACAAATGTTGAGAATTGTTTTGGCATACAATTGGGAAATAAGAAACACCGGTAATGGGGTATAGAAAGTTATCTTGCCCTACAGGACAAAAGAGAAGATGGAGATAAGGGCAGGGAGGGATGTTATAAGGGAGGGCACATTGGTGGAAGGGTAATCAGAATGCCTGGCGTTTTGTGGTGGGGGGAGGGGAGAGGATGGGGAGAAAATTTGGAACTCAAAATTTTGTGGAAATGAATGTTGAAAACTTAAAATAAATTTTTAAAAATCCCTTTTACAATATTCCTGAGAAGTAACTGTCCAATAAAGGGATTCCCACTAGCTCATGAGACAGCCCATTCCAAATCTCCTCATTGACAAACACTGAGTTCAGTGGCCAGGAACCAATTTCTAGATTCGAAACCTAGCCACAGACTGTGCCAAGAAGGAATGGTTGGGAAGTTTGAGTAAATGAGGCTAGATGGCAGCTTAGTGACACTTTCAGTTAACTTCATTACTATCCTGACTCACGCATACATGCACACATGTACATGTGCAAATACAGAGAGAAGAATGGTTTAGGAATTAACATAAAACTCTTGCAATAAGCTCCGAGTGAGATATATTTTATCCTATTAGATAGGTACTATTGTTACCTCAGTTTTAAAGAAACTGAAACAGACAATGGTTAAATGACTTGCCCAGCGCTAGGTGTGAACTCTGTCTTTCTGACTCCAGTTCTGTGGGTTTATCTATTGCACCACCTTCAAGAAAAAATAAATTAAATCACGCATTCTCCCCAGTGTGGTAATAAACTCATAGGCTTTTTTCTAAACTAGTGAATCTAGAGAAGCCGTCAATCTCTCTCTGCTCTCTTCTTCTCCACCTCCTGTACATTCCTGTAAAACTGTAATAAATAATAAATAAATTAAATTGTAGCTGTTTCCCAATTTGCCGTGCTATTTCCCTCCTTGTTGTTTGTCATGCCTGGAATGTGCCTCTGCATCTCTGCCTTTTGGAATGTATATCTTCCTTCAGAGTCGAGCTCAGATGTCTCTTCTCCATATAAGCTATCTTCTAGTATAAGCAAGTCCTCTCCTCAAATATTCCTACAGTGCCTGCTCTTGTCCTCTCATCCTTTACAGGTTAGTCTCTACCCTCTGTTATACTTACCTGGGTGCTTGTTATTTCTGTGCAGTAAAATGCAAGTTTGCTTAGAGTAGAAACTATTTAAATGTTGTATCCCTAACCCATACTAAGTGGTTAATAGCTATTTATGAAATTGAACTGTTAATTGAACTCTTAATTAGGTGATTGCTTTTTCCTCTCTGAGCTTCCATTTCAACCATAAAAAGAGAATAACTAATAACAAACTGTATTACCTACCTCAGAGGGCTGAGGTGGAGGGCTAATGAAATAATGCAGGATTGTACCTCATATGGCCCATAGGTCTCGCCCAAGGATTTCAGGTGCCCTGAGAAAAATGTAGGGTTGCCACTGAGCACTCTCCTGTTGGTCACATGACCCTGGGAACCAACCATGGTTAGTCTATCTCTGGTCCTACTTCAACCTATCTGTAGCCTAAAGAAGTTTACAAGTTGTGCAGGTCTGAAATAATGTATTAAAACAGTTTGTAAATGTTACAACCTATATAAATGTCAGCGTCGTCTAACGTAACATCTGGATGCTCTTCTCACCTCAACCTGTCCTACACTGGCAAGTCTAGGTTTCCAGAGAAGAGTTACTATGGCAATATCAGTGTATCACACTTAACACTTAGACTCCTAGGTTTAACTCTATTTGTGGGGGAATATTTACCCCTCTAGCTCTCGAGCCCCCTCTCCCCAATGCGCTGCCATTTACATAATATCAGGCGAATACTATGATGTCATTATTTCTTAAACATCACTATTTATTTAATACCGAGATGAAAGCGACAATAAAAACATCATAGTTATTCATATAAAACAGATGCAGGAATAATCGATGCATCACAGTCTGCTCATGAAGCTGGGTTATATTCTCCTCCCCCTCCCCATTTATGCACTTACCTTCTGACTGGAGAATAGGCACATAGTTACAGAAACCTGGCAACTACTCCTCTCTCACTGTCTAGGGTCTGAGACCACTCCTTACCTGGGAATGCCCCTCTCCTCACAAGCACATGGACCTTCCTCTGTCCTTGCTGAATCTGTGACCTGGAATTTGGCAGTCAGCACCAAATTTTCCATTTGGCACCTCTTTCCATTTGGGGTGGTCTGGTATAGGTCCAGCACCTTGTCCTGCCCTGGTAGACAGCCTGTACCTTGGGCAGGATTATTCCCCAGTGTTCTCTTGGTCAGAACACTGTCTCCTTATGCTGACCTGAGTGGGGGGAAAAGTGACTTGCTGTGACTTTTTCTTAGATTTCCTAATCAGAATTGGGTCTGATTGGCACATTTTCTAGGTCTCTTTGGAAGAGGTGTGAGAACCGCATATCTTCCTGTTACTTCACCATCTTTACCACGCAGCTAAGTGGCCCATTTATGTTGTTGTGTTTGTCCTTTATTCTTGAAGAGGACTGTGGCATCAAGATGATGATGACTTGCAGTTGTCTTTGATTTGAGTGAAGGAGGGCTGTGTGCTAGGTCACCAGCCTCACTTTCTCCTCCAGAATCATCTAGGTCCAGTAGCCAAATACTGGAGATGGCCCAGAATGCAATGTGAAACCCTAGTCATTTTAGGTTAAGGCCTTATCAGGTTCTCACTTTGAGTGAGATACACCCATTCAATGAATAGGCTTCTCTAAGAAGTTACTCAAGGGATGGTGCTGTTAATACAAAAAAAAAAAAAATCAAACTGGGAGGGGAAGACCCCCAGGGTTCCTGGGTAAAAAAAAACAATTAAAATTAAAAAAAGTTTCTTTCTTGCAGTATTCTTCTTTTTCTACACTCTTAAATTTCCTATATTATAAACTCAACATTATGAACTAAAGCTAACATTATGAAAAAAAGCGAAAAGAATTCTTAGCATTTCCTCTTTCCTAACAAGAGAAGACGTGCCCAAGAGCATATGGCCCTTCATAGTCCTTTGGGGAGTCCCCATGCTGCCTCAGAAGTTCCAGGCAGAAAAGTTTATATTGTGGAGGCCAGCATAAAGTATTTGTAACTGAGGGCTGGGGTCAGATGTTTTCCTGTTCAGTGCTTAGTGACACACTCTCACACAGTGGCTGAGAATTATGCTCTCACAGATGATGGCAACTGAGATGAACCACTAGAAGTATCTTCTTAACGAGAATCCATTTCTTTTCCCCTGAGACGCTGAGTTTGAACTTCAGACCTTTCTGCTCCTCTGACCGAGGCTAGAACCACAATCTGCTCCCATGCTGCACGACATGCAAGTGACCAACAGTTTTTCCTTCCTTTGTGCAGTCTGCCTAATGGGCTTCTTGCCCACAATGGGAAAGAAGGAAAAAGAAAGAAAGAAAAACAGTGACACCCTGTCTCTAACAGAGAGACATCAGGATTGAATCAACTCTGCAGGGCTGGCAAGCTTTTCCCTAGTTACATCAGCCTGGGATCTGCTCTGACTTGAGATGTCATGTGCTTTTCTGGCCCTGTCCATTCACTACTTGTCTATTTAACATATCTTCTGGAGAAATCCCTTTGAGAAGTCCAGTTCGGCTTGTTGATGCTAGGCACAGCTGCTGCCCCCTTTGAAAATGGAGGGTTCATCAAGGAACTTTGAAGTCACTTGCTAGTCTTGTTCTCAATGACAGTTGTCTGCTCCCAGAACTGGCAGGTGTAAATTGTTGAGAGTAGGCAGATGACAGTAGGTTCAGATGACTTATTTAAAGGAAGACTTGGGCAATATTTTTTAGTTAGGCTTTGTGATTCATTACCAAATTTTTTTAAGAGACAAAAAAGGAAACCCTCTACAGTACATCCGTGTCTGAATGTAAGCTGAGAATGGGACCGTTCTCATACTTCCCCAACCCTGAGTCTGTAGAGCAGTTAGCAAATGAGGCCAACCCTAGTGCTCCAGGTTTCCAAGAGCAACCCTGGAGGAGTCATGCTGGGTGTGTTTGTTATGCATAGTGCAATTAAGTCTTACCCCAGTCTACCATGCGATAAGCCCCAAAGAAGGTGGGATTAGGAAAAAAACAAAAACTTCTGCAAAGAGGGAGGGAATACTGGCCCAGTCACATTAATTTCACGTTCATTGTAACTATATCCATCATAAGGCTGAACACTGGCCTCCTGACTGAAATTCTGTTATTATGTCCTCAAACTCTACCCTGTTGCCCTCAGTTTTGGTTTCATTTTGTCCCAGGTCCAAGGTGAAGGTGACTCTTATCTCTAGAGGTAAGACACTGTTTAAGTTGTAGACCCTCACAAAGAGTGGTAAGTCTTTGTAAGGGGAGAGACAGGTCAACCTTATAAACAAGGTAAAACAATGAGTAGATTTGAAGTCATGACATATCCGGGTCCAGATCGCAAATCTGATACTGACTATGGCAGTATGACCCTTAATCTTAGTTTCCTTATCTGGAAAATGGGGCTAAGAATACTGGGCAATGACATCTCATTGGGATACTATGAAAATCAAATGACATTAGGTATATAAAGTACTTTCTAGACCTTGAAGTAATATATAAATATATTTATGATATAATTATATAATGTATGCTTATATATTATATGTGTCATAAATATATAAATATCAGCTATTATTACAACATGCTTTCAAAGTCTCTTTCTACCAGATATCTAGCTAGGTCACTATACCAAAACCACCTCACCAGCAACTTATAGTTTGATATTTTTGTAAGTTTTTGCTTTAAACTATTAGTTATTCCCTATTGAAAACAAAAATGTCCATAGGATTGGATAACATGATGCTGTATCCATCCTCTTTCTGTCAGTGTAAATGAATTTATCAGATCCTTTACTAAGTACAGGATTTAACAGCTGATTGTAAAGAATATCTTTTAATAAATCTCATTTGGATATGTAAATCTTGTACATATAATGAGCAAGTACATTCTGGCTCACGCTTCCAGAACCAGACTAGCTACATCTTTAGCTCAGGCCCCCACTGGCTATGTTCCTCCCATTATTAGGTGGCAATGATTACCATCTCAATTCCATTTAACCACCTAACATCAGCTTTTTTTAAAATGAGAAAACGTTTATTAAACATTTGTCATGTATGGAGTACAGTATCCCCTTTGGGTTGAACCCACAACTTCCACTCACGCTGGTAAATTGGAATTTCTCTCACAGGTTCCATGGGTGACCTTGTGGTTCTGCCATCCTAACACAATAAATAAATAATTCTCTACCAACATGCTTACCAAACAATTAGCTTTTAAACAGGGATATTTACTTCAAAGTTATACCAAGAACAAATATACAAACAGTTCCCCCCCAATACTTCAGGGACAAACTCTTAACTCAGTTCCTACAAAATATTGTTCTCACTATGTTCATGTCCGTAGGTGCCATGACGACTGAATAAATCCTCATCTCAGCTTCTTCAGAGTAGGTCCCAAAAGTCACTCTTGAGAGGAACTCCTTCATTCTATCCATTCCTAATCTTGTGGCTTTCTCTTCTGATCTTTCAAAATTCACAAGATCAAAGGATCTTTATATCTATATAAAGCCAATATATACCTATATCTAGAACAAGAACAGAGGTCGGTGATCAAGTTTGTCATACAGATTCATAGCCTCAAAGGGGAGAAGGCAGCAAAGCTTCTTTGCTTATGGCACCATGAACAAAGGAGTCTAGAAGATTACTCCAAGCACACAGCTGAAGACACAATGACCAAAGACAGAATGGTCCAAAGGGTCTGGTGGCAATTGGCTAAGACCTTTCAAATGCCTCTGTAGCTAATCCATGATCCTCTTTACTGTTTTCATTCACTTATGTCTTACTCTTCATGACCCTATTTGGGGTCTTCTTGGCAAACATACTGGAGCAGTTTGCTATTTCCTTCTCCAGTCCATTTTACAGATGAGGAAACTGAGGCAAATACGCTTAAGTGACTTGCCCAGGGCCACACAGTTGATATGTGTCTGAGGCCAGATTTGAACTCATGAAGATGAGGGTTCCTGATTCTAAGTCCTATGTTCTATCCATTGCACACGATCTAGCTGCCTTTACCACCTGATTAATCAATTGCAGTCAGTTACAGAGTGTCTACACACAAAGCACTTCCGTTTTCTGGAAGCAGGTTCCTCATTTTCTCCACATGAATAGATGTAGTCGAGGGCACTTGGCATATGTGCCAGACCCTTATTACCCTTAGGTTGACCCTCTTTAGTATAGACGATGATCATTAATCATTTGGAGAGGCTTTCACCACCAAACATGAGAGTCAAAGTGGGAAAGATAAACTGATCAAGTCTCCTTATTTGAAAATTCTTAGAACTCTGGAATAACACTTTCAAATTGTAGTTTGTGGCCCTATATTTAGTCACCAACCAAGGATGTGGCGGTGCGGGATGGCTTCACAATCTGACCTCTTCCCACCTTTCCAGTCTACTTGCATCTGACTCCTATTACTACATTCCAGATCCAGGGATACTGACATTCTTGCAGTTCCTTCCATATGACATCTTCTCCCAAGTCTTTTCTCTTGGTGTCCCCACCCAATCACATTCCTGGAAGGTTCTTCCCCTTCATCTCCCAGCTCCCTTGGCTTTCTTTAAGAGTCAGCTCAAATCCCACCTTCTGCAAGAGGAAGCAAAGAGAAAAGGAAGGAAGGCAGGAACAAAGGGAAAGAGAGAGAAAGGAAACAAGGATTTATTGAGCACCATTATGCAGCCTGGGCAGGTAGGTGGTACAGTGGATAAGAACTCTGGCCTGTATTCCCGAGTTCAAATCCAGCCTCAGACACTTACTAGTTGTGTGTCCCTGGGCAAATCACTTAACCCTATTTGTTTCAGTTTCCTCATCTATAAAATGAGCTGGAGAAGGAAATGGTGAACCACTTCAGTATCTCTGCCAAGAAAACCCCAAAGAGTCAGATTTGACTGAAAGCAACTGTACAACATTTTATTCTGAAAGAGGATAGAAGTAGCATCACCATATTGGAGTAAAGTACAGTGTCTCTGACTGACTGATCAGAGCTGGGAAGGCAGTACCACAGGTCAGGCACAACAGTCCACGTGAACATTTGGAGTGGAAAGGTCTATAAGTTTGCACATTTCACCTTTTTTTTAAGTTACTGCAACTCTGCTTTGTTCGTGGAGCATAGTGCCTTCTTTGATGTAGGCACATGTACGGTGGTCCTGTGCCAGTGTCTGCCATGTCATATAATCAGTTTCAAAGTTCTTCAAGGAGACCTTGAGTGTGGCCTTGTATTACTTCTTCTAACTTCCTTGGTGAAGTCTTTGTGAAATAGTCTTTTAGGCAAATATACATTTGCTACTCTAACAACATGGTCAGGCCATCAGAATTGTACTCTCTGCCGTAGAGTTTGAATGCTTCACAGTTTAGCTTGAGAAAGGACCTCAGCGTCTGGAACCTGAACTTGCCAGGTAATCTTCAGTTTCTTCCTCAGACAATTCAGATGGAAGAGATTTGGGCTTCATTGTCCTACATCAATGAGGTCAGCACAACAGCTTTGTAGACCTTCAGTTTGGCAGGCAGCCTAATACCTCTTCTCTCCCACACTTTCCTTTGGAGCCTCCAAAACACTGAGCTAGCTCTGGCAATGTGTAAGTCAACCTCATCATCTATGCGGACATCCCTGGAAAGTATTATTGCCAAGGTAAGCAAACTCCTCCACCATATTCCGCAACAATATGCCAGGCACTAAATGCTTTACAAATACTATCTCCTTTGGTCATCACAACCCTGCAAAATAGGTGCTCTTACTATCCTCATTTTACAGTTGAAGAAACTGAAGCAAACAGATATTAAGTGAGTTGTTCAAGGTCACATATCTATTAACTATAAGGCCAGATTTGAACTCAGGTCTTCCTAACTCCAGGACTAACATTTTATCCACTGGGACACCTAAAAACTTTCTGAAGGTTCTCCCCTGCTCTTCCTCCTTGCAGTTGCTAGTGTCTTCCTTCTATGATTACCTCTCCATTACAATATTATATCTATATATGGTACACATATTGTTGTTTGCATATCATCTCCCCTATTAAAATATGAGCCCCCGTGGACTGGGACTGTGTTCTTTCCTTTCTTCATGTTCCCATCCCATGTCACAGGGCAGGGTCTTGTATATAGGAAGAACTTAAAATAAATATTTGATAATTGTGGTGATAATGAAAAGCCAGACAAGATGATGCAGAAAGAGAGCTTGGCAATGCCAATGATTTCATAACTTTGCTAAGAGTCCTGGTCATAAGGTTTTTTGACGTTGGAGTATGAACAGGAAGTTTCTGCACGTCTGCAGATGTCGCCTTCAGACACTTATTCACTCTTTTTCCCCTGAGGGGGCACCTTTGTAGACCATGGTCCAGCCATAACTAACTACGTGACCTCCAGAAAGTCATTGTTTCTCTGTCTCATTTCAGCCTACCCTATGCAGGGCACTATCACATGGGGCAAAGTAAAGCCTATGGGACAGAATTTATTGAATTAAACATTGACAGAATAATAGTAACAAATGAGGCTGAGACTTTAAGACCAGGTGGCCAAGCAGCCCTTGAGAGGAACAGGAAGAACAGTACCGAACAGGTAACTAACTCCACAAACTGTCAAGTTCAGTGATGGAAGGACAATAGGAAACTTACCTCACTCTGTGCTGATAGCAATAAAATGAGATCCTTTTATAGAGATAGTAGAGTAGATTAGCTCTGGATATGTTGATGAAGTGAATTCAATGTACCTTT
The DNA here is from genome assembly GCA_028658325.1 of Potorous gilbertii. Classification (NCBI taxonomy): domain Eukaryota; kingdom Metazoa; phylum Chordata; class Mammalia; order Diprotodontia; family Potoroidae; genus Potorous; species Potorous gilbertii. The sequence goes on along the minus strand of CM053772.1, from coordinate 187,487,298 downwards.
TTCTTTTAACAAACTGATTAAATGGGACTTTTTTTTAACTTAGACAAACTTACCTACCAATTGTGGTTCATCTAATGCCATGCTGTGTCCAGTCTAACTAAGCTACTTGCCCTGAAATAGCTGGCTATCTTTAGCTCCTTAAGGAACATCACCACTTTCTTCCTTCTAAAGATCGTCCTTAGTGGTTCAGAAAATAAAAATCTTTCTTTTCTTTTTTTCTAGATATTGGTCTTAGTCATTTAAATCAGGTGTGATTCTCAGAACAAACCATTCTTTGTTCCAGATGGAGAAAAAGAGTGCTGAGAAAGGTTTAATAAGAAAAAAAAGATATCAAGAATCTTTCTTGAGACAATGTGATATAGTAGAAATTCCCACTAAACTAGAAATTAGGAGACTGTCTATCCCAATCAACTATTTGATCTTGGGAAAGCCACCCTCTCTCACATTTAGCCTAGAATCCAACAAAATCTTTTAATTCATCTTCCCAAACCTGATGGACAAATCCCTTCTATAATACTCAAAAAAGTGTGGTGATTTACTTCTTAACTTAGTGTGTGTACAGAGGCATTTAGTAAATGTTCATTGAATAGAATTTTTATTTTATTAAACTGAATCCAGTTTCTGCTTTAACAGTTCGCCTACAAAACAAATGACACAGAATCTCAGTGTCTCAGAGATGAATGTGTATGTGCATTGTGTGTGTCTCAGAGGTGAATGTGTATGTGCCTTGTCCCCTTCCACCGGACCATGTGTGATATGGCTCAGTATTGAAGGACCTATACTTCAGGATGGTGCAGCACCTCTTTAGTAGTCCCTGTGGATTTGCTTTGGGCAGCAAATCCTGTGTGTGTGTTGATTCCCATAAAATGGGTAGAGGGAAAGGACTGTGCCAGATGACTGAGCCAGGAATAGTTGTTTACTCAGGAGACTTTAAGGAGTAAGTGAAAAACCTCTCTGCTCTTCTTCCTGTCTATCAAGTATATCCTTGAGTTCTCCCTTCAACTTTCATCATGGATGGGAAAGAGCATCTCTCCTCTTCTCCTCACCCCCAGCAGTGGTGGTAACTTGCATCTGGCAATGAGATAATGTACTTATCTAGGTGAGTCTGAGCCTGCTTTTCAAAGCCCTAGATCCCTCATGTTTTATGTTCTTTTCCCTAAGTAGAGGTGACTGAACAGGTTTCTTTCCCCGAAGCAGAGGTCATCCTGAAATAGGTGTCTCTAGCCTTGGCATCAATCTTATGAGTTTGAGAGGCTGGGAGCGACTGGATCTGAAGGTTGGTTACCTGGAAAGAGGTTAACTCTTCACCAACCTCTCAGAGAAGGAAAGATGCCAAACACTGAAAGCCTGCTACCAACGACATGATCTAGCTTACCAAAAGAGGTGGACCTTGAATTATTGTTCACAAAGTGAAGATCTTTACATGAAATTTCTATTCAACAGTCTCATCTCAAAAAATGTTTTGTGCTTCAATGTTTTAAGCATCAGCCTCTCAAGTGAGTATATATTAGGAGTGATAGGTTACTATTTCATGTCTTAAGTCTACTCATGTGTACTTACAAGCCTTTTGAATTTTAAGTATTTCTCCTGTAATGGAGAAATGTTCTCCTATACCTGTTATACTCTGTATGTTGAGCGTCTTTCTGTAAGGAACCCTTGTTAATCCCTTTTGGGGACACCATAGACATGAACCATTCCTAATCTTTGTTTTAGAAATTCTCCCTGGAGTTCTACTCTGGGATGGGAGCATAAGTCAGAGAGTATGAAAAAAATTCTGATTCCTTTCTTTGGGCTCAGGATCCCCCAGGACATGAATCTAGTCTGTATGAATCCAAAGCCTAGGCTCCATAACAGGAGAGGGTCTCCCTCCAGGGCTGTGGGTCTTTACATCAGATTCATGCTAGATGTCACAGGGTCAGACTACATGACCTGCAAGACCCCTTCCGACTCTAACGTTCTATAACTTCCTGCTCCCTGACTCTTCTGGGGGCTGTGTACTGAACAGATCTCATGATCTGAGGCAAATAGGCAGGGTTCCCAGGCATAACAAGCTACCATCACTCCTTCTTCCTCCCACCCACCCACCAGAAAGGCACAGAAGAAAAAGGGACAGTTTGTCTTTGGGGGAAGTCCTTTGCTGGCTTCCCTTGCCACTTAAGAGCTAAACACTAATTTGCTAATCTTGGGCATTTGATGATGTGCTTTCATTCACAAATTTCATACAAAAGTCTTTCGGGGGGAGCATTGTTTCCTGGTTCAATGGAACAAACTGCCTCTTTTTCCACAGAAAAACTTCCACTCAAGGGAAGTGACATTCACTGAAAAATTTGGATGGACTTTTTTTTTAAAGGAAGAAACCAGTGTGAAAACGTCACAGAGGCTTGTTACTTGAGGCACCAGAGAAGAAAACTGCAGGAAATGGTAAATTCAGGACATAAAGGGCATCCTTTGCCTGCCTTATTATCTCATTTTTCAGGGGAACTGACGGGACAGCTGCCTGTTATTATGGGGCACACCAGGAAATGTTTAACTGCCAAATAGTAAAGAGCCAGTGAAGGATTAGCAACCCTGTTCATGCCACACAAATAGAATTCTTGCACCTGGTAGTCATGCAGTTAGATTTATCGTCTTCGTAGGGTATGTTACTTAAATCCCATTTACAAAGAAACAAAAACAAAAAAAAAATGCCTTAATGTCATTGTGATTATGATAAGTATGAGTAACAGTTTTGCAGTTTTTAGTCTAGATTAAATTAATTGGTGGTGGTTTTCATTTAATTGCACTAATCTTTTGTTTGGTTTATATAACGTGGTAAATTTAGTATTCTGTGTTGCGAATGTAAAGTGTTCTTAAAAATGACAGATCCATAACAGTTTAATCCTGCAGAAGGCTGCTGTCATTAAGGATGTTATGTAACAATAGGAATCCCTTCTGCAAAGTGGCAGATAACTCAACTCAGTTTCAAAGAAGGTAAATATGTTTCTTTTCCAGCTGCATTTCACAATGCTCCGGCAAACTGAATAGTTAGTAGATACAATGAGTCCAACTCTCTTTAGGGCCTTCCCTCATCCCTTCATTTCATGTTCTCAGTTGGTCTGAAATATGCCAAGTGGTATCTTTGTCCCCTTGAAGAGGGAGTGTACTTTCCTTAGTGCCAAGAAGCTATGAAAATCACTGTAGCATTAAAGCATAATTAATAACTGTATGTGGTTGGTGGTGTTTGTTTTTCACAACAAGCGTAATTGGCTTTTCCACTTGCGGATGATTGGTGACAAATCTTTAGGTTTCCTGTACCTATACTTTGCTTCTCGACAACTTCAAATCACCAACAATATGTCTCCAAATTACGTAACTAATTTTAAATGTTAGTCTAATAAAAACATCACTAGGATATTAAATCTAACACAAAACTAATCTTACAATGCAATCCAAAACCGGAAATGATGAATGATATTTGGATTTCCTCTACTGTCATCCAAATATATCAGGGGAGAGTAAACCTCCCTGAGAGAATTTTCCTGCCTGTAAAATGTGGGGAGGGATTGTATTAGATGGTCCTTGAGGTCTCTTTCAGCTCTAACACCCCAAGGTTTTATAATCCTATCTCCAATGGTATAAGGATTTACATTCCAACCATGCGTAGTGAGGCTACAGGACTCATACTCTGAGATGATAAAGAGTTTTCTCATTGGCTGCTAAGCCAGAGAAACTTCTATGTCCTCTTTTGAAAAGTACAATGAATATACCACTTGGTCTATTTCCAAAGATGATGGGGCAGGTGGAGAGAACCTATATGTCCTAAAATGTTCATAGCAGCTCTCTTTGTGGTGGCAAAGAACTGGAAACTGAGGGGATGCCCATTAATTGGGGAATGACTGAACAAGTTGTGGTATATGACTGTGATGAAATACTACTGTAATATATATGTGTGTGTATGTGTATAATCAATCTATAGATAGATAGATAGAAAGAAAGATATGATGAACTGGTTGGTTTTAGAAAAACATGGAAAGACTTGCAAGAAATAATGAAGAGTGAAATGATTAGAACCAAGAGAACACTGTATACAGTAACAGCAACATTGTTTTACGAACGACTTTGAATGAATAAGTTATTTTGTCTATTATAAATATGCAAGTATACAAGACATGTGAAGAAAGATGCTATTTGCATCCAGAGAAAGAACTAATAAATAGAAGTACATATAGAACAGTTTTACATGTATATATCCCTTCTTGTGTCTAATGGTGGGGGTAAGGAAGGAAAAAAAGAAATTTACACGATAATTTTGTTATATATTTGAAAGGAATAACATGTACATAGTAGATGTGCGATTTCATATACAATTGTCTTTTTTTTACTGTACTATATTATAGAAATGGTTGTTTTATTCCATAAATTAAAAATAAAATTTAAAAAAGAAAGGCACAATGAGTTAGCTCCTTTTGGCAGCAAGTCTTTAGGTGGTATCATGTTACTCCATTAGGGGATAAGAAAAGCTATGTCCATCTTTACCCCAATGTTATGGTAACCTGATACCTGGAGCATGGACTCAACTAAATCGTCCTGCTCCAGGGTCCTGGGATATCTCTGCTCCTTTAGTCAAGTTAAGTCAGCATTTTTTAAGTACCTACTATGTGTTGGGAACTACACTAAACACTGGGGATACGAAGAAAGGCAAAAACAGTTTCCAACCTCAAGGAGCTCCCATTTCCACGGAGGAGATCATATGCAAACAACTATGTACTAACAATATATGCAGGATAGCCTGGAGAAAATCTCATAGGGAAACACTAATATTGAGGGAGATTAGGAAAGACTTCTTGAAGAAGGTAGGATTTTAGCTGAGATGTGAAAGAAGTCAGGGAAATGAGGAGGCAGAGGAAAGGAGAGAGAAAATTTTAGGCATTAGGGACAGCCTATGACAACAGCTATTTCCAGATAGGCAATGAGTAGTACCGTGTCACTGAATTGTGGAGTAAACGGAGGAGAGTAAAGTGTAGGTAGAAGGTTTGTTGTTGTTGTCCGGATGTTTCAGTCATGAAACAGCTCTTCATGACCCTATTTGGGGTTTGCTTAGCAAAGATACAGGAGTGGTTTGCTACTTCCTTCTCCAGCTCATCTTACAGATAAGAAAACTGAGGAAACAAGGTTAAGTGACTTGCCCAGAGTCACACAGCTAGTAAGGTTATGAAGCTGGATTTGAACTAATAATCTTAGAGGGAGATAAAAAGGTAGGAGAGGGTCAGTCTATTATTTTGGACTTAATAGGGAGCTTTGAAGTTTATTGAACAAACTTGATCATGATGACATGATCAGACCTGGTCACTCTCCTCCGTTTACTCCACAATTCAGTGACACGGTACTACTCATTGCCTATCTGGAAATAGCTGTTGTCATAGGCTGTCCCTAATGCCTAAAATTTTCTCTCTCCTTTTCTCTGCCTCCTCATTTCCCTGACTTCTTTCACATCTCAGCTAAAATCCTACCTTCTTCAGCAAGATCACTTTGATAGCTGAGTAAAGGATGGATGTGAACAAGTGCCCTAGTATGGATAAGTCTAGGCTTGGAAATGACCTTGCATACCTCAAAGGTGCAGGGGTCAGTGAGTGTAGTGGTGGCAGCATCTACTGGAATGGCAGTGGTGGTGTTGTTGTTTGGAAGATCTGGTTGCAGATTTGGCAGATGCAGGATCAATTGACTGTGGAATCAACTGAGTGATGGTATAGAGCTGAAGGGAAATGGAAATGCAATATCACAGCAAGACCACTAACTGCTTCATGTTCTGATGAAGTTTAAATACCCTCCCACCCCCTGCATCAGAAGAAAAACTGGTAGATGTGTTGTTACTGAATGCTGTTCCACATGTACTTAGGAAGTTCTTTATGGTTAGCATTTCTTGGGTGTGTAGGAATATATCTGTCCCATACCTGATTCATATTATGCATTGAGTGCTCTGTCTTACTTCCTCCAGTTTTGAGGAACCCTTAGATTTGTATGCCACAATCTAATTTGCTATAATTTTTAAAACCTCTGGGAGTCATGAAAAGGGCTTAATGAAATGAAAATTATGAGAGAGGGGAAGCCCAATGCACCTAAGTAAAGGCAGCATTTCCCAGGACAACTCAGCACAACCACATTCTTTGAGACCACTGGGCTGGACACAAGTGATGGGGCGCTGTGTCACTCCCTGTACTGTACCCAGGCATGTGGTCAGATTGAGTTCAGTCTTGTAGTAGCTTACCTATAATTAAAGAGATCATCAATTACATGTGTATTTTTTCATTGCCAGGTCCATACTTGAAGCCTTTCTCATTTAGAAGGACGTGTCAGTGTTTGTACTCCACTAAAATTGCTTTCAGGAATTTAGGTTCACTTCCACATCATGATAAGCTATCAGAAGAAAGTATATAAATCATTAGGATAATGAAAGAGGCATAATTTATATTTAGACACAATTTGTACACAAAATAAGAACAAAGCAAAAGGATGGCATCCTCATTCTTGTTGAGGGATCAAGGAACAATTTGTGAAAGAAGCAGCAAAACATGAGAAGTGAAAGAAGTGAGCCTATGCCTCACCTGACAAATGGAAAAAATGATTAGTGGTTGGCCAGTATTTTTATATGACTCCTTTACTCCCTGCAAATTCTATTCAAGTAGGAAAGAAATAAGGTACTCTGTTCAATAGCAATCAGGCAATATAAAAAACAATGTCCTGAGAAAGTTAATGGTGATCCAAGCTTCAACTCTTAAGAGAGCAAAGCTGAACCCCCTTCTCAGAGTTCTCAGGGCACCCGTGAGGGTATAATTCTCCAGTGTCATTGGATTGAACCTTCCTCAATATGCTTCCCTCCAAGATTAATTGTTGAGGATCATTTTAGTAAGCCAGATTTAAGTATCTTTTAGAAAGAGAGTGTACAATAACACCAATTGCTATAAAACGTTTCCCCAAACATTTGCTTCACGCTCTTCCACAAGTACATGGAGTCCAGGGGAAAGTGGGTTCGAGCTTAGCAAATATATTTGGTGAAGTAGTAACTCATGGGTCTTGGTCGTTGGAAGTCTTTTTCTCTCGTTCAGAGAATGCTCAAGAAGGTTTCCTTATATGATGCAATATCTTTGCTATTCTCCTTTTGGAGCTGGGAATTGATGCCCATTCTGTTCTGATCAAGTGAGATAATATTTGTAGAGTGGTTGGCACAGTGCCTGGCACATGGTAGGTGCTATAGAAATGCTTATTTCCTTCCTTCTCATACCCACAATCCCCAAGGCAGACACTGCTGTCAGCGGTAGAATCTGAAGATGTGACTAGAATACCAAAGGGAAGATGAGAAGTCTAAAATATTCCAGACCTTTGAAGCTCACGAGATTTTCCTGCTACCAAACAGGGATAAGGGGTGAGTGGGGTGGGGAGTGAAGAACTGACCAAGACCACGCCTACAGCAAGGCTTCCTCTTCCCTTGTAGGCAGTTCCTCTTCATAAGTCTGCTGGAAAGACACCCTTGCTCCAATTTCTTCAAAGTCCTTCCATTCCAGATAACTTGATGCAGGACCTAAAGGGTATATTGAAATTCCCCAGTGAATCGGAATAAACTTCCTGTCTGGCATCATTTAACTTTATCAAGTGGCTTTCAAGAATTTTCACACTTAGTCTAATGCCATTGATTGAATTGATTGATTTTTATCTCTTCAAGTGGAGTGGGGTGATTCAGTATGTACCAATCAACCCTATCCTTACATATATTTCAGGGAGTCCAATTTCACCAAACTTGGTCAAGGTTTCCGTTAGTTAACTCACAGACAGGAACAATTGTACCTACAGCATAAAGAATTTAGTTGAGAGCAACTTCCACATAAAGTGACAGGGTAATTATTTTTCAAACCTTCAGAAATGCCAGTGTAATCAAAGCCATCAGTGTGATAGGTGGTTTTTGTAGCCTTCAGAGAAGTCATTCTTCCTTAGAATTGGAAGTCTGTCTCTCATTACCATTAGTAGAAGTCAGTCACAAGCAGCAAGGAAAAATACATTCCATTGAATTCAAAACATCACTTAAAAAATGGAATTTTCCAAGCAATTTGTAATTTGTAATGTAACCTAGCTCTGTGGGTGCTTCAAGTGGGGGAAAATAAGCAAACCCATGTCATTTTAATCAGTTGCTATGAACATTTCAACAAAAATCAACCAAAAAAAAACTTCAGTGTTGATTTTTCAGGTGTCTTTCTTCGTCTCCCACTGTGGGGAGTTTACACGTGTAAATTCCATTTCCATTTCTGGGGATTATTCGTTTTTCTCAATGGAAAGAGAGCACCACTCAGTCATATACTTGCTAGCAGTCATGACATGGTCAAACAGCCTTAAATGATTCATCCTGGTGTGCTGGCCATTTATCTCCAAATCTTCTCATATATTTCAAGACTATATCATATGACTTTGAAAGCCTTAGAATTGAAGGGTCACTTACCATACCCTCAGCTTTTAAATGATTTCAAACCTACCCGTTGAGGCAGTAGGAACAGTGGATAGCATGCCAGGCCTGGAGTCAGGAAGATACATCTTCCTGAGTTCAAATCTGGCCTCAGATATTTACTAACTGTGTGACCCTGGGCAAGTCACTTAACTCCACTTGCCTCAGTTTTCTCATCTATAAAATGAACTGGAAAAAGAAATGGCAAGCAGCTCCAATATCCTTGCCAAGAAACCCCCAAGTAGGGTCATGAAGAGTCACACACGAATGAAAAATACTTAAGAAAAAACTTAACAGCTGCTGAACATTGGGTTCTAAAGAAACCACCTCTGTTCAAATAATAACCTCAAACCAAATCTGATTTCTTCCTTCAAATGCCCCAGACTCTTATTACAGGAAGTCGACTGAGGAAATGTTGGTAAAGTTTTTGGTGAAAGGATTATTATGGAAAGGAAGCTTTAACAAAACGCCAGACTTTCTGTTTTTGTTGCTATTTCTCCTGCTACCCACTGAGCGCTGAAGGACATTTTTATGGGGATCATGCCTTCAGGAATATAACCTTCCCCTCTTTTTTTTCCAACTTCTTAGTTTTTTGGACCATAGATTTAGAGATGGAAGGAAACTCTGAGATCATTTAGACCAATAACCTATTGTGTAGTTAAGGAGACCGAGTCCTAAAGCTGTTAAGTGACTCACCCAAAGTTACATAAGTGTTAAGGAGAAAAACTAGCCTGTATCCACTGCACTGCTGACAGTTTTAGGTACAATGCATACTGTGGAGGTCAGTGTTGGCCAGACTGGGCACTGAGGATAACTTAGGGCTGCCTCAGTACCTGAGTATAGGCCTTGTCTGACACAGGTTTTTCTCTAATGGTTATTCACAAAATCTATGCTCCCTTTCCTGAGTTATTTACTTGTAAGATATTAGTGCAGTGCAGCTGGAGAAGGAAATGGCAAACCACTCCAGTATCTTTGCCAAGAAAACCCCAAATGAGGTCACAAAGCATCAGACTGAAAATGACTGAACAACAACAAAATATGTAGGTCACCCACTGCATCCTGGACCATTCATTGCCAGTTATCTTGACTTTGGGACTTCTGGAGAAGAGAGTGAAGCTAATGACTTTGTGTGGCTCTGCCTCACTTAAATCTACTTCGGTGCAAGTCAAGACATTGTCCTCATGATGTGACTAGTCCTCTTTGAGAACGAAAAATGAACAATGGCAATCTACATATACATTTGAAGGTCATCTCCCATTGTCCTGATGTGTGTGTGTGTGTGTGTGTGTGTGTGTGTGTGTGTGTGTGGTGACTTTGCATAGCACTCCCTCACTTAAGTCTAATTCATTTGCATGTCATGGCATCACCTCTCTGATGTCATGATCCTCTTCAAGAACAAACAACGATCTATATCTACATATGTGTTGATAAATATATTTATCTTGAGGGCTGTTAGATGGCATAATGGAGAGAGTGCTAGGCCTAAAGTTAAGAAGACCTGAGTTCAAATTCAATCTCAGACATTTACTAGCTGTGTGACTATTTGTGTCAGTTTCCTCATTTGTAAAATAATAATTAATAACAATAGTATCTGCCTCACAGGGTTGTTGTGTAATTATAAAGCATTTGGCACAGTGCCTGGCATATAGTGACAGCTACGTAAATGTTAGCTATTATTACCTATGTCTATGTGGTTGCTCTCTAAGTCTGGCTTCATTAATGTTTAGCAGGGATGACTTTCTCATCTGTCTCTAAGAAAGACAGAAATTTCTTACTCTGTTGGGCATAGGAAGAGGATCGGAATTGAGTTTTTGCTCTTTTCCTTATACATCTCCAAGGGAAGTACTAAACGAGAGCTTTCTCCACCTCCTCTAATGTTAGTCTCAGGTACAATACTATGAGAGTCATAAATCAATACTCCTTTCCCTGGTTGTTTTCAAGCGGAGCTTAATATTTCTTTTGGTACTGCCAGCTTAGCTCCCTGCCACCAAACATTAGTTATACAAAAGATCATCATAAATAGATAGTTCCCCTCTTTAACAAATTAAACATTAAGCAGAAATTGAAAAAATTACAAAGACTAGAATAGACCAAAGGATATACAAAAGTAAAGTGGACAGCCTCACCAAGATGAGTCTTTCTTAGAAGTGTCTAGGGTTTTAAGCGCTTGAAGTCAAAGAATGTGTCGGGGGATATCTTTCCCTATGTTTCTATAGCTCTGGGGCTCTGGTGTATTACTCAAATGTTGTGCCTTGATTCTTTGATCCATTTCTCTTGAAGGTAGGCCCCAAGTGTCCTCCAACCATCCAAAGAAAGCCCTTCTCCACTAATGCAGGTAGACAGTATTATGACTTGGTGTGCTCTCAGATGATCAGGAATCACACAACCTGATCCTCAGGAAAATTGCTGAACCTGCGTGAGTGGAATTGGATGTTACCTACTGTGGGGATGCAATTCAGTATGACCAGTTTTGATATTTCACTTAGTTAAAACTTTTTAAATCTTTAATTCACTTCCACCTTATATTTTTGTATCACATTCACTTCCAAATTTTGTGTCCCCCTCATCCTCTAATCAATGAATCTTCCTTTTTAACAAATACTGTAAAAAGAGGGGGAAAGGAAGTTCAGTCAAATAATCACATTGATAGCATTTGCAATATTTCCTATCCCTCTTCCCCCATCTATTCAATGAAGGAAGGAAAACACATTTTTTTCAACTCTTTTAATTTTCCATTTATTTTCAGGCTCAGAGAACTCTGTTCTTTATTCTTTTCCCCCCTCAATATGTAATATTTTATTCCTCTCAATTATGTTAAAACAATCTTTTAACATTTGGTTTTTAAGTTTTGAGGTTCAAATTTTATCCCTCCTCTCCCTACCACCTTCCTAATCCTTCATACTTAATAGTTACCCCTTAGTTAGCTAATACTTACATATATTGAATTGTGTGGAATTGCTCTGAGAATAAAGGGTGCCACTTTGCCCTTTCCTAATTAGGGTTCCCATCCAACAGGGGCTCTGATATTCTCAAGGTATGCTCTGGTGCACAGAAACATGAGGAGGGTGCATGCTATTTTTACTATGTAAGAAATACATAGCTAGCCTAAAATGTGTTTTCTCCATCCTTTGAAGAACTATACTTGTGCTGCTGGTCTATCTCCTACACAAAGTTTTGCCTGATCCTCTCAAATACTCGTGCCTTTGCTTCCTCAGCTTCCATGTGTATGCATGTATGTGTATGTATGTGTATATACATATATGTATATAAACATATGTGTTGTTTTATATGTAGGTATGTATATATACATATTATTATGTGTGTATATTATATATATACATATATACACTATGAATGTATGTATGTATGTATGCTGTCTCCCCAATACAACGTAAGCTCTGCAAGAGGTACTATTTCATTTTGTCTTTGTATCCCCAGGACCCAGCACAGTGCTACATGATGGGCACTCTATAAACGTTGATGATGAATTGATGGCTGGTACTGCTGACAGCAATGACTGCATAGAGATTTAAAACCTTTTCCTCATCTCTTTGGAGTCAGCCTCTTTCAGGGAAGACTTCTGCTGTAGTCTTGAAATTTGCAATCTTAAGAGGCTTCATAGGGACCTTGAGCACCCATGAAAGAAATTCGTAAACCTTAAATACTTACACTTTGACTTGTATGGATTTGATGACATCATCAATACAAGTTTCCCATCCAATGGCACAGATCCTGTCCCCATGCCATTTATTCTGGTAGGATCCTTGTCCATGACTTTTGCAAAGTCACTATATAAATATGCTTTTATGATTATGTGTCTCCTCTGATATGAACTGTATGACCCTGCCAAGTACTACTCTCTCAAGACTCTAGGCAATTCTTTTTTTTTAATATAAATTTATTTAACTTTTTACATTCATTTTCACAAAATTATGGGTTCCAAAATTTTCTCCCCATTTGTCCCCTCCCCCCACCCCAATACACTGAGCATT
>CM053772.1:187429706-187474339 GCA_028658325.1 Potorous gilbertii | reverse complement strand
CATTTTCCCAGCCAGTTACTTGACTTCTGAGAGTCCTCTCCACCCTGGCCTAGATCCGCCCAGCTAGTGCTTGGGGTCTGAGATTCACATGCTGCTCCCCAGCCTCAGGGCTTCTGGTGGCAGGCCTGGCTGCTATTCAATGGGAGCTTAATTTCTGGTGCTCAGGTGGGGGCATGGCTGCCTCCCAGGCTCAGTTCCCTCAGGGGGTTTATACAGAGACCTTTTGTAATAGAGCTGCTGCTGAGCTCCTGCCTGCTCTGGGAGCCTCTGGCCTCCTGCTGCCTCTGCCTCCAGAGGGGGCCCGAGTCATGGAGACACCCCGCTACCCTCTCAGCCCATCCTCTCTCACTGACCTGTGCGTCTGTGGGTGGAGGGACCTTCGTGGCCACTGGAGATTCCATCCCTGAAGCCTGCTCGGATCTGCTCGCCCTCTCTGTGCCGTGGCCAGGGCAGGGCTGGGCTCCGCTCCCGTCCCGTGCATGATGGACCTGTGGGGTCTGTTTTTCAGGGCTCTCTGGAATAGAAATCTCCTTCACTCTGTTTCTGCGAGACTTCCCCTTCTCCAGAGTTTGTTGGGAGTTCTTTTTACAGGAAATCCATGGGCTGTGAGTTCGGAGCTAGCATATGTGAGTCTTTCTACTCCGCCATCTTGGCTCTGCCCCCTCTGGCTCTAGGCAATTCTAAGACTATGAACTGCAGAGAAGGTACCAAAATCTGCATTACTAGAGAGTTTCCTTAATCAGGAGTTCCCTATGCCAGTAAAATCACAAGTCCAAACCTTATTCCTTTCCATATTGTTAGTATTTCTAATTAGAAATCTAACCTTTCTACATCAAAGGATCATGAGATTGAAGGAACCTTCAAGACCCACAGTAAGTCCCCTACCTTGGCAAAATCATGAAGCTGACAGTCTGTCTCTAGTATCTTTCAGTATCCACTAACAAGTTCTGAGGGGAACTTGTTCAGCATCCACAAGTTATTCAATATAGATTTTAAGATTTAGAGAAGGATAAAAAGTAAAGGTCATCTAATCTAATGCCCTCATTTTACAAATGAGGAAATTGAGGCACACAGAGGTTGTGATTTACTTTTCATAACACTGGTAGTAACAGACTTAAAACACAAGTTCTCTGAAGACAAATATAGTGTTGTCCTTACTGCACACCTTCATGTGAAGGACAGAAACTCCGTATGAATAAGATCAGTCAATAGCCACCTTTTGGTTGACAGGTCATGAAAGAGAAAGTAATGGTCTATAGTGTGAATTATGAGGCATCTCATCCAGTTCTCTTATTTTATAGATGAAAAAACTGCCCTAGAGAGTGTGACTTACCCACAGATGATAAAACATGCACATATGGCTTTAAAAAACAAGTGAACAATTTGTTCAACCATTGCCTCAATACAAGGGCACCCAATTTGCTTACAATTCTTTGCTACCACAGAAAGTTGCAAATGATAAATTACAGCCAGATCAACGGCAGGTGAAGAGGGCTTTACAAGCAAAGTTTAGTTCCATTCTGAAATAGACTTAGTTATCACAATGGAGAAATGTTTGAAGAACTTCTGAGGGCCTTTTTAGCTTTAATACCAACTTATAACTATTACTTAGCAGTTGATGTCTTACCCTGTTCTTCGCAATCATGTACTTTCTTCCAGAGGGTAAGGACAGAACAAGAAAACTTCAGGAATTCAGACTCTTTGGATTGGGAAGTAGCATGGATAGTGGATGGGACACTGGGTGTGCAAATCAGGCAGACCTGGGCTTAACTGCTACCTCAGACACTAACTGTGTGATCATAAGCAAGTCACAACTTTTCTGTGCCTTGGTTTCCTCTTGAGGATAGGATAGCCTTGAGGGTCCCTGCCAGCTCTAAATCTATGACCCTAAACTCCATAAACATATTCTGTATATTTTAAAGCAGGTCCTGGATTAACTTTACTTGGAAATCGTGCTACTGAATGCTTACTGAATAATGAAATCATGTTGCCTTTAAAAATTCTGCTAAGATTTCAAAAATTCATATTTACTTGCCCCAAAATGGTTTTACTCTACTTTGATTAACAAGGTTTTATTGTAATACGTTTTAAAGCTGTACTTTTGAGATGAGTAATTCCTTTTAAGAATAATTTTTCCTTAGTCCTTGGATATTTGTCACATCCTCATCCGTGCTATTCCATCCTGAATGATCCTCACCCATGACTCGCCCAAATAAATGTACTATTATTACTATGTCTATCAATCAAATCTATTTCCCATCAACTACTGCATGTACTTACAGATACCTCAATGTAGTCTAGAGGTAGCCCTGGTAAACTGCCTAATGGAAGGGATCATTTCATTTCTGTCTTTGTCACCCAGTTCCCGGAAGAGTAGATGCCAAATAAATGCTGATTGAACTGCACTGAGGTAAAAGTTGTGCCAGGAGAATTGTGAGCTTGGGCAGATGCCACCAACGCAGAAGGGCTTCCTACATGGGGCCTGGAGACAGAATATGTACCTGCCATGTCAGACCATGAGACACTCATGACCTAGTGGTTGAAAGGATGATTAGGTTTTAGGCCCCAACAACTCACAAAGGTGGTCTATTAAGAGGCATTTGCAATGATTATTAGTTGAAATCACAAATGTTGTGCTATACAGAATACTCATTGTAGCTTTGTCCAGTTATTATCTGGGGGGTAGAGTCAACAGTGCTAGATCCAGGGATACCACAGACCTAGGTCTGGCTTTAAATTCTGGAGTTTCCTAGTCATCTAACTATGGGCAAATAACTGCTCTGAGTCTTGCTTTCCTCATCTGTACAATGCAAGCAAAGGACACATTACTTACATGGTCTATGTCATGGGTGGGGAACCTAAATCCTCAAGTTTGGCCTTACAAAGTTCTGTAAAATTTGGGTCAAAATGTCACACTTAAGGATTTAGAAGGCCATATGTGGCCTTAAGGCCGCAGGTTCTTTACCTCTGGTTTACAATATAGGAGTGTTGTAAGGAAAGCACATTATAAATTTTAAAAATCCTTTGTGAATGGGAGTTCATATTTTTTGTTGTTGTTCAGTCATTTCCAACTCTTCGCAACCCCTATCTGGGGTTTTCTGGGCAAAGATATGGGAGTGGCTTGCTCTTTCCTTCTCCAACTCATTTGACAGATGAGGAAACTGAGGCAAACAGGGTTAAGTGAGTTGTCCAGGGTCATACAGCTAGGAAGTGTCTGAGGTTGGATTTGAACTCAGATCTTCCTGACTCCAGGTCTGGCACTTTAACTACTGCACCACTTAGTTGCCCTATGAGTTCATGCTATTACCAAGATTATTTTAATTATAAGTGTGTATAATGGATTCTGTACTGAGCCTGTCTCATTGTTTGGAATTAATACATGTTGGATGATGACAACAGATATACCATCTAATGACATCAACTCATTGAGTTATCTGGAGCATCTCATAATTAGACTGTCAATTTGGATCCTGGATAGTATAGTCTTTCTGCTACTTCACCACCCAGCCACCGTGGGAGTAGAATGCCAAAGAAGCCAGCTTTATGCTAACCAGCAGAAAGTATCACAGGATTATTGATCTGGACAAAGTTAGCAGGACACTTTTCCACATTTCCTCAAATCGCCAAGAAAGAAAGAACGGCCACATCCTTTTGATATTAAATCCAGACAGGACAGATTCTCAATTATCTCATTCCAATGAAGCAAATGCCCAAATCCTAGTTACTCAAAGGATTTGAGAAACATCAGTCAGCTCCCTACTGCCTTGGAAGGGTCTCACATTTCAATCCCAGCCTTAGGAACTCCGCTCCAGTTGAACTGATAAAGCGATTTGGCCAGGCCTGGGTTCTGTGTGTTCCTCTGCTGTTAACATGGGAGGAGAGCTCACCCTTTCTGAATAGCCTTGTTGAAATTTGGGAACAATGTATATAGTGCTCAATATAGAGCTCAATTTGGCTTCAGGGACCACTTTAATTAAATTAATTATCTGCAGAAGAAACAGTTGGAGCTGCTTAAACCAGAACAATAGGCACTTGTTCTCATTTCTAATAGAAATCACATTGTTCTGAGACTGCTCTTAGCTGGTAGAAGACAATACCGGCAACAGACACTTAAGAAAGGTCCACCCCCTCCAACTCTGTCTTCTGTTCTGATTTTCCTTTAAATTAAGTTAAATTTAGGCAATTTCACAGAAATGCCAGAGGAGAGACTACAGAGACCTAAACATGCCAGAGCTATGGAAACATGCCATCTTACTTCACTAATGTTTTTATCTCATCTATTTACAATTACACAAGTTAGAGGGGAGAAAAAAGCCTACTTACTTTCTTCCACTCAGCTTCCTCATTTGTAAAAGCAAGGGATTGTCTAGATGGTCACTAAGGTTCCTTTGAGCTCTGGTTCTTGGCTAGAGTCCAGGTTTCCTGATTCCCGGTTCAGTGCCCTCAACCAAACTACCTCTATTTCTTTCAGATTTTCTAGTCTTCATCTATTCTGCATTTCAAAGAGGAAAAAAATCCATGAAAAAGTAGCAGTTGTTTCTCCTTTAGAAACAGCCACCATCATTTTAACCTATTAATATTATCTCCTTCTACTCCCTAGATTCCCTCCATTATTTTTCCAGGCATCAGAACATAATTGTCTAGTCCATCCTAACCATTCCTTTGGACAAAGCAAGAAAGTAACTGGTCAGCTAAGTGGCACAGTGGATAGAGTGCCAGGTCTGGAGCCAGGAAGACTCATCTGCCTGAGTTCAAAAGTGGACGGACACTAGCTCTGTGACCTTGGGCAAGTCACTTAACCCTGTTTGCCTCAGTGTCCTCATCTGTAAAATGAGCTGGAAGGGGAAATGGCAATCCACTCCAGTATCTTTACCAAGAAAACCCCAAATGGGGTCACAAAGAGCCAGAAATGACTGAACAACAACAAAAACGAAAGTAAATAAATGTGGAAATCAAAAACCTTCACAATTCCCTAACCTTCTACCCTCAACATCATGGACATTAAATGATGGTCAAAAGCATCTTTTCTCTTCGCCATCTGGACTTCTCTACAGTGATGTCGACAGAAGGTCCTCTGGAAAATTCTAGGCATAGGATACAGCAGAGTATAATTTGTCAGAATGTATCATTCCTGCGCTGATGCTCCTTGTTGATAATTAGCAGAGAACAATTAGTTCTCTACTGTGTCAATACTTCTTTCCTGATCCATCCCTCTTGGCTACAGTTATTCCCAATCACACCCATAATGCTTTAGCATGAATATATAACCAGAGATGGTTAGGCAGATGTATTTGCTATTTTTGTAGTATTCAGAGAACAGAACATCTGTTTTTTGTTTGTCTGTTTGTTTTTTGCATCTAGACCCATGGTGCTCAGGATCAAGTGAGTAGTCGAGAAACATTGTTGCCTGACCAGAACAAAAACAAATTCCACACAGGGGCTTATTGTACTGCCATGATTGTTAAGGATGAGGACTTGTTGAAACATAGAATCTTGAAAGAATTGGAAGAGAGTTAACTATAAACAGAATGGAACCCCTAGATATTTAACCAATGTCAGATCTAGGGGCACACATTAGGGTAACTTATTTTAGCATGAGAAATTTCTGCTCTCCCTAGAACATCAGTATTTATTTTTGAGAGATGTTAAATCACTTACTCAGTAAAGGCTCAGAGCCTATGCTACCACACAGTAGGTTCCGTTTTTTATAGTCTTGCTTTTTCTTGGCTCTGTACTTAACACTGGTGTCAGAAGACAGAATTCATAACACCCACCTTAGAGGCTGACCAGTGTTTTAGCAGCTTTTGACTACATGTGACAGTCACATTTTATAGAAAAGATTTAACCTGTCTATAGTAAAGTAAAATTACAATTTTTTGTAACATTTAATGGAAATGCTAGTTTTACTTTGTAAAAATGACTAGTAAAGATGATTTGAATGAGGCTTATAAGTCTTTATGTATTTTAATTGATATTTTAAATATCCTAATTCATTAATAAAGAGGAAAAGAAGGAACACTGGCATATTTTATCTTCCATTGTTATTCAAAGAGAATAGTTTTCCCCAATAAAAATTTTTAAGCTTAAACTCTCAATTCCTATTTTTCTGGAAAAATCTATTTTTACAGACTGACCGGGCTCCCAACACATTCTGCAACACATTGCAACACATTCTATTGCTTCTGAATATCACAGTAGAACTCCAATCATCTATAGCTTAATTGGTTTGTAGATAATAGTAAACCCTACAGGAACTTTTTGTTGACATTCACAGACATTTAAAAGGAATTAGATTCATGATTCATGAAGAAAAAGCCAAATGGATTAAAATGCCAACTGCTCCGACTAAGACATACAGTTGGATGGGATGCATATTGAGTTAATTCCCCAGTACTTAGCTTTTGGACAGGCATTACAGATGGACAATCTGGACCTAGATTTGGAGAAGAGAAAGATACTGGGCTGCTCTTTTCAATGATCCCATGCTGTTACCTGCTGCCCATCTTTTTAGCTTCAGTGTTCATCTGGTGAAGCCTTTATCGATGCAAATTAAGAAACACCATGAAATCTGAAGAATCAAAATTGCGAGCAGTAGAAAAATCGAAGGTGCATTTATATAGGCCAACAAAGAGGCAAAATATTAAAATCTCAAAATTGCAGGAATTAAAGACCTTAATGTTCTAACTGATTTAATGAGGCCACTTAGGCAATAAACTATAGAATCAAGATCAATTGCCTACATGCCAATTGATTAGAATACCTAGAATATTCTAGTCCCATACCGATACAAAGGTCTCCTGTGCTATTGTTTAGAGCTTGGTAGTTTCTGCCACTCACTTATCTCATTCTGGAATCCTTGAGGCTATATGTTAATTGATTTGTCATGATTTTACTCTACAAATGAGTCTTTGATTTGCTTTTCCGTTCTATTAGATAAATCTCCCTTCCTGGTAGAACTCAGCTTTAATGCAAAATATGCCTAGAATTCCCTAGAGGACCTTTGATAAGTTTAACAAACCCTAAGACTTCCTTTGTTATTTGAGATCCTTGGCTAGAATGGGGAATCGCCTGAGACATAACTGACTGAAATATAGTTGCACCTTTGATGGATCTGAACCCTAAAACACAATGTGAAGAGACTACCTGATTTTTTGGGGGGACACCAAGGATGATGTGGGCAGAAAAAGCAGTGGAAATCAATGACGACAATGCAAGTAAAAAACATCCCGAAGAAAACTGAACTCTGAGTAACTGAAAAGACAATAGTAGTCCTAAATAACAAATAACAAAGCCCAACATGCCTCCACTTGGCAGAGGGCCAGGGGCCTAGAAGACCAGAATGTTGAACACAATCTCCATTGATCATATTTTAGTCTTTCTGCGGTTCTTGGATACAAGGGAAGATTCTATTCCAGGAATGACTGCAATGTAGAAACAAAAGTTATCAATAAAAATATTTTTTTTAAGTAGCAAGAAAAGCATCACTAAAATTATGTCTAACCAATACAACTCTTGACCTTCAATTAGCTCCACTCTGTTGATCTGGGGACGCTGATGTCTACCTGTCTGCCTATCTGTCAGCTTGGATCACCAGGCTCTAGGGGGTAGGAATTGGATAGGTCGGAGATTATAGTAAGTCTCTTCGGGAAAAGTCAATTCAGACAATTCGGGAAGTCAATAAGATGCAGCAGTTCCAATCACTGTAGGATGAATTCTGCCTACCATGTGCCCCCACACACACTTTGTCATCTGACCCTACCCACAGTTACCTGTGGATTATTAACCCCTAGAAGGATGTGACAGCCAAAGTTCTGGCTCCCTGAATCTCAAGGATTGCAAAATATATATTTTATATATCAGAAGGAAAAAAATATATTTATGATCAGAAAGGGAGGTAAGGTGGTCCTATATTGATAGCAAGGGGAATAAATGGACAAACGAAAGACTTCAAAGTATCCAAGAGATGTCAAAAGAGCCAGAGTACCTGAGTCTGATAATATGAAAAAGTAAAAAGGAAAGCCACTTCTGCAAAGTTCATTTTCCCTTCAACTCAACAAGCATTAATTGAGGCCCTACTGTATACTAGGAATAACGCTAAGCTCTGGGAATGCAAAACACAAAAATTTGTCTGCATTTGAGGGGTCTACTTTCTACTGGGAGAAAACATTATGAATACATGTAAGTCCATACAAAATGCATACAAAAGTAAATATAATATATTGGAGGGAATTATTTAAGTACTTCCACAAGGGTGATCACAAAAGGCCCCATGTAAGAGGTGGTCCTGGAGCTGTACTTTGAAGGAAGCTAGAATGTCAAGACGCAGAAAGGACAAGAGGAGAGTTATGAGGGGCACAGGGGACAAAGTCACAGGCTTCTTCTGTAAAGGGACAGCAATTTGGACTGGAATATGTGCCAAATAATTTGAAATCTGGATGGAAACAGATTTGGAAGGGCTTTAAATGCCAAACAGAGGACTGCAATATTCTACTGGCAATGGGAAGCTACTAAAGGCATGGTGGTAAAATGGTCACATTTGTACTTCAGAGATATCAATTTGGAATCTCTGTGAAAGATACATAGAAAACTAGAGAAACTGGGTGCAAGGAGACCCACTCGGCAGCTATTCAAATCATCCAGGTTAGAAGTGATGAGATCCTGAACTTTGAGAAGGGTTGTCTCAGTGGTGAGCTGTGGAACATAGGAGAGATATCATGGAATCAGTTCTTCAAGCACAGGAAAAATTTTCACTCTGTCTTCAGACAATATCAAGAGCAAAAGTGGACGAAGAGAAATGCTAGAAGATAATTCAAAGCTAATGTTAAGAATGCTACATATGAACATTCTGAATTTCCCTACTGGTAGGGGAATGGCTGGATAAATAATGGCATATGAGTGTCAAGGAATATTATAAGATGACAAAAGATTGATTCTGAGAAACTTGGTAAGTGTCATATGAACTGATGAAGAGCTCAGGGAACAGAACCAGGAGAACACATAACAAAAATACAGTGGCATAAAACAAAACAACTTTGAAAGGCTTAAAGATTCTATTCAATGTAGTAAACCAATCCGTATTCCAGAAGACTGAATAAGGAGCGTTCTCAATTCTGTATAATCAGACATATGTATTCAGACAAGATCACAGTGTGAATTTGTTTTGTTTGGCAAAACTTATCTCTTAATAAGAGAAGGCTATGATTTAGGGTAGGAGAGTGAATGAGAAGTGAGAGAGATACAACAAAGGACAAAAGGAGTGTCAATGAAACATTTTTAAAATCACAAAAGAGAACAGAAAAGATCAGAGGGTGACAAAGACAAGTAAAGAACTGATGGTACAATCATGTTCCTTTGAATCTAATTTAAAATATAAGCTGCACATAAATTCATGATCTCACACAATCTTGTTTTGCTGTTCTTTATGTGAAAATGTTACTTTTTGGGAAGTTGGTAATAACAAAAAAGTCCTGGAAAGAATACTGAATTTGGAGTCAAAAGAAAGCTGGCACCTGCTACCTGTGTGACCATGGATGTTGGTCAGCTAATCTTTTGAGTCCCAGTCTCCTTATCTCTAGAATAGGGCTAAAACCATATGTGTAACATATGTGATGGACTTTACCTATTTTAAAACTCTATATAAATGTCAGTAAATATAGGTAACTCACACACAACACTTTAAATCTGGCCTCTGATACTTCCTAGCTATGTGACACTGGACAAGTCACTTAAACAATCTGACTCAGTTTCTTCAGCTGTAAAATGACGATGAAAGTACCTATCTCCCAGAGTTGTTGTTAAGGATAAAAGGAGATATTTGCGAGGTGCTTTGCAAAACTTGAAGTGCTACATAAATGCCACATATTGTTATTTCTCCAGTCAGGTAGAAAAAGAATCCAAACAAATGATTCACACTACAGTCGAAGAGCTAATATAATAGGATATATATATATATATATATATGCATATATATAATATCAATATGATTAATATATTAATTTAATATATTCAGGTGAAGTGGTACTTTAAAAGAGAAAGAACCAGTACTTAATAAAAAGTGATAAATTGCTTTTTTTTTTTTAAGGCAAAGAGTTGCTAATGGTGGAATTTTAAGTTTTAGTTAAGAAAAAAAGAAACCACTCCACGAAAATTCATCTTGTCACAATAGAGATAAAACAAAAATTTGTACTTAGAACTAGAGAGTAAATGAATTTAAAGTTTTATTAGGTGGTGCTTTGGAATACTGATTCAGTAAGGAGGATGAGGGTGCATTTTAGTAGAAGTCCTTCAATTACACTTTATGCTCTGCCAATTACACTCATGTTATTGCCTAAAGCATTTACACCATGCTTTCCACAACCTACGCTGTCTGGTTGGTCTCCTTCCTGACCCTTTTCAGCACATAACCCTGTAAGATGATAATGGATAGAGAAGAGAAGGCAGACTTTCTTAACATTTAGTTTATGTTTTTCTTTGCCTAGGAACTGAGTTGTAAGGAGCTGAAACCCCCACATAAGTAAGATTTCAAGAAAACTCCCTTGATGAGTTCAATTCACCAGGGTCCTAATGAACTACATTTTAGGGTTCTGAAAGTATGGGCAAGTGTTACTGTTGAACCACCATCAGGATCTTGGAAAGATAGTGGAGAACCAGAGCTACTGAAGGAAAGACTGATGAAGGGTAAATTTTGTTCTGACTTCAGAAAAAGGAAGGGAATAATTTTGTTTTGTTCTAAATAGGACATGTAAGCTTAAATTCCCTGGTAGAAAAGTTCAAAACTGGGTCATAGATTTAGAGCTAGAAAGGATCTAAGATTATCTAGTATAACATCTTCATTTACAGATGAAGCTGAGTCCAAAAGAAGTTAGGTTATTCATGTGAAGTCACAGAAGTAGTAAATGACAGAGATGGAATTCAGACCCAGGTCCTCTGATTCTAATTCCAAAGTACTATCTTGTATCTCAATATTATATCCAATCACTGTCCAACCAGTTGTGAAATCTTATCTATTCTATCTTCATACTATTCTTCATATCCATCTCCTCTCAGCTCATGGAGCCATCACCCCACTTAGGCTTTCATCAATTATCACATGAACTATCTAAAAAGCCTTCTAAATCGTCTTTCTTCAGGTTGTGTCCCCTTTTCAATCAATCCAGCCTTCACATTGCTGCCAAAGTGGTATTTCTGAAGTGCAAGTCTGAGCACGTCATTCCCCTGCTTATTAAATTCCAGTGACTTCTTAGCACCTCTAGGATCAAATATAAACTCGTATTTGGCATATAAAACCCTTTGACAACCTGGCTCCAACCTGCTCTTCCTGCCTTATTATACATTGCTCTACCTCATGCCCTCTACAATTCTGTCAAGTTGACATTCTTGCTCTCCTTCTTTGCATATAACACTCTCTTCTCTCTCAGGTTCACCCCTGAGTCTCAGGATGTTTCCACATTCTCCCCATCAGCCTTCTCACCCTGGAGATGTCTCTGCACCTGAACCCTCTCCCTGATTATTAAGTTTATGGCCAGAACCACCCTTCAGGATGTCTGGGTCATCCATGAATTACTTGCAAGTGAACTGGATTTAAGTAAGGGAGGGCTGTGCAGTCACCAGCCTCACTTTCTGATGACTGGAGAGGGCCCTGGATACAGCAGAAAACATTGGCCTTTTTAAGCTAAGCTTCTCAGGTCTCAGTTTGACTGAGGCAATGCCCACTCAGTGATTAAGGGTAGATAAGAAATGAGAATAGCCTGTTTTACCTAGTCAAAAAAAAAATCAATCTGGGAGGGGATTACCCTTGGATTTACTAGTCAAAATAGAAACAGTTGCTATTTACGTTCACTCTGAGCCATCAGGGCCCAAACAATGAGCAGGTAGGACTTGGGTGGGATCTAAAGTATGTTCCTTAAGAAATCTAACCCATACACCACAAGATAGCTTCAAGGTTTAAATTTAAGGTTTCCGCAATTAAAGTTTACATTACCCTTCATGGACAGAGGAAGAGGTGAGGTGAGGTAAGGAGAGAAGGGAAGAGAGGATAAGAGGGAAGGAGAGAGGAGAGGGGAGAGGAGAAATTAAAAGGAAGGAAGGAAGGAAGGAAGAAAGGAACTGAGTTCTACAACTGGAACTGGCCAGTTGGGTCCCCACTGGGGCAGCTCTTACTACTCACAGGTTGTTGTTTGTCCTTCATCTCAAACAGGACCATGACATCTGGAAGGTGGGTAGGGTTTTAAGAATACAGAAACTTAGGGAAGGATGAAATGCAACACACCCAACCTTTTGGTGATGAGGGCCAAGGCAATCACTGTTTCAGCGGATTTATCAAATGGGGTAATGAATGTGAAGTGCTTTGCAAACCTTTGGTTTAAATAGAGACAAATGTGCATACTAAGTAAGTGTGTTAGGGATACTTCTACATATCCCTCCCAACAGAATGTATGCTTCTTGGGAAAAGGATCTGTGCCATTTTTGTCATTGTGTTCCCAACGCATTAATAAATGCTTGTTGATTGATTGGTTGATGGATATTCTAATAGCTGTTTCCCTTATTTTCCATATCTCTCAATGTGTTAAGATAAAGTACATGCAGACTAAGGCCATTCTTAAGTACTTTTGTCGACTCATTATAGCAATTTTTTGATGTGAATTAATCAACAAGCTATATGTCAGGCATTGTGTTGAGAGCTGGAGAAACAAGAAAAAAAATAAACCCTATACTCAAGGTGTTTATATGCTCACAAAGAAGACAATAGATGTACATAAAGGAATACACCAAGTACATACATAATACACACATGATAACCTTGAGGGGAAAGGCATCAGCAGATGGGGGACCAGGAAAAGACTTCCTGAAGAGGTGATTGAGATAAAAGGCCAGGCATTCAAAGAATCACAAATTCATAGAGAGCATTCTAGTCATGAAGTACAGCCAGCCAATGCTTCTCTAGTAATGTTCTTTATCTGGGTCACTGGAGTAGTCAGGCCTGAAAAATATCACTGTGGCATCTATGTGGTGACTAGGGCCTGAACCAGGAAGGCGCTTATATAAGGGACTGATAGGACAGAGGGTGTTAAGGTAGAATTGAAAGTTATTGACAAGTGATTGAATATGTATGGTGAAGGAGAGTGAGGTGCTCTTGATTCAGAAGACAAAAGTATTCTGAATAATAACATTGAATCTGATACATTTTTAAGCAGACCAATAAACTTTATTTTATACAAAATCATATAGAACCTCGGTATCCTCCCAAATGAGTCTCCTATACTGTACACTCCCACATTACAAAAAGTTAAATAAAATAACCCCCCAAAAATGTGGTTATGATTTGTGATATTAAAAATTAAAAGAGAATCAGGTTGAATTCTTTTTTTAGATACAGCAATTATTTTTTTAAGGAATACCTGGAAATCAATTCCATTAGAAGTCCATTTCCCAGGATTGTTGGGGAATAATTTTACTTACATTTCAGTGTATCTCAAAATCCAACATTTTTATTTATTCCTTACACAATTTTGAATGGAGTTCTTGGTACATGATTTTAGGATTCCTGTTTGAACTATTTTCTCTGACCTAGAAATTTTGGTGCTTGACAAGCATATTTCTCAGGTGCACTAAAACTAGGTTTACTCTCCAGTGACATTCTATGAATTTTTATAGCTTAACATTTTGCTCTCTGGGTCTTATATTTAGATAATTTTGATTTTTTGATACATAAATATTCAAGGTGTTTAATTTTACCAGTTTTTATCATGGTGATTCACGCATGCTTGATGCTTAATAAATGTTTAATGGATTGATTGTTCATGCTTTTCTGGGATGCCAAAGATACTTAGATTCCCTCCTTGAACCTTAATTTCCAAGCCATTTGTTTTTTCATTATAGAATTCTCAAGCATTTTTCTGATACTGCAATGTTTTGAAAATTATCAATATTAAAATTTTATATTACTTACTACTTTAGGTTTTTTTCAAGGTTTTCCAGTTTTTTAATCTTTTTAAAAGACATATGGAAGTGACTGTTGAAAAATGAAAATAAGTTAAATTTTTTAAAAAAGAAAAAAGAATGTAAATTTCTGGGGGGTGGAGTTAAGATGTTTGAGTGAGAAGAAACATTTTTGTCCAGCTCTCCCAACATCTCTCATCCACAATAACAAAAAATGTACCAGACCAAATTCTGACTGGGAAAGTCAAGATAAAGTCACTCAAAAATGAGTCGTCTTTCCAAACCAGAGCACCACAGGAAGACAAAAGAAGAAGTCTGTAGACACTGGAGTGGGCTGATCAGGAATTTAGCATAGTGGC
Organism: Potorous gilbertii; assembly: GCA_028658325.1. NCBI lineage: Eukaryota > Metazoa > Chordata > Mammalia > Diprotodontia > Potoroidae > Potorous > Potorous gilbertii. The sequence continues at coordinate 187,460,042 of CM053772.1, read as the reverse complement.
AGCAGTACCAGTGATGGGACCAGGAACATTTCAGTGCCCAAGGACAGAAAGGGAACCAAGATAAAGAACCGGATTATGAAGCACTATGGCAGAAAGAGATCCTACAGAACCTCAAACTAGTGTTGGTGGGGGCAGAAGCAGGTACCATCCGGCAGCTCTGTCACCCATTACATAATTGAAGGTCACAGATTCAGGGAGGAGTGGTAGCTTAGTATTGAGCTTAAACAAATTCCAGAATCTTAGCTACGTGACTCAGAGCCCAGGAACAGTGATGTCTCAGTATTGACCTTTAGCCCAGAACATCAACTTGCAATGGAAAAACCAGGGCAGAAGACCAACATCAAAGTGGAGTCAGCAGTTCAGTCACTCTGAATTGTAGAATCTCCCAGTGGCTAACAGTGACTGCGTCCAGAAATGGTTTACTGCAATTAAAATACACACAAGGCAACAGAAACAAACTTGGGACAGGAACTTGTAGAATTCAGACCAGGAGGGCAGTGAACAGATTTCTCCCTGCACTATATCATTTTATAAGCACTGAAACCTTGAAGACCCCCAGACTGATCTATGAAAGCAGCAGAAGCTCACGTCAGATATTCCCCATAGAAGTGAGCAGAATCCCACACTAACATAAAGTCTAAAATCAAGAAGCAAATTGGAATAAACAAAAAAAATTAAATTAATAAGCAACAAAAATCAACCACTACTATAGTGATAGGAAAGCTTAAGACACAAACACAGAAGACAATGATTTGAAAACATCTACAAGCAATGCCTCAAAGGGAAAAGAAAAGGAGTCTAATTAGCGAAGGCCCAGGACTGGTTCTGTTAGGTCTGAAGATTCTAAGAGAAAAATGGAGAGGGAAAGAGAAATATACTGAGCTGGGGGTGCAGCAGGGAGAGGATATGGAAAGGAAAGGAAGTTTAGGGGATTATCTCACATAATCAGGGTGAACAAGGAAACATTTATACAAATGAGGAGTGGGAGGGAGGGAGGGAGTTGCTGGCACTTTAAACCTCACCCTCACCTGAACTGCTCGAAGAAGTGAAGAATAAACATAACACATATCTGGGTACAAAAATTCATTTTGCTGAACAGGGAAATAGGAAGGAAAGTGGAGAAAGAACAAGGAAAAATTAGAGGACAGATTAAGGGAGGGATTAATCCTAAGTAAAACTCTAAGGATGTACAAAGATATTTACAGCTCATTTAGAGGAGGCAAAGAATGAGAATCTGAGGAGGTGCCCTTAAAATGGGGAATGGTGGAACAAGGTGTAGTATATACAAATGTGTTGTAATATGATTGTGCTGTAAGAAATGATTAAGGGAATGGTTTCTGAGAAATCTAGAAAGATTTATATGAACTGATAAAGTGAACAGAAACAGAACGATTCACACAATGACAGCAATATGGTAAAGGCAAACAATTCTGAAAGAATCAGTGACTTTGATCAGCATAATGATAAAGCACAATTCTAGACACCTAATGATGAGACAGGCGACCTACCTCCTGACAGAAGCAAAGGACTCAGAGGGCACAGACATTTTTTAAGACATGGCCAATGCATAATTTTTTTTACTTGACTATACATGTTTATAATTAGGTTTTTCTTTTATTCTCAATTGGAGGATTAAACAGATAAAAACCTGATTTTTGCCAATTAAAAAAATAGAACTTTAGAAAGTAAAATGAGGAGTTATTTGGGGGGAACAAGTGTGTACCTGATTAAATTTAGTTCAAAGATTGTCAATAGTTATGTGGTTCAAAATATAGCTTTATTTTTTTAAGAATAGAAAGCTAAATGGGCTGCATTCATGTGATGATTTCATCAAAAACCATCTCCTGCAGACACTAGCATGTGGCAGTCCCTAAAGATTTTACTCTAGCTTGTCACCATCATCAGCACTCATACTATATGGCCAATCTGCTGCCATTTTCACGTTGCTTGATGCTGGCCTTTCACTTTTTGTAAATAACAGTTGTAAGTATATGTATATGGACACATAGGAAAAATGCATCTAATTAAAATTTCTTGTGAACACTAAGTCACAAGAGAGCATAGCATAAATATATAAAAATTAATGTCAGATTGTTTTTTAAAAAATAAAACAATGCTCAAATGGGGTGGGGAGAGCAGGTAGTTACAGAATTTATATATAAAAACAAAAAATCATGAATTAAACTTATTTTTAAAAAATGATGTGACTGAACAATGGAACTGTTTACCTGGATGAAGCAGAGAAATAAATTGCTATTTACAGCATTCCTTGAAGAAACATACCAAATTCCTGGAAAGGCAGCATACTGTAGCACAAACAGTGCTGGACTCTGTGTCAGCAGTGCCCTGGCTTTGAACCTGTATTCTCAATTTTGAAATTGGAGCAGTAGTTTCTTCCTCTCAGTAGAAGTAAGGACTATAGCTGTGAATTGTAGTATACAGGGTCAGACGGGCTCAACTCTAAGAGTTGCCGTTGTACTAGCTAAATGGGGTTAGGGAAGGTTTAAACTAGTGTGAAAACCAAAACTTGAAATAAAAAATAAATAGTGTGGTGACAATCTGCAATATCTACGTCACAAGGTTGTTCCTAGAAGTGACTAATTCTGTGAAGTATAAACCTCAAAGTGTTGTACAAATGTGAACAGAATGCAGAGAAAAGGAAAAGGAGTCCTTATCTTTTCACAAATCTTCCAGAAAAAATTATCCAATCATGAGAGATTTCCTCTAGATTTTAAACATTTTGTAGATAGCAAAGTACTTGAATTGTATCTATTTTTTTTTTAAAACTCCCACTACATTAATGCTTTACCACCTTTTCGGATATTTCCTTGATAGTATCTTTTACTCTGCATCTTGTACATTGTCACTAGTACTACACACTACAATCTAAATACATATATGATGTTTCCACCACCATTACACAGAATTTTAAATCTTTGAAGATTATGGTATTCCATGGCTTACAGCCATCTCTCAACACCAGGAGAATATTTTATATTTAAAAATAGGCATGCAAATAAAGAAGTAGCTTGGAATTTTTTTAAATGCTTCATATTTTCCAAAGTTAATCCAACCCCACTTTTCCATTTGATTCTGGGCCCAAATAGTCTATAAGACATTGTCTATTTATAAACACAAAAATTAAAAGTCATCATGACTGAATTCTCTATTGATGATGTAAAAAGAAAAACATTAAAAAAAAAGATTGCATTTTCTTCTTTCAAGAAGCTAAATTTTAAAGGGTATGGGGATAGAATGCCCCATGTACATCTAGAGCCTTGATATAAAGAAATTTCTATAAGAAAGCAAAAAAAAACAAGAGAAATTACACTGTAACAAAACAAAGGAATGTTCTCTTAAGAGTTCCTAAGAAAATTATGACTGTATAAAAAAAAAATAAAAGTTATTGCAAACAGAAGAAATTCAATCATTCTCCTAACATACAAGTTCTTTAGGAGGCAAGTATCTTCAACTTAATGGACAAAGATGTAAAACAGAGATAAACAAAAGGCCAACTTTTAAAGTCAATTTTCTGGATTAAAATTTACCTTGAGTAGTTTTCTCATTTATAAAGAAAGATTTTTTTTTTGTTCACCCATTTCAAAACTGCTAAGAATTAAAACTGGGACAAGCAAAAATGCGTGTTTCAAGTGGTGAACCTTGAAATTCCTACGAGTAGGAAATAAAAGATTTTGCATTTGTCTTTCATACTGAGAAGTGATGTCTAAGATAATTCTGTGTCAACAGATTAGTGCTTGTTGAAATAATAAATGTCATCCCACTTGTATAGTATTAGATACTTTATTTCTGTAGGATTGGGTGTAAATCTTGAGTAAATGTGTTTAGCACAGTCTTAAGCGAAAATCTCTAAGCCTTAAGCTACCTTCTATTGAAAAGGTAAAAGAATTTACTTATCAAAACAAACACAGAAATAAGACCAGGTCCTCGATTCTACATATTATTTTAAGACAGAGAAATAGGTCCCCTTGGCCCTCTCAAATGCATTCTTGACTTACAAAAGCAGTTCATTAGAGGAATTTGTATTGCTGCTTATACCAGTGGCATCATTTCTACTTTTGCACAATCCCTTGTTACAAGATATTACATAAAAGCTCATGATCAAAAGGTTTGCCTGTCATTAACACAGTTTCTAGAAGTAATATGTTAAGCATGGATGTAAACTAACTTCCTGTTTTCCAAGAGCCTAATGGTGTCTTTGAAGCATTAATTCACATTACATGGGAATGCATTACTTTACTTTCAAACAGTATTTTACTCAATTGTGGCATGAAGCCCAAATGCCATTAGTTCTGATGCCAATGACTAGGAACAGGGGGGGCATGCCTGCCATTTCAGAGGCACCAGCTTGCCAATCACCTTCAACAGACAGCCCGAGCCCAATAAGAAGCCCACTTCTCCTAGAATACACAACACTTGGCCCTGATTTCCATTCATTACAACAGTCACTATTACCCTAATCTTTTATTTTATCATGGCTACAACCTATAGAAAACAATACACTCCAAAATTCAGTGTGTGCCTTCATAGTGCTTTCTAATTGGTGCTTGGAAAAAGAGAATATATGTGAAATTAGTGACATAATGGAGTAAATAGTCACATGACCTCATTTATCCTAATCTCTCCAAATAATCCTCAGAGTCAAGGACTTCAACTATGCGCTGCCACTCAGATTATCACAATTAGCCATTTCTGTTCTGAAGGGCCCCAAAATGAGAATGACAAATCAATGGACAATAAGCTTCCTGTATGACTGAGCAATGAATTTTAAGGCACATCTCATTATTTAAAAAAAATTAATCATGTTTTATATAAGACAGTATTAGGTAACATTTACATATGTAGATTATTCAGAGATAATGAAGATCAATTCTGCAGGATTTCTTCTCATTAATGTCAGCACTTGAAAATTTAAAATCTAATGCAAAAAAATGAAAGCAGTGAAGCCAATATTTGTGAATTTATCTCACATTACAAAAGTATCCTAAAAAATACAAATTGACACCAATAAAAAAATCAAAGTTTACATTTGTGAATCTTCATTTTAAAATGCTAATGAAATGTAATTTTTCTTCAGGTCAAAATTCATGACCATTTATTTTTAGACTGCATCTGATCAAAGGAGTCTTTAAAAACTTGCACTATCAAAGCTTTCTTTTCCTCACCATTTCCTAATCCTCCCTCTACCAATTCTCCTTAACTATTCCCCTCCCCTCCAAAAGACATAAAGTTCAACCAAAGATTATCCATTTTCTTTGACATCACAAATGACAGCAAAGAAAAAAAAATTTATGTTAGAAACCTCAGCACATCCCATGCATTTTTAGTATAAAAATGAGCTGTTGGGGCTATTCAGCATGTACAGAATGCGTTTAATCTAATGTGAAGTTGGCTACCAAGCAGTCTAGCCAGCCCCAAGAATGTTTAACTCAAGGTCTGGTAGGCTGCCAGCCATTCTAAATGTTTTCACATTGGTTTAATAAGCACTCCCAGGAAAGCTGAGGGCATGGGTGGGCAGTAATTAAAAGACCGTCATAAGAATTTGAACTGGATGAGTTGGGGGGGGGGGGTGTTGAAATTTCATCTCTCAACCTTTTTTGGTCCTACAGAATTTTATTTTAAATACACTAAGCATATGAAGTTTCCCATTATTAAGTCAATTTGTCTATTTTTAATATAATGAAAATTTTGCCAAAAAGAAGGCATAGGACCTTTCCTCAACATCTGAACTTTATTTTAGAAATCAGATCTAGCTTCCAGTCCTTGTTCTACTAGAAATGAGCTGTGTGAGATTGTGCCTCTCTGGACTGCAATATTTTTATTTGTAAAAATTGGGGGACTGAACTAAATCTCTTTCAATTGATTCTTTCTTAAAACAAATAATTCTTTTTTAGAACAAATGTTGACAATGGAGAGGTACCCTATACTGGCAAAAAGAAAAATGGGATTTTTCCCCCCTTAGTTCTTTCCTGTTACATTAAAATTATTCAAATGACTCAATAATGCAGATGTCTCTTTTAGTAATACAGACTACAGAATCATCAGTGCCCATCATCCACATTTGTCCATAATTTCACCACAGAGGGGTCTACTCCTCTTCTGGAGGCCTTTCTCCTGACAGCACATGGATGGCAGTAGAGCACATTAACTGTCCAACAGTTATCTCTTACTCTCCATGCAATTGCAATAATTAAAAGCAATGTTGGTTATTAATGATGTGTTGATGATAGCTACACATTAAAAAAAAAAAACCCAAAACTTTCCAAAGCACTTTCACAAAGACAATCCTTATCCTAAAACAATAAATGGAAAAATACATGATGGACATAGATCAGTGTCTAATTCTGTCACTGGCTCTAAGAAAAAATGATATTAAGATGCTAGAAATTTAGAACTGACATTCCAGTTGGACTTCAACTTGGGTGATTCAGGAAAATTCTTCTATGTTTTTAGGCATTCTGGGCATGAAAGAACTTGCCCACTCACTTTTTCCTTAACAAGTAAATACTAACCCAAATCAACAAGTATTTATTAAAAGGCTAAGTGCCAAACACTAGGCTAAGTGCTGGGAATTCAAAGATAAGAAGTTTAAAAACAAAGCAAAAAACCCTGTCCTCAAAGACTGCAACCTAATAAATGGAGAAAACATGTACATGTATACAGAAAAATAAAAAAAAAAAGGACTTGAGATAATGAGAGGGAAAAGGCACTAGTAGTTGGGTTTGGGAAAGCTTCACAGAGAACAGTAGTTCTCAAACACTTTTGGTTCATGGCATAGATTTATTCTTTGCCCTGAGGAACTGGGATACAATATGGGCATGGAGAGAGACTCCCAAGTACTCATCAACCAAAACCTGAGGCAACCTTTGAGTTTTACTTGTGTATAAGGTGACCCTCCAGCTGATCTTGAGGGAAGCTAGGGATTCTAAAAAGCAGAGGTCAGGACAGAGTACATTCTAGGTATGAAAGGTACCCAGTGCAAAGGTATAGGTGGAAGACCCAATATCATATGTGAAGAATTCTAAGAAAGACAGTTTAGCTGGATAGTAGTATGACCAGAGGAATGACATATAAAGTTAAAAATTCAGAATGTGACCAGGTTGTGATTGACATTAAATGCCGGAGTTGCTTATTAGGCAATGTGCTCACATATTTCAAATGTTTACAAAATCTTAATTCCTTACTTCATTTGTCAATTTGTTGCACAGTTACTCTGTATAATAACGAAGTGGACACATGATCCTTCTTATTCTGAAAAAGACTGAAGCTTGATAATCTTCCTTCAGAGACCATATATTCACATAAATAAAATGAGATGTGCAAAGTAGTTACTTTATTCTGAAATAACTCTTCACGATGTGATGCTTTATTCACAGGTATTCCATAAGTTCTCTTTATTGATAATGCTACATCATCCAGACCAAAGTCCAATGCTTGCCTCTGGCATTTCAGCATAACTACAAGTGTGGGTTGGTGGAAAAATACACTGCTTTAAAGACACTATTTCTTTTCTTAGTTGATGGTAATTTCTCTAGTGTTATCAGATATACATCTGTCAAAAACTAAAAAGAAAACAGATTAGGGATCAGATTTTTTCACTTTGTACTCTATTATCCTTAATATACAAGCATAGCAAACACCATCTGAACCATGGTCTCACATTACCTTAATAAACAATAAGCTTTAAGTTCCAGTCCCATTCAAGTGAATCCCAACTTGGAAGAAATGTTCATGTATTTTTTCCCTAACTTTAATGCCTGGAAATATTATAGGAAAATGGAGTAAATGTAGGTAGAAGAGTAAAGTTTTAAAATAAAAATTTCCATAATTTTTAATTTCACTCTTCAATGAAGCTGAAAGTGTTTCTGAAAACAGAACCATGTTTGTCAAGCAGTAACAAAATTGGTCATGAGCTTAGGAGAATACACCAAGATCTTTACTGTCTAAAGAGCTGGATTCTCACCATTGGAAATCCAACACTTGTGACTACAAGCTTTGGATTTTCTTGCTGTTTTTACAATTTATAAAAGTTTAGATGCAAACCTTAGTTAAAAAAAATCTTTTGAAAAGATACTGTTGATAGAAGAAACCAAGATCTTCCCTTCCCCCTATCATGCTTTCCATAAATTACATGCTTCCCAATGACATCAGAATGCCTCTGCAGAATATATTTCTTGTTCAGCTTAACATTACACTTATGGTTTAAATTTGCAATTATTTTGCAGAATCAATTTTCTACATAATTTTCATTTTTGAAGTTTTTATCATACAACTTGACATATGCAGCTGTATTTTTTTTATAAAAAGTTGAAACTTTCCATATTGTATTTAATTCTGAATTTCCTTTAAACCTTGTTTTTTTAGCAACTATTTTCCTCAAAGAATGTGTCAAGCCTATGCAACTTTAAAAAAAGGCAACACCCCCTAAATCTTAGTGACATCAGGGCATAACATAATGGAGTATGTGAGGTCACGTCCCCCTGGGATGTGGTCAAGTCATCCTTGAATGGAAGCTCCTGAAGGGGTAAGAACATGAAGTACTCAGCTCTTCTAACCCTATGTAAGCTCTTCAGCACAGCCCTTAATAACAGCGAGCAAGTCAACTGGTAAGTCACACAAATTCCTTCTTAGGCTCTGGGCCCACTAACAATACTGATCATTTCTGAGGCCATCAGAAAAAAGTGCTAGAAGCTAAAATTGTGTACACTTCCAGTTGCCCTGCCTACAAAGGAGACCAGGAATCCAAAGCCCTATGGCCTGTCCTGATCCATCATCCTGGGGGTTCCCCTTAAAATAGCTGGAGATCACCTGGTATCCAAGATGTGATCTTAGCCATGCTCTGGGTGAAACAAGCCAAAGAGCTTGGTAAGGGGTAACAACCACTTCTTCTTGCTTCAGGAGTTTCTCGCTTTGAAATGGCCTATGTTATAGTCAATGAGGTAATCTATGGAGTGCCAAGCAAGGCTACAGAAAGTGGGTGGTCTTTCAAGTGGGAGGTGCTCGCTCTCCCTCTGCCTCTGGCTTGAGCCAGTTCCTGCAGCTGGACCGAAGGCAGCCACAGACTGCACTCGGCACATTTCTTCATTTCTCACTTGAGTGCCCTTCTTTAGTTCCTTTTCAACTGCCCACTTTATATCGGCTTCATTACACCACCGCTCCATTTGTGATGTAAATTGGGAAACTCGGGGAAGTTTTTCTTTTGGCCTTGTCTAAGGAAGAATACCAAGAGGTATTCAAAACGTATTAACACAAATCAATGGCACCAATAAAAGCAAAATCTCCTTAGCAACATAATCTTGATTGCAAAAGGAGAACTGAGAGCATTTAGCAGAACAGTGGCCCACATGGAATACGCATTTGTCTGGAAGAATCCTGTACAAAGCCTAAAAGAGAGATTTTGAAAAAATCCAAAATTAACTCACAGGGAACAGTTACTCTTTTTTTCAAAAGTACACAATTGGCTACATTAAATCTTTCGTGTGCTTTTCTGCTCAGCAACATTGTATCATACCACTTTGCAAACTGAAATTATAAGACCCTGCATGCTTCACAGGAGCTTCTGGGAGGGTTGGGTTTTGGGGTTTTTTTTGAGTTTAAGATTTCTTTAGTAAAGAATAATCAAGTTCCAAGAAATACGCATCTCACACACAACATATAAAAAGTTGGAGGGTTGCTTGGCTATATCATCTAATAGTACCAAAATCACTAGATATATTTTAGGGCTGGATCTAAGGATGTTAGCTATTCAACACTGACAATAGTGATACTGATAATAGTGATCCTGATAAAAACACAAAAAAGTCACAGTAACCTATGAACTATATGTATTTCCTCCACTAAGTAAGAGTATTTGAATGACTTGTCCAAATGGCTATATCACTTCATAACTGAGGTAGAATTCAAATAATGCTATTAACAGTAAACATTCAAAAGAAAAGCATTTCTACCAACTATGTAAAAGAGTAATTCTGGGTGAAATAATGATTTATAATTATTTTATTAGTTGTAATACATATAATTAAGCTCTCCTTTTTAAAAGTTTAATTTGAAGTTTTTCAATCCCGGGGTGGTTAAGGATAACAAAAAAAATCCTATCTGAATTCTCTCTTTGTGTATACACACACACACACACACACACACACACACACACATATGCTTATTTACATATCTGAAAATACTTAAATTTCTGCCTTCTAAATTCAATGTTAAGCTTTAAATACAAGAACTGGAAAACTAAGACACAACAATTTACCTTTTAAAATGGTAGACACTGTAATAAGGTTTCTGGAGAAAAAGATCATAGTAATGAAACCAGGTTTGATATCTAAATCGTTTCCCAACCATGAGAAATTTATTAAGACAAGAATATTTTTCTTTAAAGGACAAACCAAAAAAATCTAAGTTTTAATCCAAACACCTAAGTATGTACTAATAAAGCTAATTTATTGGTTTGGAAAATTTATTCCTGGTCATTGTACAAAGAAAAGACAAATATACATATATACATTATGAAATGCTCTTTATTTAATCCAGTTAAATAAATTGCTAGTTTGGTCAATTTCCTTTAAGTAATTACTCCCTTAGTCCCAAGCTTCCTCCCTCATCTCCACTCAAATTGATTTAAAAGGGTTTTATGCAATATTATGGATCTATAGAGACAAATTGGCAATAAATCCACCAGTCAATATTTTAAATTTGTGTTGAATAATAATCTTGGTAGCACAAATCATCTAAAACAAAATCACCCTGTGTTTAAATTGAGGTGTGTCAATTTGTTTACTAGAAAAATTCAGCAAGTGAAAATTTAACATAATGAATATTTTGATTATTTTTTTAATCAGGAAAATTATTTTCCTGTACACGTGAATCCATTAAAATAGACTTATCCTTAAACATATCTTTCCATAGCCACATTACCAAGCTAAGTCCTTATCTACCTCTTCATCATCCCTAGATCCAACACTGCCAAAGCATTATAAAACTTAAAAAGAGGAAAATGTTTTTATTTTACATGATTCCTAATTTCTTAATAATGAAAGAAAAGCAGCTTTAAATATTTGTCAAGGAAATGAACAGAATATCAACTATTAAAATTAAATTTAAAACATATGCTCAAAATTTTATTTGAATACAAAATATTACTTGACTTACCTGATTTTATATTCTTTGATGGACACATGGAATAGAGATCCAGCCTTTCATTTTTTAATTTCTCATGGATCATCAGTAGTTTCTGAATGATGAAGTATTGTGTTTGCAAACTACTCCCAAAGTTTTATTTGTATATATGTGCAAATTCCTGAAACCCACTGCCTAGTCATCATTGTAGAGCTAACTTAAGTTCAAATTTAACAAGACAAATGAAAATGTTTATTTGACACACTAACCATAAGCAATTCAAAGAGCAACTTAGTAAGACAAAATCCCCATTTTAGATTGAATTTTTAAAATTTCTCTAATGAGACATAAAAGATTATATTAATCTGTCCATAGCCACTGACTTCAACTTTTGTGAGTCAGAACCCATATATAAGAATGTAATTATTTCCCCTATCTGGCAATTATCATGAGTGCCTTGTTTGCACTGTCACTATTGATCAATTTTACAATACTTAATTCTGAAAGAATTTAATGTCATTTACTTCACCCAAAGTCAAAAAAAGGAGAAACTTTAAAGGAAATTTAATGCCTACAGTTAACAAAAAACAAACAACCCCAAATTATAAAAAGTTCATGAAGATGCCATAGGATAGCTGAGATTGCCTGATTAAATGGGATGTTACTAAGGAATAGGAAGTCTTCATTCTGAAGCATAAGTTTCCATGAAAAAGTATAAAAATGTCTCATACCTTCAAGTCAAACTTTATATCTGGACAAACATGTTTGAAACAGTAACGCTACAGTAAAAAACTGAACGGGGGCAGCAATATTTTTTAAAAAAAGAGTTTGGGGAAAAGGCAGTTTTTCAATAAACTGAAATTCAACAAATGACAAAAGAGAAAAGCATTTCAGTAGATTGCACCGCTCTATTGAAAACTAATCTGAATTTTCCGTTTCTAGGCAAGAGATGTACCTTATTTCCTATAAGCACAGCCTCGTGACCCCTACTTAATCATTCAATATTTGCCTAAGAAATACTGTCCTCAAAATAACAATAATGATAACTCATACTTAGTGTTTTGGGGAAAAATACATAAATTACCTCACAGCAACCCTGAGATAAACAGTGCGAGATAAGGAAACTGGAGTCTGAGAGATTAAGTGATTTGTTAGTAGTCAGAACACCAATAAGTGTTAGAGCAAGGACTCAACCACGTTCTATTTTCTTTAAAAAGAGAAGGGAAAGCCACCTACTCTAAATTTCAAAGCAATTTATTTTTAAGTAGATGTTAACATGACACAAAGGAATTCTGGATCACAAGTCAAAGAAGGTTAAGGATAAGAGACCTTAGGGAGATCAGAAGGCCCAACCCCTTCATTTTACTGAAGAAACTGACCCCCTGAGCTTAAATGACTTGCTTACACACTTCTAAGTTCAATTCTCTACTCAGCTATGCTTATGCAGGGCAACTACATCCGTGTATGTAAAGGACTTTTCTTCAAGTATTATACACAATGATTTCCTGTAATAGAATAATATTCCAGCCACATACAGCAAGTATACCCAATTCTGAAAGTGCAGATGTAAACTTAAAACCTTTAACTACTAGAGAATCCACTGAGGTTCATGTTGACAAATCAAAAATGTCAACTACTACCACTCAAACATTACTCTTAGGCATCAATTAGGTTAGAGTCATGCAGAATTTTAACGAACAGCTATAAAATACTGTTTCATATAATACTATGAGGTAGATAGTCAAATCTATATAGTCAAATCTAGTTTTGCAGATGAAGAAACTAGTTGAGACCAAGTAACCTGGTCTCATAGAAAATTAGCAGAAGAAACATGTCAACTCCTGAATTCCAGTGTTTGGTTAGCCTAAATCATTTTGAGGTGATTTTCTATTCTGTAGAAATCTACTCATCTATGATCCAAGAAATTTTGAAACTTCTGACTGATAATTTTCTAACCTAAACCACATAACACCTTTCTATGTTCTAGAAAGAGGATATAATAGTAAACTCTTAATACTTCAAGAGAGAGGGTTGAATCACCTCACATCTCACTGTAGGATGTATGTCTGAAAAATATACAACTTCATAGGCATTAAGTATATGGCAAGTTGGGAAACAGAAACTATAATAAAGAACCAGTAATCTCAAATAATCTTTATAAATATATCAAGACTCAAAATATAAAAATTAAAACCTTTAAGAAAATACTGAGTTGATAGAAGATGGAAGAAAAGCACCTAAAAGGAAGTGGTTCTGATGTGTGATGGAGAGAAAAATTACCTATTCTAGAACTTTAGCTAGGACCTGTCCTGACAGCAACTGTACCTCTTATTATGCAACAGGGCAAAAGAACTGGAGTACCACAGTTCTATTTTGTCCTATTTTCTTTTCTTTTGTTCCCCACGGAAGGATTTTTTAAATGTTTTCTTGATGAGAACAAATGTATTGTTCAAGGAAACAGCTTCTAGGGGAAATATAAAATAATTAAAAGGTTGCAGAATAGATTGGGGGTCAGAGGGTGGCAGTAATCTTAGAAAGGAAGAGAACACTAGGTTCTATTTATGTACAAAATAATGACTGAGTACATGCTTTGAACAGGGTGCTAGGCATGAGGGCTTAGAAAGCTAATCTTGGAGCTACAGTTGGTAGCAATAGAGATCAGACCAGAGTGATATCCTCTCACTGATACAAATAAATAAGCAAGTCATTTGGGCTAATAAGCTTCTCTTCTAAAACTGCAATTCTCTCTATCCCCCCTGTAATAATCAGACTGTTTAATATGCTGTTAAGAAGCAGGAAATTGTAAGTTTTGCTTTAAGAAAACAGGAAAGGAAGAAGAGATAATTTGTGTACTTCAAGGAAAGGAAAGGCAGGCTTAAAGGAGGTAGGTTGTCTCAGATGAGAACTAAACAGTATGGGAGGTCTAGATATCCAGTGATAGAGAAGAGGCTGCCAGGAAAGGAAAAGGGTAAAGAAATGAAGGTGGGAGGGGCACCAAAAACAAACTTTGCAATTCTGCCTTAAGGTAGCCTATAGGCTCCCCCCAACCCATCAAGATATAATGGGACTGACCAGTTATATTTATAGAAACAATCTGAAATACTCTACAAATTACACTATTAATAAAACCTTTAGTAAACAAAAGCTTTAGTATCATCTGGGACTTCCTGAACTATAGTTTTTCAGTTATATGGGTAGCTAATGAAAAAAAGGAAGCCTCTGGTTATTATGAACTGGCTTTGAGGGTATCACTATTTTACAATATCTAAAAGAATAGCAGTCAGTACTAGATTTCCTAAAGTACAAACACATTAATGCAACGACCATTTTCTACATAGGCAAAGTAACTTAAGAGTGTAATTTGGGCATTAGGAGGAGGAACTGACATTTATCTTGTAAGTTAATTATATCACCTCAGATTGGCTTTGGTTTGTACTAATAAGTGAATCATAACTTGCATAGCTGAATTTGACATAATTTTACCAACACAAGAGCCAAGTCATTGGAATAACAAACCATACCGTAACATGGTTCTATTCCACATTTAAACACCACCAAATGTGTCTTTCTATACAAGAATGGTGAATTATTTCCAAAACCACAAATGGTATGCAAATGATTCACTAAGCTTATGTAAAAATCTACACATTCATTGAGGTTTTTACAAATACCTCACATTGTCAGCATAAAAATAATAATATGGCTCAAAACTGATGGGGGCTGTAGAACAATCTTCATTTTAAGTATTTCCTTCTGAGCAGCCTATACATAAAGGCATCTCTGACATTTGCAATTTCCAGGAACATGGCCACTCAAATTCATAGTCTGCAAAAAAAGAGTAACCCAGTAACACTGGGGGACGCTAATGAAAACCAAAGCACGAAAACCTAACTGCTCAAGGCATAATTGGCTCATGGTAGTGCCGGCATATTAAGCATTCATGGTTCTTTTCCAGATCCACATTGAAAGTCTAAGAGTGCACATTCCCAGAGAATCTCTTTAAGCAAATGACACACTTCTCCATTTAATTAAAAAAAGAATTAGAAAGGACACTATACTCAACATTACCAAGTAAGTTTCATATTCTCTTGACATTAAAAATGTCAATTCTGTTAAAAATATATTTTTAAAATACCCTACATCTTTCTGAGGGCTGATTAAAAGAAAGATTAAAGGTAGAAAGAAAAATATGTATCTTTCTATAACCTGGTTCAGCTCTTTTTAACTAAGAAAGTCAAGGGGACACATCAATATGTGCGAGATAAAGCACCACATTTAGAGACAGAGCATTCTACTGCATCATCTAACTCTATTAAAACCAGCCTACTTTTTCTTTGGTTTTACATCCTGAAGCAGATAAAATATTCTCTACACAGTCTTTTACACTAAACCCAATAAGGAATATTACAGTGTTGTTTTGAATAGCATAACATTTTAATTGCACTATTCAAAGGGCAGCAGAACATACCCTAGATACAAGCTAAATGAGGTGAAACATATGATTGGACTCTGCAATTTGAGCTTTTCAGAAGAAAAGGAATCATTCTTTTAAAATTGTCACTATTACTTTGGGCACCAAAGGTAAACAATTCTCAGGAAAAAAATGAAAAGCTATTCAGTTCCTGATGTCAAATACAAGATGATATCCAACCATTTCAGAGAATACAGTACTATGGAGAAATACACTGAACACTTAAAAAATACAGATGTATAAATTAACGAAACTGGTATTTAAAAGATTTAATACAAGGAAGAGGGTATTTTGTAGTGGTACCAATTCTTAATACAAAGTATTAATCAGAGTATATATTTTTCAAAATTATTCACATTATTGCTCGATACCACAGCTGTATGGAACAAGTTCTTAACATACATTAAAATTTGTATAATTCCAGGCTTATAAAAAGAACAAAAACTTACACATATACCATTGAAAATTAAAAAAATTTAAATGCATGAAGGTATGTACAACCAAAAGAAAAAAATGACATAATGAATGTAACTGGACTGACTTGAGAAAAGGTCACATCCCCATGAAAAAAAAAATTCTTAAAACAATTGTGCAGAAAATTAAGTTGCTCCAATAGATCAAAATTTTTAAAAGAACCACCCCATACACAAAAAATTATCTTCTCCATACCTTAAGTTCTCACTATTGTCTTACATACCCTATTTTGAATATCCTTTGGAGATTAGGTAATGGCATATATTTGTTTTCATTACTGAATTTTTCAAGACTTTTAAACATTATCCAATCTAGAATTGCAAAAAGGATGTCATGGAAAATGTGTTCCTTAGACAAATACTTAATAAAAATTAATATTTCTGCACCTTGGTATTTATGATTTGGTAAACAATAAAAAGTAACCCAAGTAAGGCCATCGTTAAAGATATAACCTTGAATAAAGATATATGTAGGTTGTGATGCTACTATGTTTTCTGTGATCCTGAGCTCTAGTAACCATTAGATGCATGCATACCTTTAATCAATTCTCCTATTCTAGACAAAATAATTCAATGTCTCTTTTAACAACATTGAAGGTAGAATATTTTCAGAACTATTTGATATGATTTATCCATGAATGAACACAGATATTCCTACTCAGAATAGGGGTAAGGATTGGGAGCTGGACTTGGGGAATGGGGATTTAAGTCCCAAAAAGACTAATATGGAAAATTCACTATTTCAAAAGGGATAGCTTGATTAAATTAAGAAATAAAGAATATAAAATTAAGTATGTCCACTGGGAATGATACACAAAGAGTCACAGAAAGCGTATTTATGTTAAAGGAATTTACAATGAAGGGATCATGAAACGTGGGTTAAAAAATAAAAAAAGCCTGGTCACTTTTAGGCTATGTTCAAATGTATTTTTTTTTGATAATACAAAAAAGTAATCTTTGAAAATCAGAATACATTAACAGAAAAAGCACAATAACTTAATTGTTTAACATCTGTATGAAATAACTGTTGCAAAGTCTGACAAAAATGCACACTTAGAACATGCGGTTATTTAAAAAAAAAAACCACCACAAGATTCTGTAGAACCAATGCTATGTCACCACCAGGAGAGCACCAAGCAAGGCACCATTGGAAAGACAACATACTTGGAGAAGTCTCTATAAATAAAGCAAATGCTAATCTGGTCGAAAAATCGGTGTCTTTGGTAAAAATTCTATGAGGATGACCTGTTAAAAAAAAAGACAAAGTTAAGTAAATTTGAATGTAACAAAATGTTAGCATTTTTCTATCATTTGAAAAGACTGCTAAGAATACAATCATAAACACTCCTATCACCACTACTTGGTGTTCAAAGTCTTTCCATGGGAAAATCTAATGATTTAGAAATACTACCACAAAAAAATTATCCTTATTAATTTTCTATCCCTATGAGGCAAAAGTATCCTTATTAATGTTCTCTCTCTCTCTATACCAAGCAGGGCTTATCTCAGCTTTGCAATTTATAAACTGTAGGGACAAAGAGGCAAGTGGCCAAACTAAGGTATGAGGGAACGGCTCAGAAAGGTATTCTTTTCTGATGCTAATTCCACTTCTGGTCAAGTATACCTACTAGGTTCCCAATTTATGAGCCCTCTACTTTCACTCTGTATTCTTGATCAATACATGAATAATTAATTCCCTTTTTCCCTAATTTCAATCAAGACCTAGGGCTAGAATTTAGAAAATGTTGGCTAGCAGTGGGAAGACAGTAAACTAAAGCACAGAAACAAGTATTCAGAGTGCAATTTCTAATTCCCAATGGCTCACCAAAGATCAGCATGGCTGGCACAAACTACGAAACATCAAGTCCTAGTTCCTTTGACTTCACTTAAATCCTATTTAAAGCTGATAATCAGACTCTCAAACTTCAAGCCAGGTCTAGTGCGAGCCTTCACTTCTATCCAAAGTCAGTTTCCTGATTCTGTATCCAGTGAACAGATCCTGTAAGCCTGGGGCTACGCTGCACTCCCACTCTGTAACCACACTGGCCCTTCCAGGTTCATCTTGTTGCCAGTCAGTGGAATGAGCAAAGAGTTTCTCTCTCTCGTCACCCTAAACTCCCCTCCTGCTTTCAGCTACCTTGCACGGAATTCACAAGGACCTCCTTTGTCTCTCTACTGTAGGTTTTCTATGATTCAAAATTTTTGAAAGCTGTATCCCTACTCCAATCCATTTCTTCTAACTTATTTGATGTGATTGCAGCACATTCATTAGACTATTAGTTGCTAAGGATGGTTCTATCTCTTGGTCAAAGTATGTTTTTCTATCTATTATTACTTAGCTGGCTATCCAAAAGTTTACTTTCATTATCAATTATGTAATCTTAATGGAAGACACTTTCTTACTGAAGAGCCCATTTATATCACTCAGGTCCCTCAGATTCAAATTCAGGCCAAATTCAGATTCTGTGCATTTCCCGAGGAAGCTAGGTGGCACAGTGGATAGAATGCTAGGCCTGGAATCAGGAAGACCTGAGTTCAAATCTAGCCTGAGCAAATTATTTAACCAGTTTGTCTCAGTCTCCACAACTGCAAAATGGAGATAATAACAGTACTTCCTTTGCAGGGTTGTTTGCGAAAACCAAATGAAAGATTTGTCAAACGCATTTAGCACAGTGCCTGGCACATGGTAGACATTACAGAAATGCTTATTCTCTTCCTCCTTCCTTTTTCCTGTTCAAAATCTATTGCTTCTCTTTTAGAGCTCTTCACTAAATTCCTGCTTCCTATATAAAAGGTATCTCCATGTTCTCAATTAATTTTTAAGACATAAATAGTTGTTAGGTGCTGTGTTCAATAAATTATTAATTCCTTCCTGGCTCATATTACCATTTCCACAAGGCTTTTTTACTTGTTCTTTAATGAATGAACCACTTACGAGACCTGAGGAAAGAACCTAAACAAATTACTGTTTTACCATAGCAAAAAGACTTTACATAAATTTAAACCAAGTAAAGGTAATTCCTTCACACAGAGTAATTCATAAAATAAATGACAAAGCCAAGACCAGAATCCAGAACTCCCAACTTTTAAATAGATCATACTGGATCCAACAAACTAAGATGTATGCTATGAACTTTTTGTTTTCACCTTTGAACAATTATGATCCTATGATAGTCAGAAGAAGAAAGAGCTGAGGAAACAGTAATGCAGACAAAGAACTAGCAAGACCCAGATGATAAAGATGAAATATACATTTAAGGGCTTGTGAATAGAAAGCACAAGGCTCACAAAAAATGCCTAAGATTTAAATCTATGTAAATTTAGAATTCTTCACATTTTATCTCAGAATTTTAATAATGATGATTCAAATGATATAATATTACCTCTTTCTCAAAGAGAAACAATACAGTAGAAAGATAGACCAAAAGTCTCTAGGGGATCTAGGTGCAGACCCTACTACTTACTAGATGTATTATCATAGGCACTCAAACACCTATGGAAAGAGACCACGAGAAAAAAAGAGGGTGCTGTTTCTTTAAGACGATCTTTTAGTTATACAAATTAATGTTTAACATCTCTATTCTCAAATATTAGAGATACTGCATTTGAACTACGTATTTTTCCAGATGCAAAATTCTATGGCATGTGTACAGCTCCTAATAGACTGAATTCCACAAGGGCATTATGCCTTACATCAGGCAATTAAATTAAGCAATTCATCAAGGATTTGTGATTTCCTTAGTCAACAAAAATTTCAAACCAACTATAATGTAGTAGGTAAGTCTTACAGAGTTGCATGAAGCTCAGAATTGCCCATAGTCACAGAGCTAATACATATCAGAGGTACAATTTGAAACCAGGTCATGGTCATCTTGACTCTGAAAGTTCAACACTAAGGCTATTTCATTATATTATCTCTAATTTGACAAATATAACAGGGCATTGCACTAGGTGCTGGGTTAAGAAGCAAAACCAGAACTATTTAGTCTTTACTTAACAAACACTTGTAGAGTTAAATGGCAAAGCAGAATGCTAAAACATAAACTCTGTTTAGATCCAATGTTTGCTATACCATACATACTGCTATATTTAGCATTATGTACTACTATCAAAAATAAAGCCAGTTCTGGTCTTATTCTTAGGCATTACTAATTTTCTGAGAAAACATTTTATAACTATGGTCTCATTACTTTATATTTATGCCATGTAATTATTATACTCCAAAGATCTGTTATCTCACCTATGTATTTTCTTTTACTACTAGCAAAGATTGTAAGGCCTTTATGAATGAGTAGATGGCATTGCTATAATCCCATCCCCTCCATCCAATTAAGCAGTATCTGGTACCAAACCTCAAATGATGAGCTTCTCCCGAAGTAAATGGGGCTATTCTCACACAACAGACATATAGAGGTAATATTCAAAATATTTCAAAATAGCACAAGGACTATGACAAATCATTCTCTACTGGCAAATTTTTGAAAACTCAGACTCATATTTATGCCACAATGGTACCAGAGTTGCAATTAAACTTCACTGATAAAGCACTGCCATTTCAAGATGGAATATAAGGTTAAATTAGGTTTTCCCTTGCATGCCTCTAATATTCCAAATATGACTAGAGTCCTTTCTTCTAAATGCTTTCAAAGCATTGTTCAAAACTACCAAAAATTTGTCCTTAAGAAGAATACTTAGCAAAAAGCATCTATTAACTAAAGAGAAAGTAATATCTCTTTAATAGTGCACTTCATAGAAAAACATAACAGAATATCTGAGATTATATCCTTCCCTTCCAACTTCTTAAAAATATACCTAAGACCTGTCAGTGAAAAGATCAAAAATTACTTAAATTTTTAAGTTTAATCTTCTCATAGGTAACTGACATGTGATTACAAAGTAAGTTAATTTTACTAGTTAACCACTTATTATTCTAAATAAAATATGTACATAAACATAGTAGAATACACAACTATCAGAAGTGATTGTTAAAGAAAACTAATTAGAGAAAAATAATTTAAAAAACTGATAATAAACTGAGAATGTTTTGTAAGACTACTGCAAAAAAATGATAACTACATGGTTTAACAAAATGTCATAAAAAGAAGCACTGTCAATGATAAATATATTCATTAAATAGGTGAATTTCATACACATAAACCCTAAAAAGATTAAACAGTATTGGCTTAGACTTCTGTTTTCTCCAAAGCAAACTCAAGAATGAAAAGAAAATCAAAGCTTGAATTTTCAGAGTAGTGAGTGAAGTCTCTGGCTTGTCAATGTATTAAATATTTTTATATCCCCAAAGCAGTACTCTCTAACCTACATTCAAACTGTCCTCCTGACAAAAAAAAAAAAATTAAAAATTACCTAGAGAAAGTATTGTATGGTTTAAAAAACATATCTACATAGGACTAGCGTTTTCACAGGTCAAGCTCAAAACAACTTATTCAGATGTGCTTTTTTTATGGTTATAGAGAAGTATCAAGTGTCTTTCTCATCATCATAAATTAACATGTTTGATATAATAGATAATGATACGAAAAATCTACATTATTCGGTTCACTGAATAGAGCTATTCTGTGAAAAAAAGAAGCATTTTAAAAAAGGTCTTTTATGTTTCAGGCTAGAAATAGGACTTGATAGTATGAAAATGGAAGAAAGGGGAAACGCTAACAGAGAAAAGATGATTTTAGGATAATTTCCAACTATTTAAACACTGCTTTAATCAATCTTTTTATAAGCTATCTATGATGGCTGCATTGTTTCAAAGAATAGACAAAATATCATGTAATAAAAGACCATAGATATGTTAGAAGTACTATGCCAGGTACTTCATGAAGGTTAGTCTTTATTTTCAGCAATTAACCCTTTAATGGACCTTTCACTTCTATCCATAAACCTACACATAAAGCACCTAGTTTCAAGAACGTCAATACCCCACATTTCCTTGCTGTCCATAGATTTTTTTTCAGAAGGACCAAAAAAATTCAAACAAATCAAGCCATCAACAGGCAAGTTAAATTCCATACTAAATTATTCTAAAAACTTATATAGTTGCTAGATTATATACTATTTAAAGAATAAACACAGGAAGACCTATCTTTTGCTTACTTTTAAGATGAACTTTAAAAGTAATGTTCTAGGAACTCGGTGAAAGATACTTTGAAGACTGCTGAGGTATGGGCAGTTAAAATCTATAAAGGCTAAAGGTTTCTTAAGCTCCAGCAGCTTGGCTGAAAGGTCTTCTTCCATACTTAGAGACTTGATTAGCATTATATAAAAAAGCCATATCTGACTTGCTGCGTAACCAAAGTTGTGGTTATTCTTTATACAGCATCTAAAATTTCACACTCCATCAACACACGCTCAGGCTATTTTATTTTGGCAATTAATTTATTATTTTTCAGAACACAGTGAAGCCTTGTTTTCAAGTCATTCATAACTTTATAAATCAGTCTTGCACATGAAACCATGCATCTGTGAACCGTAGAAAATCCTTGCACTCAGGAGATTAAGCTCCTGACACCTTTGCTGATTAATAATCATGAAAAGAATAAGATCAGAAGCAAAATAAATGATCATTTAATAGAGAAACTCACAAAACAGCCCTTTAACTTACATATTCCATCATGTTATTCGTTTCACATTTCCTTTTGCTCAGTCTCCAGTGCAAGCACAACTAGACAAGAACGAGAGTAAAGGAAGAAAAATGAGCTCTATTTTATTGCAGCACAGAGAGTAACCCATTTGTCCACCTTTCATATTTTTAGTTCAACAAAAGCATCTGTTTCCATACTGTGCAATTCAGACCCCAACAGTACGAAGCTGCTCCCTGCGGTACTCACCTTGTGGTATAACCTATTGTTTTCCCATTCTAATAACTTCTCAATCGATCTTCGTGTCTGGAAGACAAATGAGAAAAAACTTTACTCTTGACTGGTTTTAGAAAAACTTTCTTTTGCAGCTGCTTTCTGTGTGAAAAGGGGAGAGGTACAGGACAGGGACTAAGTACAGGGTGGTCTATAACACTATCAAAACTGCCCCTTGTGATAAACAGTAACATAAAGAATCTTCTCTATTAAAAAGTTAGGCTTTTTATATTAGCAAGAAATGTCGTGGTTTTTTACTACTTCAAACTTAATGGCGTCTCAATATAAAATATAACATAAGAATGATTAACATTAACAATGCTATCTACCAAATAATAATTTTAATATATTGCTTTCAATGTCAATTTTAAATATGTAAATGAAAAAATAATATATTAATATTTAATAGTCCTGTTTAATTATCAGTTTAAAACTAGCCACTAGTGAAAATTAGTAATAATGTCATAAAAATCAGTAACTATATGATATACTTAAATTGAATTTTGTCTAGTAAAGGTTTCAACTTGACTTAGACAAGATAACCTGTCAAGTTTTTGTTTTTAAAGGGGATTGGTAAAATAACTTCTTTTGAAAATTCTATTTTTATTTTCATACCCAAAGTTCAAACTCAGGACTCAAAATATATTCTTTGGAAACTCTTCATTCAATTTCATAAAAACAGTTTAGACATTTACTTGACATTTATGCAACAGATACCATATAACCCTAAGTGTGACCTGCTTAGGAGTATGAATAAAAGAGAGGATAATTCATGATGCCAGGTGTTAAGATGAGCCTGACACAGCTGCAGGTGCAAAAGGACAGAGAACTGCAGCAAGAATCAACTGCAACTTAGTGCAGCTGCAGCTTTTTTACAAGGCAAGAGGAAAAAAGCATCTTGCAAGTTAATACTCCAAAACAACTGAGATAATATAAAAATATTCATAAATATAAAGATGTCAAGCAAAGGCGATCTATAAAGTAAAAATTGTTAGAGTCAAAGTGTTTTTAATTTCTAATATTTTACAATCCAAAGTTAATATTTATTTAAAGCACCTAATGCCAATCTGGATGCCATACCAAACTTTTCATTTTAAATGTGTTTAAGACTGCACTATAGCCACATGCATGCCAATTATAATTCATCATTATCTATGAATTGCCACTATTGGCGTAAGTTCTCTTAAATTATGCCATAAAAGCAGAAACTCAAGTAACTTTCTAGGTAGCAGTGTGTCAATGACTAATTTATTGCATTACTTTTTTTTTTAACCTAGTCTTTTGGGCAAGAATTTAAAAAAAAACAGTGCCCTTGTTAACAATGATCAGCAGACCTCACTTGTTTCTTTGTAAAGATAGCCTTTTAGAGACTGCTCTCCTTTTAAATGAAAATAGGGCAGCAGTTATGGTCACACTTTTTGTTAATTTAGTTGCCAGTCAGCTCCAAATCAAAAGAAAATAAGGCTGCAGAGTGTAATTAACATTCAGTTCAGTCGTTTTGTCCCTTGTCTAGCCCCCAAGCTTTGTTAAAATTGCCATCTGAATGCTGAAGGCTGTAGGGAAATCGATTTGATTCTAATCGCACCATGAAAAGAACATGATCTAACTGCTTTCAGCCCTCCGTAAATCTGTACTAGGTCTTTAGCACAATGCAACTTCCAATTTAAAAAGCACTGAATGTCTCGTCAATGACTTTGTGAAGAAAAAAGAACAAGGAGCAGACATAAAAATTCCAATAGTTGTTTAAGCATTAAAGTTCATTTGCATCACAGCGAACCTGAAAAGGGCTGACCTCTCAAACCGCCTCTCAGGTCTATGAAGTTGTAGCCTTGACAAGCTCACATTGACAGAGCTCATTGACTCTGAAAGGCTACTCTATCAATGGTGAAAAATGGCAATAGGTTCTACTCTGAGCAGGCATCTGCCTGCCCACCCGCTGCTAAACCAATGGCAAAACTGATTCAAAACCTGAATCTACCTTGTAATCTTCCTTTCTAGGACCTTTTAATAATAGATTAAGATTACTATACAATTTGAGGTTTTAATTTTACTGGTGGTTTGAAAAAAAAGAGCGGGGAGACAAGATGAATGAAAGAAAATAAGGCTGCCCGGTGCTCTAAAATTTAGTGCTCTAAAGCACTAACACAAATATGCTACGAATATTGAGTATTAAATGAAAAACTACAGCACTCACTATACATGCATTCACGTAAATCTTATGTTTGCCTAATAACAGGACTTTAATTAGTCTTATGAATCCATAAGGATTTCTGATACTTTTAGCATTTACTGTAAATACAAAAATTTCCCTAACCTATAATCCACAATGATTACACAACACAATCTGCAAACTTCAACTGATTTACACAGGAATTGTCTCTACTTATTTGTTCCTAAATAAAACTTCAATAACACCCTTTACTACTGTGGGTGTGCTCTGGGATGCTCAAGCCTTCTAAACCATACATTCTGCTGCTCTTTGCCAAAAATCTGAATAAAAATTTGAATGCAACACATTCCTGCAAACTTCACAGTCTGGAGTAAAAACTATGAAATAAGACAGCAGCATCCAAACCTCTACAGCAAGACTTTTCCCTACTTGACAGGTGAAAAAAAGCACTTGCACGTGCAGTTTAATTAATCATTGCACTTGACATCTCAGTGATTTACAGTGAGGAGCAGGTGAGAATGTACGAAAGCAGAAAAGAATCCTTGATTTGAGTGGAGCATTTCTAGCACACTGATGATAAGCATATAGATACTAGTAGTATTAAGAAAAAAAAAAACAACCCTGAGACAAATTATTTGTTAGTAACAACAAAAGCTCAAATTAAAAGAAAAAAGGCTTTAGTTACTAAGAACATTTGTTAATACTCTACAATTATTTTGGTTCACAAAATCAAAATATAGTTTTAAGAACAAATACAATGCCAATTTAGCAGACACTGGAAAAATATACCATTCTATCACATCCATGACAGCTGTATTTAATTAGATGCCTTTAATCACTGTAAGAAAGCAGATTATAATTGCATTCAAGAAAAAATTATGTGCTTATGTCCATGGGTTTGTCATACACTTAATCTAATAAAATGTATTACAATACTGCCAAACTCTGAAGTATTTGTATCACCAAATAAATGTAGTTACAGACATTTTTCCTTGGGTTTTGTTTACAATTCATCCCTTTTCCTTTCCACCACCCCCACCCCAAGAACTTAAACCAAAAGAAAATACATCTGAAAAAATTTGTCTAGAGTCTGTCAATGACAACGAAACCTTAACCACTAGTGAAACATTGGTCTTTTGTGTTCTACTCCAGTGGATTTCTAAAAATGTCATTTTAATTTTTTTTAAAAGAAGTGAATTTAGTGCTGAAGAAAAGCACCAGATTGATAGTCCTGGGAACTAAAATCCTCTATTTAACTGAAAGAACAGTGGAAAAGGCAGTGCAAGCTTCAGTGTAAGCTTCCCCACCGTGCTCCACCAGTCTAGTGCCTTAATCCTTTTCTGTGCTCACACCCGAGGGGTGAGAGGACAGGTTAGCAGTTTTTAGCATTGAATCTCTAGCCATTCTGCTTAGATGACCAACAAGAGAGTTAATTTTATCATGGGTTCTTGCCCTTTACAAAATGGACCAAGACCACCAACTCACTACATAAAGCCCAAATAACCTTCCAGTGGTAGTAACATTATGCTTGAAAACATAGCATGAACTGATATTCTTAGAAGCAGAAGCTTTGCTACCTGAATAGCCTACCTCAAAAGCACATAAAAGACCTATTTTACTTTTTTAATACACTTTTTGTTCACTCTACCTCCTTGCTAATCTTTTTTTTTACTAATCAGTAAACTAAATTACTCAATAACAATGATTAATAAGACAAAGGCAACCAGTATGTATAACTAAAATCCACAAGATAAAATGATCTTTAGCCAGCATCTGAATCTATTAAAGCTAACACTACTAACAAATCTAGATTATAGGGTGGGAATTTTAGCTTCTTAATTTTCTTCATTTTAATTTCTTTCTCACTTTTTAGTGTGTTGAGGAACAGAAACCAGAAGATGAAATACTTGGGGAACACGATATAGTCCATAAATCAGGTAATCAAATCATACATAATCAGGAATTAAAACTATAAATGAAATTTCTTTCATATAATTTAATAAATGTCCTTATTTCTGATTCTCCCAAAGAGTAGATTATTTCCTAGGAATAAACTTATATGACATTATTCTGACTGCTATTATATACTGATAAATAGTAAAAAAAAATCTTGCCAGTTTTTAACCCAAACTGCCATAATATACTTTAGTTAATGGCTCACTAATAATATTGCCTCTATCAAACTTCCTTAACATTGACTTACCTAATATTGTCTTCTCAGAGGGTCAATTAATGACATTAACCAGGTTATGCTTATAAACCATGGCTTTTAGAAAGGACTTGCCCAGGGTCACCAAAGTAATAAGCATCTGAAGTCTTATTTGAACTCAGGTCCCAAAATCTCCCTGCCAACCAAGTAAGTAGGGTTTCTTCAGAAACTGCTCAATATGACTGCAGGTTTCATCTTGAAGGAAGAGTTTGTTTTTCTGTTTCTAGCCAGCTAATACACAAATATTAAGTGAGGTCTGGTTTTCGGGTCTTTTTTGGTTGTTATTGTTAATGAAGCTTCTTTTTTATTGCTAATAAATGAGAATGTAATGACTTTACGGATTAATTTTGTATCTTACAACCTTCCTGAACTTGTCTCATTCACACATCTTGCAAATTGCACCTTATTTTTTTTACAAGTCCCTTTTCTTAACTTTTAAATTTCATCTCAAATACACTGAAAATATACATCAAGATCTCTTCACTATTCTCACATTTTTATTCTAATATTACTGATAGATCTTTTATGAATTTAACTGTCAAACTGTTTGAAATATAAAAGTTGAGACCTGCAGCCTCTCATTTGTTCTCAATCTGTTACTGTCCTCAAAATAAAACTGTGAGGTAAATATTACATATCACTACCCCCATTCTGTAGGTGTGATAACGGGATGCAGAGAATAATTAATTTATGTTCCCAGTACCACACAGCTAATAACTAAAAAAACTGAAAGCTGAACACAGAGAGTCTCTATCACTACGTCATCTGCCTCCCAATGTGAAATAAAAAATTTTCTATTTTTAAAAAAACATTAATTACCCTACTTCCCCTAAAGTTTAATGGGGAAAAAAAGTATCTACTGAAAGTTTATCATACTTAGAAGTTTTGCCTTTAGGGTAGAAAGCTCCTTTCCCCCCTCTCCTTTTTTGAATTCTCATCTGATTTTTGTGACTTTTTTTTTCCTCTTCTTCCTCTTAAAAAAAACAAAACTAAACTAAACTATTTGTTATGAGATGGTTCTTTGGGAGGGGGAGAGGGAGCTGTCAGAAGGGGAGGTACTTGGAGTGGCAACAGCCAATGTAAAAGGGGGAAGCAACATGCAAAGAAGTATTTAGAGACCCAACCTGATACTTGCCAGCTGTGTAACCTTGTAAAACTCACATAACCCCCTTCAGCCTCATATTCACTCATTCCCCCATTTGATCACCATAACATTTCTAGTATCTGTTTCCTTCTCTACTTATATGCTGGGCCCTTATCACCTAAGGTCTCTGACTGTAGTGTCCAATTCATCTTCCATACAGCTTACAATCTGATATTCCCAAAATAAAGGTCTGGTCATAACACTTTCACCATTCCTAAAGAATCCAACATAAACTTCTCTGGTGTTTAAGATCCTTCGCAATCAAGCTGGAACCTTCCTTTCCAGACTAATTACATATTTCTCCTCTCTCACAAATTATATACCTAAGGCAAACAGCCCTACTTGCTACTCCTCATACCTGACATTGTCTCCCACTTCTGAGCCTTTGCACAGGCTGTCCCCCACACTTGGAATGACGGTTCTTTTTATATCATCCTCTTGAAATCCCTAGAATTCAGTTCAAAGAACACTTCCTTCAGAAGGTCTTCTCATTTTGTAATTCCCAGGCCTTCTCCCCCTACCCTTCAGTGTTTGGTTTTGTTTTTTTGTATGTAACTTATTTTTACATATCTTTGAATATGTCATATCCCTCTAGTAGAATGTAAGTTCCTTCAGGGCAGAGACTATCTTCAGATTTTGTATCTCCAGGGCCTAGTACCGTGAATGACACAGGATAGGTAATTAATAAGTACGTAATGATTGACAATTAACACTGACATTGAATCCTTTACTGGATTTTGTGAGGTTTAAGTGAGATAAAGAATGTAAAGCATTTTGTAGTCAGAAACAAAGGAATACAAAATAACTTGTGGAAAGAATGAAGAAATAAAGGAAAGGAGGGAGGGAATCTCTAAGCAAACTGTGATGTGGTTATCATGGAATACTGTTACGCCACAAGAAATTATGACTGGGGGGGGCGGAGCCAAGATGGCAGAGTAGAAAGACTCATCTATTCTAGCTCCGAACCCACAGCCCAGGGTTTCCTCTAACAAGAACTCCCAACAAATTCTGGAACAGTAGAAGCCGCACAGCAACACAGTAAAGGAGATTTCCGTTCCAGAGAGCCCTGAAAAACCGACCCCAAAGGTCCATCGTGCCCCAGACGGGAGTGGAGCCCTCCCCTGCCCCAGCTGCAGCACTGAGAGGAGCAAGCAGATCGGAGCAGGCTTCAGGGTCAGAATCTCCAGCGGCAGCGAAGGTCCCTCCACCCACAGACGCACAGGTCAGTGAGAGAGATGGGCTGAGAGGGGAGTGGGGTGTCTCTGGGACTCAGGCTCCCTCAGGAGGCAGTGGCAGCAGCAGAGGCAGCAGGTGGCCAGAGGCTCCCAGAGCAGGCTGGAGCTTGGCAGCAGCTCCATTACAAAAGGTCTCTGCATAAACCCCCTGAGGGAACTGAGCCTGGGAGGCAGCCCTGCCCCCACCTGAGAACCTGATTTAATCTTACCCTGAATAGCAGCCAGGCCCATCTCGGAGAACCTTGAGGCTGGGGAGCAGCATTTGAATCTCAGACCCCAAGCACTAGCTGGGAGGATCTAGGCCAGGGGTAGAGAGGACTCTCAGAACTCAAGTAACTGGCTGGAAAAATGCCCAGAAAAGGGAAAAAAACTAAGACCATAGAAAGTTATCTTCTTGGTGAAAAGCTATTAGCTCCTTTCCTTTCTGAGGAGGAGGAACAATGCTTACCATCAGGTAAAGACATAGGAGTCAAGGCCTCTGTATCCCAAACATCTGAAATAGATATTCAATGGGCTCAGGCCATGGAAGAGCTCAAAAAGGATTTTGAAAATCAAGTTAGACAGGTGGAGGAAAAACTGGGAAAAGAAATGAGAGAGATGCAAGAAAAGCATGAAAAACGGATCAATAC
>CM053772.1:187391036-187429206 GCA_028658325.1 Potorous gilbertii | reverse complement strand
AAGAGAAGATGGAGACAAGGGAAGGGAGGGATGATAGAAGAGAGGGCAGATTGGTGATAGGGGAAATTAGAATGCTCAGTGTATTGGGGTGGGAGGAGGGGACAAATGGGGAGAAAATGTGGAACCCAAAATTTTGTGAAAATGAATGCAAAAAG
This sequence comes from Potorous gilbertii, assembly GCA_028658325.1. Classification (NCBI taxonomy): domain Eukaryota; kingdom Metazoa; phylum Chordata; class Mammalia; order Diprotodontia; family Potoroidae; genus Potorous; species Potorous gilbertii. Next base: position 187,429,051 of record CM053772.1, on the reverse strand, counting down.
TTAAATAATTTTTATTAAAAAAAAATAAAGTAGCAACAAATGATAACTGATACTAAGGAAAGAAATGTAAAATTATAAAAACAGAAAACAAAAACACAAACGAGTATAGAAACACTCGGAGGACCATTTAGTCTAGTGACACATAGTTCTATATTGTTCAATCACCTCTGAAGAAGTATATAATACCTGGCATTGATAATAATTACTTCCCATCAATAAAAAATATTTACATTCTGCTCAGTATATGCCATTTAAAGAATACATCAAATAAATATTTTTATAATGACTACCATCAAAAGTGTAAACTAAGCCAATATAATCAACTAATAAAACAAAGTTGCTATATAAAATTTTTTTTAACTAAACTGACCTTTCTGATCAGCAAAAATCTGACCTCTTTCTCACTTCTGTCCCCCTCTTCCATGGAGAACAAATGAAAAACAAAACTTGTTACAAACATGCATAGTCAAAGCAAAACCAATTCAGCATTGGCCATGACAAAAAAATAAAAAACAAAAAACTCCTAACACCAAAACTGTGTATACATATGTAATGTGTATGAACACATATATGTATATATTTACACATATTTACACGTGTTTCTCATTCTGCATTCAGAAGGTGAATAACGTTTCGTCACAGGTCCCATGGAATTGTGGTTGGTCCTTCAGCTATTCAAACTTTCTAAGTCTTTCAAAATTGTTTATATTTACAATACTGTTCTCACTGTATATAATTTATTCTGCTGGTTCTCCTTACTTCACTTGGTATTAGTTCATACAAGTCCTCCCACATTCCTCTGAAACCATCCCCTTCACCATTTCTTATGGCACAATAGTACTCCATCATAGTCCTATACCATAATTTGTTCCCCCATTCACCAACTGACCTTGTTTCCAACTCTTTGACACCTCAAAAAGAGCTGTAGTTTTGTACATCCTTAGAGGCTGTTTTGCTAAAAACTAATCCTTCTCTCAAATTCCCCCTTTTTCCTTCTCTTTCCTTCCTTATTTGCCTGACATACATGTCTGTACCAGCTGTGTCACTTCTGTACCTCTGTGTGGGTATCCTTTCTTCCTTTGATCAACTGCTTCCCAATCCCTTCCTCCTTGATCTGATTTTACACACAAATTTTAAAAATACATAATTTTCTCTAACCATCCCTCTTTTTCCCTTCCTCCTCCCAGCGTATTTATTCCTCTTCCCTTCCCTTTTCATTTTTCTCTTAAGATCATCAAGATGTAATAGAACTGCCACTCCCAGGAGTTCTAACTAGAATCCCTCTATGACTACTGAGAGAGATAGCTTCAGAGGGTACAAATGGGTCATCTTCCCATGTACCTTTTCAGTCCCTTAGCTTTATTCATGTTTACTTTATCTTTCTCTTAACTCTGATTTGAGCTTCCAAGTTTCTATACAGATCTGGTCTTTTCATCAGGAATGCTTGGAAATCCTCTTACTTCATTAAAGGTCTATTTTCCCCTTGTATGATTAAATTCTGTTTTCCTGGTTAAATTATAGCTTATAGCTATATCCTTTGCCTTCTGTAATGTCACATTCCAAGTTCTCTGCTTCTTAATAGTGTGGTAGCTGCTAAATTGTGTAATTACACTGACTAGCTCTTTAGTGTCTTAATTCTTCCTTTCTGAGTGCTTGTAGAATTCTCTCTTTTGCCCTGGAGGCTCTGAATTTAAACCACAATATTTCTAGGAGTTTTCATTTTGGAGTATCTTTCAAGAAATGACCAATGGATATTTTCTATTTCCATTTTGTTCTCCAGTTCTAAATCTAAGCAGTTCTTTCATTTCTTAACACTCATGTTTTTATTTTCAGTTCCAAATTCTCTCCCTTACTCGTCTCTCTCCTTTCACTGAGAAGGCAAACAATATGATATCCGTTATACATGCAAAGCCATGTAAAACTTATTTCCATATTAGTGGTGCTACAAAAATAAATAAAAACAATAAAAATAAATATCTGCACTCAAGAATTCATCAGTTCTTTCTTACACATGGATAGCATTTTTCATCATATTGCTGTTGTTCAATCACTACGGTCACATCTGACTCTATGGCCCCATTTGGGGTTTTCTTGGCAAAGATACTGGAAAGGTTTACCATTTCCTTCTGAGTCTTTCACAGCTGATTACTGTTACTGTGTACAATTCTATTTCTACTCTGCATCCATTCATATACATCTTCTCAGATTTTTCTGAAACTATCCCCTTGATCATTTCTTACAGCACCACAGTATTCCATCGCAATCACATATACTACAACTTGTTCAGCCATCCTCAGCAATTGATAAGCATCTCTGGGTAGTTTTCTTTAAAGACTTCTTGAAATAAATGTCTAGCCTCCTTTTTTTTTTTTTTTGGTTATGGTTTTCAAGTAGCCCAATGATTCTTAAATTTTTTTCTCCTCCATCTGTTTTCCAGGTCAGTATGTTTTCCCATGAGATGCCTCACACTTATTTCCTTTCTTTTTGTGTAAATCTTTTGATTTGTTTTAATATTTCTTCATCTCATGGAGTCACTGGCTTCGATTTGGTCCACTCTAATTTTCAGAGGGTTTGATGCTTTGGCAAGTTTTGTTCCCCTTGTGCCAAGATGTTAATCCCTTTTCCAATTTTTCCTCATTCCTTTCCCAATTCTTTCCTCCAGTGATCTCATTTCAACATGTGTGTGTGTGTGTGTGTGTGTGTGTGTGTGTGTATATTTTAAAGTCTTATGTCATCTCTTCCAGGAATTTTAGGTGCATCTGTACCCAAGCTATGTTTTTGAGGATTTGCTGTTAGATGTTTTGGAGTCATTCTCTTCTGGGTTTCTGTCTTCAATGTCCATGCCACAATAACTTTTTATGATAAAATTCTTTTTTTGTTTGCTCATTCTTCCAGCTTACTTCTTATCTTTGAACTTGATCTTAGGGCCAGGATCTGCATACTTGTGGAGGAAATGCCTAGGCTGGTCCAACTGCTGCTTTCTTGACTATTACGTCATTCCAGGATCTCAAGGACAAGTTGGTCTGGGGACTTGTAAGCTTTCAGGGCTCCCAATGTAGTCTGGAATCCATCATTGGCTCCCAGATCTTAACAATTCAAATTCCTGACCTGGACTTAGGTCTGAGCAATAGTAAATTGTTTCTTGAACTCAGCTCCTATTAGCAGTTAGGAAGCTATATTCGCATTGGTCTGAGATTCCCACCCTGGTTACTCCTCCATAGAATTCGGATTGGATGAGAAGCTGTATTCAGACCCTGCTCTGCTCCTGGGGTCTGAACCACACAGCTCATGACTGCTCGTCACTCTGGACAGTTATACAGGTCCCTGGGTTTGTTATCTAGAACTGAATAGTGACAAAGCTGCCAGTAGGCACTTATTCCTGTACCTTGCAGGAGGTCACAGTGTCCTGTTATGGGTCTGGGATGTTGTCCTGTTCTTGAATACAGTTCCTGTGACACATTTCTGACTAGATCCCAACCCTGGTCTATGCAAACCATTCTGTCTCCCTATGTCAACCTAGGTCAGACAAATGACTCATTGTGATTATTCCTTTGATTCTCTGAAGAGATTTGCTCTGGTGAGATTTGTGGACCCATTACTAACTTTTGGATCTCTAATATAATGAACACTTTCATCACTTTTGTTTCCCAAGGCCGATGTTCCATAAGGCTATTTATGATCCCACTTAACTAGGTCACCAACTGACTTGTACTTACCTCAAGGACAAAGCTATGTATCATTTTATTCTTGACATGGTAATTTGTTTAAATAAATATTTGTTTACCATGACAATACTTATATCCACAACCAATGAGATATGACAAGGAGCAATTTAGCTAGTTAAGCCAGTGAATTCCATTCCCACAAGCATTCTCTGACTTTCCCCCACAGTCTAAGATTTCTACTACCAAGGCTAGGCAGATTTCAGATGTGAGGCTTTTGAGGATTTCAGAGGTAGTTTTGGTCTTTTTCCTCTAATTTAAAGAAACAAAGGATACTAACTCACTATAAAGTCTAAAATCATATTTATTGTTCAGTGTATCTTTAATTTTTTAAAAGTCATTTTTCAAAGCACTAAACAAGTATTTCACATATGTGATGAATAAAACGGCTTCTGAAATACTAAAGACATTAAAAAAGAATCAAGAAATTTCAATGTTCTTAAGGGAAGTAAAGCCTTTATTTTATGTATCAATCAAGACAGCAATGGCAAAAAATTAAAACTATGCTAGAACACTTTCCACCTCAAGTATTTATAAAAGTTTAAAAAAACAAAACTAAAAAGTGACCAACCTGGACAAAGAAATTAAAAATAATGCTTCACTGATCGAAGAGATAATAGGATTCAGAGATGAAAAATACCTGATTACTTAATCCAACTTTAGGGTTCTCTTTCCCTACCTTTTGTTTCCACCAAGACAAGAAATTATACCACAGTACTGCTTTCAAATTTACAAAGTAACACATCATAAATTATTCCTACAAAATTTGAAGCCTTAAATGCAGGGAATTTTCATACATCAAGATCTAATCCAGGCTGTGTCACTAACAAGTTGTGTCACCTTGGGGGAGTCACTTAACCTCTCTGTGCCTTCATTTCCTCATCTATAAGTTAAAAGGATGAGATTCTATGGTATTTTCTGGCTCTAAAATTCCCTAAGTTCATATGATAAATAATAGCACCTACTGTACAAGTGTGATATTGTACTCTAGCTTTCTCAAGCACTGTACATATGACAGAAGTAACCTAAATTATAAGATTTCTACTCTAGATCCAGAATACACTAGAGACAGAAGTATTCCTACAGTCTGAGAAAAGTTGGGGGAACTCTTAATAGAAAGGAGAATCTGAACTTGGAAAGGAGCTTTGAAGTTCATCAAAGTTCATAAAAAAATAATCTTGTCTTCTCCTATGCCAAAAGCTTTTGAACTTTCCTATTTATAGTGTAGGGCAACTAACAAATAAGAATCCCTTTTGCCAAGCTTCCTGTTCTAGGAAAATTAAAATAAAAATCAACTCATAGGGGAGGACGTGAGTTCAAATGCAGTCTCAGATACTTGACACAACCTATGTGACCTTGAGCAAGTCACTTAACCTCAAATGCCTCACCTCCCCGCTCCAAAAAAAAAAAAATCCATTCATATTTTAAACATCCATGGCCTCATATACATGGATACTCCCCCTCTGATAGTTCATATTATGAACATGTGAAGACTTTAAGTTGCTTGAAAGGAGAGACTTATCTTTTGCCTTTCTTTGTATCCCCAGAACTTAGCATAATGGATGACATGTAAGAGACACTTACTAAATGCTAGATGACTGACATTATGCTTTGTCTTTTGTGATTCTTGTACATATCCACTTATCCCCCAAAGAGAAAGCATGCGGCATGCTGGAGGCTTCCTCAGGGTTTCAAATTTTCCTAGGTAATAATCAATCACTCAGTCTATCACTCATCTGTTATCTCTTTTAAACCACGTGAAGAGCCCACCTACTTTTCCAATGTCATATTTACTTTATAGATTTTATACCATTTCTTGCAGTTATCATTGATACCATGCTACAGCCATTTTATACCCACTATGTATCTCTCCATCTCCTTTTGAGTCACTGGAAGTTTTGATTCTTAAGGGACTGTGGTGTTCCAAGATTCACAACTATCTAGCATCCTCAGAACAACACTGGGATTAAAAAGATGAATATTCATGGGCAGGGACAGCCTGAAACCACTGAAAGAGCTGTACAACTTTCCAAATACACTCTAGTTCAATCTCTTCCATTTCAATTCAGGAACAAATTTACTATCCATCTGCTCCTTGTCCAAGATCAACATACCGATGGACTAATTCACTGCACTACCCATCTACAAGCATCTCTCATCTACTTGTGTGGATGTCATTGAGGAAGTCATATGGTATTCTGAGGTTTTATGTCTGAAGCACAGAATTATACAAAAACCAGGAGTATTTGGAAGAGCTCATGATCTCTAGTGAGATATTGCCTTCCTTGAACATCTTCCATGACAGCATCAAATACCTTAGTTGACACTCCTGAAGTGCTGTATTCAGTTTTTGGTGCTACATGTAAGTAAAAATGTTAATAACCTTAAGAGTGCCCAAAAAAAGGTAACAAGAATGGTGAAGAACCTTGATATGTAATATGAGTACTGGCTGGAAGAGTAAGAGTGTTTAGCCGAGAGCAGGAAAGAATTAGGGAGAGTATTATATCTGTTCAAAAGTTTTCAAATATTCTTCAAATATCTGAAGGGCTGTCATATGGATGAGGAAATATATTTGTTCTATTTGGCTTCCAAAGAGAAAACTAGGAGTAACGAGTGTAAATTACAACGAGGTAAATTTATGTTTGATTATCAAAAAACCTCGTCTCAATTAACGCCATTCAAAATGGAATGGGAAGGAAGAAAGCAGTGGGTTCCCCAAACTGAAGAGTTTCATGTAAAGACTAGATGACTCTTTCTGGGGCATAACATAGATGAAGTATCCTTTTTACAGGCACCAATTGGATTAAATGGCCTCTGAAGTTGCTTCTGTATTTGAAATTCTATCGTTCTGCAATTCTGTATCTCTCCTATTTTGTGCTATGCAGTTATATTTATGATTATGTAAGATCTTTCAGATAAATTTATTGTAAAATAAATAACCATTAACAAAAATTAAATATGTAAGGAATAAAATTTTATATAAATTCTTTAGCATTTACTAAGATATAACCAGATTAACGAAACAAGAAAAAAGTAGCTTTGCTTCATAACCCTTTTCAGACATGTCTCAAATACTGCTACCTTTGGCTTAGTTTTCTTCCTTTAGAAGTAAGCAGTTGTCACTATTTATGTAAGTCTAATTCTGCTGAATTAACTTTGCATGATTTTGTATAAGTATTAGGCTTACTCCAGCAGCACATACATTAAAACAGGAACAATAAAGAGAAAATTAACATATTCTCTATGAAAAATGACACACTGTGTATAAGTCTTTCCATGTTTCTTTTATATATACCACTTCTGTGGTATCGTATCACCAAATTTATTCACCCATTCACTAATTGATGGATCTGTCTTCACTTCTAATATTTTGCTAACATAGTTATAGCAGCTATTAAAATTTTTGTGGGGAGAGATTGCCTTTTTTCCTTTTAATGATATTTTTAGGATGAAGTTTTAGCAATGAAATCACTGGTACCCAAAAGATATACTCGGCTTTGCGCTTCATGTATTATCATACTTCTGTACCAGTTTGTGGTTCCAACAATGTATTCAAATGTCTATTTTCCTATGGCTCTGACAACTCTGAAATTTATCATTTTTTAAAACCATTTCCCCCATTCTAGTGGGGCTAAGACAACATTTTGTTTGCATTTTTTGTTTGTTATAAAATATAGATTTTCACATAGATATTAATAGTTTACAGTTAAATACTGTTCATGTCCTTGGACCACCTCCCCAAAAGGGAGTATCTATGATTAGCCTTATGTCAGATCCCTATATAATTAAAGTTCTGGATATCAGCCCTTGATCTGATACATTTACAGCAAATATTTTCTTCCAATTTGTCTCCTCTTTTAACTTTAGCAATAATGCTTCTATTTTCATATAATTAAATTTTATCTAAAATAACTTCTGCTTCCTTGATGAATACGTTCCTCTTATCCAACTGAGAAAAATAAGCAAGTCTTTCTTCCTTTTTAAAATATAAGATTATTGATATAGTCATTTTAATGCGCTGAACAGTGAAGTATACAGCTCAAGACATCTATTCTTCTTTGCCACATAGCTATCCAATTTTCCCAGAAGTGTTTAATGAATATTAATTATATTCTCTAGTGTTTCTAAGTGTAAGGTTATTGATCTGGATTCAGTGTAAGATCTTGAATGATCTCAATATATTCATGAAAGATACCTTACTGAAAAGATCTCAATGTTGCTTTGCTCTACTCAATTTTTCTTTTAAATCAACAAAACAATACACACAACACTATTTCAGTCAATTGTATGACTGTGAAGATGTGGTTTGCAGTAGAGAAATATCTTAGAAGCCTCCATATTTTATTCTCATATTTTCATTAAGAATATCCTTGGTACATATGTGGATAATTTTCATGAAGATTTTGGATTTAAGTGGACTGTATTCTACAGATACACATGCTGCCTTGACTTTGGAGGCTTTTGTCAGGTTAATTCTCTGCAATAAATATTAGCACATGTATCTGAGTTATCTTCATGGTGTGCTTATTATGTTCATCATAAGTACTGAAAAATAAAATGATCAAGTATCCCAAGAAATTATATGTCAGATCGACAGGTACAAGATGAAACCAACTATACAAAATCTTTTATTTGCTTCTCTAAGAACTTTTGAGGCATTCTTCTAATTTTATTTATCATGAGAATGTAGATACTGATATGGTTTAGTTTTTTCAGTAGTCTATCAAAATCATTAGTCAATGCACCAAGATCATACATTTAGAATAGAAACAGTTAAGTGTTTACAGAACATTTTAAAACTATGTTTCTTAGCAACCTTTTCAGTCACTCCACTATCATCAATCACTGAGGAAGCAGATAAGCTGCAATGAAGGCTATTATGTATTTTTTTTTGTGCCATGTATTGACATGGTCAAAGAATTCATCATCTAACACCTGATATACTAGTGATTATCTTTCTCCGTATTTTTGGTCAGAAAATAGGTACAAAAGCAGTTCATGATGAAATAAAATACATGGACCAAATAAGCTTTCATTCTATTTCACTGTAATAGAAGTCCGTGCATACATATCTTACATGACTACTAAGAGCAACTTGTATGTATTTAGTCTGTGATAAAGAGCTAAATAAGTATTTCCATTATGCAGGTTTTAAACTACTAGGATTGTAATTATTTAACTTTGCTTTTATTCATTACCCCTAAAACCACTCTTCACTCAATACTATTCAATATGACTATCAGTTATTGAAGCATAAGAAACTGAACAAGACATGCTTTCCTGTTTGCAAATATATAAATATATAATCCAACTTACTCTTTTACTGAGACAAATAACTGGCCACATACTGCAACCTAATGTACAGCAGCAACAAAGGCAACCACAAAGTAGCCAACGGACATTAACTGGAAGGTTCTTCTTAAGACAACTGTTAACTCTGTTGATGCTGGCTTTAAATTCTTCAGGCGCTACCTAAAGAAATTTTTAAAAAATTACTAAAACATTAAAGTATAAAATATTTCATACAATCATTAAAATTCAAATAACAAAAGTTTTTTTGGTAAGAAAACCTTTAGTTGAAAGGCTGAAAATATTATTAAATAATACCAACACTCACTTTTCCAGTTAATGATGAAGGGAATTCTGATTCAAATTTGTTGCTCAGTCCAAATCTACGAAAATAAAAAACATAAGAATAAAGTCATTGCATGATATTGTGCCAAAAAGATATTAAATTGCTCTCCACTTACTATTGCTTTACATTTTGCAAAATGACATGTGAATGTAAAAGAAATTATTTTATCCTCACAATAATATTATGATGTAGCCATTACAGATATTATTTTTCCCATTTAACAAATGAGGAAACTGGGGCTGAGAAAGGTTAAATGATTTGCCCGTGGTCACAGAGCTACTTAAACACACACACACACACACACACACACACACAGATTAACAATGAAAGCTTAAATATTATACGGAAACATTTCATTAAATACCACTCGAAGTATAACAAGTCATTATGTCAGCAGATGCAATAATAACTATTGTAAAATAAAAACTGGCTATATCAGGAGTTCTTAACCTTTTTATGTCATGGACCCCCTTGAGCACTCTAGTGAAGCCTATGGACACATTTTCAGAATGTTTTAAATACATAAAAAACATAGAATTACAAATGAAACCAATTTTATGGAAATATAATTATCAATATTTTTAAAAAACAAATTCACAGACTCACTAAAAAAATATATTCATGGACCCATTTAGGGTCCACAGACCTAAGGTTAAGAATTCCTGGGCTAGAGGTTCATTGGATGGGAGTATATTAAAGAATACTTGTTCATTCACATATGCTTTACCTTAAGAAATGACTTCAAACATTTTATGTGATTGCTGAGTTAGCAACCTCTTCAAAAGAAAAAGTAAAAATAAAGGAGAAGTAGGAAATTAGAAGACAGAAGGAGAGAGGTCAGGAAAATGAGTAAGGGAAAACACAAAGAGGTGGAGAAGAAATACCAAAAACTGCCTCAGAAGCCAAGAAGTAAAAGAGGTAGCTGGCTACCTCTTCTGAAGTTTTATCAGAAAAATCAGATATTTAGGTATAAAAATACTGATGGGATTTTATCATTCTAAAAATGAGGTTCAAAATACCAAGGGATAAATCATTTGGCTTCATCTATTCTTGAGTTTTTACTAGCCAAAGAGACTATGGCTTTACCAAAGGATCCCTTATTAACAAGGATATATTATCATTTTCTGCTGTTGAACTGCCATCATATAAGATGGTACAGAGGGAAAATGCAAGAAAGGAAATACATATGTTATGAAATCAAATGTTACATAATTATAATGAGGAAAAAGTTTGTCCCTGGAGAATAGTAAATGCACTTTCTCCTGTCTTTGGAGGGCTAAGGGTATAGAAGATTACATATACTGTCAGACTCTGTTGATGTGTTCGTTAATTTTTTTTTTAAATGCTTTGTTAGAAGGTTGGAGGGATATATTTGGAAATGAAAGTAATATAAAAACAAAAGAGGGTCAATAAAATCCTTTATCATTTGACATCTGGGAACATCTCTTTAAATGTTTACTAAACATTACTGCAAAGTAAAACAAAACATCATCTCAGTCAAAATTGGTAATTGAAATAATTTTCAAAGTATGGCAAATGTCCCAAAGAGATTAAATTTAACCTAATATCCATACTTAATACTTAATTTTGTGTTCCCTGAAGCTCTTTAATAATGGGCTTCTGCATTCTAAGTGAACATATATTGACAATAGATAATAAAAACCACGATATGAGTCTGTTAGTGACTGGAAAAATCAAAATAAGAGGTGTTATGTAGCTTTAAAAAAAAGCAAATTATGCAAGCTTGCATCTTCCTTTTAGAACACTTAAAAGCAATTTTACAAATTCATGTAATAGACTTTAAAAAAAAAATCTCCCAGGGAACAAAGCATTTACCTGGCTAACTGCTTAAATGCTTAACTTCAGTTACATAACAGATTTCTGAAATAGGTATGATGTCTCCCGCACAATGCACAAAGATGACATGCAGAGAAGAACCCTATAGTAAGCAACTTAGAGGAGAAAAAAATAATAAAACATTGTAAAAGACATTTAGAATTTATATAGCTCCAGTACTCTATAATGAACAGGGCACTGGCTTGAGAATCCCAAGACCTGAATTTGAATCCTAACTTGCCCTTTAACTCATGTGTAACCTTGGGTAAACAATTCATCTCTAGTTTTATAAGTGCTCTGTAACAATTCCTTGCTAATCAATTTTTCAACATGGTAGGTCACTATCAGTATCCAGTATGACAGAAAACAAAACGGTCAGATACAGGGCCAACTGGGATCAGAAGTAGAATAGAAAGGTATTTCCTTAAGGGGATTGATAAGCTCCTTGAAGGCAAGGTCTATGACTTACACTTCCTTATAATCTATATAATACCCATCATAGTGCCTGGGATAAAACAGCACTTAAATCAGTTTTTACTTTTAAATTTCAAAAATAAAATCCCCTCATAACAAAGCAGTCTAGGTCCTGAAATTCTCATTCTATCCCTAGAATGCCATAATTGAAAAATGCCTTAGACTATCCCTCTAGGAAGACAATACAGAATAATCACATTAAATTAGTTGACACCTTGGAAGTTCAAAGATGTCCTGAGAATATTAGCTATATGACAAATTACAAGTGAGGGGGATCACAAAAGTACAAGGAAGAGCAGGGGTGGGGAAATCTGGCAATAAGGTTCTGGCAGAAGGGGAAGGGGAAGCACTAACATAGGGCAGGAATGTTCAAAGTAAGCTTTACTTACTTTACTATTTTGCCTATCGCTGACCCTGGTCACAGAAAATCTGTGACAGTGGTGAAAGAAAAAGTCAATAATGGAGATGTATGTATTATAGGCCATGTACCAAATCTGGGTGTTCCCTCCAAAGGCAAAGTCCTGAACAAGGAAAAAGCAAACTAAATTGAGAAGGATTCATTGAACAAAATAATTAACATTTAGTCAGTCATAACAAGAATATGCTTTCACTTTATATAATAGTTTTTTCCTAAAAAACATATTTACAATGAATTTTCACAAGTTTAATTAATATTAAAGGTTTATATTAACAGTTTAAATATACAGAGAGGTTATTCCTACCAAGAGTGAGGGTGGGATATACAGTATGCCTCAGTATACTAACTAATAAATTACTAATAAAATTAATTGCTGCTCATTCCCAGGAGCAAATAATGTTCTTTCCTAGATCTACTTACAAATAAAAACAAAACTACCAGTCCAAGTTTTCAGTTTTCCCTGGGTTTAAAGTAATAATGACTTTAGTCAGTCCGAAAACTTAATTACAGACTATAACAGTAGTAGAAGTACAGATATATGTACGGTGTATGTACATGGAATATGTATAAATATCCATAAAGACAGTGTTAGCTTTCTAGAAAGAATCCTGGACTACAACCAGGAAATCATATACCGGCTCTGACACTTAGTAGCCAGTGATCTCAGACAAGTCATTTAATCTCATTAAGTCTCAATATTCTCATCTAAAAGCTGAGAACTATCTTAAGTTTTAATGTATGTACATACATACATTCACTTGTCATGAAAAGCATCTAACAGAGTAATTAGATTATAATCATCATATAACCTAGGAGGATTCAAAACAGAGTTTCTACAGCACTGGTGTGGATTTATCTAATGACAGCAAATTACTAGTAAGACCAAGGTCACAAGCTTGAATCCCACACAGACCCATCAAACAAGAAACATTTATCAAGCATCTGTTATGTGACAGGCACTAGGCACACACACACAGAAACCAAACAGTCCCTGTCCTAAAGAGCTCACATTCTTTCAAAGGAGATAATATATTCTCATGCAAGTAAATGCAAAATAATTGGGGGATGGTAGGAAGGGGCAGAGTTGGGGGTGGGACTAAAGGAGGGGTGGATCTGGTAAGGAAGTATGTGGTAACTAACCTTGAGTTCTGAAGGGAACTACAGACAATAAAAAGCAGAGATAAGAAAGAAGTGCATGCCAGGTTATGGAGTACAGCCTCTATAACAATACAAAGAATTAACATGGAATGTCATTGAGGAGTAAAACTGGACCACTGAGTCCATGAAGGGGAATAATAAGCCTACAAAGGAAAAATGGAAACACTGTAAAAGGGCTTCAAATGCCAAACAGGGGAGCTTGTATTTTATGCTAGAGACGGTCAACAGAGCTACTGGAGCTTTTCAAGCAGGGATGCATCATAGTCATGGCAAGTTCTTTAGGAATATCACTTTGGAATGTATGTTCTATCCAGAGCAAGGTTTCATCCTTTACTTAACCCTGACCTGTTTTGAAAAATATACCAGGCAAGAATAAGTACATATAGCTTGGAGTAGGTGTTCATACTACTAAAAAAGAAGTCAAAGCACTTCAAACTGCTGGTGGTCATTGGTGACATTTTTATATAGAAAGAAAAACATTTAATTTCTTATTCTACAAGGATGAGGATTTAGAAATTATTTTGTGCCCATAGATATTAGGAAAATATTCTAAAGGAAAGCAAAAAGCTGGGAAACAATCTTCACAGTGAGTATCTCTAATAAAGGCCTCATCTCTCAAATATATTAAAGAAGTGAGTCAAATTTATAAGAATACAAGTCATTCCCTAACTGAAAAATGATCAAAGAATAAGAACAGGCAGTTTTCAGATGAAGAAATCAAAGCAATCTGTAGGCATATGAAGAGGTGCTCTAAATAACTTTTAATTAGGGAAAATCAAATTAAAACAACTCTGAGATAACACCTCACATTTATCAGATTGGCTAACATGACAAAAAAAGGAAAATGATCAGTATTAGAGAAGATGTGGGAAAATTGGGATACTGAAGCACTGCTGGTGGAGGTATGAAATGATCCAACCACTCTGGATAGCAATTTGCACCCCAAAGTGAAATATACCCTGTGATCCAGCAATAACACTACTAGGTCTATATCCCAAAGAGATCCTAATAAAGGGAAAAGGACCTATATGTGCAAAAATATTTATAGCAGCCCTTTTCACTGAAAACTGAGGGGATGCCTATCAAGTGGGGAATGGCTGAACAAGTTGTGGCATATGAATGTAATAGAATACCACTGTGCAATAAGAAATGATAAACAGGAAGATTTCAGAAAAACCTGGAAAAACTTGTACAAACTGTTATAAAGTAAAATGAGCAAAATGAGAAAAACACTGTACACAATATCAGTGTGTTACGTGATGTGTTATGTGATGATCACCTATGAATGATTCAGCTCTTCTCAGCAACACAATGATTCAAGACAAGTACAAAGGACCCATGAATGTATATGTATAGCCTGTATCAGATCGCAAGCTCTGTTGGGGGTGGGGAGGGAAGTGAAGAAAAGAAAATTTAAAAACCAAAATCTTACGGAAGTGAATGTTAAAAACTAAAATTAAATAATTAATTAATTAGAGGAAAATTTGAAAAACTAAAAAAACAAAGGACTCATGAAGGAAAATGCTATTCACATTCAGATTATGAAATGAAAGACTCTGAGGCAGATGGAAGCATATTTTTTTACTTTATTCTTTCTCATGGTTTTTTCTTTTTGATCGGTTTCTTCTTTCACAACTATGACGAATACGGAAATGTTTTTAATATGATAGCATATATATAAACTATCAAACTGCCTACCATTTTCAGAAGAAGGGAGAGGAGGGAAGGAGAAAAATTTGGAACTCAAAATCTTGTAAAACAGTGCTAAAAATTTTCTTGACATGTAACTAGGGGAAAATAAAATATTATTAAACTTAAAAATATATATTCTAAACTATGCTAAAATTATTTAGTAAAAATCTAGCTATACTACTAAAATATGATTAAAAGTGATTTTGATTCTTTTTTGGGGGTGGGGGGCTCCAGACAAATCTTAAGGAGTTGCACGAGGCACTGGGAGGTTATGCGACTTGCCCATGTTAACACTGCTAATATGTATCAGAGGCAAAACTTGAACCCAGGTTTTCCTGACTCCAAAGCTGACCTTGTATCTCCTGAACCACACTGCCTCTCTAGGGTGCTGTACTAGGCAAAAAGTTAAAGTGATCTTTTACTAAGCTCCTTGGGTGGCAAATCTTTTTTAAAAATTCATATTCAAAATTAAAAACTGAACATAAATACAAAAAACTGAATTTGCTTAGTGACTCTTTAAAATAATCTCACAAAATACATATAACATTGTCAAAGTAGGTCTAAGTCCCCAATGGAATTCTTTGTTTCTTTTTTCTCATTTACTTTTCCATCACTTTCTTACAATTCTGTTTTTGCTTTACTACAGGTTCATGTCTTTCCAGATTTCTATTCTTCATACTTTTCAGTCTTAATTGAATTAAGGTATTCTGTTACATTAACGTACCACAATTCATTTAATCATTTCCATTTTGTTGAACAATTAGGCTGTTTGAAGTTTTCTGTAATTATATACAATAATGTTATAAAAAATCTTTCAAATGGATAGTTCTTTTTTTAAAAATATTTTTAAGGTATATGCCCAACAAAAAAATTATTGGCCTAATGAATATGTTTATCGAGCTCTGACTCTGGACTGCCCACTGCTCTCCAAAAAGGCTTTATGGAGAGGTCTGCAATTCTACCAACCATGAACAAATATACCTATTCCTCACAATCCTAACAATATAGAATTTCCTTGCTTTTAATTGTTATTGCCAATTTGATGAGTATGAGATAGTACCTAAAAGTAGTTTAAATGTGCATCTCCGATTTTTTTTTCACAGTATTATTAACAATGTATTTCCTCCTCTGAAACTTACCTTATATAATTGGACCTTTAATCATTTGTAAACTGGAAGTTGCTGCTGTGACTTAAAATTTCTAATATATTTCACATGACATTTTGATCTGTCACATTTGCCACAAATTTCTTCCCCCAACTATTTAGAATCTTATTTTTATATTCCCATCAACTAACACAATGCCTTGCACATAGAAAATGTTTAATCAGTTTTTCAAATAAATGCTTCTGACAAGTTTAGAAAACAGACTATTACAATTTATGAACTACTTAAAAAAGAAATCTCTCTCCATACCCTCAGAAGCTCGAATGGGTTTAACTAAAATCTCTAAGAAGATGACTCCCAGATCTATGGATCCAGCTCCTCTCTACCCCAACTTTAAGTCCTGAATCACCAATTAATTGCCTTTGATTGACACTGGCCTCTTTGTTGCACGGAATAAGACACTCCCATCTTTCAGCTCCAGGCATTTTCTCTGATTGTTCCCCCAAGCCTGCAACACTCTCCCTCCTTATTTCTACCTTACCTCCCTGGCTTCCTTTAAAGTCCCAAGTAAAATTCCATCTTCTACAGAAAGTTTTTTCCAAATTCCTTTTAATTCTAGTGTGTTCCTGCTGTTAATCAAGTCCCATTTATCCTGTTTATAGCTTGTGAATATTTGTTGTCTCCCCCACTTTGAGCTCCTTGAGGGCTTAAGGACTGTCTTTTGTAGCTTGTATCCCTAACACTTAGTACAGTGCCTAGCCCTAGCACGTAGTATGCCCTTAATGAATGTTTCACTGATTTGCCTATTAAGATATTTCAAAGTGGATGTCCCCAGGAGCATTTCCAACTCAACATGCCCTATATAGAACTCATTCTCTTTTCCTTAAACCTTTTGCTCTTCCAAACTACTCTTATTTATGTCAAAGGCATCAACATCCTTCCAGTTTATCTGGTTCAAAATCTTGGTATCATCCTCCATTCACCAAATCTACATATATAATCAGTTGTCAAAACCTTTCCATTTTTACTTTCATAGTATCTCTTACATCTAACACTTTCTCTCTACTGACACAGCTAACCAAGTTCCCTCCTGGCTTAAGAGTGATTATCAATAGTAACTGTTGCTGTTTCCCTCCCAGCCTGATATAGTTGTTTTTCTTTGACTCATTAAAGGGATCATCCCTGACTACTTCTTAAGCAGGTCTACTCACTGAATAGGCACTGCCTCACCCTAAGTGAGTACCTGCAAAGGACTTGGTCTAAAGGGGCCAAGGTCTCCTGTTGCATCCTGGGCAATCTCCAGTCATCCTGATGAATATCTGCTCACTGGATTCAGACGGCTCTGGAGGAGAAGTGTGAGGTTGGTGACCTGCACAGCCCTCCCTCACTCAAAACAAAGTCAAGTGCAAGTCATGTCATCATTTCTCTGATGGCAACAAGGGACAAACACAACCACAACAACCTATCCTATACACAGCTGCCAGTATAATCTACCTTGAACCCAAATCTGACCATAAAATTCTCCCACTCATTCAATTCTGATGGCTTCCAATTACTTCAGGATCAACTCCTATGTTAAAATTATTTTCTTAAATATATTTAAGATGTATATTTAAATATATTTATATACTTTAAAAAATCTTCTGAAAGTACTTATGCTTTGCACTGTCTTTAAGGGTAAAAACTCACGAGAAACAGTTTGTTCAAAGAGGTTGAAAAGATAGATTGAGGCCAGGTTGTATAGGGCTTTTATAAACTACTCAACAATAGGAGGGAGGGGAAAGACTAATAAAATAAGGATCATTCATAGTAACAAGAAATAAAAGCTAATTTGGGATTGAGCAAGGAAATGATCCCCCCCAAAGAAACAAGAATTTAAATAGCATAGCACACAGGCACAGTGTCCTAAACACTTCCAAAGTCCCTTGAGGGCATCACTATATCATAGATATTATTATTTATAATCAGTCATAGATCTAGAGCTGCTAGGTAGTTGAACATCCATCTTACTCATAAGGAAATTCAGGCTACAATGTTGCCCAAGATATCAAAAAGCAGGGAATTGGAACCTATGATTTCAAATGCACTGCCATTTTGTAATGTGCATGTTGCCTCCTGATGATTGGAAATCTTCAAGACAAGGTTAAATATAATATAATCAGCATATTCTTTAAGATAACAAGAAACTGTATACTGCTATTTACAAAGAATCCCATAAAAATAGTTGATATAAAGTTTTGTCACATCTGCAAAATAATCATGTTTGGACTAAAATATCTCTTAGATCTCTTCTAGATTTAAAACTTTACAACTATTATAAACTTCTAAGTTCAATTTATCTGGAAAACTAACCTACATGGAACATCTATTCCCAATTATGTTAAGTTAATGAGGCATTAATGTACTAGGCTACAACAACATAAGAACTAGAAAAAAAGAGTTGCCTAAAATTTTATAAATAAATTCAAAGAAAAATGATGACAGTCATTTCAGAAAATATTTTACATTAGGAAAACATTAGGAAGATTGGTATTTCACAAAAGAAGCAAATGCTATCTATATCTGTTATATTTACACTTACACTTCACTAAAAATTAAGTTTCTCAGATTTTACTAAAAAAAAAACCACCTATTTCATCTCATATTCAAAGCCTATGTATTTGATTTGCTAGAAATATAAATTACAGTGTTATTAGCCTAGATTTCCAGAAAAAAACCTAAAATTAAACAGCCTATTTTAAAATTATATTTGTTATTTATTAATAATAAATATAATTTACTTTTCAATTTTTAATTATTTCACTTCACATAGCTATTCACATGGAATATTTAAAGCCTTGTCAATTTTACTTCTCTTATCAGGCATAAATCCAATAATACTGCAATATTTGAATTACAAATACCATAAAGCATTAAAAAATTCAAATACAGTAAAGCCTTTCTTCACAAGTTCCCACTTATATAAAACTTACTCATACATTCAAAATTTGAAGCCCTTACAATAATAGTCTACTGAGAAAGGCCTAAGATCATTATATCTTAATGTTATTTGGCCTAAGAAAAATTAGGTGAAAAACAAAATTCAAATTTGTCTGCTTTCAATTACATCGCATTATTAAAATATACAATGGTTTAATCTTCCAATGTGATTTTATATTACAAAATTCTTAGGCTTTAATGTAGGTAGAAAAGATGAAAGTAGCATCTCCAGCCCCTGGCTTTGCAAGACCACACTATATTTCCAATTTCCAAAGGTATATAATACAATTTCTCAGAAGTCTTGAAACAAAACTAAACTTAATTAACTTCTTAAAGCTAAATATGCACTTTTGAGAGGGAAGGGAGGAAAAACTAAATACAAATACTATGAATCAAACCAAATGAATAAGGAATAACTCATTAGGGAGAACAGGTTTCAACTCTCAAGTACCAGACATTCCATCAGAGTTATCTTTGAATATGGGACCTTTCAGGACAATGTCAAAAACTTCTGTAAAGTCACAGATATTCTGGTGAGTTTCTTGTACCTCTGTGCCGCAAATGTCATGTCCACTGGACCCAAAGTAATTACCAAAATTTTCAAGTCAAAATTGTTATTTCTACACTTGTCACAAGGGGAGGGGAGGGGCCTTTAAATTCAATTACGAAAACTCCTTTTAGAGAATGAAGGATTACTGATGAAGAGGAGTGATTTTTTAAAATAATCATACTTAAAATCAAGCAGGGAAAAAAGAAAGCAGATAGATATAAGGGGGGTAATTGAGCACAAAACTCAGCAAAAATGGTGTTCAGATACATAACTAATGTTAGATTAGAAGCCAAAGACCATGTGAGCCTTCAGTTTGATTCTAATTTTGAAGGATGGATAAAAAGATACAGATGGAGTAAGAGGAAGACCAAAGAGCAAATTGAGCACAGCCCCTTACCACAATCTACCGAAAAAGCACTAGATTTGGAGAGGGCCAGGGTTCAAATTCCAACTACACCACTTACTATGTGAAACTGAAAAAGTCATTTGACTTCCTTGGGCCTCAAGTTCTTGTCCATTTCTCAAACTACAATCCTTTGATTGAAGAATCTGCTTGAGGGTATGAACCACATCTTAACCAATCTTTGTATCTTCTCCTGAACACCTGTCTACAGTGTCCTGCATGTACTAGGTCCTTAACAAAAAGTCTGCTTACATCTATTCGGATGAGAATAAAGTTTCATTATACAAAACTCAAGTAACCAGTGACTTCAGAGGACTGAAAGTGAAGTATGACTATGACCACTGATACAGAACGAAGCTTAAACTTTCAAGTATAATCAATATATCAATTTGCTTTGCTTGATTATACTTATTTATTACAAGGGAGGGTCCCATAGGGAGAAGGTGAGGAAGGGCTAGTCATGCAAAAAGAAATCGTCAATGAGAGTTTTAAAAAAGAAAGAAAAAGTACATTATTCCGTCCTCCCAACAACCTTCCAAAGTAAATAATTATCTTTTATAGAACAATAATGCTAGAATGGATCTAAACTTTCTGGTCAATCTCCACAAATCTAAAGACTATACTCATACCCCAGAAAAGAAATGTATATCTTTTAGGCAACTAGAGTGACACTGGCACAATATCACTCTGCATGCATTTTAAAATGATACTTTTGTTATTTCCCTCTTTGCTTTTCCTCAGAACATATTTTCGATGACTGTTCTACTCTGGAGCTGTCCACTTTATTAATCCAACTGAAATACATTTCTGATTTCAAAAGAAAATATATTAATCAGAAAATTGTCAAGTATACTGATGAGGAAAGAACAAAATGTGAATCTGATTGGCTGTCAGTCATAAAGAGGTTTTATTAAAACCACAGTATATTTTGTTTACCTAACACTAGATATTTTATAATATGATTTCCCCACACATCAGCTTAACCTTCAAACCAACCTGGCCCTTTTGTAACAAAGAGGGAAAATAAGAATATTGCATATAACATCAAATGTAGTCACTATGTTTGGTTTTGTTTTATCATTCTTTTTTATAAGGGAAGACACATGGCAGGATGGAAATCATAGTACAGAATGAAATAGATTACTTTCAAAAAATAAAAAAGCAACCTACTTCTGCCCATTTTCACCATTATTCAATAATGTCTAAGTACTAAACATGATTTACAAATAAAAATAAAATGGCCCTATATTTACATTAAATTAGACATGGAACAGGTATGGTATAGTGGGGAAAGAAAGTTTAAGATTTACACTAATAATTAAAGAAATGCAAATTAAAACAACTCTAACTTTATATTGAATACCTATCAGACTGGTAAAACTGACCAAAAAAAGCCAAGGACAAATGCTGGAGGGGCTGTGGGAAAACAGGTAAGACAATATGCACTATTGATAGAGCTATGAATTGGTACAGTCATTCTGAAAAGTAGTTTGAACTATGCTCCAAAAGTAACTAAACTGTACATACCTTTTAACCCAGCAATAGCACTACTAAGTCTATACTCCAAAGAGATAAAGAGCAAAAAGATGCAAGGATACAAAAATACTTATAATAGTTTTTTTTATGGTGACAAAGAATAAGAAACGGAAACTGTCTAAACAAATTATGGTATATAAATGTGATAGAATATTATTGTGGAGTACTCAGCTATGTGTGGCTCATAGTAGGTACTCAATAAATGTTTATAGTAATGTATTGTAATGAAAGAAATGATAAAGGGGACAATTTCAAGAGAAACCTGGGAAGATTTGTAGGAACTGATGCAGAATGAAATAAGAAGAACCAGAAGAACAATTTACATACAAACAATATTTTAAAACAAACAAAACTTAAGAACTATTGATCAACATGATGATCAACCACAAATTCCAGAGGACTCATGATGAAACATACTACCCATAGCCTAACAAAGAAGTAATGGATTCAGGGTACATATTAAGTCATATGTATGTGTATCTGGATAGAGCCAATGGGGGAATTTGTTTTGCTTAAGTACGAATATTTGTTACAAGAGCTTTATTTTTCTTTTTGGAGGTGGGAGGTGGAGTGGGAGAAAGAAAATAGGTTCCAGAAAAAGTTTTAAGCAATTAGTTTCTTTTTAAAAAAAAGAAAAGTATTGGATTTTGAGTCAGAAGACCTAGAGTTCAAATTGTAATACCTGTATGAAAAATCACTTAAGCTCTTTGATATTCAATTTACTTATCTGTAAAATAGAGTTAAATTACATGATACCTATGGTCCCTTTTACCTTTTAATGATTCATGAATAAGATAACTCTAATGCAATGAAATTAGAGTAAACATATTTAATAAAATACTGCTAAAAATATCCATGAAGTACGTTATAGATCTTCATATCTCATTACTCATCCATGCAAAAAAATAGTTGGTCAATGGCAATGGTCTACATAGCCTCTTAGTAAAACAGATAGTTTTTTCATTCTATCACAAGTCTTATTTCTATCTGAAGTTAAGAAAATTAAATGTCATCAGTCATAACACTGGGAGAAGGCCCTCTCTAAGTGCGTTTCTCCTATCTTTAGATGAAAGTAACATCTCTGTTAAGTCTCTATCATATTAAAATTTCCATCTAGAGAACACATTCTCTCTGTATTCATTAAATCTTTGGCCAACTCATGAAATACTGAGCAAATACCTATTACATACATGGTTCTTTGCTTGGTCCTAGGGACAAAGACAATCCAGATATTTTGAGAAGTTTATACACCACCGAGTAACGCAACAAACATAGATAAATAAACACAAAATAATTCGAGGAGGAAGACAGTACTAACATATAAGGGGCAAATAAGAAATGAGGAAGACCTTTTCAATGGAGGTGACACAAACCTGAGTCTTGAGGGAACTAAGTACTTCAAAAACTCAATTTAAGTTGGCAGCTATCTTCTAGACATAACAAGCTAATACTTGGCTAAGATAATGTTAGTCAGTTATTTATACTTGGAAATTAGTAATTCTACTTTTTAAGTACTATTCTCTTTAATCAAATTTCCTCAAAGTGGAAATAAAGATAACCCAAAGGAGAACCACCAAGAGAATTCTGGTGGATCCAATGGAAGTACATTTCCAATCTGGAACTACTTTGCTACTTTTTGGTAAAATAAACTTCCTCTTTTGAACCAATGCTCTCTCCCTCCCTTGCTGGCCCCTTCCAAGTAGTTAATATCTAATCAATATTTATCACCTATTTTGTCCTGCACCGTGTTCTGAACCTAACAGTTGCCCCAACATATCTTCTTTTTCTTTCAGAAAAATTAGCCTCTTCCCTCTCAGTAACAAGAGAAACTATTCTACTACCAGTAAGTCTCAAGGAAATTCTTAATGCAAGAGAAACAGAGTGGACACTACGTATAAAAAAGTTTGGGAGCCATTATTCTGATCAATCATATCTACCTACTTCACAAGACTATTGTGAAAAATGATATAACGTGAAAAAAATCACACATAAACTAGAAAGCTACATGACAGTCTGGGAAAAGCTAAAAGATTCTAAAGTTCATGACCTTTTAAAAAAATTACTAGGGTAATTTTAAGTGTCAAGAAGATGAAATATTAAAGATATGCTGTGATGTGATAGTATTTATTACATATGTAATTTGCTATGTTGATTACTTTTGCTGGTGAGTTAGGTAGTTTATTAACAATTAATTGTAGAAAAACATATATCGCAATAGTGCTCTAAGCATGAGGTGTGACAGTTCCCATCCAATCCCTATACTCTGTAAACTAATAGGTGCCAAAGAAGCCAGAGTATTACATAAGCCCATCCAAACAACAAGACAGCCTGCTGATTTATTGAGAAATACTGATTTTTACCATTAATGACATATCTGAGATTTATTTGGATTAAAGTAAAAGTTAGTACCCCATTCACTAGATTACAAAAAAGTAATAAAAATTGTTTCAAAGTATATTAATCACTAATAGGCACTCATGTAAAAAGCAACTTACAGGGCTAATAAAGATGGCCCTTGAATTTCTGATCTGAGAGGACAAGCATTTATATTCATTAACTAAGGGCCTACTGTGTGCACTGTGCAATACTGTTGCCTGCTGTGCTTTGTAACGAAAAGAATAAAAATACTGTTGCCAGCTGTACATAACTGTACTTTTGGAGAAACATTACAAAACTTCCTACTTCCGGACAGCTCATTATTTGGTTAAAGTATCCACATTCCTTTATTAGTCACAACCCTAGAAGACAGGCTTTTTTTTCCCCCTTAGTATTGCCTAACACCTAGATGTTCAATGTTGTTGGCTGGGATTTCATTAAACCTTATAAAGTGAGATTCAAGTATATTCTAAAGAGGAATGGATGGCAGTGGAATTGAGGGAGGAGGGAGCCACAGGTACCTATTTTGGAGAAGAATGACAGCAATTTGAATGGTGCTGCATTCCACGTTCGGGTTTATTTTCTTAATTATTTGGAAGCACTCGTGATCTTGTCAGATTTTTAAGCAGCGTGTTCATAAAAATCCTGAGCAAGCATAGGATCTTGGGAGGTTTTTCCGAGGAGGAACCTTAACATACTTAAAAGAAAGTAAGCGCACCCCTGCGGTCTCGGTTTTCGTTAGGGTCTTTACGTCCATTTCCACCCGGCCTGAGCCCCAGGTCAGCGGGCACAGAAGGAAGACAAGCCAAGGTTAAGGAGAGGGAGAAGCGGAGGGCATGGAGGTCTGCCGGCCTCCACACCGGGCTGGAGGGAGAAGCCCTCCGAGAGACCGCGGGGCCTGCGGAAAGAGAGGGAGGGGAGGGGAGGGGAGGGGAGGGAGAGACAGACAGACACAGACACAGAGACGACACGTCCCTGCTCTTCCTGCTCGCCGGCCCAGGCCACAAGGCCCCGGATGGGCGTCGCGGGGAGGGGGCCCCGCCACTGCCCGCCCCCTCCCCGTCCTCTCCCGCACCCTCCTCCGGGCCTTACACGGTGACGTGACCGGAGCCGCGAACCACTACGGGGTCGGGCGAGTACTTCAGCAGCTGCTCCTCCAGGGCCCGCTCCTCGTCCTCCTCCTCCTCGTAGATCTCGTCGAAATCCGCCATGCTGAGGCCTCGCAGGCCCTGCCCCCTCCCCGCCCCGGCCGCAGCGGGCTGGAGTCCCGGGGCTGGGGCGAGAGAACGGCGGAAGGGGGAAAGGAAGAGTCGCAGCCGCCGGCGCTCGGGGAGGGCCGCTCCGCTCGCTCCGCTCCGTCCCTGGCTCCCCTGGGGGACTAGGGGAGGGCAGACGGAGCCCCGGCCGTCACAGCCGCCGCCATTACCGTCAAGCCGTAAGAACACACAATGTCAACATCCGCTCCGGGGCCCACACCTCCACCGGCGCCGCCGCCGCAGCAACTAAGGCAACCACAGCAACAGCGGAGCCACCCGCAGCGGGAGCCGCGGCCTAAGGCATCGCGAGATTTGGCGGACGGGCCGGCGGGGGCGGGGGCGAGCGAGCGGGACCGCGCCTGCGCGGGCGCGCAGATCCTCCCTGCTCCCGCTCTCCACGTCATCCTTCCCTTTCCTCGGGCGTGCGGCCGGCTCGTTCCCTCTCTCGGGATTCCACCTTCTCTTCTGCTTCCAAGAAGCCCGAACGACTCCCCGGACTCTGCCCTCCTAAGGGGAAGGAGGAGGAAGCGAGCAAAGCCTTTATGGAGAAGACCTCGACTTTAGACGTTGGAGGGCGGGGCGGGGAACCTGCTGGGCCCCCCAAACCCAGGAGCGAGCAGAAGAGCCCTCCCCTGATGGCTGCGTGCGTGTCCCGTGGGCTCGGATCGCGGGGCTCCTTTCTGATCCTGACCCTGACCGAGAGACCTCGTCTACACCGCCGGCTTTCCCATTGGGACGGTCCTGGAAGGCTCCTCTTCGACGGGCGCGGGGGTTCCTCTGGAGGCCCAGACGGACTCCGCCAACAGCCTCACCACTTTCTTAGGAGGCTAAGGGCCCTGCGGAGTTTCCCTGCCTCACTTATCCCCACCCAGCTCCTGGAGCATCCTCACATTTGAAGGGTCCACCCCTCTCTCCCTTCCTCAGTGGCTCCTTCAAGGAAAAGTGCACGGTCTTAGTGCAGTTTTAAACTTCCAAAGCTTAAAGATTATGGGGAAACACCCTGTATGAACTATCCTCACCCATCACTGGTAAAGGTCCAAATTAACTTTTCAGGAGAAAAGAGTGCTGGACCCGAATCAGGAAGACCTAGTTTCACAAACCGCTTCAGATATTTACTAACTGTGTGACTCTAGCGAGGCAAGCCACTTAACCTGGATAGACCTTAGTTTCTTCAGCTGTAAAAAGAGGATGTTGGATTCAGTGACTTCCAAGTTCCCCTCTAGTTCTAATTTATTTTTTTTATTTTTTTTTCAGTTCTCAATTTATGATCCAATAATTCCTTCTTCCCCCGAAGCTTCTCTTTCTGACTTCCCCGTTTCTCTCCTGTGGCACTACCTTTGATTAATTCTTACCCATGCTACAAACTCAACTGCCTTTGATTGCTTCCTCTTTTTCCCCTTGTACATTCAATCAATTGCCAAGTCTTGTGAATTTTATATCAATTATATGTATAAAACCATTTATTATGTACCTACGATGTGCCAGGAGATACAAAAAGGAGGCAAAAGACAGTGTATAATGGGGGAGACAACCTGCAAACACCTATAGAGAGCAAGTTATATACAGAATCAAGAGGAAATAATAGAAGGAAGGCACTTGGATTAAGAAGTGTTGACAAAACTTTCTTATAGAAGGTGAGATTTTAGTTGGGACTTAAACCAGGAAGGTCAATAGTCAGAATGGAGAAGGGAAAGCATCCCAAGCACTGGGAACAGTCAGAGAAAATGCCCAGATTTGAGAGATGGAGTGTTTTGTTCTTCCAACAGCCAAAAGGTTATTGTCGCTGAATCAGAGTGTATGATAGGGAGCAAGGGGAGGCTAGGTTTGAAAGACTTGGAAGGCCTAACAATGCTTTGTATTTAATCCGGGAGACAATAGGAAGCCACTGAAGTTTATTGAGTAGGGCGTGAATACAATGGGACTTTGTGCTTTGGGAAAATCACTTTAGAAGCTGAATAGTTGATAGGCTGGAATGGGCAAGACTTAGGGTGGACAGAACCACTAAGAAGATATTGGCAGTAATCTAGGTCTGAGTTGATGAGGGTCTGAACTAGACTGGTGGCAGTGGCAAAGAAGAGAGCATATTTGAGAGATGTTGCAAACGAGACTTAAACAAGCCTTGGCAATAGTTTGGATATTCGGGGTGAGATAGTGAGGGATGAAGGAGGACTCCTAGGTTGTGAGCCTGAGGGACTGGGAAGACGGTGTTGCCTTCTACAGCAACAGGGGAAGGTGGAGAAGGGAGATATGAGGGGTGGGGAATAATAAATTCCATTTTGAGTTTAAGATGTCTATAGGACACCCAGTTTGAGATGTCTGAAAGGCAGTTGAAGGTTGAAGACAAGAGGTTAGCAGGTATTGGCATAGGATTGGTAGATTTGAGAATCATCAGCACAGAGATGGTAATTAAATCCATGGGAGCTGATGAGATCACCAGGTGAATGAAGTGGCATTAAAGGGAGAAGAGCAGAGAGCCCTGGACAGAACCCTGAGGAACACCTAAGGTTAGAGGGTGTGATCTAGAAGATCAGCAAAGGAGAAGGAGTAATCGGATAGATAGGAGAAGAAGCAGGAGAGAGAATGGTGTCCCAAAAACCTAGAGAGAAGAGACTTGAAGAGAGAGATTGGCAGTATTAAAGGCTACAGAGAGGTCAAGGAAGATGAAGAGTAAGAAAAGGACATTGGATTTAGTGATTAAGAGACCACTGGCAACTTCTGAGAGCAATTTTGGTGGAACAGTTTGGCAGGAAGTCAGATTGTAAGAGGTTGAGGACCTCTTTTAGATGACTTTTTGGAGGAGTTCAGCTACAAAGAGCAGAAGAGATATGTGGGATGATAGCAGGAAGGCAAGACTGAAGTGAGAGTTTTTTCAGGAAAAGGAAGACATAGGCATGTTTGTAAGCAGTAGGAAATGAGCCGATAGGGAGAGATTGAAAATAAGTTTTCTTAAGCAGTTTCTCTCATCTCTAGTCTTCTCCAACTCTCTGACAGTCATGATCCTCAGAGCTAAAAGGAGCCTCAAGCGTTATCTAGTTCAACCCATACCTGAAGAAGTATCTTCTTCAGCATTCCCAACAAATGGTCACATTCACCTCTGCTCAAATACCTTCACTGATGGAGTACTCCCTAATTTCCAAGGGAGCTAATTATACTTTGAGATGTTGGGAAGTTTTCCCTTGTCAAACCTGTCTCTTTACAACTTCTACCCACTGGTTCTATTTATAACCTCTAGAGTCTTTCAAAATCATTCATCCCTTTGCTGCCAAGTTAATCTTCCTTATACACATATCTCATAATATTCCTTGCTCAAAACCCTTCAATTGAAGCTTAGGAATGTGCTTTGGAAATCTTGTGTAAGTATGTGTAATTATTTCCCAATAAAGCCCAAACTTCTTATCTTTAAATTCAGGGATATAACCTGGTGCCTCCTTACCTTCCCAGCTTTATGCTGAGCTATTTTCCACATGTACTATATATATGAGCTCATATGTAAATCAAATGCTTCCTCCTCCATGAGGCTTTTCCTGATTCTCCTGCTCCTCCACATGGTCACAATGATCTTTTCTCTCTTAGACCTCAAATGACACTTTTGTACCTTTCTAACTGGCTCAGCCAGTTCAACAAACATTTATTTAATGTCTATTATTCATTCATTCAACCAATATTTATTGAGTACTTACTGTGTAGCAGAATACTGTGCTTGTTAAGCTACGTGAGAGATAGAAAGTTTAGATAAGACACTGTCCTTGTTCCTATAGAGTTCATAAGCTTTGAGAGAGATCAGGAACAAACACAGATAACTGTAATATACAATGTTATATCATTAGTGCATTAGAGAGTTGTGAAGCAATGTGTTTTGTGGCATCCTAGGAGAATTGATGTACCAACCCAGATGAAAGAAAATTTGAGGGAAGAAGCATTTGACTTGGGCTTTAAAGGAGGGATAGAAATTCAACAGACCTAGAGGAGAAGGGAGTGACATTCCAGGCATAGGAAAAGCCTGAATAAAGGGGCTGAAGCTGAACACCATGCAGATTTGAGGGGCATGTGCATTGTCCAGTCTGAAATGAATATAGAGTTCACTGAGAGAGTATTATGAGAAGATTGAAAATATTGGGTGAGGTTAGATTGTGGAGGGTCTTAGATAGCAGGCAAAGGAGTTGAAATTCTAATGAATATGACTATTGAATGGATGCTGATAAATGCCTGAATTAAGGAGGTGGCAATGGGAAGAGAAAGGAGGGGATGGATATGAAATATATAAAGATAGGAGAGAGAACTCAGTAACAGCCTGAATATCTTAGGTGAAGAAAAAGGAAAAGTCAAAGATAACTCCATGGTACTCAGAACAGAGTACTGTGCTCAGTCCTGGTACATAAAAATGAAAAAGAAACTCTATTCTACAATATAATTATTTAAACATGTTGCATCTCCTTCATCCAAATAGACTGTAAGTTGTTTGAAGAAGGGATCTTAACTAGTTTAGCCTTGTTACTTCTCTATCAAAGCAGGACAGTGCTCTGCAGTTAATAAATTGTTCAGTTGAACTGGATTGAGATAATCCAATCCTTTTATTGTGACAGTAACATCATAGGCAATCCTGGTTTTAACACTGTAGGGAGTTAGTACAGGATCCCAGTCATTGAG
The DNA here is from genome assembly GCA_028658325.1 of Potorous gilbertii. NCBI lineage: Eukaryota > Metazoa > Chordata > Mammalia > Diprotodontia > Potoroidae > Potorous > Potorous gilbertii. The sequence goes on along the minus strand of CM053772.1, from coordinate 187,399,263 downwards.
AATAAAGTGTTACATAAGTCACTTGTCCTTCCTTCTCCCTGGAATGTAAAATGCCATCCCATTTCTTTTCCCCTCATAGGGCAAGGAGCTAGCAGTTACCCAGGGGAGATGGTGAGGAGAAAGACAAGAAGTACCTAGTATGTTCTCCTGTTAAAGAATTACTTTCCTTGTAGAAATAATATTATAAACAATATTACATTGCAAATTTATCAAATTATGCCAGGACAACCACAAATATTGTGTTTAACCCATTATGTTGAACTATAAGAACAACTTACCATTTCACCTATATTATGGATAAATGAAAACTTAATGGGCAGAGCTAAAAACCTGACTACCATTTGTAGGTCTCTATCTTCAAGGAATTTATAATCAAGTGGGATGGGGATATTACATTCTACAATAACTAGAATACAGGTAACAAAAGGAGTTTTCCAGGAGAACCAGTCCCTAATTCATACCCCTCTGCCAAGGAATGACTTCCAACATTACTACCAAGTGCCTAGTTCGGAGAGTCATTGCCTTCTCTGACTTCATATATTCCAGCTTTCTATCCACATTTAGAGCCTACAAAATTAGAATTGTAGAATATCAAATTTCATCTGATTTATCTCAACAAATCTCTGGCTACATAGAGAGGTAGTAGCAGAAACAAAGATGTTGGAAATGCCATAATTACCATCATCATCATAATAGCTAGCGTTTGGTTATGTAAGGTTTGTGAAGTGCTTTACAATTACCTCATTTTATGTAAGTCATCTGAAACCATCATGTTTCTCTTTTTCAAAAATCATATATCACTTTGGAGCAAAATTTGCAAGCAGTAAGTACTGAATAGTTTCACCATGGAAGTCCCTTGAAGTCTTTTCACCCCCTCCAAGCAGCCAGTGCCTCTTAAGGGCATCTCAGCGGCTGTGTCTATCTGTGAGTTTGTGGCAAATGTGTCTGCAACTCTGGACTACAAGACTAAGGAAGCACATCTTGTGGAAGCATTCTTTGTGTTCTGCATGATAAAGATTCTGCTGTTTATAGCTTCCAGGCTCTAGTGGTTGTGAAGAGAAGAGTTGCAGAAATACAAGAGAAGCACCAGGCCCAGGAGAATTATAAGAATGCCTTCTCCCAAGGTTAGCAAGTCTTCCTTCTGGACCAGAATAGTAGCTCTGGTGATATTTTCAGCTACAATCTAGGAAATCTGCCCCCTGGCCAGAAGGCTGCTGTCACTCTGAGCTGTGTTTAGGAACTGTCCCTGGAGGCAGATGTGGCTGTTCGATTTGTCCTGTCAACCATGTTGAATCTACACTATCTCCTGCCAGAGTTAGCTGAGGCAGACATCACCTTTCAAATCCCTCGGGTTCCTGACAAGGAGCTGTCCTACATATTTAGTGTCAATTCCAATGTCTACTGTCCCAATGGCATTAAAAAGATCCAGTCCAACTGTCCTCTGAGTCCCCTGCAGTACTTGGAAGATGACAAGATGGTTACCCAGGTTTCCTTGGCTAGGGCATCAGTTTGATCGAGATGTTGAGATTTTGGTTTACTGCAGGAAAGTGAACACACCCAGTAACTCTGTGGAACTGGCCCAGGCTGATGCTGAAGCAAGTTTCCACATGGGAGATCCAGCTGGTGAATTTCTACCCTAGCATCCCTAGCCTTAAGGAGAGTGCACTGGTAAATATATCTTCCTCATGGACTGCTCAGGGAGCATGTCCTCTGAAATGAATAGCAAAGAAGGTGCCCAGTTGCGCATAGATAGTACCAAGGAAACTGATTCTACTGCTGAAGAGTTTGCCACTTCACTGTTTTTGGATTTGGATCATCCTTTGAGTCGTTCTTTCCAGAGAGTGTGGAGTATACACAGCAGTCCTTGAAGAAGGCTAAGCAGAGAATAAAGTCTCTAGAAGCTAACTTGGGAGGGACTGAAATCTTAGAGCCACTGAAGGACATTTATAGTAAATCCTGCAGACAAGATCACCCTTGGCAGCTTTTTGTCTTCATGGATGGACAAGTTTGTGATACATGAATGGTCATTGCTGAAGTTCATTGCCATAACTAGAATCACAGGTGTTTCTCTTTTGGAATTGGAGAAGGGGCTTCCACCAGTCTTATTAAAGACATTGATTGGGCAGCTGGGGGCACTGCAGAATTCATCGCAGGCAGAGATAGAATGCATCCCAAAGCCTTCTGGTCCCTAACAAGGGCCCAGCACTAGTTGTACAGGATGTCTCCCTGATCTGACTCTGTCCCCTGGGCTGGAGGCTACCTTGCTCTCTCTTCAGCAACTCCTGTCATCTTCTAGGATCAGAGGTTAATTGTCTATGCCCAGTTGAAAGGGACAAATGCATCTAAAGAGGCAGCAGGTGAGGTATGTCTTCACTACACACTCCAAGGTGATGACTTCAGAAACATAACACTATTCTCCCTGGATCCCAAAGCAGATGACAAATTTACCATTCACCTCCTGGCTACCAAGTCCTTGATCCAGACCCTTGTTGGAAACTTACAGGATGCTGCCAAAGAGAAGAGTGGTGGATGTTAGCCTTCAGTCGGGAGTTGTCTTTTCTCATGCTACTCACATTGCTATCAATAGGGAGCTCACTCAGTCCATTCAGGGGCCTCTAACTTGGAGGGATATTCCATTGGCTTTTACTTATTTCATGGTCTCAGGTTTGCAACATTGTGTAGGAAGTACAGGTGGTTCAGCATCTCCTCCTCCCCTTCTATGTTCATATGTTGCATCTCCAATATCCAACAACTTAGGAGCATGTGCTAATGAATGTGAACTTGATGACTGGAATGATAGCTGTCTTTGTGACTCAAATTCTTCCACAATGATATATGCCAGAGACTCATCCCCTCCAGAGTCTCTACTTCTGCAGCTGATTTCCCTCCTCCAGAAGGCAGCTAGTTCCTGGGAACTGGATGAAGCATCAGCCTCAGTTCTGGGTATGAATGTTCAGAGTGTGTTGGCTGCATTGCCTGACCAGGGTAAAGATGTCCCAAGATGGGCCACTATCTTGGCTGTGCTGTGGATGCATAGTTCTAGTTGGGACCAGAAAGAAGAATGGGAACTCCTGGAAAGAAAGGCTGTGGCATCGATCCAAGCTTGATCTAATTCCTTCATGGGTGAATGCATCAAAACTGCCAATGCTGTCCTGAAATCATCTGTGGATCCTGCTGTCTGTTAGAATAGAAATAGAAGTGTTTATCTTTGGCTGCTGCTCCTTACCCTCTATGCTGCTATAACCTGTTCATGTGCCTTCCTTCCTGATTATACACATTCCCCAAAGGGAATTTGGTTCAATTCCAGTGTTTATCAAGGGCCCTACTGTGTGTTGGGCATGTGGTAGGAGCTAATGCTACAAAGACAAAAGAGATAGTCTTCTCAAAAGCAGCTTGCATTTTGCGAGGAAAGCAGCAATTACACAAATTAGCAAATTTGAAAATATGTACAAAATAAAAATAATTTTATGGAGGAAGGAGTCAAAGAAAGATGAAGAAAGAACTCTTTCAGTTGCACAAACACTTTTACACTAGATCATTCTTTGTGGTTACCAGAGCGTCTGTTACTGTAAAAAATCCAGGAAGTTCAGGGCTGAGGAAAGCAGATATTACTTTAGCCTTTCCCCTCCCCCACTTTAGACTATCTCAAAGCATATTAAAGAAAGAATGGTTTCCCACTGTTTTATAAATGAGTAAACAAAGGGAGGGAGGTGCCTACTTCAAAGAGTCTTTTTGTCTGTGTGCGGTTAGGGATCTCACTTTTGAGAAAAGAGTTAAAATTTAGATGAAGGTAGGACATGCATCTACCATGACATATGTTATTGTATAATAGAACTAGAATTATTTGTATTACATGGCTTGAAACAATTCTTGTAACACTTTATCTTGCACACTAACAAGACAAAGCTGGTAAGCAGGTAAGAACCCCAAACAAAGGGAACTAGAGGAAGAAGGCAGGCATTAGGTTTAACCTAACTCTGTGCCTGGGTGATGCACTTGGGAAGAGATACCTAAACTGTATCAGACCAGTCTGATTCTGTGTGACCTTTATGTCCTCTACTGGTACAAGCACTGGTGAGCTCTTCATGCCACCTATGGCAGCTCTTGGAGACAGAGACTAATCTGTGCTCATGGAGGTAGAATTCTATGACTATGGACTGCGGACCCTGAACTTTGATGCCCTATTCTCTGTTCAGCAACAATAGTAGTAAGAATATTTAGGTTAGAAATAAACATCTCCCTCTCTCGTGAGATGAAGGCAAAAGCCTTCTGTGCATGTTACAACCTTATATCCTCACTTGTTTTGTTATGGATACTAAACCTTTTCAGAAACATGGTATTTGCTGCAAATATTCTATTACCAAGAATAAAATGACTTGCCTATTTTTTTAAAAAAATCACATATCAAGTGCTGGACCATGTCCACAATGCATCATATTTGCAATCTATTCTTACATTCACAAAATCCCTGGAGAAAATCCTGGTTTCCCATAGTTATCTATGAAGGTACCTGAATGTTACAAACATTTTAAATGTAGAAGGTCTTCAGATACAAAGATTACTGAATTCTCTTAAAAGTCTTCTTTAAAACTTCACACTTGGATAAAGAGGAACCCTAGGCCTTTGCCCATGATATAGGCCTATCTTCCTTGCCCCTTTTCACCTAAGAATTCCTATCCATCCCTTGAAGCAATACAATAAGATAAATATTTATTGTCTACTATGTGCAAGGCATTCTGCTAAGTGCTAGGGATACAAATAAGAAAAAGACAAGTCTCTGTCCTTAAGGAGCTTACAATCTAGTGGGGTAAGATCACACACAAAAGAAAACTAAAAAAGCAAAGGGAAGGGGAAAAGTGCAGATAGTGGGAAATAATGAGTTGTCTGGGCAAACTCAGGTGCCAACTCCTCCATATCTTCCCATCTTTAATCATTTTCTCCCCAAGGACTTATCATAGCATTTTGTTCTATGCCTGGATATGTATATTTGTGTCTTGCCCCAACAGTAAGAATGAAAACTATATAAAGTCAGGGAGAGTGTCTTATAGAAACATAATAAAGGCTTAGTAAATCATGAAATTTGAGAACTGGAAGAGACATTAGTAGTCATCTAATTCAACCCTGACCTAAAATAAATTTTTGTTATAACACATTCAACAAGTGATACTCCAAGTTTTTCCCTAAAACCCTCAGGGCAAGGGAACCCACTGCTTCCTGAGAGCCCCCTCCACTTTGAGGTATCTTTAGATTTTCCTTACCAAGTCTAAATTTGCTTCTTTGCAACTTCTGCTTCTTTCTCCTATTTCTTGCACTCGGATTTAAAACAACAGCAAAAACCCATGAACCCTCTTCCACATGATAGTCTTTCACATACCTACAGGCAGTTGCAATATGTCCTCTGAGTACTCTCATTCATAGGTCTGGTACCCAGAAGGTGGTTATTACTCCCAAGTTCTTGGTCTCCAATAGTTCATGTGCCTTCATTGGTGCTCTTGCCTTTAATAGTCAGCCAGTAGACATAAAGCAAAGACATTTTACTTAGATGGCATAGTAAGAGTACTAAATATAAAACATTCCCTCCCTCCCACAATAAATCCAGGATGTAGGCACATGCTCATATAATAAATATAGACAGTGTCTGTGGGAAGAATGGCATATACTTTGAAAAAATGGAAGTAAGGCACATATGTAGGAAACAAATGTGGCCAAGTCAACTCACGCTTCCAGTACTAGGAGACCCAATATAATTTCTCTTAACATGAAATGCTCCTCACATCCCCAGTGTGGTTTGCCATGTATTGTTTGTCCTCCCTTGAGTTCACAGTTGACTATCTTCCTCTTGTCAGGAGTCATATTCCTTGGAACTGCTCCCATCCTCCATTGACTACGTCTCCCTATTCATCTAGCTGTCTGTCCAGAGAGATTATGTTTCTTCTTCTTCCACTTTGTCTATAACTCTCTCTTACAAACTCTTGAATTACTATATAGAATGTCTCTTACTGGGTAAATAGCTCCACTGCTAAATGTCTTTGCCATTGAAGGGTGAAGAATATCCTCTTAATCCCCCAGCTGGCTTAGACAAAAGGGGGTCTTCTCCCTATAAGTGTTTCTGTCTTAAACTCATTTAGTAAGTTTTAGTCTTTTGGGGGACCATCAGGGACATGACAAATTATTACTTGGCTAATATCCTTTCTAATTCAATGAAAGAAAAATGTTCACACTTCACAAAAAGATAGCTGCACGTTAGTTAAATACCACTTAAACATCTTATCTCTGCCCTTTTCTTTAGTTACATGGAGGAGGGGGGTAAAGGGGAGAGGAAGGGAGGAATCAGCTAGTCAAAAAACCAACTACTCCTCCCCTAGTACCTGTTTTGTTGCTGTAATTCAATGATTCCAGTGGTGTCTACCTCTTCGAGATCCATTTGGGGTTTTCTTGGCAAAGATACTGGAGTGCCATTTTCATCTCCTGCTCGTTTTATGGATGGGGAACTGAAGCAGAGTTAAGTGACTTGTCTGGGGTCAAACAGCTAGTTAGCATCTGAGGCCAGATTTGAACTCAAGAATATAAGTCTTCCTGACTCCAGGCCCAGCATTCCATCCACTGTGATACCTAGCTGGTGTACGTAAACGCTTTTATTTCCTGCCTCTAGCCTTCCCTTCTCCAGGCTAATCACCCCACATTCCTTCAGCTAATCCTCACATGGAATAAACTGGAAGTCTTTCACCATCCTGGTTACCTCTTCAGGATACTCTTACTTATAAGTTTATTTTCTAAAATCTAGTACCTAAAACTGATCCCTATATCCCAAATGTGACTTTACCAGAGTAGGATACAGTAGAACTATCTCCTCCTTATTTTTATTCTTAATGAATTCCAAGACAGTGGCTACCAGATCACACTACTGACTCATACTGAGCTTAAATTCTCAGATTTTTGTCAGGTTTATGTCTATCTAATAATGTCTTTCTGATTTTATACTTAATAAGTTAACTTCTCGGATCCAGGGATAAGCCTTTATGTTTATCCCTATTAGATTTTATTTTATTCAATTCACCTTGATATTCTAGTCAGTAAAGATCTTTTTTAGATCCTGACTCTGTCATTCAGTATAGTAGCCATCAATCCTTCTTACCTATTTGCTGTTGTCATCATAAATAATAGATATTAAATTCAAAGAGGCAAAAAGGGAAAATGATCAGATTTTTTTAAGGGCAGAAAAATTGCATTATTTTATATGTTTTATAACTCAGTTGTCCTTTAAGTTCCATCAAAATAGGTAAGACAACCTCATGGGATTTTCCACAGTGTCATGCTCACCTAGCCACATAATAGATTTAAAAAATATATATACTGTACTTTTCCTTTATGTTCTGAAGGGCACAATCAATGTTAAGTATAAGGGGGATTAATCATGATTCTTCCCTGACTGATTTTACGAGTCCTCCATTTGCACTTTGGGTAGTTCGAGACCATAAGATACACATGCTACTAAATATGAGGGAGAGAAAACTTACCTTCTAACCCCTCGTAGAATTTAGCTTGGTGTTAGTAGGTTCCTAAGCCACCAAGAATATCATTATTTGTACTTCAAATGTGGCACAAGGAGAGTTTAAGTAATTCTACCTTCTTTCTCCCATTGTTATTGACTATTATTATTGATTATCAGTGGTCCTAGACATTCTTGCATTTTCCTGTCTCCCAGTATAGCTAGAGAAGCCATTTTGCTTGTGGTTAACAGTTCATCATCAGGCTCAACTCAAAGTCTTTTTCATTCTCATTTCTGCATCTTGAAAGGGTCTGGGCTTCTATGAATGTCCCAGATTAGACAGAACTTAAGGGTGACTTTTTGGGAGTCCCCTACCCACTATCTGCAACCCCAAGATTCTCTAAGTTGGGGTGGGAACCTGTAGCCTCAAGGCCACTTGTGACTCTCTAGGTCCTCAAGTGTGATCTTTTGACTGAATCCAAACTTCACAGAACAAATTGAATTTATTCTTTATTCTATGAATAGAGGGCTACATGTGACCTTGAGGCTACAAGTTCCTCACCACTACATAAACATGAACTTTAGGCACTTTTTTTTAAATAAATTTATTTATTTAACTTTTTACATTCATTTTCACAAGATTTTAGGTTCCAAAATTTTGTCCCCATTTGTCCCCACCTCCCTCCCCAATACACTGAGCATTCTAATTACCCATATCACCAATCTGCTCTCTCTTCT
>CM053772.1:187341850-187390536 GCA_028658325.1 Potorous gilbertii | reverse complement strand
CCCAAGAAAATAACCCTCTATGGTCTTATTTTTTTTCCCTTTTCTGGGCATTTTCCCAGCCAGTTACTTGACTTCTGAGAGTCCTCTCCACCCCTCGCCTAGATCCTCCCAGCTAGTGCTTGTGGTCTGAGATTCAAATGCTGCTCCCCAGCCTCAGGGCTTTTGGTGGCAGGCCTGGGTGCTATTCAATGGGAGCTTAATTTCTGGTGCTCAGATGGGGGCAGGGCTGCCTCCCAGGCTCAGTTCCCTCAGGGGGTTTATGCAGAGACCTTTTGTAATGGAGGTGCTGCTGAGCTCCTGCCTGCTTCAGGAGCCTCTGGCCGCTGCTGCCTCTGCCTCTGCCTCTGCCTCTGCTGCTGCCTCCCACGGGGGCCTGAGTCCTGGAGACACCCTGCTCCCCTCTCAGCCTGTCTCTCTCACTGACCTGTGCGTCTGCGGGTGGAGAGACCTTCGCAGCCACTAGAGATTCCATCCCTGAAGCCTGCTTGGATCTGCTCGCTCCTCTCAATGTCGCGCAGCCAGGGCAGGGGAGGGCTCCACTCCCGTCGGGTGTGCGATGGACCTTTGGGATCGGTTTTTCAGGACTCTCTGGAACGGAAATCTCCTTTACTGTGTTGCTGTGCGGCTTCCACTGTTCCAGAATTTGTTGGGAGTTCTTTTTAGAGGAAATCCATGGGCTGTGGGTTTGGAGCTAGAATAGGTGAGTCTTTCTACTCCGCCATCTTGGCTCCGCCCCCCTTTAGGCACTTTTCCACTGGCAGAAAGGTGGAGGGTGCTTAAGGCTGTGGGAATTCTGCTTCATAGCCTAGAAGAGCTTTGTAGGGAAGATGAGGCTTTCCAACTACTACACCCAGACTTTCTGGCCAGAGAGGCAATAATGTATAATGGAAGAGCACCAGACTTGAAGTCAGGAGAGACTTGAGTTTCAGTCTCTGCTCTGAAATTAATTGGATAGCCTTGGTCAAGTCAGTTTTCTCATCTATAAAATGAGTATAATAGTGTTTTCAATATATACCTCACAAAGTTGTGTAAGGAACGTACATTTATAAATTTTAAAGAACCATATAAACATGTCATTATTAACATGATTTTGACCTTGACTAGTAATAGCACACAAGTTCTAGCTTAGATGTCCAACACGGGAGCTCAAGTTCCTCCTGTTTTCCATTGTTTTATGCTCCCTTTTTTGTTTCCACTGTTCAGCCAGAAATCCCTACCTGATAGTGTACCAGAAATAAGATTCCCGTTTCTTACTGACACACCCTCATTTAATCCATCTCTCCATACTGCGTATCAATGTCTTGTCACTGAGATGCTTGCCCACAAGAATATATGTGGGAATAGGTAAGCAACAATACCAGGAAATAATAATCATTCTTTCATTTTTTTCGTCATAATTGAAGAGCACTGAAATGACATCGTGATGTTGGAGGTCAATGTGCAGTGTGTCTGACTGTGGCAGATCAAACCAATATGCGCTCACAAGCCTCCACCAGAGACTGGGCACAAATAGTCCATATGAGTATTTGGGAAGGAGATGTCTCTAAATTTGTTTCCTTTGCAGTTCTAGTGCAAATCTAGCTAGTGCCGTTCTGCTTTGCTTATAGAACATAGCACCTTCCTTGATGCAGACACACCATGTGAGGCAGTCTTGTGCCAGTGTCTCCCATGCCTCACAACTGATACCAAAGTTCTTCAGAGAGACCTTAAGAGTGTCTTTGTATTGCTTCTTCTGACCTCTCTGTGAGCACTTGCATTAGTTCTCCATAAAATAGTGTTTTAGACAAACATACATTTGGCATTTGAATAACGTGACCAGTCCATCAGAGTTGTGCTCTGCAGCAGGGTTTGAATGCTTGGCAGTTGAGCTCCAGACAGGACCTCAGTGCCTGGTACCTTATCTTGCCAACCGGTCTTCAGAATCTAGCAACTCAATCTTCTGGCATGGTGCTGGTAGACTGACGGGATTTCATAGGCATACAACAATGAGGCCAGCACAACAGTTCTGTAGACCTTCAGTTTGGTAGGCAGCCCTAATACCTCTTTTCTCCTACACTTTCAGAGCCTCCAACCCTGAGCTAGCTATGTCAATGCATGCATTAACCTCATTATCTATGTGTATATTACTGGAAAATATACTCCCAAGGCAGGTGAACTTATCCACAGCATTCAAAATTTCCCCAGTTGCTGTAACCAATGTATCCAAGTACGAATGGTGTGGGACTGGCTAAGTGGTGCCTGAAAGATACCAGCATTAAGTTCTATAGTTACCCCTTGACTTTTATCTATAGCAGCAGATAAAGGAAGTTCCCCTGGTTCCAGAAAGGGAAGAAGGTCTACAAAACAGTGACTGAAAATTTAGGATAGTAGCAAGAAAAATCTGGGCCTAAGACTGAATCTGAAGTCCCTGGCTGCTTCTTCAGCTTCGTGTTTCTTTCTCTAAGCATAGCAGACTGAACAGCTATCCCAAGATGGACCTTACTAGTACTTACTAGTTCTACAACTCACTGAATGATCCATTGTATCACAAGCAATTTTCCATAGTGAGCTACTTTTGAGTATAGCAAAAAATTATTTTGTATCTGTTTTCTCCAGTGTTAGGTCACTCCTGATAATAAGTTAGGTTATTAAGGTGATGTATGGATTTTTCCAAGCCATTGCATACCAAGTACATTGTGTTGCTGAGATAACTAATACCAACCTATTACGTATGTGGTAGGAGCAATATCCTTGACACCTAAGCCAGTTTTTCCATGAAAAGACAATGAAGCCATCCTTGAGACTTGATTAATTCAAAGGACTAAGGTCCAAACCACTGACTAGCTTCCTGGTCACCTGAGGCATAAAAAGCCCTGCTCATGGAGGACACTGAAGCGCCAGACTAGCTTAGACCAAGCCTGGACCAGAATAATAGCTCACATACCATTTAAGGCTCTGACGGTAAAAAGACACAAATGAAACAGCCCCTTTTCTCAAGGAGTTTACATTCGACTGGTAGAAATAACACACATGTAAAAAAGTATATATGAGATCCATACAAAGTTGAAACAAAATAACCTTGGATGGAATAGTCCTAGCAACTGAAGGGACCAGGAGATGCCTCCTGAACAAGGTGGTACTTGATTTTATTCTTAAAGGAAACCAGGGACTCTTAACAGAGAGAGGTAAAAAGAGAGAGTATTTCAGGCATGGGGATATCCAGTACAAAGACAAGGAGATGGGAGATGAAGCATCTTGTGTGAGAAGCAGCAATTAGGGAAGAATGTCTAGACCACAGAGCGTGTAGAGAAGAGTGATGTACAAGGAATCTGGAGAGGTAAAAGACCAGGTAAAGATTCCAAAAAGAGCTTATATTTTATCCTAGAGGTAATAGGGAGCCATTGTAGTTTATTAAGAATGGAGGGTGACTTAGTCAGAATTTGCTGTAGGAAAATCATATTGGGAGTTATGTGGATGAGGGAGTGAGGAGAGACTAGAAACAGGGAGACCAATTGGAATGTTATTGCAGTAATCTGGGTTAAAGGTTATTAGGACTTGAACTATAATGGTAGCTCTTGAATAGCAAGTAGGAGGCATCTCAGAGATACTGTGGGGAAAAACAAACTACAAGATTTAACTATTAACTTGATACATTGGATCAGTGAGAGTAAGAAGTTGAGGATGACCCTGGCTTTTTGAAGCTGGGTTACTGGAAGGATGGTGGTACCCTTGATAGTGATAAGGAACTTTAGAAAAGGGTTGAGTTTGGGGAGATAGATAATGCATTCTCTTTTGCATTCGTCAAACTTTGAATGACTTGTAATCAGGATCTCTAGTTCTAAATATTTAACAATCAGTTGGTGATGTAGGACTAGAGGTTAGGAAAAGGCTTAAGGCTGGATATGTAAATTTGGACATCATCTGGAGAGGTAATAATTGAATTTATGGGAGTTGATGAGATCAACAAATGAGAGAGTACAGAGAGAAAAGGGCCCAAGACAGAGCCTTGGAATCCATCCATAGTTAGTAGGCATAACATGGATCATTAACCAGCAAAGGAAACTGAGAAGGAGCAATCAGACAGGCAGACAGAGAGAGCCAAGGGAGAGGAGTGTCATAGAAGCTCCAAGGAGAAAGTATACAGAAGGAGAGTACTTGCCAACAATGTCACATGCTTTGGAGAGGTCGAGAAGTGTGTGGACTGAGAAAAAGATATGGAAAATAGGAGATACTGGTAACTTTTTAGAGATGTTTCAGTTGAAAGCTGAACTAACACCATCAGAGAGTGAAAAGTATTGAGGAAAATATTGCTATTTTTTGACAGCTGTACAATCTCATTGATATGGACAATCCTTCCCATGGTTCAAATTTCATCCTATCTGAGTATATGTTCATTCTGTGTTCCTGTCCTGCCAGATGACTTCCAAAGGAATTTACACATAATATGCAGCTACAGGCTTTTCTCCAAGTATCTCAGTATTATGCAGGTACTAATGCAGCATTCAGAATGTCCATCAGTTATCTCTCATTTCATTTACATGAACAGTTTACCTAGCCTTCTGATTATAAATCAGTTTAATAATATCATTCATAGTTAATGCTTGTACATGACTGTCATTTGGCAATATGCTTCGGTTTACTCAGGCCCAAGTCTTATCTTTTCATTGCCTTTTGGGGACCCACAATTTTGGTTTTCTGTAGACTGTGTTATTCAATGGTTCGTGATCACATACATCACTAGAAGAATGTTGATGTTAAAAATTTGAGGTCACTATAAGCACAGTACAATTTTTTAAATGCAATCTAGCCCATTTTCTTCTTTTTGTTAGATTCTGGGCCCAGTTATTGGCCATATGCATTGTCTGTCAAAAAATATGAACTGATAGATTAGTTCTTTTAAATCTCCTCCAATTACACATAAGGACAGTAGGCTTTAATGTTTACAATTAGTTTTTCTTGAGTGGATAGGTAGACTACAATCTTGTCTTTAAGGAGCTTTGCTCCTTAAACGGATGTGTGTTCATCCGTTGCTGAAAAAGATCATGCCATCAGAGAAATGATGACATAACTTGTGCTTAACTTTGCTTTTGAGAGAGGGAGGGCTGTGCTGGTCACCAGCCTCACTTCTCCTCCAGAGCCATCGGAATCCAGTAACCAGATATTCATCAGGATGACTGGAGATGACCCAGGATGAGGCAATTGGGGTTAAATGATTAGCCCAAGGTCACACAGCTAGTGAATGTCAAGTATCTGAGGTGAGATTTGAACTCAGGTCCTCCTGACTCCTGCACTGGTGCTTTATCCACTGCGCCAACTAGCTGCCCCAACAATCAGTGTAATGTCATCCACCAACAGGAGCATTTCATCATTGTGTTAAAAATCCTTTCTGACTAGGGAAAGCACTTTTGCAAGAATATGACTTATTCCTTGCTTGATATGAACAATGAAAAAGTCAAAGTTATTTCTATTTCCATCTTTCAAGGAATCTTGTTTAATGATTTTAACACATGCATGGGAAACACCATTTTAGAGAACAGTATTTTACTCTACTGAATCAAAATTTTTTATAGTCAATAAGCAGTATACACTGTGGGATCTCGTATTTTTTGCATTTCAATCATTTATATGAATATAAAGATGTGATTTGCTATAGAATATCATTTAGGAATGTCTGTTTTTATCAAGGTTACATCTGATATGTGATTCCATTAGACTCATAAAAGTTTTGTAGAAATGGGAAAGAAGACATATGAGTCGATCATTCTTAATATTTCTTAATTGCTTTATTTTTGGCATCTTGGTGTTGCTAAAGTAGATAGAGTACTGGGCTTGGTCCAGGAAGACTTGAATTCAAATCGAGCCTCAGATACTTGCTAGCTGTGAGATCCTGGGTAAATCACTTAACCTCTGTTTGCCTCAGTTTCCTTAACTGTAAAGTGGAGATAATAACAGCACTGACTTTATAGGATTATTGTGAGAATTACTTGTAAAGCACATAGCACAGGGCAGGTCCATAGTCGGCACTAAGTGCTTGTTCTCCCACTCCCAAACAGCGCTGTGATATCTTTCCCAAGTATTCTATGTTTTTCTTTCAACTACCTTGAAGGTTAACTAACACTCTTAAAATCATCAGTTACAGCACAGATCTCCAAAGTATACAATTGGTCTGATCTAACTACTCTTCCCATCTTGTTTTCTTTAATGCAATTTCTGCTTCCTTATTTAGCACATTTGAGAACTGTGATGCTAAAAATAAGCACAAGGACCTTGGGAGTAGCAGCACCCGCCCTGCCCCCTATCCCAGAACACCAGTTCTGCCTTTAGCCCAGTCCTCATGGTCATTCTTCCAGGGAGCAACTCCTAAGGAGAAGGGGCCATCTATCCCCACCAACTGGCAAACATCTGTCACCCACAAAGCAAGCAGGCCAACCTGGCTGAAGCATCAAGGCTCCCTGAGGGAAAGAGAAGAGGTACCATATCCCCTCTGACCCCCACACAGCCCCCAGGACCCTGAACCCAAAGCCTTGGAAAAAGAAATGGTTATAGCCCAGTCCCTGGGAAGATGACGCAGCCTGGTGACTGCTTCTACAGGTATGGCAGTCACAACAACTAAAAATTCAGAAAAGAAAGTTCTTGCCACCAAAGTCCTCAGCACCATCAAATGGTTAAACATCAGAATTTGATGTGATTTTGTCCATGGGAATGGCATTAAAGAAGAGGCATTAGCATCTGCTCTTCTGTTATACCTTACCATGAGTCCTTTCTATCTGACTTCTCTTCTTCTGTGTTGTCTTCTCCTTCTAGAAGGTTTGCTCCTTGAGAGCAGGACAGTCTGACTTGTCTCTGTTCCTGGCACTTAGCCCACTGCTTTGTACTTTGCTAAGTAAGCCCTTACTAAATGCCTTCTCATTCATTTGTTCATCAGAGCACAAATTAATTACATCACTTGTCGCTGATGGAGAAAGCTATTTGTAATCAAAATTTGACAGATCATTTCCATTTTTCATCTGTCTGTTGTCCTCTTTCCAGTTATCTCCTTAAATGTGCTTGGGATAGTAGAGCTTCATCGAGTCCCTAAGGAAGCTCATCCTTAAATGTCCTTATGATAATAAAGCTTAACTGGGTCTCTTAATAAGCTTTCTGCAAACTTGTTTTCCCCTCTGCTATCCTCTCTGTTTTTAAAGCAATAGTGCCCATTATCTTCCCCTCCCACTATCCTCCTCTGTAAGATTTTACAAACAAGTTTGCAATCTAAATAAGTCCTGCCTTTGGCTGCCACAACTCTCCAACTGGCAAGGACAACGAAGTTTTGCTGGCTGAAGTACTTTCTATACTCTTGTAGCCTCATTGTGAGATTGATTTACATGAGCAAAACTTCCTTGTAAAGAGCTCTTCCTAGGTTACTTAAATAGGTCAGATTGGAGCTGTTTTAAGTGCAAGACGCATCTCCTTATTTCTATTCTCACTTTTATCTTGGTATTAATTTTGATCTCTGTTCCAACAAGTTAAAAAACAGATTTAGACAACTGTTTCTAAAATAACTCCCACGTTGGTGATTATTTCCCACATACCATAATATAGTAAATCTGATTTTCTTTAATATTATTCACAATAACCAATGTAAAGACAGTTTTCATGATATAAAGGTAGGAGGCTTCAAGATAGTCTAAAAACCTTTGACTTCTTCATATTTTAAACCTCAGTCATGTTGTCTGATATATCTTTTTCATGTTCCCCTATATCCACCTTTGCTTCTGCTCTGTAAAGCCTGGGAGCCATCCTTCCATTTAGTTGCACCTTCCTTATCTAACAATAACAGTCACTACTGTGTCTTGGGGAGCTAGGGTGCTCACCTTTTCCCTTATCATGAAGGGGCCCTTCTCAGTTCTAAACCTATGTTGTTAGACTAGATTCAAACCTGGAGAAACTTGTCTTCAAAAGACACCAGTCAAGCTCTTTCGTCTTATTATTTCTTGCTCTTTACACTCCCATCCTGGAACGCTAGGGGAAATTACCTAAAGCTTAGGCTGGGCAAGTATCCAAGGTCTGCCCCAAAATAAGCAGCATTTTGCACTCAATACACAATGTAGATCAGGTAGAGGACAGGGATTTTGTATCCTTTTCACAAAAGTAATGCTGAACACATTTGAGACCTACAGGTACACACTCACAGAAAAAACAAAACAGTAGCAGGAAAATAATTGCTATCCTACTCTTCTGAAAGGCTGAGACTAAGCATCAGAATGTAGAGGAATCTGCAGAACTATTGAATAGGCATTTGACATTTTCCTCTGCCTCTATACCGTCCAAACAACTCCCTCCAGGTTTTCGTCCTCCAGAAAGCCAGGTCATTGGTTACACTCATCCTTCTCAGGGTCACCATCTTTGATGCAGAGACTACTCCTGCTTCCAGTCAGTGAGAATGTCAGTATGACTCTATTCCTCCGTAGTACATTGACACTTGTTGGACAAGATAATACAATTAGAGTAACAATAGTTAAATTTACATATAAAGATACTCTAAAAACTGATGTTCTTCTTTCTCTTTTTCTGACACTGTCACAATCGTTGCAGTAACAAAAAGCTAACACACAGGACTAAGGACCATTTTGTATTTCCCATCATTTCATGGTTTGCCATGGTGAAAGACCTTGTGGCTGGTCTACTGAGGATGAGCTTTTACATATTTATTTAAGCTGGTCTTTGGAAAGTAGACCAAATCTGTTACCAGTACTTTGCATAAAGTCTTGCTGGCCTAGTTAAAAATAAAATAAAAATAAACCCCCTCCCAGAGAGCATTCCAATAACATAATACAGTAAGGGTGACCTAATGGATAGAGTACCAGCCCTGGAGTCAGGAGAACCTGTGTTCAAAATCAGCCTCATACAGTTACTAGCTGTGTGACCCTGGGCAAGTCACTTAACCTTGATTGCCTCCAAAAGCTCAAAGCAAAACCAGTAACATATCATTTAAGATCACTTCCAAACCAAGATCATAGGATCATATATCTAGAGGTGAAAAGGACCTGAGTGGTAATCTAATGCAACCCCCTCAGTTCATGGCTGATAAACCACTTGAGAAGAACTCTGTGGAGAACGGAGAAAAACTGAACCCTCAAATTACCTTATGGTAAAGAACTTGCTGTAGTCATGGTTTGCTTTTCTTTTTTACTTTTGTTTGATTTAATGTGGAAAATGTTCAAAAGAAGAGCTATGACGGGATAAATTGTATTAATCCAGGACAGTAAAGAAAAAAATGATAGTATGGAAGTGAAGATATAAGCAGAAGTAAAAACAATTAAAAATAGGAAATACAGGAAAAGAATATATTTCTACCCCAATTTCTAAATAGTCCTCAGAAGACTCTAAGTTGAGCTGTTTCTCTTAATACCTAACTAAGGACACAAAGTGATCTGACACTGAGAACATGAACAGGAAGTTTTGTTTTGTTTTGTTTTTTTAAATTTCATCAAGGGGCAAGAGAGCTAGACTGGAAATAGCAGACCTTGAGTGACTTATATAACTTTTTCAGATTTCTCATATGTGATATTAAGAAAATATTAATTGTCAACTGACTTCACAAAACGTACTATATTGTCCTACTCAATACAATTTTAATATTACAATTTTAATGTTCTGAAATTCCTGGAAGAGCAAGATAAATAAATTGTTATTCCTTTTCTCGGTCTGTTCTCCTCCCCCTCTTGCTATTCCAAGTAATAGACTACAGCAATGGGAGGGCTAAGAGTAGTAATCCATTCAAAACCTACATAGCTGCTGGACAACTTCAGAATTCAATGGCTAAAGCGGCCAGAGCAGCCAGCTTGACTGTTTTGCTTTTTGGCATTCAAACAGACAGCTCATATGATCTTTGAGAGGTTCGTTGAGGTAGCAATACACGCATCATTGCAGGAACGGATTGTTCATTCTGCTGATGTGTGAGTACAGAGAAAACAACCTGGGAGAGAGTTCTGCACAAGGGGATGCTTCCTCAGAAAATAAATTATGCCCTTCAAAACCTGCTTGCTGTTACTGTAGCAAATGCTGCCACCACTATAGCTGAGAAACTTGCAAGAGGAAGCTGAAACTGTTTCCAGTCTACTTGTTTGTTGAGATGCCATCGATTCCAGGTTGTTGCTTCTTCAGGGCAATGACTCATTCCTCCATGACACCACCTGTAAACTATGAATCTACGAGCTGACTCATGGCATTTCAAGTTTGTCACATGTGAAGTTAGTTAATCGTGCTCGTTAGTCTCAAACAATAATAGCCACATCACCAATCCAGGCTTGTGTGGCTTAGTAGAAAGAGAACTCTGGAGTTAGAGGGTTCATGTCTGGGCGTGACTACACATACAATGCATATGACCTTAGAAAAGTCACTTAACACCTCTCAACCTGTTTCTTCATCAGGAAAATTATCTTCTAAGGTCTATTTCAGCTTTTAATTCTGTGATTCATGATGAAAATATTCCCAAAGACAAATACCATTCAAAGTAGACTACATGCTTTGTCATCCAAATATTTTTTTTCTACTTTGGGCTGCCTGGTTTTGAGAAGATTTAGGAGTGATGTAATTTGGAGGCACATATACAATGTATAATTGGTATGTAATTTGATGTAATTTGTAATCATGGACACACTGATTTTAGAACACAAGACTAGAGTATTCTAAGATCTTCCAAGGCTGATTGATACATAACTATCTATCTGTGAACCCTGTTCATTTCTGCCAAAGAGAAATTAATAGAATCTTTTCCCCAAGTCTATTCAATAGTCAATGCTCAGCACAGACTTTATATTTTGATTCACTGAAGAAATTTCATAAACTCTAGGTAAAGGGGTAGGCTGAGTTATTGTAAGTCACATCCTGCTATAATGAAGATCAGTGCATCCAGACAAAATTTCTAAGCCAATAGTTCATTTATTTCTACAGTATATGAAAAGACAAAACTATCAGTACAGCAAAATAATTTTTCTCGGCAGTTACAGTTCACTCTAATAGGATTTGAGCTAGAAATGCATGCCAAAGAACTGGAAGAAAATCGGAGAATAAATCAATTTATTCAATGAGAATTTCCCTTTCGCATTGCATATACAGACAGGCACAAACTGATACCCTGTTTTAAGTGCAAATAATTTAGTTCAAACTGGGCAATGTGGTATATTGGAAATACCACTAGAGGTAGAGTCAGAAATTGTTGTTCAATTGTGTTTGACTCTTCCTGACTCCATTTGAGGTTTTCTTGGCAACGATACTAGAGTGGTTTGCCATTTCCTTCTACTGCTTAACTTACAGATGAGGAAACCGAGGCAAACAGGATTAAGTGACTTGTCCTGGGTTATATCACTAAGTATCTGAGGCTGAATTTGAACTAAGAAAAATGAGTTTTCTTCATTTCAGGCCCAGCAGTCTATGGACGTCACCACCTAGCCACCCCATAAAGTCAAAAGGCCTGAGTTCAAATCTTGGCTTTGTTGTTTACTACCTGAGTAACTGTGAACAAGTCACTAAATCCTTTCAGGGCTTCATTGTCCTTTGTAAAATCAGGGGCTTGGAGAAAATGGTCTCTAAGTTGCTGTCTAGCTCTTAATCTATGGTCCTATACTCTTATTTTTGCCTTCAATTTATGTATCATTCTCATCTTGATGAATTGCTTTCAGAAGGCAACAAGGTAGTAGATTTAATACTAGACTTGGTGTCTAGCTCTTAATCTATGGTCCTATACTCTTATTTTTGCCTTCAATTTATGTATCATTCTCATCTTGATGAATTGCTTTCAGAAGGCAACAAGGTAGTAGATTTAATACTAGACTTGGATGTAGGAAGACCTAAGTTCAAATCCTGCCTTTGACACTTAATAACTGTGTGACTACAAGAAAATCACTTGATTACTCCAAGTCTCAGTTTCCTTGTACGTAAAATGAGGATTAGAATTAGCTATTGTGCTTATTCAACTCCCAAGCTATTGGCAGACTCAGATTATATACTGCATAACGCACTTTGCACATTTCAAAATAATTTATAAATGTCAGTTATTATTTTTTCTAATTTTATATATCACTGTCACTTTCCAAAATGGCTAATAGACTCCTCCCTTATAACAAAGAAAAAACAGTTAAGTGAAAACTGACATTGTGTGCAGCATCCCATACTCTTGGTCTATACTTCTCTGGTGAAAGGGGGAAAGAATGAATGTCTCATCAAAGGGTTTCTAGAATCAAGATTGACCCTTAGTCAATCAATAAATAAACATTTACTAAGTGCCAACTATGTGCCAGGCTCTGTGCTAAGTACTGGGGATACCCAAATAAGCAAAAGATAGTCCCTTTCCTCAAGATGTTTACTGGGTAGGAGATGAATAAATACATATTTGAATTTTTAAAATTCAAAGCAATTTTATTTTATTTTCAGATCTGAATTCTCTCCCTCTCACCCCTCTCTCATAAAATGAGAAAACTAAAGCAATAAAGTGTTTTACAAATATGTATAGTCAAGTCCTTATTGGCCAAGAATTATTGTTGGTCATTGCGTTGATCAGAGTTGCTAAATCTTTCAAAGTTGTCTTTGCAATATAGTTTTTAAAAATATTTTATTTTCCCCAGTTACATGTAAAGACAATTTTTAACATTCATTTTTTATTGGAATTCCAAATTTTCTCTCTCCCTCCTTTTCTCCCTCTCCCCCCAAACATTAAGCAATTTGATATGTTCAATCATACCACACATATTACCATATAATATTGTTGTCACTGAATAGATTATTTTTCTGATTCTTTTGCCTTCACTTTGCATCTGTTTATATAAGTCTTCTTTAGGTTTCTCAGAAACTGTCCCTTATAGCATTTCCTACTGCACAATAGTATTCCATTGTGTACATATGCCATTATTTGTTCAGCCATTCCCCAATTTTGAGTTCTTTGCCATAGTAAATAGAGTTGCTATAAATATCTTTGTACATATGGACACTTTGTCAAGGAACATATTTGAAAATAGAAGTAATGCAAAACCAAAATATATCTGTGAAAATAGGATAAAACTAACAAATAAAAAAAGATCATAATCTTCTAGAAGTCCAAGACTATTTTGTTTTTGTCTTTGCATAGTTACCATCTCTCAATCAATCAGTCAACCAATAAACATTTATTAACCATCTATGTGCCAGGCACTGTGCTAAGCTCTGGGGATACAAAAAGAGTCTAAATATTGTCTGTGCCCTCAAGAAGCTCACAATCTAATGGGTGAGACAACAGGCAAACAAATATATACAAACAAGCTACACACACATACACACACAATAAATGGGAAATTATTAACAGAGGGAAGGCACTGGAATTTAGAGGGATTAGTAAAGGCTTCCTACAAAAGATGGGATTTTAAAAAAGCCAAGGAAATCAGGAGGCAGAAATGAGGACAGTATTGTCCCTGCCATGGGAGACAGAAAAAATGTGAGAGACAGAGAGAGAGAGAGACAGAGACAGAGACAGAGAGACAGAGAAAGGGAGAGGAGTCAAGGGTAGCTCCTAGATTTCAAGCCTGGGGAACTGGGAGAGTAGTTTTGCCCTGTACTGTAATAAGGAAGGGGAGGGGGTGGCAAGGGGAGCAATTTAGGGGAAAAGTAATTAATTCCGTTTTGAAGATATTTCGTTTAAGGTGTCTGTTGAAGATCTAGTTTGACATGTCTGAAAAGCAGTGTGGAGATGTGAGACTGAAGGTCTGCCGAGAGCTTGGAGCAGGAAAGGCAGATCTAAGAATCATCAGCATGAAGAAGATAATGAAATCTATGACAGCTGATATGAACCCCAAGAAATAGAACAGACAGAAGAGGGCCCTGGACAAAACTTGTTTAGCAGATGGTTAGAGATTCATCAAATGCTTGCTGAATTGAATTAAATGTAATGGCATATATCACCCTTGGTCCAACCACTCCCTACCAGAGAGGCTCCTGCTATCCTCCCAGCTCTCTGATACCACAATTGTGATGCTACAAATATTTGGGTATATATAGCATACTTCCCTTTGTCTTTTACTTCCTTGGGGTATATGCTCAGTATCAGAATGGCTAGTTAGAAGAACGCAACCTTTTAAAAAGTAATCTTTCCATTTAAATCTAAAACCAAAAAGACCTTCAGAGTCCATGTAATGCAACATCCTAATTTTGCAGATGATGAATGGAGACCCCAAACTTTGGAATGACTTATCTAAGGTCACACATATCAAAAGTTTCAGAAGTAGAATTTGGACCTTATGTTCAGATTCTAGAATCATTATTCTACCTCCTATACTGTTTCCCTAATGAATATTATTTTTGTAACTATAGTTAACAAGTCAGAAAAGAATTCTAATAAAGGGATTATTAGAACTGTAACCACAAGGACAAATCTTTCAGCCTGTTTACTCACATAATATTTGGGGGAAGGAAGTCATCAGGATCTGTGACTATGAGGAACTCCTGGGGTAGAAACTTAA
The DNA here is from genome assembly GCA_028658325.1 of Potorous gilbertii. Classification (NCBI taxonomy): domain Eukaryota; kingdom Metazoa; phylum Chordata; class Mammalia; order Diprotodontia; family Potoroidae; genus Potorous; species Potorous gilbertii. The sequence goes on along the minus strand of CM053772.1, from coordinate 187,376,089 downwards.
TTCATTCTACCAACACAGATCAGATCCTAATTTATAATTTTAAGGTTGATGAGAGCTGGTTTCTCAAAGTCTGTCAAGAACTAGCTGCTAGAAACTTGCTGTGGTGGGTTTCACTTGGCTCTACAGTTAGGAAGCAGGAGATCTTGGTTTAATTTTTAAATCACTGGCTGGCACTTAGGAAGAGTGTATATGAGTTACCTGTGTCCCTTCTCATTGTCCAAATCACTAACAAGTAGTAAAAAGAAAAATGGCATGACTGAAACATGATTGGATCCACCTCCAGAGAAAGAACTGATGGTGTCTGAATGCAGATTGAAGCATCCTATTTTTACTTTATTTTTTTCCACGTGGTTTTTTTGGTCTGTGTTTTCTTTCACACCATAATTAATATGACCATATATTTTGCATGACTGCATACATATAACCTACATCAAATTGCCTGACTTCTCAATGAGGGGGAAAGAAAGGGTTCCAAGCAAGTTGTTTCCAGACAAGTTCAGGCAAGACTGACCCAAATAATCAATCTTTCTAAAATAAGATGCTGAGAATTGAATGTGTTCAAATGCTGAAAGGGTGACCCCAAAGACAGCCAAACTCATAACATTTTAAAACTTTGAGAAAGATCTTAGAGAGATCATTTTGTCCAGTGACCCTTTATTATACAGATGAAGAAACTGAGACCCAGGGAGGTGAGGTGAATTGATTAATGTCATGCCAATGGTAAGTCCAATCATGTTTCAGTCAGGTTCCACTCTCCATGAGCCAATTTAGGGTTTTCTTGGCAAAGATATTGGAGTGGTTTGTCATTTCCTTCTCCAGTTCAATTCATAGTTGAGGAAACTGAGGCAAATAGAATTAAGCAACTTCCCCAAGATCACACAGCTAATAAGTGTTTGAGGTCAGATTTGAACTCAAGAAGATGAGTGTCCCTGATGGCAGGTCTGGCACTCAATCCACTTTGAGACCTAGCTGCCTCTCTCAAAGAGAGTACCTTCAGTAAAAAGCAACTTAATGCACAATTAAGTATTCTGGAAGTTCATCTTTTGAAAAGGTTGTAAGCTCAAAGTTTATTTGTTTCTCTTCCCATGAAATCAGTCAAGATGAAATTGCTTCCAGTGGCTCAGTTTCCCAAAAGAAGGGATGGGGGTGGAGAAGGGTGGGACATAGGCAAAGCCCCTGAAGAATTTTAAAAAATTGAGGGAAGAGAAGAATCATGAAATCAAGAGCTCTAAGGGGAATTAGAAATCATATAATTGGGTTCACTTATTTTACAGATGAGGAAACTGAGGTCCTTAGAAGTTAAGTGACTTGTAATTCAAACATTTATTAGGAACCTCTTATTTGCAATATGCTGACTGACTAGGCACTAGAGCAGATACCAGAATAAACTTGGAGTCTCTGCCCTCAAAAAGCATAGAGTCTAGTAACTTAATATAGGAAATCTGCTGCAAAGTTGGAACTAAAGAATCTGAATGTCCTGATTTCCATTCTATTATTCTTTCAAAGGCTATTGGTGAAAAAGAAATCTATCACAGTGAGCCACAAAGCAGTTCTCCTGGTAAAAGGATGAATGACATTAAGTTCCATTGACAGACTGTGTACTTAAAATTCATTGGCTTTTATTTCCACTGGTCGACTATAACTGCCTTAGACCCCACTGCCCCCCCCCAAAAAAACAGTGTTGGGCAAATATTTGGGGAACAGATGCTCCAGGAATGCTAGGTTTTCTAGGATATGAAATTTAAGCTAGTCAGATTTCAGTGTAATTCAGTGTAATTAATATATTTTCAAATATAAAGTGACAGATGCCATTTTTAAGGGCTACACTATACTCCTACACTATACTATACACTATATACACTGTATATATACTATTTACACTATACTACACTACACACTCTACTGTATGGTTTACATAAAAATCCTCTGCTTCCAAAAAGCCTTGCTGATCAAAAATGTGAGTGTTTCCTCTGTGTTAACATTTCTTCTTCTTTTGTTTCATCATTTTATTGCTAGTTTGTGCCTCAATGCCTTATCTAGGATGCAGTATCTCCAGCACTGAGCCCAATACCTAGCAGATAGCAAGTGCTAAATAAATGTTTGTTAATTTTACTATGTGGGCTTTCCCTCCACCCCTCATGAAAACCTTTCTTCAGCAGTCTTAGAAAATTGCTGTGGTCATATAATTCATCATTCTATGGTCAATCTAGTAAGGAGCTTCTCTGAACTTATCCAGACTGGCAGAATGACAACAGTCACTGAACCAGTGTCCAGCTCACATCTGAAACCATTCAGGTTTTTGAGGATCTGCCAGAGCTTGCACTCTATACACCAGTGGACCTCTGAGAGCTGCCCCCATGCCACCATTAAGCCTCAGAACAGTCTACACTCATCACTAGATACTATTGTTGTTGTAGTCCCTGACAACTTGGGTTGGAGAAAGTGGCCAGTTGGATGATTATCTGAATAATTCAGTTTTCATAGCACTCTTGCCCTCCAAGAAAAGTCAAAAGGCTTGTTTTCTTTAAAATATACAGGTTCAGTAAAAATTCAGTTTTGCTGAATGATTCAGATATTCTGCAGGTTAAAACACAAATTTACCCTTTAGAGGAAACTAGTTTATTTTATGTTTGTCTCTTCATTCACAATCTCACAGAACCCAAATGGCACATGGTGAGCATGTGTAGTATCTCATGTGTATGTGTATATGTATGTGCAGTAGTATCTCATGAATTAAAACGAGTTCTCTAGTTGGCTTGGGGTAAAAAATTTCATCCCTCTACATCCTTTGCATTTTTAGTACAGCCTGTTGAGGGCTATAATAAAAGACAACTAAGAACATACATTATTCACTTTTTTACCTTTGCAACATTTTATTTTCAGGGAGAGGAGATAAGTGATAGGGAAAAGGGCTGAATACAGAAGAGATGCAGGGAGATCTGTTACAACTCTTAATATTATAAAAAAAACCTTTTGGGGAACTAAAAGCCTTTCAGTTTGCTGATGCTTCTGCTATGCTGAATTTAACCCTTGTCATCTCTTGTGTTTTTCTCCCTTTTCCTTCCACCCCCTTTCCTCCCTGCCCAGAGTCCATCTTCTACGAGAGTCAAATGGAATTCTTCACTTGAGTACGCATGGGGTTAGCACAATTGAGAATTCTAGCTCCTCCAAAAGGCTGTCCATTCCTCGAGCAAATAGGGGGAGAAGAGAAATCATTTGGTTGTTGTTGTTTCCACAGCCTAACCCCGTTTCTTTAGGTGAATAGCCTCGTTCAGCCTTCTATTAAAAGTGACCATATTCGGGCAGCTGAAGGTAATAGCCGCAGCAGACTGAATTCCCACTCAACAAGTGCAAGGATGTGGAAGCTGAGCGAAAACTCCCCTTTTTTATTCGGGTCCACAGCTTTTCAGAGAGGTCTTTTTTTTTTAATTGCTAGTCTCTGCTGTAATGAGATTCTTTTAAATCCCCAAAGCTCGTTTTAATGTTACATCCTTATCTTTGGGGAACCGAGTTTTCCACCCTTGCTACATATCCTGTTCACAATAAAATCTCAGGACTCTGAAAAGAGAACTATTGCCCCATTTCTGATGAATGCGCCGCTTAGTTCATATAATGCGAAGGGGCTTTTGATGTGCTACAATGCGAGTTACGCCCAAAGATTGTCTCTTTGGACAGATCTACAACGCTTGGCTTCATGTTTGAAAGTTAAATGGACAGCAGTGATGTTGAAACTCCCACGCTTCAGCCACTGCAGACACTTGGGACATTTTCCTGCTCGTTTCCATAAGTGAAAGAGGGAGGGGGGACGGAGAGGGAGTGATGCAGGGCTAAGAGGAAGGGGAAAGGGAGGAGATGTGGGAGGGAAGGCCGAAGGGGAGGAGGAGAAGGGGGGAGGGGAGAGAATGCCCTTCCTCCAATCCACAATCAAGAAAAAAAGGGGATCCCTTTTTCTCTACCACCCCTCCCCTCTCATTTTTGGGGGGCAGGCTAAAAATAAGAGTATTTTCTCCTTAGCTCCTGTCTCCCCATAGGTAGCTGGTTAACTCAAGCCCCTGAAATTGTTGCTTCCTCCATAAAATCAAAATTTATGATTATTCAAATGTTGGGGACTGTGAAAAGAGAGGAAGAAAGAGAGAAAATTAATATTGCAGCTGTTCTTCTGATTAATGAGAGATAATTGCTCATGAAAAGTCACCCCTGTGGCATTTTGTTGTCTCCTGGATCTTTGTTCTTTTCCACTATTATTGAGGACTTTCTTGAAGACTAAGCGGTTCTTTTCAATTTTTGGTATTCAGAAAGTGTTGCCTGGTTACAGATAATGGAGAAATCTCGGGCTATATTGGGTAAGATGTGCCACAGACAGCAATATCACAATGCCACTTGGAGAAAAGGATGGATACAAGTTAACGATGCGCTTTCAATAAAACATTCATAGACTTGTTCACGCTTTTATAATGACCTCATTAATGGGAGCTGGGGGGCAAGTAAGTCCTGTCTCCTGTTGGTGTTCAGCTAACAAAAACCAGCTTTGAGATCATTCATCGCTTTGGAAACTAATATGAAATCAAGGTTAGATGAGCAAATCCTTGCAAGAATACCACTACGACACCAGGACTGTAGAGTTTGCTCTCTCCACCGTCAACTTTGGACCAGTTTCAAAGTGGTGACACCCCGAAACTGGAAGAATCTGAGGGGAGAGTGAGATGGGGGTGGGGTGGGGGAAGGCGAGGCAGGAATGTGTTGAAACAACAGCGGCTGTCTCACGGCCCATCCATAGAAGCAAGGATGCAGAACTGGTTTAGGCGAATTGATTGGGAAACAAGGAGCCTAAAGTTTGGTGGACGGTTCACTGGAGGTGGATTGTGGGGGTAATTAGGGGAAACTCTAAGGAGTGAAGAGAAGTAGAGAAAGAAAAAAGCAGTACATTAGTAGTGGACACAGAAAGAAATGAAAAGGAAGGGGAGAAAGGAAGGAACGAAAAGGAAGGAGGAAAGGAAGAAGAGGAGGGAGGAAAGATGAAAGAGAGAAGCAAGGGAGGAGGGAAGGAAAGAAGGAAGGCAAAGAAAAAGTTCATAACTGATGGAGAAACGGAGGAAAAAGCAGACAACCAAACATCTGGAGGAAAGAAGATCTACTGTTCTTTTTAAACTGCTCCGATTTTTAAAAAGTGATTATAGGGGTGAGGTGTTCAGGGTTAGAGGGACAATTTCGTTACATTCTCATTTGTTACACTGTCTTGAACTAAAGGAAGACAAAGCAATGCTCTGTCTCCCTGAGCAGAATGAAGGGAATCAAAGGATTTTCCCTTAAAAGGACTAATTTTCTCCTTGAATTATGAAAGTAATGGCTAGGTAACAGTCTGTGCTCTGTACCCAACTGCTTAATACCTTCTAAATCCTTCCACGTGGCTCGACTAGTCGTAGCAATTAGAGCTCATTATAGGCTCATAAGAGCTCTCATTTTGGGGATTACTTAATGGACAATGAAATTTTATCGGACAGAATTATTGAGAAATAAAATTGTGAAGAGGATGAGGGGGCTATGGGCACACGCCTACAGTCAACCCGCATGACTTGGAAGGACCAAAGCTCCCAGCTAACTGTTAGTCCCTTCCAGTATGTGGTTTTGGGTGATACTCTGGGTTTATTATAATAATTCCATATCGAAATAACTGATGTGAGTTCTTCCTCTACCTGACTCACCCCATCCCACTCCCAGCTCCTCTTAAAGGGCTATTTCTTCAAAGCAAAAGTCTGAGATTCCTAGGAAACTGTGGTTTGTTGCTCAAGCTAGGCATCAAGTCTATACAGTCCCAGTCTGCAACTTGGTTTCTATAGAACTGCGATTGTTTAATCAGAGATTGACCAGAAGGCAGGAGGAGAGACAGAAGGAATGATAGAATGCATAGGGAATGGAAGGACTTCAGAGATCATGTATTCTAACCCCCTCATCTTTACAAATGAGAAAACAGGCCAGAGAGAGATGACTTGTGCATAAATCATTCATTCCTTCAAACTTCAGAGTTCTACAGGTGGTCATTAGCTTCTACTGCATCCCATCTCCTGTAGAGATTGTTGGTAATGTTGCTTGCCCTTCCTTCTGAAAGGGGACCATGACATCAGGGAGGTGATGCCACGATGTGCAGGTGAATTGGATTTAAGTGAGAGAGAGCTGTGCAAAGTCACCAGCCTTACTTTCCTAGAGAGAAACCATGATCTTTGTCCTCTAGGGAATTAGAACTTAGTAGCTTGTCAAAAGCCACAGAGCTTGCCCATGGAGGAGGAAGAAGACACAGACTGAGACAAAGAGAGAACTCGCATTCCCCGATAGTTTTTATTATTGTTTGTTTATTTTTATCAGGGAAATGTTCCTCAAGGGGACAAGCTTTCTAGATGTCAGACCAAGAAGTTGTCATTCACTGGCATTTATTTTCTCTGGGGCATGAAACTGCCTATCTACCTTGGGTAACTTGGGGTTTGAGGGGCAGGGAATAAGCATTTATAGAGGGCCGACTATGTGCCAGGCATTCTTTTTACAAATATTATCTCATTTGATTCTCACAACAACCCTTTGACATAGGTGCTATTCTGCTCTCCATTTTACAATTGAGGAAACGGAGACAAAGAGAAGTAACTTGCCCAGGATCACACAGTTAACGTGTCTGAGGCAGGATTTGAACTCAAATCCTGACTCTGGGCCCAGAGTATTGGGCCAAGATGTGGAAAGCAGAAGGCTGAGCATTTTCATTGAGTCTCTGGAATCAGACATATAGCCCAATTAGATTCCCAGTCTTTTAGCAAAATTAGCATCTTCAAAAATATAAAATTGCTAATGATTTTTTAAATGCAACAAACTTACTGGCCTATGAGTTAAGAATATTTCTTAGAATTCACCTCGAGGATCTTTCCCTAAAGCAAAGTCTTGAATTTCTCCACACAAGTCAAGTTGATCTAAGTCGAATAATAGAAAGTCTTGGCTGAGAGGGACCTTGGAAGTCACCTAATCAATCCAATCCTCAGTTGACAACCTAGGGTATCAATATCCTATAACTATAATTTCTATACAAGAAGCAAGATGGGAACTAGGCAAGCAAAGAAACAATTGAATCAGTTATTATGGAAAATTCAGGCCTGAAAATAATTTCTATTGTAGTCTAAAATATTCATTGAGGCACAAGTGTTATAATTATTTGCGTAATTGCTTATTCCTCAGTTGCACTTTGCTGGTATCCACTTGACCTAGGATGAGACTGAACATACTTTGCAAAGGTTCCTATTCCAAGTCTCTTAGTAAAAAGCAGTTAAAGTTGAGGCTGACCTGCCTTAAGCCCTAAAACTCCCTAATTGTTGTCACAAGATGTTGGATTAGCACATTTCTGGAATAGCTGTCTGTTTACACTCCAGAGACCCACCGTCCACTAACCACTTTCTAATTGAATTCTAATCACATTCAAATAGCTCAATAACCAGCCTCAGCTGCAATTCATAAAACTTTAATTGCCATCCATAAATCCTGACTCCCCGAGTGCAGAGTGTCCCTACAACCCAATTACACCTCGCTTGTGGGGGGCGGGGGAAGAGGGGAAGAAAAGGATAGAGACCAAAGGAAGGAGGGAGGCAAAGGAGGAAGAGAAAGGGAAAATGGGAAGTAGGAAGAAAAGAGGGAGAGTAGAGAAAGGGAGAGCAAGCAATGGAGGAAGAAGCCAGATAGAGGTAAAGAACTGAAAAATGATCCATAAGCCTGGCTTGTGTCACTTGCATGGGGACCATACTCAACCTAGGTCAGTCACTTCTAGCTCTCTACACCCTGTTTTTCCAAACCCTTCCGGTGAACTCAGATAGGAACTTAGCCCTCCAAGGCAAAAATATTTTTGGCTGCGTTTAAATTCAGCTTTTGCCTCAGTGCATAAACATACACGTGAGAAATTCGTCAATTTTTACCCATTTGGCTTCTCAAGGGAGGAACAGCCCCTTGAAAAGTGTAGTACTAACTTAGAGGCAGGAGTGACAAGGATTGACGAAGGCCCTTTTCTCTCCCCTGGGGGCACAAGCTGCCCTCACCTGCTTTACTTAGGCCAAACGTATTGTGTAATTAAACGTAATTTTTGTTGTAAAACTGATAGATAGATAAAAAATAACCAAATGGATCATAGCACACAGTCCTCGGAAATTTACAACCCCTAAGTCTCCCAAAGAAGGTAGAACCGGAGAGTCCCCAAAGCCTTAACGCTTTCTTTTCCCCTCTGGTTTCTATCTAAGGAAGAGTGAAGAGGAAAGACTCTCGTTTGCTTTACCAGTTATTTATCCTTCCAGAAAATGGTCTGAGGGTGGTCGGAGATAGTTAGAATGAGAAGAAAAAAAAGATCTGGTTCAGCCCCTCAGCTTTATTAAGCATTTAAGGTGGTAAGGACCCAAACGAGCTAGAGAGACCGATTCAGAGAAGACCCTCCTCTATCCTTCTCCAGAAGTGGGTACGATGCTGTCAGTCACGCCCGAAGAACGGAGTTGGTTCCAAGGCTTTCATCCTAATACCTGGTGAACAGGTGTTTCGGAATGTGAGAGAGGGTTTTTGTCGTGCAATCGAAAAGTCGTCCCATTTAATTAGATATTTGGCCCATGAGAGTCCGACTACTTTTAAGTTCACATCGGTAAGAACTCTGACAATTTGCCAGTGTCCTACTTAATTTGGGGATTGAGAAAAAAAGGCAAGAGGAAAGGATAAACTAGGTGAGAAGTGTTACTCTGAGGCAAAAATAATTTGAAGTCTTGAGTTGTTAGTACAATAAGGCAGAGAAGCGTTATTATTAGGACCGATCCTAGCGCCAAGAGATTCAATGCTGTGATGTAGGTCTAAGGAACTACCAGTGCTGGCAGAATTGGAGTGGGCCTAAAATGAGTTCTCTTGAATTCCATAACCTGCAGCTTCCAGCTCTCGGCTGCTCGGAGGAGCAAAAGAGGCATTTAGTGCATCTCCCTCAGGGCAAGTGCAACGCCGGAGGGAGACCTTTGTCCTTATGATTCAGATAAAAACCCTCTCGATTTCCACCTAGCCTGAATCCCTCCAACCGAGCTATGCGGCCAGAAACTGGGTGTAAAGTAAAGTGTTCTGACGGGCGTCCTGCCCAGTCGGGGGGCAGGGAGCTAGTGCCCAGGGTTTCTCTGGAAAGGAGGAAGGAAGGGGAGGAGAAGGGCTAGAATCACCGAGAAATTAACAAAACATACACTTTAAGAAGTTCCCCCCTCCCCCTCTTTTTGATTCTCTCCACCTCCCCCGCCTATTGCCTCCACTCCACTGCAGTCCACCTCCTCCCCTGCTCGCCCCCTCCTCGTTTTTGTTGTGAGTTGAGCAGCCTATCCCGAGGGTGGGGAGATGATGAGGAGCCCGAGCAGTGCGGTACTCTCTGGCATCACGTGCTGGGTTGGGGCATATAAAACCCCAGAGCAGGGGAGCCCGGGCGGGGGAGGTTAGGACCAGCCCTCTCCGGGGACCCCTTTGTTCGCTTCTCAGACTTAAGCACCTCTGCGTTCCTTCGGGGCTTCAGTGACAGCGTCCTCGCCTAGCCAAGGAAAACAAGGGAGCGTCGGAGGTGAAAGCGGGGGGAGGGGTGAAGAAAAGAAGAGAGATAGTGGGGGAAAGCTGCCTTTTACTCTGTTTGATCGGATTCCGTTCCCTTCGCGACATGTCGCGATCCTTCTATGTCGACTCTCTGATCATCAAGGACTCGTCGAGGCCTGCGCCCCCCCTACCTGAGCACCAACACGGCCCCGATTTCCTCATCCCCCTGGGCATGCCTTCACCCCTGGTCATGTCAGTTTCGGGGCCCGGCTGCCAGTCGCGCAAGAGCGGCACTTTCTGCGTGTGTCCACTCTGCGTCACCTCCCACCTGCACTCCGCGCGGACTGGCGGCGGCGCAGGCAGCGGCGGGGGAGGAGGCGGCGGCAGCGGCGGCGGGGGCAGCGGGGCAGGCAGCGGGGCTATTCCCTTGCTCAAGAGCCAGTTTCCCCCTGGCCCCGGGGACGGGCAGTTCTGCCCCCGGATGAGCCATGCCCATCATCACCACCACCAGCCGCAGCACCACCATCACCATCAACCCCAACAACCTGGCTCGGCTGCGGCGGCTGCAGCTGCGGCGGCGGCTGCGGCGGCGGCGGCCGCTGCCCTGGGACACCCCCAACACCACGCACCTGTCTGTGCCGCTACCACCTACAATGTCACCGACCCGCGAAGGTTCCATTGCCTCACTATGGGTAGGATGAAAACTTCGCTAGGTCCCTGTTTTCCTGGGAATCCCGCCAAACTTTTCATTTGGAGGGTGGGATGGAAGTGGTCTCGGTAGTGGGGATGGATAAGGGAAAGTCCTTTAAATTCGATTTGGTGATTGACCCAAGAAGGTCTTGGGACAAGGTCAGAGACAGCAGCAAGGATGTTGCTGGACCAATCTTTTTTTTTTTTTTTTTGCAATCTCGTAACACGCTTACACACATACACACACACTCGCATCAAATCCCCAGATCTGGGGTAGCTTATTACCTGGTTACTCAGTACTCGGGGAGAGAGAAACTGTGGGTCAGCGTGCTAAGGTGCAGCTCCGAAAGGTAGACGGCAGTGTTGATCGATTGTAGATGAAGTTAGATATATGCATTTGTGTACTAGTGTGAGTGTACGTGCATCTGTCCGTATTCTTGTTTGCGGATGGCATCAGTTTTGATTGAACGGCTGTGATGCCTGTGGCATGGGGAACACAATTATTTTTTTCTGTGGGACTTTCAGTGATGAGGCAGAGGGAGGCTCTTGAATATCTCAGATTACTAACCCTCAGAGGCGTATGCAATCCCAGGAGAGTTTTAAAAATTTTTGAATCCAAGGGAAAATGAGACTCGTGTTGAATCGTCAGTCAGCCTCTGAGAGCGTAGAGGTTGACTCGGTCTGAGGACGGTGACTTTTTTTTTCAAGACTGTGGGTAGGGGAGGGTTGTACGAGCATGTGTATGTCTGTGTGTGTCTGGGGATATTGCTGTCCGTTGCTTACCTATACTTCTTAACGGATTTGTCTTCTTCCTCACATAGGTGGCTCTGATACTAGCCAAATTCAAAACGGCAAGAGGATGAGGACAGCTTTCACAAGCACCCAGCTCCTGGAACTAGAAAGAGAATTCTCCTCAAATATGTATCTTTCTCGGCTCCGCAGAATCGAGATCGCCACTTATCTCAACCTCTCGGAGAAGCAGGTGAAAATCTGGTTCCAGAACCGTCGAGTGAAACACAAGAAAGAGGGCAAAGGTTCGCAGAGGAACAGTCACGGGGGCTGCAAGTGTGTCAGTAGCCAAGTTCACTACCCGCGCTCTGAGGACGAAGAGTCTTTATCCCCTTCCTCCGCCAACGAAGACAAGGAGATCTCCCCATTATGAGTTCCCCCTCTTCACTGGGACAAGGGCCTAAGGTCTCTCGGTCCTTCCCCTCCTTTCCCAACTCCTCATCCCACTTCTCCCATGAGACCTCCGATGAGCATACCTGGCAGGTCCAAAGGAATCATGAACACTTTGCAGAGGTCAGCGAAAAAACGGTGAACTCGGGCGGAGAAAAGTCTTCTCCAGGGTTCTGCACCTGCTGCTGCTGCAACTGCGCCAAGAGGAGCACACCGGCCAACTCCTCACATCCTCTCTCTGCAGCAGGCTTAGCTCATTTCAGTTATTATCTGTTTGATTTGTGTTCACTCGCAGTAGATTTTTTAAGAAAGTGTAAGTGATTTAGAAGTCAACTAAAAATCTTGTATAACACAAAAAAGCAGGTTTTGTAGGGTGGATTTTTTTTTTTAAATTTTAACATTGTATTGGGATTTTCCAAAAACATGTCATTTACCGTCCTGTTTTTCAATATCTCGTATGGCTGAACCCCATTTTTTGTTTATTTTATTGTACTTTTTTTTACACAAGTTTTGAAGTTGGAATTAACTTAGAAAATTATACCTTGTAGTTCTGCTTTCTGAAAATTGTCTGTAAAGAGTGACAAATCCAGTCCTTGAGAATCCCTTTGTATGTGAATAGCTTTTATATAAATTTATATTTATATTTATTTAAATAAAGGAGGTATTAAAGCCTTCTAATTGTTTTGAAGTGTTCTCTCTCCCTCTCCCCACCTCCATTTCCCCTAATTGTTTTTGAATCACAGTTCTGAAACTGATGCAGATAGAAACAATGTTTGAACTCAGCCTTTGAGAAGGGGGGCGGAGGTAAACCCAGACCCGGCATTATGGGTCTCACAGTTGGAGGGGTTTTGATGCTCTAGGTTTTTAATGTGCCTCAGAGACTGATGAAACTAACCACAGAAACACCTTCAGTCATTATTCAGTGATGGAGAATGATTATGGGTGGCAGCCTTATGCTTCGACCTCCCCCATCTCAAATCTAACTTCCTCACAATTAACACTGAGAATGTCTTTTATAACTAATCCCCCTAAAGCTTTTGGTTTTCTTCAGCTTAGAGCAGTGAAGTGCCCATGCTGCTAAATTTACCCCCTCTCTTTTCTGCTCTCTCTGCATCTCTTCCTCAGAATCAAAATTTCCTTTAATCCAACTATGTAAAAAAATTTCTCACAGAAGAAAGCAACAACCCATCAGATTGTAGATGCCACTCCTTATTTCTTAAAAAAAAAAAAAAAACAACAAAACTCATTACTCATTGATAAAACGTTTGTAGGACTTCCAGTTCCCCATGAAAGTAGGAAATAGGCCTGCAGCCCTCCATATTAGACACTAAAGAATCAAACTGAGTCCAATGATTTAACAGCATACATAATTTTTATTAAGAATCAATTGTATGAAGAATTTTTCCAATGAAGTACCAAGTTTAAATAAGACATAGCCCCTGAACTCAGAGTTCATCATTTAGTAGACTCCCTTTCCTCTTTAAAATGAACCTAACTTTTTCTCTTTCCTTAACTCCTCCATCTTCCTCCAGGTATGGTGCAATAGGAGAGGACTTATGGATGGTCCCAGCCTTCAATATCCTAACTCCTATTTCTGTTTTCCATGGGCAGTCAGAGCTATGAGATTCAGGAAACAGAAAAGACTTTTTCCCTTGACTTAAGTACAGCCTACTGTATTCCTGGTTTTCATTGAGCCCGTGACTCTCCATTCTGAATATTTAAAAAAAATACATATACATATAAATATATATGTACATATGTCACCTGGGGGGATTCATTGGAGAGATATTTCTTTTAAACTCACACAGAGTTCTGATTTCTCTTATAATGAAAGCCTTTCTTAGTCTCCCATTATTAGCCATTCCACTTGACCAAAGTTAAGCCTGTCCATCAGCAGGAAAGATTAGTCTATTTTCTCTCCTTACCCCTTCACTTGTTTTTGTTTGTTTTTTAGCAGCAGACAAGTCAGACTCAGCATGTTGGAAGAAAAAGAACTGTCAGAAAGGAAAGTGCTGAGTAACTGAGTGAGAGCTTTATGAGCCTCTGCCAGAGATCAGGAAGCTGAATTTGGATAGAGAAGTCCTGGAAGTGATGAGAATGAGATGGCTAGCTGCTGACCTGATGTTCCATTCATACACATATGGGGTGTAATTTGGTTGATGGTAAGGAAAGGGTAATCTACTAGAGTTGATGAAGCCCTTAAAATCCTAAGTAGAAAGAGCAAGGCCAGAATAAGGTGCTAACTGGAATAAGTTACCCGGAGTTTTACAGAGAATGAGTTCTGATCTGATCAATTTTTGTATGTAGCCAGAGGCAGGCTTGCTCCTGACTAAAACTGAGAAGAATCATAGCTGGAAACCCTTGGAGCAGTAACTCAGGAGGATAAATACCCTCAGTCTCTTCTCCACCCCTCCCAAATACCTGAAGAAGTCCACCTTATTCTTCTGTCCCACCACCACCCCATACTATCTGTCCTCCCACCTCTTGCCAGTCTTCAGTGCCCAGAAATTGAGGTCATTTCTCTGGCTTCACAAAAGATCACTTCAGATTAACTAAAAATCTGCCTCCTGGAGTACAAGAATAATTGAAGAAACAAGAAAGTTGCTGAGTAGAGGGAAGTGGTAGGAGCCATATTCACATCTAAGGAAATCCCCAGAAATGCTCCTTGCTTCTCATTCTCCTTCTCCCCTCCCAGAAATCTCCCAGAAGCCATACTGCTTGGTATGGTCCTGGTGGAGTTTAGGCTGGAGAACTAGCTAGCAGCTGCCACAAGGGCAGTGGTAGAGTTCCAAAGGTGCCAGCTCCAGGTTCTGCAACAGCGAGTCTGTCTTGTTGCTTCAAATAAAAATCCAAAAAGAGATTTTCTTTTTTTCCAAACCCAAACTTCAGAGACTTTCTTTCCCCACCTTTACTTGGGAGGTGAAGAGGGGAGGCAGAGAGGAGAGAGGGAGTGACACCAAGTGTTTAGGGAGAATTTCCCTGAGTATAAGATGCTCCAGGAATGGGTGATCTTTCTGAAGGTGGGGGGGGAGGGGGAAGACAAAACTAGATGAGAATATCTAAAGTAGGAGGCAATTGTTTTCCCTGGAGTCTTCCTGAAGGAAGAAAGCCATCTTCAAGAGGCTTCTTCTAACCACTTTAATTCATTTAACATCCAACAAGCATATAGATAGCACCAGGCAGTTTTCCAAGGTGTACAAAAAACAAAAAGCAAACCTCTCCTGCCCTCAGAGAGCTCTCTCATTCTGAGGTGAGATGGGAGGCTTATAGAGAAGGCTTATAGCAACATAAATCTCAAGGGAATCTCAGAAGTCATCTAATTCAACCTTCTCATTTTACAGATGGAAACTGAGGCCCAGAGATAGTGAGTGATTTTCCAATGCCATGCAGGTTATCAATAGCAAAGCAAGACTTTAAACTCAGGTCCAAAACTCTTTCATGGTACTACACTGCCTCTCCTAGATATCTATGCATATAACTATATACCAAATATAAACAAAATAAATACAAGCAAGAAAAGTCATCACAGGAGGTATAGAACCTTCTTCTAGGGCTTTTATACACACACAGTCGCTGAAGAATTGGAGCCATTCTCTTATGCTAGAGGAGGTTATTGACATTCATATCACCCTCCTCCAGACCACTCTCCCTCCCCCCCAAAAAAAAAATAAATAAAAGAAGGAAGGAAAGAAAAGAAAAAAATTGTGAACTAGTTGGGGATCTTTGGAAGTCATAAATCAGAAAGAAGGTTGGGCTATTATACTACTGGGCAATGGATTTTCTATGGGAGGTCATCTTTCAGTTTGAATATAAGCTGAAAATATTCTGTCTCTTCGTTCTGCCAAATAAGGAAGGGAAAGTAGAATTGCATTTAGGTTAAGGTCTTCTGGGACTCCCACCCAATGCCGCTTAATATTTATTTAATGGGCAGAATAATTCAAACTTTTTCTATGTTTCTCTTGGGAACAGTCACCCCAATTGAAATCCTACTAGAAAGAATCAGTACGAAGTGATTAATTCACAAAGAGGCATTGTAGTATAGCACTGGAGTTGGAGACAGCAAAACTTAAGTTCAACTTTTTCCTCAGTTACTATGTAGTTCTGGACAAATCACTTAAAGCTTTCTGGGCCTCAGTTTACTCTTTGGTAAAATGGACTCCAGACCACAATGTTTTCTTCCAGCTTGAATTCTATGAACCTGTTATTACTGCCTGTCTCAAGAGAGTGGGAAGTTGCTGAGTACCATCAGTTCTAAGATTACTACCTCTTAAAAAGAAAAAAATCTGAAAAACCATAGGATTCAAAGAGTCTCTAATCTATAGAAAGCCAGGAAGAAAGACCAGGCAAGTGTAGTATTTCCATTTGGGGAAAAATGATTTTCCACTTCAGAAATAGATGAAGAATCAGTCCCTAGATTTAGAGAACACTTCCTTTTTCAGGAAATTAATCTCTAAAAGGAGACTGTGGTAGTGGCAGTGGAAGCGATAATTGGGGGAAGTGGAATGAAATTCCCTTCTTTCACAAAGTAACCCTCCAGAGCAGCTGATCTGGCTTAAATTCACTCCCTCAACAGCAGATGCTGAGGTTGAAGTAAAGGGAAAGCCCTTGAGAGATAACAGGAGGGGAAGAGTTCCTGGCCTCTGCCCATTGACCCCAGACATCTAGAGGACAGGAACCAAAGCAGAAGCCTTTCTCCCCTCTCCCTCCCACCCAGAGACTGACACAAGCTCAAGGCAAAGGCCCTGACACCAATCATTACTCAGTAAAAGCAACGCAGCTGGAAACCTGCTAAGGGCAAGGGACCCAAGAATCGTCTTTCCTTCTTTTATGGGATGTTTCTCTAAGGGCACCACTCAGCACCAAGGGCAGAAGATTACACCCTCTGTGGCACAAATTGGACCAGAGAGTGAAGGAAATGCTTATGTGGTAGATCCACTTTGGGGTTCTTCTGAAGTTTGGAGAAATAGTGCTGTGACTGGGGGCTGTCTCTTCTCAAGTGTTCCTTTCATAGATCTTCCCACAATGGATGTTGGTAAGGAGAGAAAGTTGTAGCCTGAGAATATTTTCCAAGCCAAAAGCAAGACTTAGAAAATTAGAACACCAGGCATCACAGAACCAGGGTTCTGAAACTGGTTCTGCTAGCTCTATTTCCTACTGCCCTGGGACCCTAGACAAGGCATGTAACTTTCCCTGGATTGTACTCAGTTTCCTTATCTATAAATTATGGAAGTTAAACTAGCCCATTTTTGAAGTTCTTTTCCATGTTAAATCTTATTATCTCATCATTCCCCCTGCTTTCTGAAGGCCCTGCTGTTGACAATAAGATGTCATTCACTAATGGAATGTGTAGATTGGGAAGATGCGTGTTCGTCCTTCGTTGCCAAAGAAGACCATGCCATCAGAGAAATAATGACATGACTTGTACTTGACTTTTGTTTTTGAGTGAGGGAGTGCTATGCAGGTCATCAGCCTCACTTCTCCTCCAGAGTCATCTGAATCCAGTAACTGGATATTCATCAGGATGACTGGAGATAATCCAGGATGAGGCAGTTGGAGTTAAGTGACTTGCCCAAGGTCACACAGCTAGTGAGTGTCAAGTTTCTGAGGTGAGATTTGAACTCAGGTCTTCCTAACTCCTGCACTGGTGCTCTATCCACTGCACCTCCTAGCTACCCCTAGATTGGGAAGGAGAAAAGTGATGAAAGAATGCTGAAATAGAAATCTAAAGACCAACATTCAAACTCTCTCTCGCCTACTTTGTAACCATCTGTGGCATTTTGGGCAAGTTCTTCTGCTTCCATGAGCCATAGTTTTTTCAGTTGCATTTAAAATGAGAGTTGGAATAGATCACTTCTTAGATTTCTTGTGATTGTTAAAATCAACTCTTCCAGGCAGAAAAGAAAGATTTCTATATTCCAACCTTTAAAAAAAGAGTCAGAAGATTTGGAAACAAATAGATGCTTGCTCTGCAAATGTTCTTTGCGGTGAAGAAAACTTGGGTTCTTGGGCTCTTCTGGTCCAGTTTTCCCTTTTCAGTGGATTCAGCTCACCTTCCTTCCCCCTTCAGAGCTTTTGTTGCTGTTGGCAGTTAGTTAGTTGGTTCAGTTTTGTGGAAAATTATCAGAGTTGGGAAAGATGTAAGGCCCTGGAACAAGGTGGGTGAAGCAGGAATAGAAGAGAGATTTTGGGAGCAACCCCCCAAAACAAAGGCCTATAGTCAAAGGGGTAAGGAATAATACCATTGAGAATGCCCCCCTTTTCAGAGGTAATAGGACTTGAAGGGGTTCTAAACACAGTGGAAAGCTGTCCCAGGGCTGAATGTGTATGGCTCACACATCGAAACAATTGTTCCTATTTTCATTATTCTCGAGGGATCTTTGACTACACCTGTTAAGGTGACAGACCCGTTAAAAGGGAGCACTTTTCTTGCAATTAAATGGTGCATTTACTAAGCTTCTATTAACATAATTTAATATAAAACTATTTTATAAATCTTTAGGCTCACATTACTGAAAAAAAAATTGAGCTCATTTAAAAAAAAGAGGCCCATTTCTTTGATCTGAGTAGAATGGAAGAGAGAATTAAAAAAAAAAAACAACCCAAAATTCCCCCAATCTGGGGGAAAATGTAAAAAATAGAGGGCTTCCCGCCCTCCCCCGCCCCCAAGCGGTGGGGTGCACTGCTGATTCTATGCAAAAGAAAGAGAGAAACTACAGGAGCTCCTCTCCCCAGAGTGAACTTGCTATGAAGCTTCAGGAATTTAGAGGGTAAGAGGTTCACTGAACTTGGAGAAGGGAAGCTTAACGCAGGGCTTTCCAGAAGCAAACTAGCTGAGATTGTTGAACAGATAACCAGAGATAGAGGATAGCTTCCCTTTGCTTGTATAATTTCCTTCTCGAGGTGGGTTTCTTTTGTTAGTGTTGTGGACAAAAGAATCGAGAATTACAGGATGTTCGAACTCAAAGGGACTTTGGAGAGTCTGCTAGATGTCTCCCCTACCGCACACTTCCAAAATACATTTCTTGTGGAGGGACACACTTATGACAGTAGGTGTGGATTGGAGGAGGTGGGAAGAGCTATATAGACCTCTTGAGCCTTATATA
The DNA here is from genome assembly GCA_028658325.1 of Potorous gilbertii. Classification (NCBI taxonomy): domain Eukaryota; kingdom Metazoa; phylum Chordata; class Mammalia; order Diprotodontia; family Potoroidae; genus Potorous; species Potorous gilbertii. The sequence continues at coordinate 187,357,562 of CM053772.1, read as the reverse complement.
CTGAATATATACTGAATATTCTGTGGATCAAATTTATTGCCCACTACATTTTCCTTTGGAAAGTATTAACATAAAATTATTGGCACAGATCTTTCCCGCCCTCCCCCTCCCCAGCCGCCTCTGCCCCAAACACGGAGGAATGAAGAGAGAATTTTTCATTCTTCCTACTTAAGATGTTATTATGCCCTTACATATGATCCATTGATTTTCCAATGTCAAACCCTGTATTTTTCACTCCTTTTGTAAGCCTTACTCACTATCCACCATCCAGCCATCAGGGCTATTGCAAGTGTATCCAAATAGATCGGAAGTGTATGCTGTGTGCTTCAAGTAACTAGTTTCAGATTAATGAAGCAGTGACAATTTCAATCTGCTTAAAGGAGGAGGTTGGCACTGCCCAGGCCTGAGCGTGGGGAGCTCGCCAGGCTGTGCTTTATATTGTCCGCTTTTCTGAAGAGCAGACAAAGATGGATAGAGAGACATTGAAAAGCAGGGGGCGTATTTCAAACAGCCCCATAAAGAGGCCTGTCACTTTAAGACAAGAACCATAGTGCTTTGATGACTTTGTATTAGCCTCACCGTTTCAAATAAGTGACTCAAGTCCCGAGGGAGAGGGAGGGAAACGTGGAGAGAAAAAGGGAGGGAAGAGAAGAAGGGGGAGAGGAAGGGAGGGCGGTTTTTTTTGGGGGGGGGGGAGAATGGAGAGGGAGAGAAAGAGAGAGAGAGAGATTCAAGCAAATTTTAGTAGTAACAGCGCGGCTAGTTCTGAGGTTAGCTGCTTTGCTACTCAAGGACAATGGAGCCGGGATTGAGCGGATGCGCTCAGCTCAGATCGCTGCCCTGAAAGGTAGATCTACAGCTAAAGAGAAAGTAGTCATGAGGAGAGTCCCGCAAAGATGTGAAAGAACCCTGGGTTTCTTGGCAGCTGCAAATGCTAATGCCTGAAAATGCAGTGTGAACTAGGTTGGGCCCTGAAGTTTTTTGAGCTTCAGTCTCCCAGTTCAGACTAGTGGGTGGGTGGGTGTGTGTGTGTGTGTGTGTGTGTGTGTGTGTGTGTGTGTGTGTGTGTGTGTGTGTGTGTGTGTGTGGTGTGTGTGTGTGTGTGTGTGTGCAAGTGTGAACAAATAAACAAGAAATCAATGAAATCATAGGTGCAGTCCAAAATATATGTAAAAATAGAAGGGGCGGAAGGATGGTAAAGGCATTCCATTAGAGTTCACCTTCACAAAGCCTAATTGAAATTGCTTGGGTCCAGAAGAAACTAACCACCTTCCCCTTTTTTCTCTTTAATTAATTACTTAATTAATTAGTTACCATGATTATTACTCATTTGCATAGCATTTTGTGCCTTTGAAATTCATGGCAAGGGGTGTTGAGACTCCTAGAGGCTAACATGTGGTTTTAGGACTTAGTTTAGACTAGACACTTTGGGGGGGTTTCTTCCACCACCCCACTCAGCCCTGCTTTCGTCTTTGAGTTGCTTGCCTTTGCCTCTTCTTGTGCATTTGCTCAATTAGCCCCCAACTTTTAGCTTTTCTCCTCCCAATACCCTCCGGCGCTGGAACAACAGGTGGGGCGCGGTGCTGTGAGGGTGAGGGAGGGAGAGAAGGGGGATGCTGGGCTCTAGGAGGAGCCTCGGAAATTCCCTTGAGCTCGCGCACCCCAAACCAGGGAGACCCGGAGATTTCTAGCTGTAGGGGCTGAAAAGTGGGGGGAGGAGGGGAAGAACAGCGTCTCCACTTCGTTGGCTGGAGCTACAATTATTGACTGGTTAGATTTTTCTTTCCTCCCAGAGAAGTTTTTTTTTTTTTTTTTTTAAGCTTTTGGACCCCCAACTGGTTCCGCCCATAGTCTTTGAAGGTCTGGCTAAAGGGCTCTGTGGCGTTTGAGAGAGAACCGTTTAGTCACTGTTTCATTAGGCACTATTTGAACCTTGCAACATGTGGTAATTTCTGGGGCAAGCTGAAAAGGGGGGATTATGTAGGAGGGACACAAGGAAATTAGCGAACGGTTAATTTAACTCCTTTTCTGGTAGACTTTTCGATACATTCCTAATTGACTGAGGGGGCAGGTGAAGCTCCCGCCCCATGCAGGCTCATTCACGGTGGGAATAAATGGCTCTTTTTCAACTCACACTGCTCACAATATATCATCAGGGAAAAGACATGCAATGAATATGTTGATTTTTTTTATTAATGGAATTACACCCTGCCACGCAGGTGTGAGGGTAAAATCCTATACTGCAATGAAATAAGATTAACAATGAAATGAGAATTTTATTACCTTTATATGTCACATAGACCTGGATTTAAACTGTCAAAACAAGAAACAAGAAAAGATACTCTGAAGGCAGTGATGCCAATCAAACACGGGAAGTAGCAGCTTCGTATCCAAATAATAGTTAGCTTGCGATTACCCGAGGATTCCCGCGACATCGAACGGTGTAGACACCCTAGAGAGGAGATAGGATGGACCGGGGAACTGCAGGTTCGTCCTCGAGGCTGCCTCGGCCAGCTAGCGGGTTCTACCGTCTGGCGGGCGGCTGTTCAAACACATGGGCGGAGCCAGAGCCCTAAAACACCTCCCAAGGTCGCTATTTCGAGGGGGCCGGGAATAGGAAATGGCCGGAGGCCGGAGAGCGGTCAGCCGGAAGGGCCTCAATGTAAACTTGAAGGTCCAGAGACTTACAGGCTTGTTCTAAATCACCAGCCCCTGGGTACGCTGGGATCCCAGCCCTAGCCATGACCTGGGGAGGGGAGGTAGGGAATGGGTAGGATGGGGTGGGTGGTGGTGGTGGTAGAGAGGAAAAGGGGGTAGACGCGCGGAACTGCTATTCTCAGATGCCACCGTGTGTTATATTGGGGGGGAATAAAGATGGGGCCTCCATGGGTTCTACTCCGCTACCTGGGTCTGGCAGGCGAAGAGGTGCTCTATGCAAATGGATCGCTATTAGCCAAGAAATAAATACTCTGAATCTTCAAACGGCCCTTTGTAACCTTCTATAGAAAATCGAGGTATTCTGCATGACAAAGCACAATTAAGCTTTCTATTCAGGAGTTCTGCAGCTGGTAGCCCATTGGGAAAGTGGGAGGAAACTCGAATATATTAATAGTGTGGCAAAAGTTTTTGTGTGTCCTTTTTTTTTTTTTTTTTTTGTGGCGGGGAGGAGGGGAGGGAAGGAGGAGGGCGGGTGGGTGGACTGGGAAGAGAAGGGAATCTCCGCCTTGGATCCCTGCCACCTGAACAATCTTGCCTCTTCCCGCATTAAAAGCCACGCTTGTCATGGATCAAGGGCTTTTTGAATGGTCCAGGCGACCCTCTCGCTACGCCGAGCAGGGGGCGTGGAGGGCTTCTTGGATGGTGCCAGCCCCGGAGCGGGGGTGGGTGACACGTGTCCCCATCCGTTTCCTCCTCTCCGCTTCTGAATGCTATGGCCAGAGGCCCGGTCAGCACACAGCACGCCCCTGCCCTCCTTTGTAGATACCCTCTGCAGGATCAACTGTCCCAGAGGAAAATTTCTCCATTGCCTGTGGTAAGCGTGGTGAAGCTGAAAAAGGTCCCCAGGTCAGCAACCTGAGGAAGAAGAGGCGTTGTGCACGTGTGATCATTGTGGTGGCACTTGGAGATGAAGCCGCTGGAGAAAAGAAAGGAGAGATTTTCATTCCACCCTTATCCTCCCCTTTTCATCGATTCTCAGTCCATTAAGTTATCTATAATTCTCCAGCAGTTTTTTAGTGATCCCCAAAATTGTGTTCCCCACTCATTATTTTGTTTTTACTTCGTATATATTTTGTATTTATCTATTTTACCCAGTAGAAAGCAATCTCTTTGAAGGCAGATAGTTCTCTTTCTTTTTTCTTCCTTCTTTCTATCCTTCCTTTCTTCCTTCTTTCTTTCCTTTCTTTTTTTCTTTCTCCCTCCTCCCCAAGGGACTTATATAGTGCTTGGCAAAGTGCAGGTTTTTAATAAAGGATTGTTGGATTGAATTAAATTCTCTCTCATTTATCTAACAGGACCCACAAATATTTTTTCCTCAACTTCTTCCTGACAAACTAACCAGATCAGTAAAGGGTCCATAGCACTTGCTGTTCTGTTCCATGTATTTCTTTCTGTCTATTGAATTGTAGACTCTTAAATTTTGAAAGAGACCTTAAAGATCAGCTAATTTAGCTTTTCACTCCATGCAGGAATTCCTTCTGTGGCTCCTCAAGAAATGATTCCCATATTGTTTAGCCTTTTCAGAATATTTCCACTGATTGAGGGGGCTCAACAGAATGAGGAATTAAAATTGGTAGCTCTGGTTATCAAGAAATTCCTTCATATATTGTACCTAAATCAATCTCTCTCTCTCTCTCTCTCTCTCTCTCTCTCTCTCTCTCTCTCTCTCTCTCTCTTCTCTCGCTGGGACAAATATTCATCAGACCTAGTTCTTTTGAGTAGCTAAAAAAGTTTTGCCCATCCAAACTTGTAAATGGAGACCAGGCCTGCCATTAATCTTCTCTATCAATTTCCTTGTCTGGGAAGTGGAGTGATTGCATTAGTTGACCTCTTAAGTTTTCTTTTCTCTTACTTTTTCATCACCAGAACTCTGATTCTAAAATCCCTTAGGTTAAATACCTCTCTTTTCTTCAGTTGTTCTTCATAGGAAATCATTTCCTGAGCACTTACATTCCCATTCTCCTTTAGAAGGGCTCTAGTTTTCCAGCATCCTTCTTAAAATATGATGCCCAGAATTGGACAGAATACATTAGATGTGGTTTGACTGTAGATGAAGGCGATATCGGTGATCTGTTTTAAAGAAGTTGATTATATTGTGAGCCCATGTTAGTTTATGGTCCAAGTGAAGTCTTCCTGTTCCTTGTGTTTAGTTGATTTTTTTCAGTCATGTTCTACACTGTGACCCCATTTGGGATTTTCTTGGTAAAGATACTACAATGGTTTGCAAACAGGGTTGAGAGACTTGCCCAGGGTCACACAGTTGTACGTGTCTGAGGTCAGATTTGAACTCACAAAGACTTCCTGACTCAAGCTCTGGTACTGTATCTATTTCTTTACCTAGCTGCCCTCTTCCTGTTCCTTACTTGTACCATTTTTTAATTTGAGGGTGAAGGACCTCAAACCTATCAGTGAGTTGGGGGATGCCTACCCCAAACGTATGAATACTTTTCCTGGGCATTTATCAGCCACAATTGGTTGAAGCAGTCATTGTGGAGTACTTAGAGCTTAATCAGATATCAAAAATGCCAAGATCATTCACTACATCCCAGGCCGTCACCATTCATCCTGGCTTTTGTCTTGCCATTGGACTTTGATGACCCAGGAAGAGAGTGAAACTGACAACTTTTAGAAACTCTGCCTCACCTAAATCCAATTCACCCCATGATGTCATTGGTCCTCGTTGAAATCAAGGACAGATAACATTTCCATTTAAATTGTAAGCTTTACGTTTATCCTCCATTCTGATAGTTTTGATTCAATATTCAAATATTTTTAAAATTCTGATTCTTGTCATTTATTATATTGGTTATCCTATCTAGCTTTATATTGACAGGAAAAATTCTTTATTCAAACCAACACTGACAAAAAAAAGAGAAAAACCTGAATATATTAAATTCAGCATTTGAGCACTGAAGACAAAACTTTCTCTCAAGCCCAGATGCCAGCATCAAAACATTGTGGAAATACATTGCCAACAGATTCTTCTATTTGGAATTCTGAGGTCCTGTCCTGACTACATGTTCTTATGTGTGTTAATGTTTTTCAATGACTTAGTGTGCTATATCCACTTCTTTCATAACTTCAGTGAACTAATTTCTTCTAGCACTGAATGAGTCAATAGACAAATAAACAAAATAGACCTCCCTTTAATTATTACTTCCACTTGTTCCTACCATCAATAAGTAGTATTCTCCTCTCACTTCTAACAGGTTCATCCAAACTATTCCCCACCCCGGTGCTTCCTTCATTTTTAGTATGTTCATCCACCACTCTAAGTTGAGTTTCTTATTTACCTCTGCCAGCTTTACCTGAATTCTTACCCAACGCTACATACTTACCTCTTCCTTCCTGATTATTCCCTCCTGTTGTATCAGATGAAACTTCAGTTTATTACAAAGCAAATTTCTTCTGGTTCTAAATGTATTTCTACCTCCTTCTTCCAATACAGTCCCAAATAAAAACTAACTCTTCCTAAAAGCGACCAATTCTTGGGGAATAAGGGTTGACTTCCTAAAAGGGATAAGATTCCTTACTACCATTTCCAGACTTTGAAGCAATCGTTGTCTCCTGGCTTTTCCTCGAAATCTTTACCAACAAAACTGGACATGATGAAATGGCTAGGGTCCTCAATCTGAACTTGAAGTGCTGGGATTCTAGGAGAGAAGTTGGGAAATTCTAATAAGAATTCACAGGATTCTCCAAACTAAATCAAAATATATTTGATTACTTGTTGACTTTAAGGCAAAGATAATTATAGGTCACAATGGTGGAACTGTGTTAGAAACTATTGTGAAAGTGTTATTAGAAGTATTAAACAATGTGTATAGAAATTACCTTGACCAAAATATTGGCATTTATTAAACACTTTCAGCTAGACGGTACCATAGATAGAGGGTCTGGAGTCAGGAAGATTCGAGTTCAAATCCATCTTCAGATACTTTCTGTGTAACCCTAGGTAAGACCCTCAACCTCTGTTTGCCTCAGTTTCCTCATTCATAAAATAATAAAAATAGCTTCTATCTCCCAGGATTGTTTTAAGGATCAAATGAGATAATAACTGTAAAATGCGCAATACAGTGCTTGGAACATGGTAAGCACTACATCAATGTTAGCCAGTAGTTACTATATGCCTGACATTATGCACTGGAGTTACAAAAAAAAACAAAGAATAGTCTCTACTCTCAAGGATCTCATAGTCTATGTGAGAATAGCAGAGAAACCAGTGTCACTAAATAATAAAGTACATGGAGGGGACTAAGATACACACACACACACACACACACACACACACACACACACATACACAAACTGGAAAGTTAGAAAGGGGCTTTAAAAGGCAAAGAGAAGATTTTATATTTGAATCTAGAAAAAACATATAGCCACTAGATTTTATTGAATGGAGGGGAACCATGGTCTTTAGGAAAATCAGTTTGCCAGCTACGTGGAGCACAAATAGGAATGAGGAGAGATTTGAGGTGGCAACACCAACTAGAATGCTATTACTCAAATCAATTCTCCAAAGCCATTTGTTAAATTTTCAATGTAAGCATTTACACACCAGAAATGTCAAGCTCTACAAATCAGGATGCTATTTATTATGTTGTTGATTGTCTAGACTTAAGAAAGTGATGGAGAAAGTATTAATGATGCAGATTTAATGAAAAATGTGTCTTGCCCCCCCCCCCAAAGAGCTAATTGTTAAACGTTTATCAGCAAAACTCTGCATGTGCAAGAGATTTTATAAACCTTGGCAACAGACTGCATATGGGATATGGGAGAGAGAGAATAAGAAGTTAAGAATATTGGGAGCCTGAGTGACTGGGATGATAGTGGTACCCTTTTTAGTAACAGGGAAATTAGGAAAAGGAGACGGATTGAGGTGGAGGTGGGGAAATAGATATGTTCTATTTTGGACTTACTGAGTTTAAGATGTCTACACCCACTTTGAGATGTCTGCAGTTCAAAACTGGAGGTCAAGACAGAGGTTAAGGCTGGATAAATAGATCTGAAAATCATGTGTTTAGAGATGATAATTGAATCCATGGGAGCTGATGAGACGATCAAGTGAAACAGTATATACACTTGCAGGGGTTTGCAAATTAAGCCCCTGAATTCAGCTTGTTTTTATGTAGTTACTTAGCTGGTCAGATTTGGCCCTTGGGGCATAGTTTGCTGATCCCTGTTAGAGGTGGATCAGTAGAAGGTTTAGAATAGAGCCTTGGGGGACACCCATGGTTTGCTTCATGATCTAGAGGAAGATCCTCCCAAAGCAAGAAATGTAAGAGACTAAGGCACCATAGACTGGTACTCCTTTGTTTATATGACAATGAGTAACTCAAGAAGAGAGATGGGGGAGTAAAATTGAATGGACGTGAAAGGTACTGGACATTATATGAAACTAAATCTATTACAGCTTCGTAGAAATATAATGACTGCCAATGAGCCAGATCTTTTGAACAAGCTGTTGATTCTGAAAAAAAATGGGAAAAGACAAAGGCTAGATTGTTTTACTGTTAATTCAGTTGTTTTAGGCTTGTCTGACTCTTCTATGTCATGTCCAAATATAAGAAATGGCCCGTATAGATAACAAAATCCTCTCTCTGTGCTACTATTTCCAGATGCTATTGTTTTTATTGCATCAACCTTAGAATACCATAGGGTCTCTTCAGGGAGATCCGTAGTATCCAAAAATGATTATCTGATTAACAGTCTATGTAATGGATCACAGAATGCCTTTTATCCTGATTGTTAGATGCCATTGATTGGGCAGACTATTGACTTAGTTCATCAGTGCATATATTTTCAAGACACTTCAACTGGGTAGTAAATCAGGCCCAGATCTGAATGAAAGGAAAGCAGGCTGGATTGTAGTTGGCAAATCATTTAGTACTTTGAATGAGTCCAGGATGCTTGCTCTCTCTCTCTCTCTCTCTCTCCTCTCTCTCTCTCTTACACACACACACACACACACACCCCCAACACCAAACTTTTTTTTTAAAACAGAAATAGTCCTTTGGTGGTACTATGTAGTTCAACATCACAGATCACCACAATTTCTGAAGTATTGCAGATGACCCAAAGGTCAATGGAGAAATGTACTGTGGACATAAGCAGGGGTATATATATCACAAAGGAAATGTATGACTTGAAAAAGGAGGTTGACTAGCTATGTACTGAGAGAAAAGAGTAAGAGACAGATAACTTGAGTGATACATTGGTACTCATGAAATGCTATGTGTGTGTGAGTGTATGTTGTTTTAAAAATATTTTGTATGGATAGTTTTGTTTTTACACCACTTTTTCTCTTTCTTTTTTTTTTTTAGCAAGGCAGTCTGGGTTAAGTGACAAGGTCACACAGCTAACAAGTATCCAGCATCTGAGATGAGATTTGAACTCAGCTGCTCCTGACTCCAGGGTCGGTGCTCTGTTCACTTCACCACCTAGCTGCACCTATCACTATTATTTCCAAATATATCCTCCCCAAAGAGTCATCCCTTGAAAAAGAAAGAAAGAAAAGTGGACTAGAAACAGTTCAACAAAAGTGACCGATGAATCAACCATTTTTGGCAGCACATTTCATACCTATACTCTTCTACCTCTGCTAAGAAGGGAGAGTAGAATATTTTCTAAATCTTTCTCCAGGACTAATCTTTGTCATATAATTTCAGTACTCAGTTCACTTTTTTGTTCTTTAGATCTGTATTGCTTTCCTGGTTCTTCTACTTAATCCTTAAGCTTTTCATAGAAGTCTTCCTATGCATCCCTGAAGTTTTCATATTTAAATATTTCATATTTAAAGTCATTTCTTTAATATTTCATGATACTTTTGTTCAACACCCATGAAATGTTGAAAGACTCAAAGGAAAGCCTAGAGGCAGTATATTATATATCTCCTTTTTGGAATAATGTATAGGAGGATACCAAAAGAAATAGACTAGATAGAAAGGTGTATATAGGTTACAATCTGCATACTTTGATACATTGATAAGATCATGAATCCACTGAATTCTATAACTTCAGCATTGTTTCGAATCCTCTCCAGTTTTACAATTTCAGAATTAATGTTGATTATACATCTGACTTGACATCACAGTTCTTTACCCTCTTTGAGTCTGTTCATCACTGGATGTGCACACTTTGGAGTTAGTTTTATTGTTAACTATTTTGAGGGGAGAGGAGAGGCAATCAGGTAAAGTGACTTCTCTAGGGTGACATAGCTAATAAGTGTCACCTGTCAGATTTGAACTCATGTCCTCCTGACTCCAGGAGTGGTGCTCTATCTACTATGCTATCTAGCTGCCCCCTTTTATTCTTAACTGATTTTTTAAGAATTATAAACCAGATCAGCTAGGTGGCACAGTAAATAGAGTACCACCCTTGAGCTCAAATCTGGCCTCAGATATTTACTAGCTATGTGAACCTAGGCAAGTCACTTAACATCAATTGCCTCCAAAAATAAGAAAAAAGTTATAAGCTAGACAAAAGCTATCATTAATATACAAAGAATAGAAAAGAGGATTGCATGAGAATATGAAGTTCTCATATATATAGCTTTTCAGCATATCTTAAATTTAAGACAATAGCAACAAACTTGCACTTTTCTATATTTACTTTTGAACTTTTGCCTATTTTTTAAAAAAATGTTTCATTAATGTTTACTTCTTTCTTTTCTTCTTTTATTTTTTTGTATAACTGTTGGACCTAGTTGTTACTTTCTAAAATATCTGGCTCAATGGTCTCAACTTCTTAATACCTCTTTACCAATTTTTTTCCCACACCCTTATCATGCTCACCAAATTTGTTCTTTGTCCTTCCTGGGATCTCAACTGTTCAACCCCTCTCACCTTATTCAGGCTTTGAATTCCTTCTGGGCCGCACTGGATACAGCTTTTCTAGAAACGATGGTCTTGCTCTTGTCAACTACTTCAATGACTTCCTCTCAAAACCATTGAAGTATGGAAAATCGGCAGACCTGGGCTGTTACGGAGCCCGGCCGTCCGATTTCCACTTGGCCTCCGCTGCAGCTTGTCATTCTTTTTATTTCCCTCTCATTATCTCTCTAACACCCTCCTCACAGTGATTAGTCCAGGTCTTCTCTGAGTGCAAAGCACTGCTTTAGCAGCTGGGGAAGATACAAAGATTAGATTAGACATGGTCCTTGACTTCAAGGATATAACAGTCTAGAAAGGGGATAAGGGAACATCACACATGGTTGTGTTAGAGGCAAAACAAAGTACTGTGTGAGATCCGAGATGTAAGGTCCTTACCAACTGGAGGGATCTGTGAAGGCTTTCAGAAGTAAGCAACATTTGAAATTGTCTCTAAAGGATGAACAGGACATGAGCAAATGAAAATGGTAGGGGAAGGAACCACAGAGACAGGAAACAGTCTGAACAAAATTGTGGAATTATGGGCTCAGAAAACAGAAAGTTATCTAGTTTAGCTGGAGTCTAGGCTGTCTTGAGGGGAGTTATATAGCTAGATAGACAGACAGATAGATAGATAGTTGAAAAGCACTCACATAGTACCTTAAGACTTACAAAGCTTTATAAAAATTATCTCATTTGATCCTTCTAAGAACCCTATGTAGTTGGTGCCCTTATCATTCCCATTTTACAGACAAGGAAATTGAGACAAACAGTAAATGTCTTGCCTAGAGGTCACACATCTAGTCAGTGTTTGAGGTGGAATTTGAACTCTGGTCTTTCATCCTCTAGGTTCAGCATTCTATCCACTTCGCCACCTAACTGCCTCATTGGGAAACATAAAAAAAAAAAAAAAGACTGACAAGCAAACCAAATTAAATACACTTTCTCAAAGAGCCTTTCTAGGACTTGAATGCAATGATCATGTGCCCCATAAGCTTTTCCTTTTCTGGATTAAACATCCCCCATTCCTTCAATTGCTCCTCCTAAGATAAGGTTCCTAGTCTCCTTGCTATGTTGGTTGCTTTCCTGGGGATGCTCTTCTGCTTGTCCTTAAAATGTGGTATCCAGAACAGAACACAACATCCCAAGCGTGGTCTAATCATGGCCAACTGGAGCAAACTATGCAATTCCTCCTTGTGCAGAGAGTGCGTTATTATGAGATTAATTATGATAAACTAAGATCATATTAGCTTTACTTCTCTTTTGGACTCACATTGAACTTGGAGGTGAATAAAATCCCCAGGTCTTTTCCATGTGAACCATCCAAACTATTCACATCCTAGATTTGTCAGTTCTACTAGAAGACTTGTTTCAAAATTTTGTCCCAAAGCAACTGACATATTGGGGAACATTTTGAGGATATCACAAATTTCACTTTGCTTCTTCCAGATTTCTTTTGAGAATGCAGAAAATTCAACACTTCACAAAAACTCACAAGTTACAGCTCTTCCAAATTCTCACTTCTACAAGCAAACTCAAGATCTTCATTGTCAAAGTAAAGGGCCATATTTATTGTCTATATTCTGGTTCAATAGGAGCTGAGGGTAGAGGAAGTCTAACCAGTTATAGTATTGAGGTATCTCTTAGCCATTTGACACATATAAACTGTACCACAATTTTTATTGGGTTCCTAATTTTTTATACATCAACTGACGAAGTTTTTGAGCATTTTGCTCCTAATCCCATAAATGCTGTGGTTTTTATTTCATGGTTGTGCCTACAGTCATGCTTTTTTGAGAACATATATGTCTCGATATAGCAGAACGGCTTCTATTTTGTTTTATTTTTTTAAACCAGGTAGGTTTTTACATTTATTTGTATTCAATTTTCATATTAATAGCTGTAGTCCATTTTTCTAGTTCACTGAGATCTTTCAGATCATAGTTTTGTCAATCCAATGTATTAATTATATCTCTAAGCTTTGTGCCATATCCAAATTTGATAATTACATTATATATGCTTTAAGGCATTGATAAAATGGTCAACATAACAGAGCCCTGTAGCGTTCTACTATAGACCTTCTTTCAGATGATTTTGACCCATTGATCACCACTTTACATTTAGTTCAAAACATGTCCATGTGTAATGTAGCCCACATCTCTTTATATCATCTGTGGGCATATTGTTAAAGACTGTCAAATGCCCAACTGAAATCCAGTCATACTATGTCTTTTTTTAGTCTAGGAGCTCAGCCTGAGAAGAAAATGAGATTCACCTAGGTTATTTATTCTTTATGTATGCATCCAGTCTAGTAGTAATCATCCTCTTAGTGCTAACAATCTACTCTTTTTAGGACATCTTCTAAAGTATTTCCAGGAATAAAGGTCAAACTTGGTGGCCATCAATATTAAGAAACCATTTTCTTCCCCTTAAAAAAAATCAGGACTGAATTTGTCCTAATATGGCAACTTTCACATTGTCTACAGTTTCTCTAAAATCACTGACAGCAGTCTGGCAATCGCACTAACAAATTTCTTCACACTCCTGCTTCCATCTTCAGTATGTTTAAAAAAAAATCCAAGTTGGTTATGAATTTCATATGTAACCACTTGTGCCTCCATGGCTTCATCATTGGAATACTTTGATTGTTTTTCTCATACGTTCACTCTTGAGATGGTATTCCCTGTAGAATCTCGGGCCATGAACTCTATTTTTCTTCTCCACATTCTTCCTAAATCTAGGGATTTCATTGAGCCATGCCCAGTGTTTCTCTTTTTTTTTTTTTTTGGTTGTTGGATCGTTGTTTTTTGATCATGTCTGACTTTTTATGAACCCATTTGGGGTTTTCTTAGCACAAGCCATTTCTTTCTCCAGATCATTTTACAGATGAGGAAACTGAGACAAATTGAGTTAAGTGACTTGCCCAGGCACCTAAAACTAATAAGTGTCTGAGGCTGGAATGGAAGTCAGGAAGATACGTCTTCCTGACTTCAGGCCCAGCAGTCTTTCCACTTGAACATCCAACTGTCCCTAGTTTCTCCTCCAACCTAGCTTAAATTCTAAGATTATGTGATCACCTGTTATGATCTCAACCGTAATTTCTCTCATCCTTTCCCCTTCTTGTATTATCCTTCTCTCCAGTAGTTTCATGGATTTTTACATGAGATATCTTTTTGATATGTGTCATCTCCTACTCATCCCAAAGTAATACAAAGAATGAGAAATATTGGCATCAAGCTGGTGAGAGTTCAGGACACTTGGGGACTTGCAAATGTAAACACATGTGGCTTCAGTATGTTTATATAAAAGTGGAGGTTACATTGTGTGTATATACATGTACATATGTGAGAAAGAAAGAGACAGAGAATCTCAAAAGTTTATTCATCCCAACTGCCCATTCATCTTTTGAACATTCCTTCTTTTTGAATCATGGAACTCTATATCTCTGAAGAATCAAAATTTTTGGCAATCCAAAGGGAAATAGAAGAAAGATGTATGGTGGGAACAAGAAGGCTGCAGTGTATCACCAATGATGACTTGTAAGCATGAAGTGATATGAAAGATAAAAATCTTCTAGACTGGAAAAGATAATATCCAGGAGAGGAATGACAGGAGAGGAAGGTGGGTCAGTCATATAGTGAGAAATATAACGTATGGACACCCCAGTTGCCTAGCATACTTATGATATTCTTGACCTTTTGTGTCATGGATTCCTTTGGCACTCTATGAAATCTATGGACCCCTTCTCAGAATGATGTTTTAAAATATGTATATAGAATTACAAAAAAATCAACTGAATTGAGATAGAATTATAAAAATATTTTAAGAAATGTTCATGGATCCCGGATTGAGAACCCCTAAACTAATGGAAGTCCTCCAGCACAGGGTTTCTTAAATTTTTTCTACTTATGACCCCTTTTCATCCAAGAAATTTTTATCAACTCTGGGTATATAGGTATATAAAATAGGTACACAAATCAAATATTTACTGATGATAAATCATAAGAAAATTTATTTTAGAACAATTCTTTGGTATATATTTAATTTTACCATTTATTAAAGATGAAAGCAAATTTGCATGCTAATGAGATGTATGTGCTTGTTTATTGTCACATAAAAAATTAAGTCTTGGCAGAATATTTGATCCTGCAGGATGTAGAACAACTTCAACATTTTTCAGAGTTGATCAATATTTTGATTTTATGATTGTCAATACTAAGAACACTGCTTTGCATAAATATGTAGTACAAAATGGCAGAAGTATGTTTAGGGCCATTTCAGAAATTGTTGGAAATACTATCCTAATCATAAGCCAAAATTCATTGAATGATTTTGTATATACAGTAAAAACATTGCAATTCATAACATAGAATAGTCTCAAATCTGAGCGAAGTGTTTCTGCCAGTGTTTGTTGGTGTTGTATGGCGTGATGGCATGTGCAGTGAAAAGTGTTCAGAACGAAGGCTGCAGTGAAATTATAGGATGCAACACAGGCAAGTGCTTCCAGGAACACCTTGGATTCATTACATGTTTGATTTCAAAATAATTTTTAGTTGCTGCACATTCAGAAACATTTTTACTGTTGCTAAATTTTTTGCAGCCCCCAGATTCACAAAGACCCATATGGGGTTGAGACCCACACTTTAAGAAGTGCTGCCTAGCATGTAGAGTGGAAACCACTATGGAAATATACAGACAAAAGTGAAATAGGATGGATGAGATGCAATCTGACTCATTGAAGAGAGTATCCTCATCAAGAAGTCATAGATCCATTGAAGCATTAAGGAAACAAGGAAATACTTACTAATGATCAGAGCTGTTTGAAAGAGAAATGGGTTGCCATGTTCAACGATGGGTAAATTTCTTACAATTGTGGGCCTTTAAGGGGAGGCTGCCTGACCCCTTTTCAGGGATGTTATAAAGGAAATTCCTGCCAAGGGGGGAGTTGGCTTTGTTAGATCTTGAGGTCTCTTCCAACTCATATTCCATGACCTTTAAGATCTCCTTAAGACTTTATGTTTCTTTTTTTTTAATTTTTTTATTTTATTTTTTTTATAAATTTATTCATTTAACTTTTTACATTCATTTTCACAAGATTTTGGGTACCAAAATTTTCTCCCCATTTG
>CM053772.1:187318829-187341350 GCA_028658325.1 Potorous gilbertii | reverse complement strand
CCCTTTTGGGGCATTGTCCCAGCCAGTTACTTGACTTTTGAGTCCTTTGTCAAGTGGAGGGTATACTACCCTTAGCTTCAGAGGTTTCATGCAGCTATTCTCTGAGATATCTCCAGGGAACTACCTGTAAGTTCTCAGTTCCTCCAAGGTGGTGCAATCAAGCAAAAGATGTTTACTCCTCTCCAGGCCTGTGCTTGAGTCTATGAGCAACCAAAGTACTCTTTTCTGCCCTGGAATTTTGAGTAGGATTCCCTCTCCACAGCCTCTATATCCTCCACCACACCAGCATTCCTCCTCACCCCAGGTTCACCACTCAGGTCTGAGACCCAGATCAGTCGTTTAATGGCCCCAGAGTCTTTAGTCCAAGGGCTCCAAAAGCAGACACTGCTGTCACAGAGGCTACCACCATCCTTGGGTCAGGGCCATGCTTCCATCTCACCCATGTGAAAGAGCTTTCTTACTGACCTTTGAAGTTGTCTTTGGTGTTTGTGGGTTGAGAAATCTGAAAACCACAGTAGTTGCCCATGATTCCATGCCCTGAAGCCTGCTCCAGTTGTGTCCATGCCACACGGCCCACAGTGAGCCATGCTCCGTTCCAAGCCTGGTGATAGATCTTTCCTGTCAACCTTCCTGGCTTTCTTGGGCTAGAAATCTGTTTCACTTGGTCATTTTGTGACTTCTGCTGCCCTAGAATTTGTTTAAGAGTCATTTTTTTACAGGTTTTTAAGGTCTTTGGGGGGAGAGTTAGAGCAGGTCCATTCTTCTACTCCACCATCTTAGATCCACCCTCAACAATCTCTGTTTTTAAGGAGATTATATTCTACTAAAAAAAATACTCTACAGTGTTCTGCATTAAAGGGTTTAAAGTAGGATGTCTATTTAGTATAGTTTAAATGGATCTCTGCCTTTAGGTAGGGTGAAAGATTAGCTTACTTTTCAAAATCCTTTTAGTTGGAGGATTGATGTGAGGATGTAATTAGTTATCCATATAATTGTAGAGCTATAGGAAAATGGGCTAGAAATGAGACAATATTAATTATTATATCTGACCTTTATGTATATACATATATGCATGCTATGTGCATGTATGTATATATGTACATATATGTATATATACACACACAAAGCAATTTGCCTGTAGTATCTCATTTAATACTTATAATATCCCTATAAGCTAGGCAGTTTAAGCATTATTAGACCCAAATTAGAGCTGAAGAAAAAGTTTCAGAGTACAAGTTAAGTGACACACCCACAGAGTTACAATTTTTTTAAATTCAGTTTTATTTTTCAGTCCAGAATTCTCTCTCTACCATCTCCCTCCCTTCACCAATTGAGAAGAGAAAAAAAAAACAACCAAAATCATCATTCAGAGATGAATTATCAACATAGACAGGTTTTCTGATTCCAAATCCAGTGCAAGTAATATTGGTATTTTAGATCAGCGTAGGTTTGAGCTGCCTGTGGCAATAGTGCTCACATCTCCCATTTTTCTTTTCCAAAGACATGCTGCATTTCCCACTAGAAAGCCAATGGATATGATAAATGTAAGAAAATTAAAGAGGATTATTTTTTGAATAGTCAAATGAAAATAATTTATGAGCAGTCCTCACATTTAGCATTTCTTTCACTAACACTCTAACTACCACCCACATCTCAATTCTCCCAGCCTTTATTTAGTCCAGAGTTCCTACCAAAGTCAAAGGAAAGTGACTCCATCAGTGACTCTCATTACTGTTTTAATAATTCTACAAGAGGAATTTTGAAGCGCCTTTTTGAAAAGCACTTGTTAATAACCTGGTCATTACTTTCTTGGGTTTCCAGCGACCTCTGAAGTAGACTTTTAACTGTCAAAACAAGATCAAGTGAAATGACTTTGCATTTACTGTTTCTTTAAAGAGCAACTGACAAATCTTTAACTTGTCTTAGTAATAATTTTATCGTTCAAAAGGTGAAGAAAATAACTATGGGAATTGGCAGTCTAGGTGATTTCATCAGCTTTCTTGTTACCAGTTCTATAAAGATGATTCCAAGATCTATACATCCATCTCTAATGTCTTTGCTGAGCTCCAATCTCACATCCGCAACTGGCTTTTGAACAAATTGCATCTTCTACTCAACATGTCCAAAACTGAATTCATTGAACTTTCTCCCAAAGCCTTCCATGTTTCAAAATTTCCCTATTAACTGGTTTTTCCATTTCCATTTCATTTTCATCCCACATTTTCTCCCTTCTGCCACCTTTTGCCCACCCATTGAGAATGCAAGAAATATGATAGCCATTATACATATACAGTTATGCAAAACATTTCCACATTAGCCATTTTTTTCAAAAGGGAAGAAAAATAAAGGAGAAAACTCTATTTAAATCTGCATTCTGAGTCCATCAGCTCTCTATTGGCAGGCAGATAGTATTTAATACAGAGTCCTTTAGAGTTGTGGCAGGTCATTGTATTGATTAAAGTTACTAAATCTTTTGCAGCTGATTTTTCTTACAATATTGTTGTTATTGGGTGGATTGTTCTGGTTCTGCTTATTTCACTTTGGATTAGTTCATGTAGGTTTTTACAGACTTTTCTGAAACCATCCTCTTTATCATTTCTTACAGCACAATAATGTCCCATTACATTCATATTCCATAGCTTGTTCAGTCATTCCCCAGTTGATAGGCATTCTCTCAGTTTCCATTTTCTTGCTACCACAAAAAGAGCTGCCATAGATATTTTTTGTACATATGAGTCTTTTTCTTTTTCCTTTTATCTTCCTGGAATACAAATCTAATACTGGTATTGTTGGGTCAAAGTGTATGCACAGTTTTATAGCCTTTCAGGCACAGTTCCCCATTGTTCTCCAGAATAGCTG
Source organism: Potorous gilbertii (assembly GCA_028658325.1). Taxonomy (NCBI): domain Eukaryota; kingdom Metazoa; phylum Chordata; class Mammalia; order Diprotodontia; family Potoroidae; genus Potorous; species Potorous gilbertii. Next base: position 187,338,491 of record CM053772.1, on the reverse strand, counting down.
GATCAGTTCACAATTCCATCAATATTGCATTAGTGTGCTAATTTTCCCACATCTTATCCAGCATTTGTCATTTTCCTTTTCTGTTATCTTGGCCAATTTTATCAATAGGAGATGATGTCTCAGAGTTTTATTGGCATTTCTTTTATCATTAGTGAAATGAATAATTTTTTTTAATGTGACTATTGATAACTTTGATTTCTTTGTCTGAAAAGTACCTGTTTATGTTCTTCAGCCAATTGAAGAATGATGCTTATTTTCATAAGTTTAACTCGGTTTTTTATCTAGTTGAGAAATGAGACCTTGTATCAGAGAAGCTTGTCCCTGTTACTGTATTGGCACTACCATCCTCTCAGCCACCAGTGCTATCAACTTTGACTTCTCACCCACATTCACTCCACAAAAATCAATCTATCATCAAATCTTGTTCCTTCTACCTTCATCATATACGTCCTAGACCTCAAATCTCTTTCACATAGCCACCCTGGTGAAGGTCCTCATCCTCTCCCCCTCGGACTATTAGAATTTGCATTCTCTCTGCCTCAAATCTCTCTCTGACCCAATCCATCTTCTATTCTTCTGCCAAGCAATCTTCCTAAAATGTAGATCTAGCCATGTCAAGTCCCTAATCAACAAACTCCAATGACTCTATATTGCCTCTAGGATCAACTATAAAATGCTCTGACATTTAAAGCTCTTCACAGTCTGGGAGTCAGTGAAGATTCTTGAGCAGGACAGTGACTAGGTTATTCTTTTATTTTAGAATATTTATTTTGGCAGTTGTGTAGAGGTAGAATTGGAGAGATGAGGGAACAGAAACAGGATATTAATTAGATGGCTATTGTAAGTCCGAGTGAGAGGTATTGAGGTTCTGAACTAGGAAGTTATTTCTGTAAATGGAAGCAAGAGGGCACATTTGAGAGGTGATGTGGAAGTAGAATTGAGAAAATTTAGCACCTAATTGCATATGAGAAAAAGGAATGAAGAATCAAAAATGACTCTGAAGTTGTAGACCTGATTAACTAGAAGGAAATAGGAAGTTTGGAAGGATAGGTTTAAAGAGAAAGGTAAGAGCTTCAGTTTGGGACTGGTTGACAGTATTCAGTTCCCACAATTATGAAAATATAATAGGTGGATTTGATACATACAAATAATTATAATACAATAATACGTGAAAAGTGAATTAAAGAGGCACAAACAGTGCTATGAGGAATCAGAGGAGGGACAGTTTTTACTGGCTTAGCAGATCTAGGAAGGCTTCAGAAAGTGGCAGTCAAGTTGGGCATTAAAGGATAAGTGAGAATTCAACCATTTAGAATAGGAGAAGTGTCAGGAGTGTGTGCATGCGTGCGTGCGTGCGTGTGTGTGTAAGTAGTCTAGCCATAAGGAAAGCATCAGGATAAAACTCAAGGATATGTGTGATAAGAGGAAAGAGTACATAGAAGGAAGTAAGATGATATGTTTGGAAAGGTAGGTTTATGTTCCCAGGTAGTTCAACACCTTTAGTTACATTTTTACATCTTCTGAACAGAATATTCAGGCTACTAAGTTTACAAATACAACCCAGTAACCAAAGTAGAGAGATGAAATGTGTGTTCATCCTTCATTGCTGAAGAAGACCATGCCATCTGAGAAATGATGACATAACTTGGACATGACTTTGTTTTAAGTGAGGGAGGGCTGTGCAGGTTACCAGCCTCACTTCTCCTCCAGAGCCATCTGAATCCAGTGACCAGATACTCATCAGAATGACTGGATATGACCCAGGATGAGGCAATTGGGGTTAAGTGACTTGCCCAAGGTCACCCAGCTAGTGAGTGTCAAGTTTCTGAGGTGAGATTTGAACTCAGGTCCTCCTTACTCCTGCACTGGTGCTCTATCCACTACACCACCTAGCTGCCCCCAAGAGAAGAAATAGTAAAGGGAGGAAAGAGAGAGGTCATTCTAAATGGCTGGGCCATAAGCAAAGACAAGGAGGAAGGGAAATTCTACGTGTTTTCAAGAGATAACAAATGAACTAGTTATACTGCAGTCCAGTAATTTAGAGAAGTGGCAAATAAAAAAAATCAGATCAGACTATAAAGTTTTTTGATTTACCAATTAAATTTTGACATTGCTCCTATCTGCAATGTCAAGTCACTGAAGTTTTTAGAGGATCGTATGATCATAGATTTAGAAATGGAAGAGAAACTCAAATCTCTCATTTTACAGACTGAGGAGATACTAGTGTTGTGATCAAAGTATTGCTTTATGAAAGCATGGTAGACTGCAGGAGGAATTGGGGTAGAGAGAGATGACAAACAGTGAGATCACCTAACAAGCTATTTTAGTAACTCAGAAATAAGCTAAAAACTAGTGTAGGGATGGCACAACAGGAAGGGATACCTGCAAGAGAAATGATGAAGGAAGAGTCAACAGAATATGATGAACATATAGAAGGTGATAGGGAGTGTGCCAGGTGGAATCATTGATGGTTTTGAGTGTTCAAACATGAGTAACTGAAAGAACTTAAGACTGAAGTACAGGTCAAAGGTTTGGGCTGAATGTAAAGCTGCAGAAGTCATCCCAACTCCTTCATTCATTCATCAAAATTTATTGAGCCTCTCCGATATGCAAGGCACTAGTCTAAGAACTGATAGGCCAAAGGAAATGATCATTGTCTGTGTGGGTATGAACTGACATCACCAAGGCAGAGTGAAGAGAAATGAACAGAGAATTGAGTACAAGACCTTGAAGAATGAACTGCATTGGAGGGAGGAGGGGGAGAAACCATGAAATGAGAAAGAAAAATACGTATGCAGAAGAGGGAGTTTCAGTGAGTGATAGAAGAATTCAATTCACAGAATCTGAGAATTGAGAGAAACCTCTGAGGTCATCTTGTTTGACTTATACCAGAAAAGGAATTCCCTCTACAACATTAATAAGTCAATCACATAACAAACATTTATAAAACACCTTCTATGTTCCAGATTATGCCAGGTACTAGAGATATCAGGACCAAAGTGAAAGAATCCCAACCCTCAAGAATTTTTTGAAGAGAGAGCACATGTATGTATATAAATATATACCAAATGAATACAAGGGAAAATATTCTGGAGGAATAATGCTGTGGGGATGATGAAAGGTTTCACCCAAATCAGCTTATGGCATGAGAGGTTAAGTGACTGGCATACAACCAGTAGGTGTTAGTGGGACTTGATCCCAGGTCTTCCTAACTTCTGATTGGGCCTGAATATCTAAACCGTCTGAAATGCTAAGGTCCTTGATATTGTAAAATTCTAGGAAATGAAAGCAGTAGATGCAGATTTGTACATTTCCAAGGATGGAAGGATATAGGAAAATGGGTAGAAGAGATTGTAGGGGCAACTGGAAACTTCTTTAAAGACATCCACTTAAAATCAGAAATGAAGAAGTTTGGGAGGAAAGAATAAAGAAATTGGGGGCCAGATAATTAGAGGAAGCATCCATTTTAGGTATGAGACAGGGTGGGGTCGAGGGTATAAGGAGAAGAGTTGATCTGAGAAATAAGCTTTTCTATAAAGCAAGAGGGGAAAGGGATGATAACTGAAAAGAGAAATAAGTGTTGAGGTGAGGAGTGAGTTGGATGAACTTGATCTTTTTCTTTTTGAAAAAATCAAATTAACCAACCGCTTATCGCTTATCTGCTTTGTTGTTTTTTCCCCATAAAACTAGCTCCTAATTTTACTTACCGGCTTGATTCTCTCAACTGAGTAGAATAGAGAAAATAGGACTGGGGCTGGAGGAGGGTACTCTTGGAGTAAGCGTGATAAGGTATCTTGAAGAGATGAATAAAAGCTTGTTAAATGGAGTTGATAACCCAGAAGAAAATTAACTAGATTGCAATCCTTTAGAGTGATTAGCACATTGTATTCATTTCTAACTCAGTGCCTGGCACATGATTAAAGATAGTTGCGGTACTAGAGATGGTATCTATCTCCGGTCAGGTCAGGACAATTATATCATTTTCTCTCATACAGCTCTACTCTTTGGGAGCTTGAATGGAGAAATATGGTATGGGGATTGAGAGAAGGTTAAATTTTGTCTCAGGAGACACAGCAGAATTGTTAGGGTCTAGAAAAGAAATACAAGGTGTTAGTAAAACCAAAATTTAAGTAACTGAATGCATGCTGTCTACAAGAGCCAAGAGTGAGGTTACTGGATAAATGAGCCCACTGACAGAAATGGGCAGATAAGTAGCACAGTGGATGGAATGATGGGCCTGGAGTTAGGAAGACTTTAGTTCAAGTTCAACTTCAGACACTTACTAGCTGTGGGACCCTAAGCAAGTCATTTACAATCTACTTGCCTCAGTTTCCCCAACTGTAAAAGAAGGGATAACAATAGTATCTATATTTCAAGATCATTGAAGGAACAAATGAAATAATTGCAAAAAGCTTAGCACAGTAGTTGGCACATAGTAAGTACTATATAAATATTAGCTATTAGTGGAGACTGAGCAGCTGCTAAGTGATTCCACCTAGGAAGCACCCTCACCCCAGCCACCTCCTCTTAGCCCTGGAATCACCTGCCAAGTAATTTGCCAAAAGAACTTGAAAGAGTCATGCCTAGAGTTAGTTTCAAACTCTAGTCAATACAAAATGTGGTCAAGGCTCTTGTGGATCGGTACAAATCTACAGCTTGGTGAGTAAGCTGGTGGTGAGCTTACTCATTATCCAAAGGTCAGGGTAGCTATAGCTATCACTGACTCTCACCAACACTGGTGCCCAGGCCACATGACAATGATAGCAGTTTGCTAACCCATACCCTAGAAGACGTTTGTTCCAGATTGACCCTCCCTCACTCTCATTAATTGGCAACCCATCTCTTTTCCTTGAAATATCTTCCTTAGTGATGTCTTACACCACTTTCTCTATATAAGTTATTACTGGTAATATGCTACAGTTTATTGACATCCATCATACATCTTTCTATTAATAATAGTAAGAGCTAGCATTTATATAGCTCTTCAGGGAATTAAAAGGTCTTTATCTTTCCTTTGAATTCTTACTGAGTTAATTGTCTAAATGTTAGAAAATCCAATGACAATGATCTATTTATTGTACACCTCCTGTATAGTTAATATTAATATATAATTTTTAATCATTATATTCACTGTGCCCAGCACATAGTAGGTACTTAATAAGTGCTTGTTTATTAGTTACTCTATATTTTATATGTTCATCTGCATGCTGTCTCCTCCTCCTTTAGAATTGAGCTTCTTGAAGGCAGGGATGGTGCTTTTGCCTTTTTTGTGTGTGAGAAAGTTCTAACAAGTAGAGCTACACAAAGGTGTGATGAGTTACCTTGAGAGCCTCTGGTGACTTCACTGGAGCCTTTAAGCAAGGGTTAGAGATGTTGAATAGGGGGACTCTTATTTTGGTACACTTTGGACCAGATATTCTCTGAGGTCCCTTCCACGTTTAAGATTTTATGAAGATGAAGGAGTGACTTTACAAAAGAGAGTCGAAACCATGAGGATGGTTGACCCCCTTCAAAGGAAGAAGAGCCAAACGCCAAGGACTGACCTCAATTAGAGACAGTGAATAATTATTGTGGAGGACTGCAGTGATCTCTTAAGGTGACAGTTATTTACATTTTATGTGTTTTTGTTTCAAAATGCTTAGATCTGTCATTGTAAATGGAGACTTTGTGCTCTGTTCACATCTTGAATATAATCAAGATAAACAGTGGGAAAGGACAGAAATAGAAATATTCTTACCTAGAGGTATATTCAAGAGTTTGGATAAAGTAAAGATGCCCAAATGCAAAAGCAATCTCATTTGATATAGTTAATCAACGGGAAATCAGTTAAATGGTTTATCAGTCTCAAGGACAGTGGAAAGAACATGATTTCCTATCAGTGGAGATTTCTGTTGGGATTGAGTAAAAGAGGGCCTGTTCCAAAGATTGAGAAACCTCCCAAATCCTTGTATCTAGTCATTGTGCTTCCCCCAGTAAGCCTAGATCCTTAAGAATGTAAGAGGGAGGAAGATACTAGGATGCAGGTCTGCCCTACTGCAGTTTCCAGAAGCTTCCCTATCCCCTATTCCTCTCCATGGATCCTTGAGTTGACAGATAGGGCATTTCATAAATTATATTTTAAACAAGGGAGTTAAATTTAAATAAAAAAGAACACCACTCAATCTTTCTTCCAATTTTTGCAGCCCAATGGCCCCCTTTCAGTCCTTATTCTCTTTCACATCTGCAATATTTGCTGACCATTCTATCTTACCAGATACTCTTTCTTGCTTGGATTCAGATACCATATTCTTCTGGCCTTTTTTTCTTTTTTTTACACCCAATGCTATTTTATTTTTTTCCAATTACATGCAAAGTTAGTTTTCAACATACATTTTTGTATGATTCTGAGTTACAAATTTTTCTCCCTCCCTCTCTTTTTGCCCCCCTCCCCAAGATAGCAAGGAATATGATATAGGTTATACATGTACAATCATTTTAAATGTATTTCCACATTAGTCATGTGTGAAAGAAAAATCAGAAAAGGAAAAAACCACAAGAAAGAAAAAAAGTGAAAATAGTATGTTTTGATCTTCATTCAGATTCCATAGTCCTTTCTCTGGATGTGCATAATATTTTCCATCATAAATCTTTTTGAATTGTCTTGGATCATTGTATTGCTGAGAAGGGTTAAATATGTCGTAGTTAGTCATTGCATTATATTGCTCTTACTGTGTACTGCTGTCCTGGTTCTGCTCACTTCAATCAGCATCAGTTCATTTAAGTCTTTACAGGTTTTTCTGAAATCTATCTGCTCATCATTTCTTATAGCACAACAGTACTCTATTACATTCATATATCATTACATTCATATATCGTGCCTTGTTCAGCCATTCCCCAATTGATGGGCATCCCCACAATTTTCAATTCTCTGCCACAACAAAAAGAGCTGCTATAAAAATTTTTGTACATGTGGGTCCTTTTCCCTTTTTTTATGATATCTTTGGAATGCAGTAGTGGTATTCCTGGATCAAAGGGTATGTACAGTTTAATAGCCCTTTGGTCATGGTTCCAAATTGCTCTCCAGAATGGTTGGATCTATTCACAACTCCACCAACGATGCATTAGTTTTCAATTTTTCCACATCTTCTCCAACATGTAATTTTTCTTTTCTGTCTTATTATCCAATCTGATAGTTGTGAGATGGTACCTCAGAGTTATTTTAGTTTGTACTTCTCTAATGAATAGTGATTTAGAGCATTTTTTGGTATAACTATACATTGCTTTAATTTCTTCATTTGAAAACTGCCTCCTTAAATTCTTTGTCCGTCTATCAGTTGACTCTCAGAGCTTTTGGCTGACCTTTCCAAACTCTACATCAGTCAATCCTAATTCTCAGACTATCTCTCTGTGGACTATTCTAAGATGCTTCTATGATAAAGCACTTATCATGTATTATAATAATCTATGTATGCATCTTATGCCTCAGTTGAACTAAAAACAACTACTGCTACCATTTATGTAGCCCCTACTAAGCACTGTGTGAAGTGCTTTATAAATATTATCTCATTGATAGCACACTAGAAGGTAGGTGCTATTACTATTCCCATTTAATGTGGAGAAAACAGGCAAATAGAGGTTAAATTACTTGTTCAAGGTCACAAGTAGCAGTAAATGTCTGAGATGGACTTGAACTCTGACTGTAGGTCCAGCACTCAACCAACTGTGTTACTTAGCTTTTGTGTCCTCCCCAACTCTTGCTTGAGGAAAATACTTAATGCAGTATTTTATCCAAATGATTAAAAATAAAAGTAGACAAGTATGTACAAACGGATCTTGTATTCTCTACATTTTTTTAGTTATTTATATGGTAGAGAAATATGCAGAATATCACTTGCATAAGCCTGCCTATTCCCTCATTGATGATGCCTCTGATTCATATATAAAGTAGTCTCATATAGTGTCTAGAAATAAGAAAATTGGCAGTTGATGTTCTGAGTCACTTTATTTTAATAATAATACAGTTCAAGATTTTTTCCACACCTTTAACCTCCCCTTTCAAATGCCCTGAGGTTCAATTCCTCAATACTCTCAAGATTGTATTACAATTTTGACAAGGACCTTCTCTCTATATAATTATTGTTGTCTAGATGGATTTCCCATCTTGGTTTTCTTCAGTGTCATGACAAAGTATCTCTCATTAATTTTTTATTTTGGTTTGGATTAGTGATTCCAAAGGTGCCTGAGAGGTTGAGGCACTAAGAGCATAAGTGACTTTTCCAGGGTCACAGAGCCAGTCTACATTAGAAGAAGTGCTTGAACCCGGGTTTTTCTGACTTGGAGGCTAGCTCTCTATTCACTACTATATTACTATCTTCCATGTATATGTCAAAAGTCTATGATGCCTTAGAGAGATAGAGCATTTATTAAGCACTCTTAATGTGACAGGCATATTGAGCAGCTGGGCAGCTAGGTGGCACAGTGGATAGAGTGTTGGATCTAGAATCAGGAAGATCTGGATTCAAACCCAACACCAGATACTAATTTGTGACCCTGGGCAAGTCACTTAACTCTGCATCAAATTCCTCAACTGTAACATGAGCTGGAGAAGGAAACTGCAAACCACTCCAGTGTCTTTACCAAGAAAACCCCAAAAGGGGTCACAAAGAGTTGGACATGCCTGAAAAATAACTAAACAAAAATGTTGCAGGTGCTGCGCTAAGTGAGGGGTTGAATTCAAGGTTCTGGTTTGAGAAAAAGGCTGATGGCTTGACCGTATGAAGGATGATGTGAACATTGCCTGAAAGTTGCACGTAACTTTGATTCACTTCAGGATAGGGCTTTAACAGAAATAACTTTGTTCAACAACCCAACAATCAACCAAAGTGCAAAACAAGGAGATGTATGCTTGTTGCAGGAGCTGTCACGCTCATGATGATCAACTAGGGAGTCAAAATCAAAAAGATATTCCCTATAGGAGCTATCTGGATGCTCACGTTTGATGATGACATTGTGCTGATTTTTTCAAAACTAGAATACTACAGGGTTTTTTAAATGAAATACATAATCACATAAAAGTTGTTTTTGTTCAGTTGTGTGAACTGAAACTCCATCGGGGGTTTTCTTGGCCATTTCCTTCTCCAGATTATTTTACAGATGAGGAAAGTGAGGCAGACAGGGTTAAGTGACTTGCCTAGCTAGTAAGCATCTGAGGCTGGATTTGAACTCAGGTCTTCTTGACTCTAGGCCTAGTGCTCTATCCACCTAGCTACCCTCATCATACAAAAGAGTTGGCCTAATTACTTAAACCGGAAAAACCAAGTGGATTAAGAATTCCTATAGTCCAGACTATAATATACAGTCAGGCACACATTTTTAGCACCTGGCATTTCAAAACTTATAAAGTACTTAAGCTATGTAAAATATTTGGGTAAAAAAATTGTACCCCTAGTGAAATTTTATTTTAATACTCACTAAAATGGAGTAACATTTTTCAGTTTTATACTCCTGCAACACTGGATGTGAGCACTAGGGTATTATTACAATACAATCAAAGTCTTACAGTGAGGATTATATATCTTTTCTAATTTCCTACCACATTTAGCCATGGCATGAGTGAGGCCTGACCCATCTGAGTTTCAGGATTGGCTTCTGTATTTAACTAATTCAATTGAATCTGAGAATGTCAGCAAAACAACATTAAATTTCTCAAAGAATTTCTTTGTTAAGCCTTGCAAGATCTCACATAGTCACATTCATGGTGGAAGGCATAACCCAACAGCCTCCAAGGAACCTTAAAGAAATAGTCAGATACATAGATGACTTCACCTTCCAGTAACATGCAACAAACCAATGGTGCCTGGGGAGAATGGGGCAGTCACTTTCCATCAAGGATCATCCTACCACACATCTTGGGAGGGAGGGTGGGACCAAGTGTCAGGGAGGCCTTAGTCATGGATAGTAGCCAACTGAAGTTTGTCCAGAAACACTGGAAGCACTTAAAAAAACAAAAAAACAAAAAACTTATGACAAGTGACATGGTTTTCCCTAATGAGCAGACACAGCCAAAACTTCAGTTTTATACTGAAAGGCAAACAGCAGTTTGGAGCCAACAATACAGTCCCAAAGACTCTGGCCTGAACAAAGCGATGTCAAAGAATGAAAAAGGCACATCCCAGGTTACCTGAGAAAGCTGGCCAGGCCTAAACCTCACCAGTCTCCTGAGGAAGACCCACAGAGGTCAACTAATCAGGTGATGTGAAAGAACCAGACTCCAACTCAAAAGAAAAAATAAATTCTGAATCCTGTCAGTATAGGAAATGTGGAGAATAATCTTTTCCATGTGTCTACTCCAGGGAATTTGTTTGAAAAGGTCCAGTTTTAAAAGTAAAGGAAAACTCCAAAAAAGTATACTTTTTAAAGAAACTGTTACAAGTAGCTTCTGAAGGAAAGATAGTAAAGGTTTTGTTAAGATCTCAATGACTGCTTTGATAAGTTAATAAAAGTGATGCAACTCTCAAGTAAATTGAAATGAAAGCTCTGTTATTTTTAAGAGTGAGCCCCCACCCTTAGCATTCATCATAACTCTGCTAAGAACTGTATAAATACTTCTTCACATAATGCTGTAGGAAGTGCTGACTCTGGAAATCTGGGTACAGATCCTTGCTACCTTATGTGTCCTTGAACAACTCAATGAATCCCTCCGTCCTCAGACTATCTGACCTCTAAAGGCCCTTCAGCTCTAGCAATAGTAGCTCACATTTTAAGGTGGGAAAAGCCTCTTACTAAGGCAGAGAATATCAGCAAAAAAGAATTGAATTTCTTGACGTATTTCACAACAATCCTGTGAAGTAGGTGCTCTTAGTCCTATTTTACGTTTAAGCAAACTGAGTCGGAGAGGTTAAGTGACTTTTTCAGGGTGATTTAGGATGTGAACACAGGTCTTCCTGACTCTGGGTCTGGTCACTATACCAAGGCAGAGGTATACTGATCATGCTACTTTTTTCTTCAATTTCTCCTCCCTCCTGGGCAGACATTTAATAGTCTCAGTGCAGTTGGAAGTAGTAAGAGAAGACATAAAGAAATTACATGGACAAATACTTTTAAATTAAAGAGCTTGAGGATATAAATATGAATTGTAGGAGGGGAGAAAGGAAGACATAACATTGCCCCCTCCCACCTGAATCTGGGGGGGGCAACCGTTGAGATTCAATAAATCATTGCCACCTTCTAAACTGGGGGAGGGGAATGTCATAGGCATAACAAAAATATTTTGTAAACTGAGGAGCAGAAAGGAGGTGAGGGGAAGTGAGGAACAGAACTGGGGATGGGACCAGATTGTGCTACTTTTCTTCCATAGGAACTAATTGACTTGTTTATATTCAGCCCTTTTTTCAGTTATGTCTGTATCTTTGTGACCCCATTTCGGGTTTTCTGATTTTAAGATGAACAGTTTGCCAGTTCCTTTTACAGAAAAGGAAACTGAGGCAAACAGGGTGAAGTAACTTGCCCAGGGTCACACAGCTAGCAAGTGTCTGAGGCTGGATTTGAACTCAGGTCTTCCTGACTCTAAGCCCAGCACTCTCTCTGCTAGCTGCCCTAGATACTCTCATAGTAGACCCTTAATAAATGACTCATCACTTAACCAAACATGATCAAGAAGACTGTGGCCTCTTTTTTATGTTTGTTTCTGCTTTAGACAGTCACATCTGCTTATTTTCCTCTTCTAAAATTACATTTTACTAAGGGTCCCAGGAACAATAGGGACTTTAGAAACTCAAATCCACAGGGCTGCAGGGAAGTACAGCCAAAGGCGGGGCCTGAGAGCTCTCAGTTCTCTTATGTAATTTATCTGGACTTGTGTGCTAGGAACACAACTGCAAAGGAGGCTGCTTTATTTGGGAAAACTCCAAAAATCGAGATGCAATTTTCCTAATTTAAGACCATGACAAGCATTCCCTTAATCCCCAGCCCTCGATCACACAGTGCGATAATATTCTGAAGACCGTATGTTCTGTAGGTCTCTTCCCTCGTCTCCCTTTCTGCTAGGGAAAGCAACCATGCTACAGCCCTCGGTTCTAGGAAGCGAAGTCCCCCAGCAGCGCTCTTCAGACTTAGAAGTTGAGCTCATGCTTCGAAAGAATGAGCCAGAGCCAGCCTAGACAAGAGCAGCACACTGACATTTCAGCGTGGGAGCCAGGCACTTGCATCCATTTGAAAATACATGGGTTGGTTATTTTTTTTTTTAAACAACACATTTTGGCAAGTGTTTTGGTGCACTTAGAATGGAGGAAAAAAGAACAACTTTTCATCTGCTTTTGATTGGGACCTCCTTGTGTTACTCTAGATTGGATGATTTTTCTTTGTATCAAACTGAAATTCCCCTCTTAGCCATCTCCACCCAATGGTCCACCATTGGCCTGATGAAGGAGAACAAAATAAATTAAATCTCTCTTCCACAAGACAGGTCTTTGAAAAATTCAGTTGAATATAATCAAATCCACCAGATATTTATTAGGCACTTACTGGATACAAGACACTGACTAGGTTTGGAGTGGGGCTACAAAGGCAGAATGAAAAATGGTTTCTACTCCTGAGGATCTTAGACTTTACTGGGAGGACATAACGTTTTTATTTTTCTGTTGTTTCAGTTGTATTCCACTCTTCCTGATTCCATTTTGGGGCTTTCTTGGCAAAAATATTGCAGTGATTTGCAGATGAGGAAACCTAGGTAAACAGGGGTAAATGACTTGCCCAGGGTCACACAACTAGTAAGCATCTGAGATCAGATTTGAACTCAGAAAGATTCTTGACTCCAGGTCTGGCTCTCTATGCACTATGGTGCCACCTAGCTGCCCAGGATAAAACATACAGTTAAACTTTTTTAATATAACTGATATAATTTATATCATTTATATATATAATATATATATATTTATTATATATAACTTATATAATTATGTATAACTGATATAATTTTATATCATATGTGATCATTTGAGGAGGGAGACAGCTGATAACTAGGCAAATCAAGAAAGGCTGCTCATAGGACATGAATTCATACAAAATGAAGCAAGGATATAATGGGCGGCAAGGGGGCGCCATATTATATAGAACATGGGTCTGGAGTGAGGGAGACATATCTTCCGGAGTTTCAATCCTGCCTCAGACACGTACCAGATGTATGATCCTGGGCAAGGCACTTAATGCTGTTTGCCGCATCTGTGAAAGAGCTGGAGAAGGAAATGGCAAACCACTGCAGTATCTTTGCCAAGAAAACCCAAAATGGTGTCGTGAAGAGTCAGACACAACTGAGTAATAAGAACACACTGATGAAAGCTAAAACAAGGGCAGCAGCACGACCCCTGAAACGGAACTTTATGTCATTATAATGACCATGATTGTCTGGGAAGAAAAGAAAGAAAAAATGCATTTTTCTTCCTTCATCAGAGAAGTGAGGGATTACACGTATAGGAATTGCATGTTTTATGGAATGATGATGATGGCTAGCATTTTCATAGTGCCGCAAGGTTTGCAGAGAGCTTCACAGATAACATTTTATCTCACAACGACCTTGTATCTCATTTTACAGATGAGGAAACTGAGGCAAATAGAAATTTCAGTTTCTTGCTCAGGGTCGCACCATTAGTATGTGTGGTCATATGGGGTCATGAAGAGCTGGACACTCTTGAAATGACCAAACAACAATAATCACGTATATCATCGTAAGTATTCATTTATTCTTTACAAGATGACCAGCCTTGGGGTGATATGGTAGGCCACCTGATAATCAAGTGCCTGTTTTCTAAATTTTCCATTAGATTTGCACATTATGTCATTCAATAGCATAAACATTCTTCACAATCCCCAAAGTACAATAACGATGGACATTTAACATAATAATCCTGTGGCACAAAAAAAAAGTCATAAAACACCTTCAATGATGTTCAGTAGAGTGTTATTCCTACGAACCACGTTTAATGAACTTTTTACTTCTAAGTGCTCCAAGGACTCCAAAGTGCTTAAGGATAGAAGGATGGAAGCAGGCAACCTAGAAAAGGGCAAGTCACAAACTAAGTATGTGAATAAATAAAGGAAAAAGTGTTCAATAGTGGTATAGCTTGGGCTTAAAAACCATGATAAATGTTGAATGGATGCTTTTTGCTTTCTGCTTCCCAAGGATTTCCCTAGGTGCCATGGTGGAGAATTGTTACAAAAAAAGTAAAGTTACCAAATGACTGTATTAGTTGGGTCTGATATTGTCTATATGCCTCCTTTTCCAGCTAGAGTTGCCATCAAGAAATCAACAAACTTCATCGTCAGCCAAGACAGGTCACTTCCTTGAGCTGGGCTGTGATTTCTTTCAAAGTTGCTTTCCTCACATCATTGTATTGCTGTGTTTCTGCTCACTTTGCCTTTTTTAGTTCATATTAGTCTCATGAAATTTTTCTGCATTTTTTACATTTGTCATTTCTTAGACCACAATAGTAGACCAGTGGCAGTGAATACTACAATATCTTCAGAGGGCATCTAGGTGACCCAGTGAATAAAAGAACTGACCCTGGAGTCAGGAAGACTCTTCTTCCTGAGTTCAAATCTGGCCTCAGACACTTAGTAGCTATGTGACCCTGGACAAGTTACTTAAACTTGTTTGCCTCAGTTTCCTTATCTGTAAAATTTCCTTGGAGAAGGAAATGGCAAACCACTCTAGTGTGTCTGCCAAGAAAACCCCAAATGGGGTCAGGAAGAATTTAGATACAACTGAAAGGATGGGTTTCAAATGATGGGAATTGATTTTATTTCAACTCTTGTGTTCCTACAGAAAATATGATCTCAAGTATTTTTGTATACGTACAACAACTGCTTCTGTCTTTGACTTACTTGGGGACATATTCCCAGTAACAGGATCACTAGATTAAAGAGGTAAGCTCTTGTTGTTCAGTACAACTCTTTGTGACCCCTTTGGGTGGTTTTCTTGGCGCAGATATTGAAGTGGTTTGCCATTTCCTTCTCCAGCTCATTTTATAGATGAGGAAACTGAGGTAAATAGAGTGAAGTGACTTGCGTAGGGTCATACAGTTAGTAAGTATGTGAGGCAAGATTTGGACTTAGGAAGATGACTCTTCCTGACTTCAGTCCTGGTATTCTATCCACTATGTCACCTATCTGCCCTTAAAGAGGTAGGTACAAGTTATTTTTCTAAAGGCAGTCAGGTGACTTAGTGGATAGAGCACCTGGTCTGGAATAAGGAAAATAAATCCAACCTTAGAAACTAGCTGCGCAACCCCTGTCTACCTCAATTTTCTCATTAAAATGAAGATTAAAAATAGCACCTACTTCGCAGTGAGGGATAAAACAAGAAATAGCGAACCACTCCAGTACCTTTGCCAAGAAGATCTCAAACAGGATCACAAAGCGTTGGACACAACTGAACAATGACTGAGCTTTGAATCCAAGCTCTCTGTATTATATATTCAGCACTAGATTGTAACTTCCTTCAGGGTAGGGTTCAGTTTTAGATCTTCATCCTCCACTCTCTCGCTTCCATATCCCACAAGGCTAAACAAGCTCTTGAGCACACAAGTAAGACTGAAAAATACTCATTGAAGGGACATGAGTGTCAAATGGTTTTCTGCTAGAATGTCACTACACTATTAAATTTGTCATCAGTGACTTAAGGAATTGAACCAAAAATACCCTCTTTTGAAACTACTTTTGACAAAATAGATAGAGTTCTGGGTCTGCAGTTCAAATCCAGCCTCAGACACATACTAGCTGTGTGACCCTGGGCAAGTCCCTTAACCCTGCTTTCCCCAGTTTCTTCATCTATAGGAGAAGAAAGTGGGTAAACCACTCCAATCTCTTTGCCAAGAAAACCCCAAATGGGCTCATAAAGAGTTGGACAGAACTGAAATGACTGGACAACATCAAAAAGAGACTATAAAGTAAACTTTAAATATCAGGCAAATGGTGAGAAAGAGCAATAATTCAACCTTGCTTGCAGAAGTGGGAGAGTTCTCAGGGGTAAAACATCTGATTTCTTTATGTATTAAAGTTTTACTGCTTTTCCCCCATTCTTCCTCTTTTTTCTTAATTTTTTTTTGTTGTTGTAAGGGATCGTTATTTGAGAGGAGTAGGTAAGGGGATAAAGAGTAAACTTTTGGTTTTTTTTTAAAAATGTTAATAAGATTTTATTTAAATTTTTTTAAATGAAAAACCCTCTTGGGAATTGCAGATGCTTTGCCAAATAGACTGACAAACACTAAAGGATATCTTTTTCTTTAACTTGTGTTAATTTGTTTGTCACAACGTCTCTGTAGTAAAGATTATAAATTGTCAAAGAAGGGTTTTTGAAAGCTCTTAGCTTGACAGACTTTCCATAGCTCTGGCCTTAACACCTATAATGAGTTAAGTAAACACTGTCCAGGGACAGGTCAAACTCTTTGGGTTGAAGTTGCTTAGAGTAGGAGCTGAAATCGACGCTCATTCAGGTTATCCAATTACTCTTAATGGGTTAATAATTCCAGTTACTTTGAAGGAAGACTGTTTTGCATGTTAACTTAACTTCAGACACCTTTTAGTTACACTTTCACATCTTTCAAACATGAGTATTCAAGCCACTACATTTATAAATACAACCGGGTAACCTAAGTAGAGAGTTACCCAAGACCCTAAGTGTTAAAAGAAATTCTCCTGGAATAAATATCCTTGAACTCTTTTCTGCCTGACTTTTGCTATTGTTGTGTCTTTCAGTCTCCTCTAACTCTTTGTCACCCCATGTTGGGTTTTCTTGGCAAAGATACTGGAGTGGTTTGCCATTTCCTTCCCTAGTGGATTAAGTCAGACAGAGGTTAAGTGACTTGCCCATAGTCACACAGCTAGTGAATGTCTGAAGCTGGATTTGAACTCAGGTCTTCTTGACTCCTGATTTCAGTGCTCTCTATTCCCTGCCTTACACCCCCATAATTAAGTATTCTTAATAGAAAGGTATAGGAACACTTTGGAACAAAGTTGAATGTTTCATGTTAACATGCACAATGGCACCTAAAAAATGTTAAACTTCATCATTCTAATTTTGCTGCCTAATAGTAATGTGTGATTTTAGAAAATAGTATGAATTTGTATTCATGCATTTGCAGCTCAACTTCAGGGCATAGTTTTAGAAAATGTGAACCGACACTGAATAATCCACTCACTTCATTTTAAAATTTTAAAATGTCAGTATTCTAATAGAGGCTGACAGTTACTCATTATACTGAGATAAGAGCAAACAGATCTCATTTCTTCCCACTCCCCACTTAATAGTGTTTTATTTTTTTCCAATTACATTGTAAAGATAGTTTTCAACATTCACTTTTGTAAGATTTTGAGTTGAAATTTTTCTCCCTCCTTTTTTCCCTTCCCCCTCCCCTAGACGACAAGTAATCTGATATAGGTTATATATGTATATATAGATAGATAGATAGATAGATATAATCATATTAAACATGTTGTGAAAACAGAATCAGAACAAAAGGGAAAAACCACGAGAAAGAAAAAAAAGTGACAATAGTGTGCTTTGATCTGCATTCAGACTCTATAGGTCTTTCTCTGGATGTAGGTAGCATTTTCCATCGTGAATCTTGGAATTGTCTTGGATCCTAGTATTGGTGAGAAGAAGTAAGACTATTGTAGTTGATCATTGCACAATGTTGCTGTTACTATGTACAGTGTTCTCCTTGCAGACCTCATTTATTGAAAGAAGTTTTTGAATAAGTGAGAAAGCATTTATTAAAAATTTACCTTTTACCAAGTGGTTATGCTAAGCTCTACTGATATGACTACAAATGCACAGGAAGCCCTGACCGCCTAGTAGCTTCTGTTCCAAAAAGAATGAGAGCATATACATACAGCATGGTTGTCCACAACTGAACAGACATTGGGGGAGGGAGTATGGGGGACTTAATTGGCACGCCTCATCCAGAAACAGTACTTGAATTGATTTGATCTTGGTTCATGATTCACAACCAAAGGGATGGAAGGGAAGAGGAAAGGGCATGATTTTGTAGCTAGAACTACAGCTGTGAGATGAAGGATCTCACGGTAACACCTCTTATTTACTACAACAGCAGCAGCATCAATAACAAGAAAATCAACCTGCCAACCTCCCCCCACCCCACACACTTTCACTCTCACCCCTTCTAGAGAGTATTAATAAGGAAAAGAATGTGGGGGCTTTATAGCATTTACAATTTGTGGCAGCTAATATTAGTAATAATAGATCATCTAGTATCGAATTCAAGTACAAACAGATCCTGCAGGCCACAGATTGACTTAGAAAACCACAAATGAACATTATTTTTGTTGTATTTTTATTTATGGTATTAAACATTTCCTAATTCCAAGGCCAGCACGAAGGAATTTTATGGGTGGAGTTTGGCACCTCTGACATCCCTTCTTTCTAATTACACAAGTAGCAAATCAGAGGTAGGGCAGCTAGGTGGCACAGTGGAGGAAGTAAGCTCTAGGACCGGAGTCAGGAGGACCTGAGTTCAAATTCAGTCTTAGACACTTATTAGCTGTGTAACCCTGGACAAGTCACTTAACTCTGTTTGCCTCAGTTTCCTCATCTGTAAAATGAGTTGGAGAAGGAAATGGCAAAGCAAATGCCAAGAAAAACCCAAAGTTGCACGTGCCTGAAAATAACTCAATAGAGTAGCAAGACTAAGTAGTTAATTAGCAGTAGATCACAGAGTCTTGGAGTTGGAAGGGTCTTTAGAGGCCATCAAGCTCAGCCCTCCACAACATAGCTGGCCAATGAGGATCATTCTGCTTTGCCTGAAAATCCTTAGAGAAGGGCAATTTATCAACACAGTCCTCACCCCCACCCCAACACCCCTTCCTTCCTGGCAGTTCATTATACTCTTAGCAAGTCTGTTAGAAGTTTTTCTTTACATCAAACTTCAGTGTCCCTGCTAAGTCCCTTAGCAACTTCAACCCATTAGTCCTGGTTCTGCCCTCTAGGGCTAATCAGAACAAGGCTCATCACTCTTCCACATGCTTATCAGTAGATTAAACACCTACTGTGCTCACCTACTATGTGTGTTAAGTACTGGGAATAAAGCAAAAGATAGTCCTTTACCTCAGGGAGACCAAGTCTAATTGGGGAAGAAAACATACAACCATGTACAAGTAATCTCTGTGTTTGTATGTATCTAAGTGTATATGTATACGTGTGTGTGTATATATATGTAATATATATATAATATATATTATATAGATATAGATAAAATTAAGGGCAACTGTCAGGCTGCCCCACTCTTCTCCTGTTGTTTGACTGCAAATGCATTTTTTCTTGTCACTTCACAGTAGGATCATAGAGATAGGGCTGAAAGAAACCATCAAGTATGACTCCTAGTTTTACAGATAAAGAAGCCGAGGCCTCAAAAAGTTGAGTGACTCAAACAACCGGTAAAAGTGGCAGGCCTAGAATCTGAACCTACAATTTCTTCTTCCAAAGTCTCCGGATGCTCAGCTTACCTGGGGCAACCTTTCTCTGTCCTAAGGAATAAAAAGCCTCATCTTACCTGCAATAAGAGGACTGCACATGATGGGTAGTGAAGGATGAGATAAAGACCTGCCCCGTTCACTCAAGGCAAAATTACTAAATATCTTGAATCATCTTCAATATAGTTTTAGTTTTAATTT
>CM053772.1:187286856-187318329 GCA_028658325.1 Potorous gilbertii | reverse complement strand
TTTTTTTTTAAAAAGAGGGATTGTTTTGTTTTTGTATTTGATTCTTCAGATTTTAACAGTGTCTAGTGTTTAGATTTGTTTGATTCAACAACTTATTCCATTGTTTACAACTCATCTGGTTAGGAGGTAGGTAGGTAGTTTAGTGGATAAAGTGTTGGACCAGCAGTCAAGATGATCTGAGTTCAAATCCAGCCTCAGACACCCTGGGGAAGTCACTTAACCTCTGTCCTTCTTAGTTTCGTCATCTGTAAAACAGGGACAACAATAATGCCTATCTCCCAGGGTTGTTATGAGGATCAAATGAGATAACACTTGTAGTGCTTTGCTGTATAAATGCTAGCTGTTATTATTATGAAGGACTTCCTTTTATATAACCTATAAACTGGATGCTGCATGTAGCAGTAGCAGAAGGCAGAACAAATTACATAAATGAGAAATCATTTTACTGTAGATTTAGATGTAAGAAATGGAGTGGGGTAGATGACTAAAGTGTGAATGCTTAATAATCATCTCAAATACATAGTCCCAATCCCCTTGGGATGATAGCGAAGAGCTCATGGAGGACTGGGAATGGAAAATGATCTTCTGTGTATATTATTTATGCCAGAAAATCATTCTAAGATCCTCTTCTAGGGCATTGGCTTATGTACATTTGCATAGTATAGACTAGATTGTATAATTGCTGTTTTCTATCTCTGACTACTGTGAATGACATGTGTTGAATATAATTATAGTGCTACATAAATGATAATTATTTTAATTACAGTTTGACCTGAAAAAAAATGTTTGAATAACACAGTAGGAGTTGAGTTTTTATGCTTGAGTTGTCTAAGAAAATGTATGAGCAACTTTTTAAAGTTTATTAGAGAGGATGTCATCCAAGAATCTCAAAGCATTTAGGTGAAGAATATTGAGCAGAGCTCTCAGTTAAGTTCCAGTTCAAACCACAAAAATGTTTTATAGAATATATTTTTGATTGAAAGCCTATATGTAAATATACAAGCATCTTAGGTCTTGCCACAAGGAGGTATAAATTCCAAGGACTTGCAGGAGGCACCCATAAGTTAATGACTTGTCCTGGGTCAAAGAGTTAAGTAAGTGAAAGAGGCAGGTTTGAAAAACAGATTTTCTTGCCTTTATTGACTACTCCATGTTGTCTTTAAAATGAACTGAGAACAAATGCAAAAAGGCATCATGGTCCAACTAGTAATAAGTTGAGGGAGTCTGAGATCCACAGAGAGCTAAGACTTTCAAAGAATCCTAAGGATAAGGGCTTTTGCTGCTGCTGTTCTTTTATTTATGTTGCTGCTTGTCCTTCATTTTGAAGAGGACCGATGACGTCATGGGGGGATTTAAGTGAGGCAGAGCTGCACAAAGTCATTAGCCTTGCTATCTCTTGCTGAGTCAATGAAGTCCAGGGGCAAGACAAAAATCAAGGCGACTTTTTCTTTTACTTGTGTTGGCAGCAAAAACAATGAAGAGCCTACTACATAGAATAGATAGAACTGATAATGGATGACAGAAAGTGGAACTATTCAACTTGTATTTTGTTAGTACTTTAGCAAATATTGATCTAGTTTTAAAGGGGAAGAGCAAAAAAAGGAGGTTCTTTAAGATAAAGGCTGGCAATTCTGAATCTAATCCTTGGCAGAATCCATAGATGGTTTGTTAACCAGATAGATCATGAGCTCTTAGAAAGGGAAGCAATAATTACTATGAGCCAGTGTAGGTTGATTATATTTTATTTTTTAATAAGGTTACTAGCCTGGTAGAACAGAAGAATACTATAACTTTTGAATTTGGATTTTAATTTGGATTCTCACAGGAAAAAAATGGTGAAATGTAGACCAATTTATTGAATAGTAAAATCAACTAGAAACTGATTGAATGATTATGTCCAAACAGTATTGGTTAATAAATCCATGTCATCCAGGAAGAAGATCTCCAGTGATGTGTTACAGGACTGACTCTATGCTTAATCTTGATTTATTCAGAATTTTAATCAATGATTTAGATGAAGTTGTAGTTGATGTGCTTATCAAATTTACTAATGACATAAAACTGGAAAGGAGATCTAATAAATCAGATGACAGAACTGGCATCATGAAAGACCTTGACATATTACAACAGTAAGAAGAATCTACTAGGATAGAATTTGATGGGGATGAATGAAAAATCTAGAACATAAATTAAAAAAATAACCAACTACTTGAATACAAGATGGGGGTAAGATAGAGCTAGATAAATAGTGCACATTATATATGTATCAGCACCAACACACATCAACTGTAAAAGCTAATGAGACTTGAGATTGCATTAACTGAAGAGTAGATTCCAAAAAGAGAGAGAGATGATAGTCCTATATAATCATGTTATTTGATGCTGGGCCGGTGAGCAGGTGGGCAAATGTTCGTCATTTTACTCTCCTCTCACCTTTTTGCAGCCTGTGATACTCCTCTCTTATGGTCAAATGACATAATATTTGTAAAGGATTTAGCACTATGGCAAGAACATAGTAGGTATTTAATAAATGTTTGTTTCGTTCCTTCCTTCCTTCCTTCTTTTTTTTCCCTTAAGGCATGATTTTCTCTCTAGCTACCTTCTAGGTCCTTCCTCTCTGAGGATAGGTTTCTTTTCAAGTTTTTTTTTTTGAAATGATGTCAATTGACCTGACATAATTTCACCCAGTTTGCTTCTTCCCCTGTTGCTGTCTCATTTTGATGCCTAGAGAATCTCTGGTAATTGCTGTTTTTCTCTATCCTGGGAAGATGCAAAACTCCACAATTCACCACTCTTGTCATGATCCCCAGCCCAAAATCCTAATTTAACAGATAGTGCCCTTCTAAATTTCTTTCTTCTCACTGGTCATTCCCAATCACCTCCCCTCCAGGATGAATTCATGGAATGGCACAGTTTAGCAATTTTGTTTCTCAACAGTTTTATCACATTTGTTGGCATAAGAAACAAAGTAAACTTTTAATCACATAAGAGTGAACGCCTTCCAGTCCCTGAGAGAGATCAAGTTCAAAGGGAGTACATTTGTTTTCTTGAAAATCTACTCTGCCCCCCAATTGATAAATGGTCAAAGGAAGTGGACAGGCAGTTTTCAGAGGAAAAAATTAAAGCTATCTGTAGTGATATGAAAAAATGCTCTAAATCACTATTGATTACAGAGATACAAATCAAAACAGCTCTGAGGTACCACATCACACCTCTCAGATTGACTACCATGATAAAACAGGAAGATGATAAATGTTGGAGAAGATGTGCGAGAGTTGAAATAACTAATTCATTGTTGGTGGAGCTAATCCAACCATTCTGGACAGCAATTTGAAACTGTGCCCAAAGGGCTACGAAAATGTTCATACCCTTTGACCCAGTAGTAACACTTCTAGGATTGCATCCCAAAGAAACCATAAAAATGGGAAAGGGTCCCACATGTACAAAAATATATATAGCAGCTCTTTTTGTGGTGACCAAGAACTAGAAATCAAGGGGATGCCTATCAACTGGGGAATAACTGAACAAATTGTGGTATATGAATGTAATGGAAGACTATCGTGCGGTAAGAAATGATGAACAGGAAGACTTCAGAAAGTCCTAGAAGGACCTATGTGAACTGATGTTGACTGAAAGGAACAGAACCAGCAGAATTTTGTGCACAACAACAACCACAGTGTGCAAGGAATTTTTCTGGTAGACTTAGCCCTTCACAGCAATGCAAGGACCTAAAAAATTCCTGGTGGACTCGAGGCAAAATGCCTTCCACATCCTGAGAAATAACTATGGAATTGGATTGCAGAATGAAGCAGGCCATTTTCTCTTGTGTTATGTTATATTTTGTTTTATGATTTCTACCATTCATTTTAATTCTTCTATGCAACATGACTAAGGTGAAAATGTATTTAATAAGAATGTATTTGTAGAACCTATATAAGATTCCATGCCATATCAGGGAGGGAGGGGAGAGGGATAAGGGAAGGAGGGGAAGGTAGGGGGAAAAATCTAAGATATATGGCAGTGATTGTAGAAAACTGAAAACAAATTAATTAAAAAAAAGAAAGTTGCTCCTCCAATCAGCAGCTTGCAAGCACTCCTTGATTCTTCCCAGGTTGCCCAGGAATGAGCAACTGCTGCTCTGTGATCCTTGCAGAAGCTGATTGCTTGCAGACATGGCCCTTATGATTAACTGCATTGTCTCTGTGGCCCAGAACATGGGTATAGGGAAGAAAGGGGACCTGCCCTGGCCCCCACTCAGAAATGAGTTCAAGCACTTCCAGAAAATGACTATAATTCTTTCAGTAGAAGGTAAACAGAATCTCTTTACAATGGGAAAGAAGACGGTTCTCCATTCCTTTTTTTATTTTCAAAATTGACTTTCCTTAAAAAGACAGGATTAACTTAGTTCTCTCTGTGTGTGTTTGTCCTTCATTGCTGAAGAAGACCATGCTGTTGGAGAAATAATGACATGACTTGCACTTGACTTTGTTTTGAGTGAGGGAGGGCTGTGCAGGTCACCAGCCTCACTTCTTCTTCAAAGTCATCTGAATCCAGTGACCAGATATTCATCAGGATGACTGGAGATGACCCAGGATGAGGCAATTGGGGTTAAGTGACTTGCCCAAGGTCACACAGCTTGTGAATGTCAAGTATCTGAGGTGAGATTTGAACTCAGGTCCTCCTGACTTCTGCACTGGTGCTCTATCAACTGCGCCAATTTAGTTCTCAGAAGAGAACTGAAGGAATCCCCTCACGGAGCTCATTATTTTGCCAAAAGTCTGGATGATGCATTAGACTGTCTCAAACTTCCAGAACTAGCAAATAAGGTGGAGATGATTTGGTTGGTTAGAGGCAGCTCTGTTTATAAGGAAGCAATGAACAAACCTGGTTATCAGAGACTGTTTGTGACAAGAATTTTGCAAGAATTTGAGAGTGACATTTTTTTCTAGAAATTGATCTAAAGAGATATAAACTTCTCCCAGAGTATCCAGGTGTTAATGATATCCGAGAAGAAAAAGGCATTCAGTATAAATCTGAAGTATATGAAAAACATGATTAATATGAAAGGTTTGGAGGCTGCTATTTCCAACTAATTTTTCCACTAAAAATTAAGTTTGTGACATTAGTGTAAAAGCTATTATTCAAAATACTATGTTTATTTTTACTTTTTAATGTATCAATAAACATTAATTGATTATACATAAAAAATACATACAACTACTCTGTCTCTTCCATCTTTCTAGCCTCTAGAAAGATGCTAATCCTGGTCTATTCTGCTCAGACCTCACTGGAGCACTGAATTCAATTCTGTATTTTATGTATCAGGAAGGACAAGTTGGATCATGACCTGTATATATAAAAATATACTGATGATAACTGTTTTGGCGAAGAGGTTCAAAACCATGAGGAAGGATTGAAGGAAATGAGAATGTTTATCATGGAGTTGAAGAGACTGCAAAGAAACAGGGAGGACAGGGAGTAATTGTCTTCCAACATTTGCAGGGGTCTCTTGTGGACAAAGAAACAGATTATTCTGCTTGACCCTAGAGGGCAAAAAGAGGAGCAATGGATGAAGCTGAAGAAAGGTCAAGTCTTATCAGCTAAATGTAAAGACAAATTTCCTAATGATAAAAGATGTCTAAAGCTCCATGGGTAGCCCCCAAAGGTGGAGAGTTTAGTGTCACAAAGTGTCTTCAAGATTAACCTGGATAGCCATTTATTAGTAATACTGTAGAGAGGATTTCTGTTTAGGAACAGATTGGATTAAATGATCTCTGGAGTTTCTCAAACTCTGAGATTCTGTGAAATGGAGACCAGATGACCACTTGTCAGGAATAATAGACTTTGAATGCTTGAAGTAGGGGTTGGACCAGATGACCCATAAAATCCCTTCCAAGTAAAAGATTCCATGTAATGACCTCTTGCCTTAGAGATAGGTTCTTCCACTAACTAGCTCTGAGATCTTCAGCAAGATTCTCTCTGAGGTCCAGCTTTTTTTTTCAATAAAATGAGAAGGCTCAAGGAGATCAAAGAAGAAAAAAAGAACTTAGATTGTACAAAAATGTATCATGGCTCATTTTGTGATAGCAAAGAGTTGGAAACTAATGGGGTACCAATTAATTGGTGAATAGCTAAATGAATTATAATATGCAAATATAATGGAATACTATTGTACTATAAAAATGATGAGGGAATGGTTCAGAGAAAACTGAGGTTTATATGAACTGATTCAGAAGGAATTGAACAGAATAGGAAAAGAATTTATCCCAGAATTGTCAAATTGCAAAAATCCCAACTGTGTATGAACTAGATTAAAATATAATTGGGAAATGTTTAACAAAATAAATTTTAAAATACATTTTTGTTGTTCCGTTATTTCAGTGGTTTCCAACTCTTTGTGACCCCAAACTATCCCTAGCTGAATGAGAAATATGAATTGTAGATGTACATGAGTAGTTAAGTCTGTTTTTACTTATACGAACCCCAAAGACTACTTTTTGAACTAGATTTTTTGCTTTCATCAGGATCATATTTAAATATAGAATATAAATTGTTGCTGTTGAGTCATTTCAGTTGTGTCTGACTCTTACTGACCCCCATTTGGGGTTTTCTTGGCAAATTTACTGAAGTGATTTTTCACTTCCTTCTCCAGTTCGTTTTACAGAGGAGGAAACTGTGGCAAACAGGGTTAAGTGACTTGCCCAGGGTCACATAGCTAGGAAGTGTCTGAAGTCAGATTTGAACTTAGGCATTCCTGACTCCAAACCTGGCCATCTAGCTGCCCCATAATAAAGCAAAGATAATGTGAATTTGTGGTTTTCTAAAACAATTTGCAGCCCTGCAAATGATGTCTCTATTGGAGTTTGACACCCTTGATTTATCCAATAAAAATATTGTAAAAACAAACAACTTTGGAAGACTTAAGAGCTCTTATCAAGAAGACCCATGATGAAAAATGCTACCTACCTCTTCTACAGAAAAATAATAGATCCAGAGCACAGATCAAGACAAATATTTTTTTGGACATTGCCAATGAGGAAATTTGCCTGACTATGCACATTTGTTAAAGTGATTTCTTTCTGGGTGGAGACTAGGAAAAAAATTGTTACATAAAAATACAATTAAAATTTAAAAATAAAATGAGGAAATTGGAACAAGGCACTATGATTCTAATATATTCCAGCAGGCATTTAGTGAAGATGACACTATTACTATGTTTATCTTCTACCCCATTCCCATATAATATAACCTTCATTACAGAATTTCAAAACAAAGTCATTAAGACTTTATAATAAAACTCTGCCCCAATGTCCCCTAACTCCTAGGTAAGGTCTTTCAGCCCATTGCCAAAGACCAGCCATGTAGCAGTCTTAGCTCCTCTTCCCCCTCTTATCACTACCCCAACTCTGTCCAGGTCTCATTCTGGATTCTGGGCTCTATTCCTCTATGTTTAGGGCTGATCATCTCGGTTCCATATAAAATAACTTTTCCAAATGTTTTGTGTAATGCATTTTCTTTGGTGAGCTGCCTCTATTGAGAAGTAAGTTGGTTATATGGTCTGCACAAGAAAATAGAGCTCAGATTTCAAAATGCACATCATGGTCTTCATTAGAAATTACATTATTCTTTAAGATGTAGAGTTTTTAAAAATATAAAGTTCTCTGTCTCACAAAGCCCTTCGTAACCTATTGACTTCCCAGGTTCTTAGTTTTCTCACACCTTTCTCTCCAGCTCTCACCATGCTTAGCAGTCCAGTGACACTGGCCTTGAATAGGCCCTTCCATCTCCGGATTCTGCACTTACACTCACCATTCCTCTTCCCTGCTACCTGGCTCCTCTGGCTTGCTTCAAGTCCCAGTTAAAAGATCATCTTCTGCAAGAAACCTTTTCTTAACGCTATTGCCATTCCCCATGTGATTATTTCCCCTAATTTATTGGTTACATTTCTTGTTTGTAACTGTTGTTTGCATACTGTTTCCCCCACTAGAATGTGATTTCCTTGAGGGCAGGAGCTGATTTTGGCTTTCTGTGTACTCCTGATGCATAGCACAGTGTCTGGTACGTAGTAAGACTAATGTCTAGTACAGTGCTTTGCATATAGTAGTTGTGTAATAACTGTTGTACTAACTGGAATGAGTCAGAAGGGTTTTGCCCATAGTCGCCTAACTAAAAAATGTTAGAGACAAGATCTGAACTTGTTTCCGGATCCTAGACCACTGATATTTTTACTTTCTCTCTTTGTACTCTCATCCAAGAAAGCATTGCTAATGGTCATTTACACTTTAGTATGAATTTGAATCCCTGCATTCTGCCACCTAAGCACCCCTGTTAATTTAAGCACTTGCTCCACTGATGCTGATTAAAACCTCTTTGTGCCTTGCTCATCTTGTGCAAGTCTTGCCCTTGTCTTTCCATAATTGCATTATGACTTTTTTCTTTCTTTCCTTAAAGACTATCTCTGGGGTACCATTGTAGTACTTAAATTGTCAGTTTGTTGTTTTTCTTAACATTCACTGTCATCCTGCCTTTGCATTCATTGTTGCCCTCCACGGTGTCTTTCATGCCACTTTTTGTGGGCAAATCATCTTGATAACTTGTGGCAGCCTATCATTTGTCTTTCCAAAGCTTTTTGGGATTATTTGTAACTTTGGTTCTTCTGACATTATGGAGTTCTGTGATTTGAGCATATCATTCACTGAGGAATATTGGTGTTAAAGAGATGAGCTTTTGTGGCAGGAACAAGCAGAGTTTCCCAAATGGGAGCCAGCTCAGTCTCCATATGCTCTTAATTCTAGGCCCAAATCACTGTCTGTCTGCATTGCCTGTCCAAAATATCAATGAACAAACTCAACAGACTGTTCAGGTATGACATAGTCTGGGTAATATGTATTTTTCATCTACTTTGTTTCTCTACTGTGGATGACTGGACCAATTTCTTTTGCATTGCTATGGATTTCACTGAAGAGACTTTGTGGTCTTGGGGCTAAGGGCAATTAATATAATAATTAGTCATCTGAGCATGGAAGTATTTGGAGAACCTTACTATCAATAGGGACTATTTGTTTTATATGGCACAAATTCGGAGTATTTTCCATGACATGAAATGCAGCCTGAGAGCTTGAGTAGAGAGCTGGCCAGACCTGGGACAGACTTGGCTTCAAGTCTCACATTCAATATATTCTAGCTGTGAGACCTTAAACAAATCACTTAAGCTCTCATGGCTCTAGTTAAATCTATAATAAATTACAGAAAACATGCTGACCTACAGGTAGAGAAAGTCACCTCTCCTGGAATTTTGCTCCCAGAAATGTCAAGTGCAAATTCTTATCTATCTTCCATGATAATAGCAAATGCTTGAGATGTACATATTACATCTCCTTACATCCTTGTGTGATGTTAATAGGAAGTGGGTCAGCAAACAAAGTTATCTCCATTGTCATATCTACCACAAATATCATCACTTTTTAAATAACAAATTTTGTTGATATCTTTTGTTTTAATCTTGCCTTGATTTCTCCCTTTATCTCTTTCCCTTTTCTTCCAAGATAACCATCCCTTATAACAGGTTGTTTTTTAAGAGCAAATTTTTTTAATTAGATAAAGCTAATCAACACATTAAAAAAAGAACAACCATACTATATGCAGACTCACAGCTTCTTCAGAGCAACAAAGTGTCTTCTTTCTTGTTTGAAGCCAAGTCATACTTTTGTGACATTTTTCAGTTGTTTCATGGTTCTTTCAATATTCTTTCAATATCTATCAATACTATTGCAAGATTCTGCTTGCTTCATTTTCTATCCGCTCCTGAAAATCTCTTTGTGCTTCTCTGTATTCATTCTGTTCAGCATTTCTTATGGCACAGTAATATACTTGTACATTAATGTATACAATTTGTTTAGCCATTCCCCAATCCATTTGCACCATCCTCTGCCTTCCCCACAACTCTTTGGTACCGCAAAGTGTTGTGATAAACACTTAGGAGTCAATGAGACCTGAGTTCTAATCTTGGCACAGCTCACAACTAATTGTGTAACCCCTGCACAAATCACTTAGTCTTTCTCAGTCTGCAATTTACCCAAATACAAAAGGGGGTTAATACCTGTAAATACCACATAGTTGTTTTGAGGTTTATGTTTTGCAAACTTCAAAACTCTAAAGGAATGTCAGTTGTTTGACAAGTACTGATTGTGATGGAAATGCTGAACTGACTTTATTTTTTATTTGTTTTATTTTATCCTTTCATGGGTTGTCTTGTGCTCTGGGCTTAGACCTGCCCCCTGATAGTTTACTTACAGCTAGGTGGCACTGTGGATTTACAGCTAGGAGGGCTAGGCCTGGAGTCAGGAAGACTCATCCTTCTGAATTCAAATCTGAATTCAGATACTTACTGCGTGGCCCTGGGCAAGTCACTTCACCTTGTTTGCCTCAAGTTCCTCATCTGTAAAATGAGCTAGAGAAGGAAATGCCAAACCACTTCAGCATCTTTGCGAAAAATATCCCAAAAGGGGTCACAGAGAATCAGACACAACTGAAAAACCACTGAATGACAACAGAAGTTTACATTTGATATTGGAATAAAATAAAACATTCATAAGTCATTCAGCAGCTACCAAAGGAGATTCCCTTCATCATAGTGGGAGGAGGATATTCAACAAGGCTAGGTATTAAGGACATCTTGAGTTGGTTCAGCTGAATGAAGCTCCATTGGCCCAGTTGATAATTATGACCTACTGACAAGCATTTGAGCTTCCCTGGAGATCATGGCAGAGATCATGGTAGTTGCTTGGTACCCTGGAGACAAGGCAATGGTGTTAAACAGTCTGAGCCTTTAGTCACCTGAGCCAACAAAGACTTGAGGGTGGTCTCAATAGCTTTTATGGAAAAAACTAGCCTGATTTGCATGGGGCAAGGGATTTGGATATTGCTCCTATACCTTGGCTAAGAGAAAAGTTCATTACCTAACTAGGTTGGTCCAAAGACAAGGTAGAAGTTGTTAGAAGCCAGCAAGTTGGAACATTCATTATTTTGGTTTATGAGTGTTCCCTGACAATGCCCTTTTTTCCCTCTTTCTTCTTATGACTCATGTTTTAGTTTGGTAGAATAGGCCAAAGTTTGTGCTCTACTGACAAAGATTTCCAGGACTTGGGTCAGGCTTGGGAGCTTGATTTTTATGCAGGTGAATTAACTTTTTTTAAATTGAATTATTTTATTTGTTTTCAGTGTTTGACAATCACTTCCATATATCCTGGAATATTCCTTCCCTCTTATTCCCCCTTCCATCCCCACCCCTTCCCTAAGACAGCATACAATCTTATATTGGTTCTATGAGTACATTCCTATTAAATGCATGTTGCATAGAAGAATTAAAATGAATAGGGGAAAACACAAAACAAAACATAATACAAAAGAAAATGATCTGTTTCTGTCTGTAATCCAGATCCATAGTTCTTTCTCTGGATATGGAAGGTGTTTTGCCTCGAGTTCACTGGAAATTTTTAAAGTCCATACATTTCAATGAAATACTATGTCTACCAGAAAAATTCCTTGCACACTGTGGTTGTGGCTGTGTACAAAGTTCTCCTGGTTCTGCTCCTTCCACTCATTTTAGGTTCATATAAGTCTTTCCAGGCTTCTCTGAAGTCTTCCTGTTCATCGTTTCTCATAGTACAATGGTATTCCATTACATTCATATACCACAACTTGTTCAGCCATTCCCCAATTGATGGACATCCCCTCGATTTCCAGTTTTTGGCTACCACGAAGAGAGTTGCTATAATATTTTTATACATGTGGGACCCTTTCCCATTTCTATGATCTCTTTGGGATAGCATCCCAGAAGCAATATTGCTGGGTCAAAGGGAATGCACATTTTTGTAGCCCTTTGGGCATAGTTCCAAATTGCTCTCCAGAATGGTTGGATCAGCTCACAGCTCCACCAACAATGAATTAGTGTTCCAACTCTCACATATCTTCTCCAACATTTATCATCTTCCTCTTTGTCATGTTAGCCAATCTGATAGGTGTGATGTGGTTCCTCAGAGTTGTTTTGATTTACATCTCTCTAATCAATAGCGATTTAGAGCATTTTTTCATGTGACCATAGATAGCTTTAATTTCTTCCTCTGAAAACTGCCTGTTCATATCCTTGGACCATTTATCAATTGGGGAATGACTTGTATTCTTGCACATTTGACTCAGTTCTCTATATATTTTAGAAATGAGGCCTTTATCACAGACACTAGTTGCAAAAATTCTTTCCCAGTTTTCTGCTTCCCTCCTAATACTGGTTGCATTGGAGTGATTTATACAAAAACTTGTAAATTTAATGTAATCAAAATTATTCATTTTTCACTTCAAGGTATCTATCTCTTATTAAGTCATAAATTTCTCCATTTTCCATAAATCTGACAAATACACTATTCCTTGCTCCCCTAATTTGTTTACAGTATCAATCTTTATACCTAGATCATATATCCATTTGGACTTTATTCTTGTGTACAGTGTCAGGCATTGGTCTACGCCAAGTTTCTGCCACACTGTTATCCAGTTTTCCCAGCAATTTTTGTCAGACAGTGAGCTTTTATCTCAGAAGTTGGGTCCTTGGGTTTATCAAACTGAAGACTGCTATATTCATTAACTACTGTGTCTTCAGTACCTAACATATTCCACTGGTGTACCCTTCTGTTTCTTAGGCAGTACCAAGTGGTTTTGATGATTGCTGCTTTATAACACAGAATCTAGTAGGGCTACGCCACCTTCCCTAGCATTTCTTTTCATTAGTTCCCTTGATATTTGGGACCTATTGTTCTTCCAGATGAATTTTGATATTATTTTTTTCTAGCTCTAGAAAATAATTATCTGGTCGTTTCATTGGTATGGCACTGAACAGTAAATTAATTTAGGTAGAATTGTCATTTTTATTATATTAGCTCAGCCTACCCATGAGCAACTGATGTTGTTCCATTTACTTAGATCTGACTTTATTTGTGCAAATAGTGTTTTGTAATTGTGTTCATATAGTCCCTGGATTTGTTTTGGCAGGTAGATTCCCACATTATAGTGTCTGCCATAGCTTTAAAAGGGATTTCTCTTTCTATCTCTTGCTGTTGGGTCTTATCGGAAATATATAGAAATACAGATGATTTATGTGGGTTTATTTTGCAACCTGCAACTTTGCCAAAGTTGTTTATTATTTCAAGTAGTTTTTTACTTGATTCTCTTGGATTCTTTGAGTATATCATCATATCATCTGCAAAGAGTGATAACTTAGTTTCTTCTTTGCCTATTCTAATTCCTTCAATTTCTTTTTCTTTTCTTATTACTACAGCTAACATTTCTAGTACCATATTGAATAACAATGGTGATAATGGACATCCTTGTTTCACAACTGATCTTATTGGAAATGCATCTTGCTTGTCCCCATTGAATATAATACTTACTGGTGGTTTTAGGTAGATACTGCTTATTATTTTATGGAAAGTTCCATTTATACCTATGCTTTCCAGTATTTTCAATAGGAATGAGTGCTGTACTTTGTTAAAAGCTTTTTCTGCATCTATTGAAATGATCATTGTTTCTGTTAGTTTTGTTGTTGATATGATGGATAATGCTAATAGTTTTCCTAATATTGAACCAGTCCTGCATTCCTGGTAGGAATCCTACCTGATCATCATGTATTATTCTCATGATAAGCTGCTGTATTCTTTTTGCTAAAATATTATTTAAAATTTTTGCATCTATATTCATTAGAGAAATTGGTCTATAATTCTATTTCTCTGTTTTGTCTCTTCCTGGTTTAGGTAACAAAACCATATTTGTATCATAAAAAGAATGTGGGAGGATTCCTTCTTCCCCAGTTTTCCCAAATGGTCTATATAATATTGGAATTAACTGTTCTTTAAATGTTTGATAGAATTCACTTGAATTCTATCCAGCTCTGGAGACCTTTTCCCAGGGAGTTCATTGATGGTTTATTCAATTTCTTTTTCTGAGATGGGGTTGTTTAAGTATTCAACTTCCTCTTCTGTTAATCTGGGCAATTTATATTTTTTAAAATACTCATCCATCTCATTTAGATTGTTGAATTTGTGGGCATAAATTTGGGCAAAGTAATTTCTAATTATTATTTTAATTTCCTCCTCACTGGAAGTGAATTCACCCCTTTCATTTTTGATATTAGTAATTTGGTTTTCTTCTTTCTTTTTTTAAATCAAATTGACAAAAGGTTTATCAACTTTATTGGTTTTTTTCATAACACCAACGCTTAGTTTTATTTATTAGTTTAATAGTTTTCTTAATTTCAGTTTTATTAATCTCTCCTTTGGTTTTCAGTATTTCTAATTTGATATTGGCTTGGGGATTTGCAATTTGTTCTTTTTCTAGCTTTTTCAGCTGCATGCCCAATTCATTGATCTCCTCTTTCTCTATTTTATTCATGTTGGCATTCAAAGATATAAAACTTCCCCTAAGAATTGCTTTTGCAGTATCCCATTAGATTTGGCTGGTTGTCTCATTACTGTCATTTTCTTGAATGAAGTTGTTGATTGTTTCTATAATTTGTTGTTTAACCCACTCATTCTTTAGGATTAGATTGTTTAGTTTCCAATTAGTTTTTGGTTTATATTTCCATGGCTTTTGATTACATATAGTTTTATTGAATTATGATCTGAGAAGGATGCATTGACTATCTCTGCCTTTCTGCACTGGATTGTAGGGTTTTTATGGCCTGTATGTGGTCAATTTTAGTATATGTGCCATGTACTGTTGAGAAAAAGTTTTCTCCAGAGATCTGTCATATCTACCTTATCCAGAGTTCTATTCACCTCCTTAACTTCTTTCTTGTTTCTTTTGAGGTTAGATTTATCAAGTTCAGAGAAGGGGAATTTGAGGTCCCCCACTAGTATATTTTTGCTGTCTATTTCTTCTTGTAACTCCCTTAACTTCTCTGAGAATTTGGATGCTATACCACTTGGAGCATATATGTTTAGTAATGAAATTGCTTCATTTTCTATGGCTCCTTTTGGCAGAATATAGTTTCCTTCCTTATCTCTTTTGATTAGATCTATTTCTGCTTTTGCTTTGTCTGAAAGTAGGATTGCTACCCCTGCTTTTTTTACATCAACTGAAGCTCAAAATATTCTGCTCCAATCTTTTACCTTTACCCTGTGTGTATGTCCCCATTTCAAATGTGTTTCTTTTAAACAACATATTGTTGGATTATGGTTTTTAGTCCATTCTGCTATATGTCTTTGTTTTATGGGAGAGTTCTTCCCATTCACATTTTCCCATTGTTTATGCTTTTACTTCTCCCTTCTCCACCACAATAGAGTTTTAATTTTGGACCACCTCCTCCCTCAGTCTTCCCTCCCTTCTTTCAGCCCCGCTTCCTTTTAATCTCCCTTTCCCTTACTACTTCTTCCCTCCCTTTTAGCCTCCCCTCCCTTTTCTTTCCCCCTTCCCTACTCCTTATAGAACCAATTGTACTTCTGTACTTAAATGAGTTTGTTGTACCCTCCTTGGATCCAATCAGATGAAAGTACCTCTCAAAAATGCTCATCTTTCTCCCCTCTTTCCTTCCACTATTATATATTTTTGTGCCCCTTCCTGTGATGGAATTTACTTTTTCTGCCGCCTCCTTTTCACATCTCCCATTACAATTCCTTTGCACCCTTAAATCATATTTGTTATCATCACATCATTTACTTTATACCTGCTCCCTCTCTATATATACCTTTTACATTTCATAATAAATATACAATTCTCAATATTAACAAGTATCACCTTCCCTTATAGGGATGTAAGTAGTTTGCCTATATTATATAACAATTTTTTTCCCCTCATTTACCTTTTTATGACTCTCTTGAGACTTGTATTTGAAGATCAAATTTTCTATTGAGTTCTGGACTTTTTATCAGGAAGGTCTGGAAATCCCTTATTTCATTGAATGCCCATTTCCTTGTCTGAAATATTATGCTCAGCTTTGCTGAGTAATTAATCCTTGATTGTAGTCCCAGCTCCTTTGTCTTACAGAATATCATATTCCAGTTCCTTTGATCTTTTAATATAGAAACTACAAGGTCCTGTGTGACCATGATTGTAGCTTCTTGATATTTGAATTGTTTCTTTTTGGCTGCCTGCAGTATTTTCTCCTTCACATGAAAATTCTGGAATTTGGCAACAATATTCCTTGGTGTTTTTAGTTTGGTGTCCCTTTCAGGAGGTGAATGGTGGATTCTTTCGATTACTATTTTGCCTTCTGGGTCTAGGGCTTCTGGGCAATTTTCATTGATGATTTCTTGGGTGATATTGTCCACACCCTTTTTTTTTCATCATGACTTTCTGGTAGACCAATAATCCTTAGATTTTTTTTTTCTCCTGGATTTATTTTCCAGGTCAGTTGTTTTTCTAATTAGACATTTTACATTTTCTTCTATCTTTTCATTCTTTAGATTCTGTTTGACTGATTCTTAATGTCTCATATTAGCTTCTACTTGCCCAATTCTATTTTTTATCAAATTATTTTCTTCAGTCAACTTTGCTTCTCCTTTTCCACATGTCCAATTTTTCCTTTTAAGGAGTTATTTTCTCCAGTTAGATTTTGTACTTCCTTTTCCATTTGTCCAATTGTCCTTTTAAATTCTTCTGTGATTTCTTTTATTTTTTAAATCATTCATCAGTTTTTCTTTTATTTCTCTAATTTGAGTTTTAAAATCCTTCCTGAGCTCTTCCAAGAAGGCTCTTTGTGCTTCAAACCAGTTCATATTCCCTTCTGAAGTTTCAGATTGGAGTATCTTGTCCCCCTAGAAAATTTCTATGGTCTTTTCTTTTCTGCTTTGCTTCTTACTCATGATAATAGCTCTTTTCCTGACTTTTAAAGTAGATCTCTGTTTCTGGGGCACAGGGGGCTCTGTCCCACAGTTCTTGTGCCTAAAACTTGAGACTTTATGTGTTGTGGCCTCTGGTTCTTTCAGCTAGAAGCTAAAATGCTGCAGCTTACCTGTCACTGAGCTGGCTGGTGTTGGAAAAGAGAGGCCAGGTGAGGTCTTTTTGGGTTTCCCCACAGTTACCCGGGAGCTAGTTCGTTAAGAGTGGGGGGGGATGGTCTGGCCACCAGAGATCTCATCTGCTGAGGTAAAGCATAGGCAAGCTCAGTGGTTGGTAATCCTGTCTGTACTAGTGTCTTTCCAGTTCCCCTGGGGAACTGAGGCATGCCTAGATTCCTGGGGTTGGCAGTTGTTGACTTCACCCCCTGGAGCTCAGGATCTTCTCTTGGTTTCTTGAGGGAGGGCTGTCTGGGACAGCTCTGATCCTGTATCAGTCCCCTTCAGCCACAGCAAGAGGAACGCTCCTTAGTGATCTTTCTAGTCTCATGGTCTGTCTGTTTACCCCTTCTGCTGCTCCCACTGTTCCAGGGTTTTTCCCAGGGAGATATTCTCTGGGCTCATCAAGGTCAACAAGGGGAGGGAGGTAGCAATTACCAATCACTCCACCATCTAGGCTCCTGGAACCAGAAATCTCAGGTATGTTAATTCTTAAGGATTAATTTTAATGGTTGCAGGATAGGTTTTTAGTAATAGGATCTTATAATAGTACTTATAAGCATCATTGAATAAATTGAAAGTGGAGAGGCATTTTGGGGGTCAGGAAGATATTCCTGACTTGGTTGATGTCATACCACAATGTGACCTTCCTACTCAGTTTCTATCATTCCCCCCAAACTTAACACACTTAAACAATCCTTTACAATGTCTGTGAGAAGTTAAGTCAAGTAAATGGTTTTGAATTAATTAATTTTTTGGTATTCCTCTAGATAGCCAATGATGGCCAACAGAGATTCCAAAGAGTAACAATACAATTATAGAGATCCTCCCCTCAATTTTTTTTAACTAGGTAAAGCATATGTTTTAAACACTTGGACCTGATATAGAATTAAATCTGCTTTTTGATCCTTCAACTTTCCATCAGCTCTTGACTGTCTATCATAGAAGAAGTTAGTAACAGAATGGATAACTAAACTCCAGTGAGAATTAGATGAATTACCTCATCTTTTAGGTTCATCCTC
This sequence comes from Potorous gilbertii, assembly GCA_028658325.1. Lineage (NCBI taxonomy): Eukaryota > Metazoa > Chordata > Mammalia > Diprotodontia > Potoroidae > Potorous > Potorous gilbertii. The sequence goes on along the minus strand of CM053772.1, from coordinate 187,300,268 downwards.
CTCATTTACCAAGTTTATCATCAGAATCATACTGACTGTTTGGAATTTCACCATCTTTTTCTTCTTCTGATGGTAAAGATAGAGGTGCTAAGAGGCAGGAAAGAGAGAGAGAAAGGAAAGAAGGGAGGAAGGAAAGCAAGAAAGTATGGTTAAACAGTACAGAAAGTAAGCCTTTGGATTTGACCACTAAGAGGACATTAATGACCTTGGGAAGAGTTATTTTGGTTGGGTGGCCTGATAGGAAGCTATACTGCAAAGGTTGAGAAGTAGACAGAGCTCAAACACATATACACATACAGGTACAAAACTAGATCATACCTCTTTTTTCAAAGAGTTTATCAGTGAAGGATAAAAGTAAGACAGAAGATGATGGGAGCAGTAATGTCAAAGAAAGGTGTGGGTTTTTGTTTTCTTTTGTTTTTTTAAGATAAGGTTGAACTGAGCTTATTTTGGCCACATAATGAGAAGATGGGACTCACTGGAAAAGACCTTTATGTTGGAAAAATTGAAGGAAAAAGGAAAGGGAGACAAGAAAGGATGAGATGGATAGTGTCATGGAAGCAATGAACATGAACTTGGACAGACTTCAAGAGATAGTAGAGGATAGAAGGACTGCCATGGTATATAGTTCATGGAATCACTAAGAGTTGGACACTCCTGAACAACAAGGCACTGGGCATAATTATATGGTGAGTTGAGGGAAAGGAGTCTATAAAAAGGGAAGGATTGAAGATGTAACTCCATAGAGTGTATGATGACTGGAGCAAGGTCCCAGAGGACACTAGAAGGAATGAGATCAAAGGTACTGGTAGCAAAGAGGAAGGTTACTTCCTCTGGACAGAAGGAAGAAAGGATGGGTGAGGCCTGCAAGGGATTAAAAGGAGGTAGAAGTTGGGGAATTGAGGGAGTTTTCACTACCTGCCTGAAATCAACCCTTCACCAGTTAAACTAGAGCTTACTGATCTGTCACCTGCTAGTCTTTAGTCAACTCTGGAAATTTAAGATTTTGACTACAGCAATAAGTACTGTTTGATTCCATGCCCCTAAAGCACTCACATTTATAAAGCACAAAGACCTGTTGAACATATAGCTCATGTTATTTAAAATATATTTTCCTGAATAGGTCAGCATGATCACTGAAGCCAATGTAAATCTCTCAGAAATGAACATTATGAAAAACAATTGCCTTCCACTTATCCAAAGTGCTGATAAATTATTTTAAATGCAAATGGCAACCACTAAGACAGATAGGTGGCTCAGTGGATAGAGCAGAAGGCAAATTTGCCTCCCTTAGTTCAAATCTGACCTCAGACACTTACCAGCTGTGTAACACTGGGCAACAACTCTGGTATGATTTGAAGGGCCATATTTCTGTTTTTTTCTATTTTAGTCCCTTGGGAAATACTTATCTTTACCTGTTAAGTTGGAAAGATATAACACATGGCTGTAAAAGTTACATCATATTGACAGAATGAACAGTAGGAAATTTTTCCAGGCTAGAATGAGATGCTGAAACTATTTGGAATTTAGAAATAGACAAAAATGCTACTTAACAATCCACACCTGTCAATTTAGCCTCCAAATTGCCCTTTGGGTTTGATATAGCTTTAGAATGACTTCTTCTTACTGTTTTTCAGGTTATTAGATTCTTAATACTATCACAATTACAAAAGCCAAATCCAAACATATGCCTCCCCACATATTCATACCCAGAAATGTGATCAGAGTATGTGATCTGCAGGCAGATTGCCCCAGTGGCTGCCACTCCTTTAAGAAGGGAAGTGTTTAGGGAAAGGCTAAGCTTTTACTGAGAGAGTCACTAGGCTACCAAGAGGGTGGGAGCAGGGCCACAGAATTTTTAAAAGTGCCTTTCCCCTTCTTTGGGCAATATTTAAGATACATGAACTCCTCCTTTCAGGAAAACTTTTCCTGAGCTCCTTAAACTTTTTTTTTCCATTTTATTCCTCCACCTTCCATCCCCATTTAATTTGTATTATATCTTGAGCCTTTTGTTTTGTAAATTTTCTTAATCTCTTTTCCAGTACAACTCCTATGACCCAGAAATGTAACTTCAATGCATGGGCAAATGAAATAACTCTCTACTGGGGGCACCTACATATGACAGAAGTTGCTTGGGTGGTAACTACATGACTTCTAGCACTATATTTGTAAAGGGCTTTGCAAACCTTAAAGTACTATATAAATGTTGGTGAAGAATACAAATACTGCTACTACTGAAAGGTAGGTGGCAAAGTGAAAGGAACATCAGCCTGCAGTATGGAGAACTGGAGTTCACATTCACCACAGGCCCTTACTTGCTGTGTGACACTGGGCAAGTCACTTCATCCTATTTGCCTCAGTTTCCTCCTCTGTAAAATGAGCTGGAGAAGGAAATGGCAAACCACACCAGTATCTTTGGCAAGAAAACCCCAAAAGAGGTTGCAGTCAGGCACAATTGAAACAATTGAACACTATTAGTAGTACTACTACCACAAGTACTTCTCCCAGCGCAGCTCACTAGCAAATGGTTCAAGTTTAAAAAAAAATCCTACCACTATCACTGCTGCTATTACTCCTCTGCATACATGAAACATCTTTATACTGTTCAAAGTTCAACTAGAGAGAGTGGTCTCTGCTGGCTGCCTCCATCTCTGCTTGTACTGTTTCTCAGTCCTTTAAAATCTGATTTCTTACAGCACCATCCTATCGAAACAACTGTCCAAAATTATTATTTGACTTACTGACTGATTTAGAAATTAGGAATAGTAGAAATCATCAATCATTTCCAGACGCAGATTTCCCAACAACTACAATTAACCACAATTTTGGTCTATAGCAAAAGTATTGTAATCAATTATAATAGCATAACTGACATTTACATAGCATATTATAATTTGCCAAATGTTTTATGCAATTTATTTCCTTTGAGCCTGTTAGAAAAAACACAACCCTATTAGGGAAGTATTATGTCCATTTTCCAAATAAGGAAACTGAGTCTCAGGGAAGCAGTAAAGGGACTTGTCCAGGGTTATTTACAATTGTTAAGTGTCAAGAAACAGGAGCTGAAACTAGATATACCTGATCGGCATTTTCTCCATTTCTCACACTGCCTTTCTATGAACAGGATGGAACAAATTCACCATCCCTATCCCATGAAAGAATTTCTAATGAAGGAAATGAAGATACATTCAGTTAACTTCCCACATTCTCTTCTTAAAAAATTTGTTACTGGTATATTTGCTTTCATATCACCTTCATTTCTCAATATATCCCTCCATCATCCCTGTCTAGGCAGTCATCTTCTCTTGTAATAGATTTTTTTTAATTGGGCAAAATTAACCAACCAGTTAATCAAGTCCAACAGTATATGCTGTTCTGCCTCCATCACCCTTCACCTCTACAAAATGAGGAAGTGCATTCTCATATCGAGTTGTGAGTCCAAGTTTGGTCATATAATTATATGTAATTATGATGATGTCTTGCTTAGTTTTTTCATCTGCCTTGTTCTGGTTAATAGTGTATTCTCCTGCATTCGTGTACCACAATGTCTTTTGCCATTCTCCAGGTCATAGCCTCCTACATTATTTTTTACTTCCAGGGTTCCACTCTATCTCCCAGTTCCTCCTAGTCCTAAAATGAGTTGACCTCACCAGAGGCAGCTATCAGGGGCACATCCTCTCTCTCTGATAGTGCTTAGATGAGCAATAGGTAAAATATCTTCATTTCCCTCTACAGATCACTAGGAAATCACTGAAGTTTTTTTTTTTAATTGGAAAAGCTAAGGGAAAACTAGGAAAAAATAAAGTCAACAACAAGGCAAAAAGAGAGTTGAAGAATTCAGAGCTCTAGGTTCTAATTCACATTGACCTAAGTATCTTGCTAAAGGCGTTTTGGGTCAGTGCATACTCTAGAGTTTGGGTAATGCAATGTAAAAGACAATGCCAGGTTTGAAATGAGAGGAGTTGAGTTCAAATCTTGATTTTACTAATTTATTACCTATGTGGCCTGGGACTAGTCAATTAAACTCTGTACTCCTCAGTTTCCTCCACTGTAAAATGTAGGAGCTGGATTAGATCAGGGATTCTTTTTTAATCTGTTTTTGCATCATGGACCCATTTGACATTCTGGTGAAGCCTATAGACCCCCTTCTCAGGCAATCAGGTAGTCAGCTACCATTTATTAATCAACTGTTATATAAAAGGGGATGCAAAGAAAGCATACCACAATAACAAAAATTATCCCTACTCTTAAGGAACTTGGTCTAATGAATGTTATTAAATGCATAAAATAAAATATAGAGGATTACAAAGAAAATTAACTGTGTTAGAATATGGCTGTCACAGGGCAGTTGGGTGACACAGTGGATAGAGTGCTGGCCGTGGAGTCAGGAAGACTAATCCTGCTGAGTTCAAACCTGTCCTCAGACATTTAGTAGCTGTGGTAGATCCTGAACAAGTCATTTAACCCTGTCTGTCTCAGTTTTCTCATCTGTAAAATGAACTGGGGAAGGAAACGTCAAACCATTCCACTATGTTTGTCAACAAACCTCAAATAGGGACAAGAAGAGTTAGACATGACTAAAAAACAATTGAACTAAACAGCTATCACAATATTTTTTAAAACTAGGTCTCTGATCCTTTGGTAAAAACAAAGCAAAACAAAAAAACCCACTTTTTAAGAGATGATCTTTAAAATCCCACCCAGCTCTAAATCTATGAAAATCTTATAATCCTATAATTGTTAACCCATGTGATTTTCTTATTCTGTCTTAATAAGTGTACCCATGCCCCTCAAAGTCCCCCAAGACAAATAAAAACTAGTCAAGTCAATCTACCTTCCACCTCTCCCCTTCCCAAATTCATCTCTGAGGGAGCAAGAGTTCTGATCAGTTAAACCACTAACAAGGAATAATGAATGAGTTGTTGTCATGTTATACCTCCCCAGAAGTGGGAAATTCCCCAGGCAGGAACATCTCAGCATCATTTACAACATTTCAGTATTCACTCTGGGACATAAGATCATAGGATTGAGCCCCAGGCAACCTCAAAGGTCATGTAGTCCAATCCCTTATTTAACGGAACTTAATACATGCTTGTTGGATTGAAGTGAACTATGTCTGGAATGTTCTGAGGATTCACCTCCAATAGCTCCCTAGAAGGCTCAGCTCAGGCTCCACCCCCATATGCATATAGACAGAGTCACAACCCTAGTTCCTGCTCTCATGGCCTGTGATGAGACAGGGAGCTCCTTGAGAGTAGCAACCGGGGTCCCCCGCCTCGACTTCTTTGGATTCCCATTGATTAGCACAGTGTCTGGCATATATTGTGGTTGTTCAATTTTTTTCAGTCACACCTGACCCTTCATGACCCCATTTGAAATTTTCTTGGCAAAGACACTGACGTGCTTTGCTATTTCCTTCTCCAGCTCATTTTACTGATGAGGAAACTGTGGCAAACAGGGTTAAGTGACTTTCCCAGGGTCACACAGCTAGTAAGAACTTTGGTCTTCCTGATCCCAGCCTGGCCACTCTATCCACTGAGCCATCTAGCTATCGCTTGACTATAAATGTTGTATGTCACTGTAAGCTCCACTGAGCCATCTAGCTATCTCTTGACTATCAATGTTGTATGTCACTGTAAGCTCTTTTAAGGCAGTCAGTGACTATTAAAAAGAAAAAAAGGTTTTATGTGATGCCTTCACCCTGATATTGGTCTACACTTATTAAAAGTGTATTGAATTGATTCTGCCAGATGTAGAGTCAGCATAGTGGACATATTACTCAAATCCAAATCTGAAGACCTGAATTTTAGCCTCAGCTCTACTACTTACCACACTGTGGATGGTGCAAGTTAATAAACTTTTCTATACCTCGTTTCCTTTTCTGTCTAATAAGGATGCTGATCTCTGCCTTACATACCTTTAGGACTGTTGTAAATGTCCCAAGGACTCTCAACAGGTTAGCGCTATAAAAAGGTGAGGATATATAAGAAAAGATAAATAGAGAGTATTAGATGTGCCCCTCTTTTCAGATCCCAAGCAAAAGTTCTGGTCCTAGGGTCCTTCACACATAAAGGTGTGAAGATTTTGTAGTGTGATTGTGTCTTTCTACAATCTACTCAGATCTAATTTGTACCTAGATGGGGTGAGTACTTTTCTGGGGTAAGGCTTTGAATTGCTTACTTGCATGTGAAAAAGCCTATGGAGATGTATATGTGGGAAATGTAGGGCATCTTCTGTTTGGTGAGGTCTCTCACCAGAGGGAAAACAATGCTAAACTGGGAGGAGGAAACAAGAGGTTTCCTCTCCCTCCTACCTCTGAGAGATAACAAGACTTAGGGAACCTGGGGAGGAAGGGAATAAACATTTACCTAGGGTCCACTAAGCACCAGGTACTTTACAAGTATCTCCTTTCACCCTCAAAACAACCCTGGGAGGTAAATGTCTTTACCTTTCCCATTTTACCGCTGAAAAAACTGAGGCAAAGAGAGGTCTTGCCTGGAGTATCCCAGCTAGTAAGTGACTGAGGTTGGATGTGAACTCAGGTTTTCCTGACTGTGGGTCTAGTGTTCCCCCTATTGTGTCTACTATACCATCTAGCTGCCTGAGAGACTTCTGACTTTTCTAGGCTAAAGATCTCCATTCTTTTTGAAAGAGTATGGGTGCTTTTTCAACTGAGGATTTTCAGCTGAGACAGAAACTATCAATACCCTCAAGGAGGCAGCTTAGCCTAGCACTGGAGCCTATACCATTCTATTACTGTGCCTTCGTACAAGTGTGTGGCCCTTCTTTCCACTCTGGGATTCCTCACTGTGCCAGGAACACTAAAAGTAATATAGCTCATATCCCAGACAAGGAAACTTCCTCTACCAATGTAGTATGGCACCTTGGCTACAATTTAAAGTCTTCCAGAGTTGCCCAGAACATTGCTGTTTGTGTCTGAGGTTGGATTTGGATCAAGGTCTTCAGATGTTGGCTCTTAAGTCACTATGTTAAAATGCTTCTTGCTCAGGACAGAGTAGGAACTTCATAAATTCTTGCCAAATGAATGAGTGAATGAAAAGATGAATGGATAGATGGATGGATACAATAGTTTCATTAAGAGAAAGGGAAGTTTTTTAGATCGAATTCAAATCTAACAAGTATTTACTAAGTGAAAAGTACTATTCTAGAATCTAGAGGAGAGAAGAAAGGAAAGGCTGTAAACTCAAGACACTTGTAATCACCCCCTTCTCTTTGATACTCTCTTGTCTCTAGCTTTCAGGACTCCTCTCCTATCTATCAGATCCCACTTCAATTTCCTTTGCTGGATTTTTATCGCAGTCATGCCCATTAACCTTGACTGTCCCACATGACACTGTTCTGGACCCTCTTCTCTTCTGCTTTGATACTTTTTCCCTTGGGGATCCCATCAGCTCCTGTGAATTTGATTACTATCTCTATGCTGATGTATCTCCAGTCTTCTAATCCAGCCCTAACCTCTGTGCTGACCTTCAGTCCTGCAGCTCTAAATGTCTATTAGATGTCTCAAACTTGATTTCCTGGAATTATCTAAAACTCAATGTGTCCAAAATTAATCTCATTATCTTTCTCCCCAAACTCTGCCCCCTACCTCCATCCAACTTCCTAACTTTTCTATTACTATCGAGGGCAACACCATCCTCCAGTCCCCAAGACTCACAATATGGGTGTCATCCTTGACTCCTCACCATCTCTCACCCACCACCCCCATATCAAATCTGTTGCCCAGGCCTGCTGATTTCACCTTTGCAATGCCTCTTGAATGCAACTCTCCCCACCCCGCTGGCTTCTTTCCTCCAATACTACTACCACCCTGGTTCAGAGCTGGATCTATACCTGGATTAAACCTTCTGGTCTGTCTGCCCAACACAAATCTCTCTCCATTACAGTCTGTCCTCCATTCCACAGTCAGTCATTTTCCTTAAGAGCAAATCTGGACCAAGTCACCTCCAGTGGCTAAACTCCATAAACTCCCCACCAAAAATCCTCTCTTTTGCATTCAGATCCCTTAATAACCTAGTCCTTCCTCCAGCCTCACTCCTTTGCAGCCTTTATACACCTTACGTCCTACCATAGAATTCTCTCCAGTGCCATTGGCCCCTTGATCTTCTTGGAAAAAAGACTCTATTACTCAAATTTGGGCATTATCTCTGGCTGTCCCCTATGCTTGGAATGTTCTCCCTTATCTCTACCTCATGACTTCCTGGCATTTCTCCAAATACAAACTAAAATCCTATTCTTTATGAAAAGTCTTTCCTAATACCTCTTAATTCTAGGACTCTCCTTTTGTTGATTATTTCCTGTTTTTCTGGTATATCGATTGTACTTAGTTGTTTAAATGTTGTCTCTCCCATTAGATTGTCAGGTCCTCAAGGGCAAAATGTCTTTTGCCATTTTCTGTATCCCCAGTGCTTATAACTCAGTATCTGGCATTCAGTAAGAGCTTTAAAAATGCTAATTAATTGGATGAATCAATTCCAACTCCCCCAACACATCATTAATGTTATATTTTCTTGAAACCTGTCCCACATTTGTCATTTTCCTTGCTTGTCATCTTTATCAATCTGATAGGTATAAGGCAGAATCCCATATATATGATTTATTGTGCATTTCTACAATTATTAGAGATTTGCAGCAAGTTTTCCCCCCATATGGTGGTTAATCACTTGGATTTCTTCCTCTGAAAACTGCCTGTTCACATCCTTTGACCATTTATCTATTGAGGAATGGCTCTTTTTCTTATGAATTTGAATGAGGTCCTTAGGAATCTTGGAATGCTACTTTTATCAGGATTTTCCCCTCCCTAGTCAATCTAAATCTATTTCATTCAATTCATCAGTTGTCTACTATTTACAAAGGATTGTGCTAGATTCTAGGAATACAAAAACACAGAACAGTCCCTGCCCACAAGGAGATTATATTCTCCTGTGAGGCATACAACATTTATGTAGTAGTTAAGCACAAGATAATTTGAAGTGGGTGTGGACATGAACAACTCTAGAGGATGGATGATACAGAATGACAACTACTTCTGAACAGAGAGATGATAGATATGCAGAATGAGCTACATTTTTGAACAGGGTCAATATGGGAATTTATTTTTGCTTATGTGTTATGGCTGTGCTTATTAGTTGTAAGAGTTTTCTTTCTCTCTCTCTTTCTCTCTTTCACTTTCTTTTTTTAGTATGTGTGAAGGTAGGTGGGGAGAAAAATCTGTTTGATCATTGAAAACAAAAAATTAAAAAATAAAAATACTTGGAAGAGGCCTCCCAAAATTGAAAACCAACATGATCATGGTTGAATTCAACTAGAGTTGGAAATGTTGTACCAAGTGAATGTATTCATTTGAAACTTTTCAAGTCTTGTGAATATCAAATCATGTGTTTTCAGTTGTAGAGATTTAAGAGAAAAATATTTTTCTACAGGTTCAGTTTTAGGTGTCCGTACCCATAAAAATGGTGAAATTATCCTAGTTATATTGTCATATCACAGGTTCATCCTGTATAATAATCAATATTTAATAGGAAGCTTTTCATTGTTTACAAAATCAACAGCTATCTGAAGGTTACATTTTATTAAGAGATTTTTAATGGGCTTTTCTAGGATTAGAATTTGCATTATTAGCGTTTCCAACTATCTAGCCATCTACAATAAAACTGGTCACATCCACAATTTGTAAAGTATGTGAGATGAAATACTATTGCATTTTGTGATTGCAGATACAAAACTTTACTAATCATTTTCTTGTGTCTGGGAGGGGGATGAGATATTTATTTTGCTACTTTGTAAAATCCTCCTTCTGATTAAACATGGTTAATATTGGAAGAGATTGTAGAAAAAATGGGTATACTAATTCACTGTATGTGAAACTGTGAATTGGTTCCACATTCCGGAAAGCAATTTGGAATTATAATAAAAAAGTGGCTAAGATTCAGAGATATGACAAGGAAGTCACAGATAAAAAAGGACCTGTATACATAAAAATTATTTGTAGCAGCACTTTCTATAATAGCAAAGAATTGTAAACAAAATAGTTGCCCATAGATTGAGGGCAATTATGGTGGATCGATATAATGGAATATTTTTGTGATATAAGAAACAGTGAATTTGATGGATACCAAGAGGCATGGAAAGATTTATATAAACTGATACAAAATAAAGAAAGTAAAAGGAAGAAAACAATGATTAAAATAGTGTAAATGAGAAGAACTACAAAACAATGAATAGGAATGTTGAAAAATTACAAAGGACAAGCTTGCCCCAAAGAAGACATAAGAAAACACTTCCCTTTACTCCATTGACGAAGTTTGGAGCCATGGGTTTGCAATATTGCCGATGTTATCTGATTTTTTTCAATATAAAGATTGATTTTGCTGATTTTTTTCTTTTTTTTTTTAGAAATTATTTATGAGGGATTGCTCCTGGCTGAGATAAGGCAGGAATACAAGCGGAAATTTATGGAAAATAAAAGTAAAAATATCAATAAAATTTTACTGTTTAAAAAAGAAATTGACACAAAGTAGATGCCCATAAATTGGGGAGAAAAAAAATGATGGTCCATTAGTGTAATGGAATATTATTATGCTGTAAGAAAGAATGACTGTCAAAATACAGATGCATAGGAACATACGGATAGAAAGCGATGCAAGAAAAAGTAGGAAACAATATATCCATGATTGCAGCAATGTAAGTGCAATGAAGGAAATCAACAACAAAAAATTAAAACTATCCTGGAAATTTACAAGGACTGAGGTTGTCCCCAAAGAAGATCCATGAACCAGGAACTCCCAGCCTCCTTTGCCAAGGGAGGGGAGTTCCATGGGTGTGGAATGCTATACATAAATAAAGGCTTTTTCAGTGTATTGGTTGGTTTTGTTGAACTGTTAATTTATTTCCTCTTTATCGTTATTTATTATTAAGTAATGATTGAAAAGGAGGAAGGACACATTGGAATATGAAAAGTTGTTGTAAAAACAAAAGATGTAAATAAAACTTTATATCTCTAAAAAATAAAGAAAATTCAGAATGTGCACCATATGATACTGATACTTTTTCAGGTCTCCAGCTTGAGTCCATCAACATGAGCTTTACTTAAGTTTTCATCTTCTATGTTATTTCTTTGTTGGACTGTTTGGGAGCTTGACTGAATCCCAGGGCTAATGTGGCAGTTCAGTTCTGCTCTAAGAAGTATGAAGAATGGTTGTGAAGACTGAATTAGGCTTCTGCTGACAACCATCTTGTAGGAGATTCTGAAACTAAAATCAACAACTTACTTTGCCCCCAAGTTATGAGCTGAGAAGATTCAATGTTGGGTAAGCCTTTCCATGGTTTGACCTGGAGTGAAATAGAACCCCAGGACTGATTCCATTCCAGATTTGAGTCCAGGAGGCAGGCTGACATGGAACTAGAGGGCTAGAAGAAAGGAAGGAAGGGAGCAGGCTAAGTCTGGGATCTAGTTCACTTAGACCAATTTGGCTTCATGCATAAATAGCCTTTCAGGGGACTTAAATTCTGTGTTGGATTCGAGAGCCCTCTAGTGGTTGCAATATCACTAAACTGGACTCTGTAGTGGATCCAAGTAGACAAAACTATTTCCCCAGGATCAGCCATTGGGTTTCCAATCTATACTGTGAAATGAATTTGTAAATAAACAAATGGACAGAATGTACAAACAAGAAAGAACTGCATTAGAAGACTCTTGAAGGATAGGGTGACTTCTCTTCTTTAATCTGATTTCCAAAATATAATCAACATCATAATGTTCTGAATTTTGTGGTTCTTCAATAAATACTTGTTGGCTGACTGGTGATGGAAAATGTTTCTTAATCATTAATAAACAGTCTTATAGTTTCAAGACTCCTAAACCAGCTGAGTCCAAGGTGATGCTAAATCCTCCAAAGGATGTTACTTATTCCCTCTCCTATGGATTCAGAGATAGCATAATTGAACATTTCTTGGGAGGCATGAAATTTTCATGATCCTAAGCTTTCCTGAGATATTTAGTCACTGGAGGTCTTTATTTATTTATTGTGATTGGATATTTGTTTGAAGTTAGGTGTGTTAAACTATCTAATCAGTTACTAGCCCAATATTAGATGCTGTTAATCTCTTTCAAATGCGGTAAACACTAGAAATATTTATGGAAATAGATGGTAGTTTGGTTGGGGGGGTGGGGTGCTAAGGTGATGCAGAGAATAAAGTGCCAGGCCTGGAGAGAGGAATCATCGTCTTCCTGAGTTCAAATCTGGCCTCAGACACTTACTAGCTGTGTGACCCTGGGCAAGTCACTTAACCTTGTTTGCCTCAGTTTCTGTAAAACAAGCAGGAGAAGGAAATGCTAAACTATTCCAGTATCTATGCCAAGAAAATCCCAAATGTGGTTACAATGATTGAACAATTATAGTTTGTTGACATTTGGAGTCTAGAAGTTCAAATACTGCTTTTGACACTGGGTAATCCTGGGCAAATCACTTAACTTTTATATATTTCTGGCAACTCCCTAGGATTTATCTTTTAAATCTAGAAGGGTTGTCATTTGCTTGGTGGAGGGAGCTCCTTACACTGAGTAATTCAGAGATTATTCACGTACCTTTTATATCCTGTCAGATGTTTTTCTGGGCTAACAACAGAATTTAGTCTTTGCCCTTCAGAAACACAGGGTCCTAGAGGATAAATGCAGAGAAAAGTCCATTTGCAGCTCCTTAAGTGGTTGGCTGAGAGGAACTAAAGGGAGTTGTAGGAATCTCTGACTTAATCTTTTAAAGACTTAAGTGAATCAACCAGGAATCACTTTTTCCTTGTCTTTTCAGGCTGCATTACCACACCGTTGGCTGGGTGAAGCTGGCCTTTAGCCATAGGCTAATTTACAAAAAATAGTCAATTTCATTTTAATTCTCTCAAAATTTACATAAAAATCTTTTCACCTTGGGGAAAGGAAGTGGAATAGGACAGAAGAGAAATAATAAGCTGAAGGATTTGTAGTTTGGAGAAGAGAAGAAAGAACCTTTTTTTTTAAATATTAAAAGCCAAATTACAGCATAAAATCTTAATGCTCTAGGGATGGCAAAGGAGGAGGCCAAACTCAAAAGATGGAAAATAGCCCGGTATAATAGTGTGATAATGAGTGAAATAAAAGGAGCTGGAGAAGGCGATTCAAGAAAGACAAGTAACAGTTAACTTCTTTTGTCTCTTTCAAATCTCTTCCTCTATTCAGAGACAAATTAAAATGACTGAACCTGGAGCTGTAAAAATACAAGAGAGACAAATCTCTCAGAGGCACATGATGACAAGAGGAATAGGCAACCTTAGAATGCTTAGAGGCTGTCCAACTTCTCTCTAGCCAGTTTGTCCCTAGACAGTTGTAATTTTGGGGGAGGATTGTGTGTTTGTAGCTT
>CM053772.1:187261711-187286356 GCA_028658325.1 Potorous gilbertii | reverse complement strand
CTATGTTAGAGGTCCTAGTCTCAGATTATAAACTCCTTGAGGGAAGATAGCAAGATTTTAAGTGAAATAAAAACCTTTTCAGGTGATATTCTGAGATCACGAATTTAGAGCTAGTAGGAATTTTAGAGGTCATCTAATCATTTCCTCATTCACAGATAAGGCACCTGAATCTCAAAGAGGTTAAGTGACTTGCTTCTAGATTTCCCGAGTAAATAAATGTCTTAGATAGCATTCAGGTCTTTGAGATTTTCAATCCAGCATCCTTATATACCACAATATGCTTCTCTACATATAAGCTGCATAACTGGTGTAGTGCTAAAGTTTATTTAGCATACTTCTCTTCTGCTCATATGGGATATCCCAATTGCATTTAATGCAGTAAATTTGAGGGATGTTCTTTATGAATTTGGATTCTCTCTATGAGTTAAGACAGTGCCTTCAATAGTCTAGTCTTTGATACTGTCATTATAAGCTTTGAAATGTATTCTTCATAGTTTTTCTCATTAAGTTATAGATTCAATGGACAGACACACTGCTTATGCTCCAGGCACTTACCATAACCAAGTCTATTTGTATCCGGTCACAGGATACATATACAAATCAGAAAATGTAGCCACCATTGGGTTCCAACTCATTCTTACCCAAGAGTTCATCATTGCACACATCCAGGTCTGCCTAGAACTACAGACTGGTTGTAAGTGACCCAATACATTCTATCCCATCTCATTCTTTTATCCTCATGACTAAACACAACCATTGAGCAGACCTACTAAAAGCAAAATCTAGAGTGAGAAAACCCTAGCTACTCATGATTAGATTAATTATAAATAAGCTAGAATGCAAACTTGAGCTAGTCTAGTTCTTATTGGTTAGAGCTTACGAATTCACCAGTTACTCCATATGCAGGAGGGACCAAGTCTGCATAAGCAGCATCAATAATAGCTCACTATATTTTCTGAACTTAGCTATCATGACTCAGTGGCTCCCTGACTGCTACTGTGAACATTCCTATGTCTGGAGCCTCCGTTTTGGGGGAAGGATTCAGACCAGCCATCCCTCATTCTCTGGACTTAGTCATTATGCCCCTCTTTACCTCGTTTCTCCCCTCCCTCTTGACTTTTCTACTTCCCTTATAAGTGTTATTTTCCTCCATTCAGATGTAAGCAATTCAAAGGCACTGGCTTTCTGTATGTATTTGTATTGTCAGGGCTTAGTGCAGTTCCTGACATATTTTTGACTGACTAGAGAGGGAGGTAACCTGGTGTAAGGAAACAAATGCTTAATTTGGAGTTAGGACACTCCTGAGGGTCCAAACCAAATTAAAATGTAATTGGGAAATATTTAACAAAATAAAAACACAGTAAAACATAGATAACATTACATTTTAAAACTAAAACAATGTTGATCCACAGGGATCCTTGTGTTCCCATAAACGGCCTTGGTTTCTCTTTGAGTTTAATACCATTAATTCAGGAGACACATTGGTTTGAACTTGAGACTGGGTAAGTCAACCTATCTGGGCATCAGTTTCCTCTGTTGAATGAGAATAGTGTCTTCAGTAACTACCTTATAAAGTTATAAGGATCAAATAAGCTAATGCATGTCAAGTACAATACAACTTTATTCTCTGCTGTATCTGCTAAATGTTTTCTGTATGGCTATATAAATATGTTATTTCATAAATGATGAAGCTGATGTAAGACTCTAGTAATTTAAGGAATAAGGACTTTTGTTTTATTTTGTTTTTGTGAAGGAAGGGTTTAAGCTGAAGGTGTAGAATGCAGGGAAATGTTGCCCCATTTGCCTCCTGTCTACAATTCCTTTAAAATTTTTAGTATCCATCCCTACCAAGTTACACAGACATTTTCTTAACCAAGTTTAATTGACTCTTCTGTATGTTTTCCTTACCCTTTCTTATAGAACCTACATTGGGTGGAATCAGGCATGATTCTGATATAAAGGTACAATCTCATATATTTCATTTTCTCCCTGTATGAAAATTCCATTTCTGCCACTTACTTCCAGTGTGACCTTGGACAAGACATTTAAATCTCTCTGGGCCTCAGTTACTCCATCTGGAAAAAGATGAGATTGAACCAGAAGGCTTCTGAGATCACTTCCAACTTTAATTCAATTGATGTAGTTATCCTTGGACAACATTTTTGTTAGGAGTCTGGCAGATGGGTGGGCAAACAGCTGGGGAAACAAGGGGTGGGGGTCTCTTCTTTTAGTTGTATTTGGTTTGGTTTTAATTATAAACTTAGCAACCATCAACAAGCATAAACTCTCAGAGGTGCAACCAGAACCAGAAACAAAACATATTGTACATGAAAGCACAAGTCTGTTACGAGCAATGTTTATGATCAGAATTTGATTTGCATGAATGCAAGAGAATGTGAAGTGGAAACTACCTGCTTAACCAAAGGAAAGTACATTGTTAGAAATATAGAATGGACTCTGCCTAAGAAAGGGAAAAATGATGAGAAGTTCTTTTTCTGCTTGAGTTCTCTTCTATTATGGGGCCTTCCAGAGACCCAGGCCCTTTCCTAGAGTCATCCTGGCCTACACACTCAAGCAGCCCTGTTCTTTTCCCAAGTCACTGTTGTGAGTCCCCTGTAATAAAGAGCAGACCTCCTAAACCCAACCCTCCCCTTCCCTTCATGAGGTTTTCAAATTAAAAGCAGTTCAAAACTAAGTTCCGTGGAGGAGGGAAAAAGAAGACCCAATATTTTCTCTGAGTTTAGGGCTTGCTCTACCTGATGGAAAAAGGGAATTATTCTGATTGAATACTAAATATTCCACAGTCCATGGACCATTTCTATCCTCGGTTTTGGGGGGGGGCACCTAACTCAATCCTGAACGGAAAAAATCCTCAAATGCCGATTATTTAAGCCAGTGGTTTATTAATTAAAATAATACATGTCCACAACCACAAACTTGAAGTCAGATTAATGATGGCATCTTTGCCCTCCGTGGGGCATACTGAACAAATTGCCTCCCTTCCCCGCCCTGAGAAGCACTCCAGAGTCTCAGGAGGCTGGGCTGTACGGTCTGACTCAACAAGCCTCCCCCTTCGAGAGGGAGTCACAGTGAGGGCTCCCTAAGGAACTCCTTGCATCTCGTGGGGATCACCTTTGACCCCTCACTAGCCTCAAGGCAGTCTTTACTGAAACACGTCCTCCTCCGTCTGTTGAGGACAGACTTCAAGTGCAGGGTGGCCCAAGGCAACTCGAAGCCTTTGGAGCCTCGGGCTCCGAGGGCCTGACGGCTTGAGGCAGGGGCGGATCTCTTCTGCACCCCCTCCTCCCGGCCTCAATTCGCTCCCCCAGGGCCGAGAACAGCACATCTGTGCGCCACATCCGCACACCCTCTGAAGAGTTTTCCCAGGAAAAGATCCCCTCCCCACCCCCAGCTCGCCTGCACCATCCCAGCCCTGCAGGGAAGCGACTCTGTCGGGCTGCGTGCAGAAGGGGGTCTGTGTGTTTAGTTGGGAGTGGGAGATGGGGGAGGGGAAGAGGGCTGCAGTGACAGTTCGTTTGTAATCTCACCAAATGGTTTTTGGTTTTCGAAACCTGAACCAACAAAGGAAAAGTGTTCTCCCCACGGTTCCCTTCTCTCCACCTCCATCCCAACCCCCCAGTACACCAGCCCAATTGAGCTATTGGCATTTGTTCGGGTGATTCCGTAAGTATTGTCCGTGCTTTCTCTGTGCCAAGAAACTGCGTGGACGTCACAGATGAAGTTCCTTTTGGTGGGACTGGGGGTGAGCAGAAGGGAAGGAATGAAAGAAAGGAAAAAAGAAGAAAGGGAGGGGAAACCTTAAACAGCCATTTCTCAGTCAAAACTGAGAAGTTCTGAGCAATGGAGAGCTCTGGTTTTAATTCTTTGTTGTAATACCAAACCTGGACTCCAGCAGCTTAAAGGAATGATGAATGAACGACTTTGGTGTAATCTCTCTCCCCCTCACTCCCCTCTCTCTTTCTCTCCCTCCCTCCCTCTTTTCTTTTTCCTCTCTCTCTCTCTCTCTCTCTCTCTCTCTCTCTCTCTCTCTCTCCCTTCCTCCCTCTTTTCTTTTTCATCTCTCTCTCTCTGTCTCTCTGTCTGTCTCGCTGTCTCTGTCTCTCTCACTTTCCATATACTTATCTCATTTGCTTCCTCACCTCACCGACGGCTGAACGTCTGAATCTCAGGCTAGCGGAACTCTGAACGCTTGCACCCTCCTGGAGCAACCAGGACATCCATAGACTTTACCAGACCTCAAGTCTCTCAGTTGAAAAACCCCATTCTTAACCCCTTACCCCACACCCCTCCCTCTCAAAAAAAAAATAGTAAGAAAACAAGCTAATACGGGCGGGGGGTTGGGATCTTCACACGGCGCGACTCCCTAAAGAGGGCTGTAGGGATGGGGATCGGGCCAGAGCAGGTCATTCCTCCTAAGGGCACATATGGTGAGTGCGTGGCACCCCTTATGTTTTCTATCAGTCAGATACTCAGATAAGAAACAAATAAACAGTAGTCTAACTTAAAGGCAGAGGCTTCCCTCCCTATACCCCTGCGCGCAGACCACACAGGACAACCAAGTACGTCGAGGGAGCAATCTTGTAGAATCTTAAAACAACACCAGGGAAAGGTCCATCCTAGCCCTCTCCAGCCCACAGACAGCCAACCAAGCTGATTGACAGGCGTAGAGCGAGGTCGTCCCTGAAATCTAATACAGGGACCGCAGGGGTCGGGAGAAATTGAAGCCACGGATCCCAAGTAGTGGAAAATGGCTGTCTTTCAGGCAGGCCTCGTTGAGGCTCTTGCAGGGAGCCTAAATGCAAGGTCTTTGTGGGTTTGTTTTATTTTACTTTTGGACGGGAGGGAGGCGCATCATTGGCTTCTCCCCATTTCCTCTCATTCTGGTCCCTGAGTGTGGCTGTCTTGGAAACAACAGCCTTTCTTCCATTTCCCCTTCCTCAAGCCCTACCTTAGCTCTCTGACCAGTCAACCTCAGCTCGCTTCAAACCTTCTGAGAATGTCACACATGGAAACCTTTAGCAAACGTTTGTTAATGATCATAACAAAGACATCATTCAAATTAGGCAGGTAATTACAAACAGAAGGACAATTGGGTACTGGCTTGCTCATCTATTTTCTTTTTCTTTAAACTGAGGTTACCGCCGGACACTCCCGCCTGAGTCTCCATTTACGCGAATAAAACCAGGGCTCCATAAAGCGGCTCTGAAATGAACTGTGAAGTTACCATTTGTGGGCGGGCAACATTGGGGCCCTCAACTAGAGAGGAAGGCGCGACTGGATGCCTGTTTAGCTGAAGCAAAACAGAGCCTGGAACCCGGATTTATTGTGTTCTCGTTCCTTTTCCCCATTTTCAACCTTGTTTTTAGAAAATGTACAAATAGCATCACCTACCATTGTGAATTTTTTTTTCATGATCCCCCTTCTTTTGGGGGATGCAGTAGAGAGGGTCGAGAGTCTATCTGGTTCTTTGTCTACAAGCATTACGGTATCCTGTTAGCATTTCGAACAAGGGACTGTTCATCTATTTGCCTCCAATGATTTCCTGAAGGAACATGTGGAAGCAATAGTGAGGTTGTGCAGTCACCCAAGCTGAAGATGCATTACAGGAGAATATGCAGAAAGGACTCGAGGCAGCAGGGGTTCTCAGGCTCAGCCCTAGGGTCTCCCTCCTCTCAACTCTGTGGGACGACTCCACCGAACCCCTTAAGGTTTGCACGCCAAGCTGAACTTCGCACGTCAGCCCCCCTCAACTTTTTTTAGGGGGTGCAAACTGGAGTTAATTTTCTATTCCCCTTCTCCCTACACTTCAGCTGGGAGCTGAGGGCAAGGGAGTGCTTGGACTGGGGATATAACCATATAACATAACCATGGTCCTTTCACTGCCTGAAAAGACAGAGTGGCAACATTATTCGAAATACATTCGTGACACCTTTCCCTCCCCCAGCGCACGAGCATGCACACACACACACACACACACACACACACACACACACACACACACACACTCACACACTCCACGCTCCACGTCCCGAGAGAGGGAGGCCTGTTTTCTGGAGCGGCAGCGCCCCCTGGCTCACAGAAACAGGATAACACACACCCCTTAAAGGAACCTCGTGCGGAGCTCGCTTCCTAAAGAAGCTTGCATGCAGATGGCCCTCAGTTTTCCTCCCTTGCTCCCGGGGTGGAGAAATAGAGGACTAGGGAAAATGCCCTCCTCCCGATCTGTTCTCGCAGAAGGGAGCGCTGGAGGAGGGGGCAAAGGGCTCCATCCCCCAGTGCCCATTTTTAAAAGGATCTCCCACATGCTTCATTCATCTCAGCCTTCTCAGAAGCCTGCACCAATCTCTTCCAGATTCCAGATTCCCGATTCCCCTCAAAGACTAAGCACGGAAAGATACGTGATTTTAAAAAGTTTAAGATCCTACATCAGCTCTCTATTCTTTATGTCCTCATCAGACCTATCAGGCTGCGCTTGGAAACAGCCATCAACGGCAGATAGCACCAAAAACGTCGTCTACATTACCTGTTCTCCTAAAGACTCAGGGTCAAAATGACCCAGTGACTATGTGCGATCTACGAGGGACCCCATCTTTGCCACACCTTCCCCGCCCCTGGGCCAGAATCTAGAGAGCCCCACTAAATATTATTCCTAAATGTTATTTGTTTACTCTGCAGGCAGTATTCACAAATTAACATTTTTTAAAATTACCCCAAACATGCAGTAAAGTTCCATTAAGTGTGCAGAGTTCATTCATGAAACTGTGAGCAGTTTGTATTTTAAAGACACTTTTCCCCCTGTAGCGCAAGACTATCAAAATACATCCCCCACACCCTACACCCCATATGGCCAACTCGTCCCTCCCCACCCCCAGTTGTTGATAAAGACTGGAGACTGGAGGTGGACCCCCTGCCTAAGTAAAAGACGACAGGGAACACCCAAAGCTGTAGGCAGAGCGTCTCCAAACTCCGAATATGAGAGTGAGACTCTTATTTTGAAGAGGGTTGGAGGGGGCTTCATTCCTGACAGCTATTTACTTAGAGCAAATGATTAGTTTTAGGATAGACTTTAACATTGAATCTATTACAAAACGCGGGTTTTGAGCGCATTACAGTTTCAACTAAGAGAAAGAAACAGGAGGAGGAAATAGTTATAGGAGATAGGCATATATATAATTATATCTAAATATATTTTTTACTGTGCATGATTTTCATTGCGGATTAACGTAGAGGAGAGAAGGTAAGGGAGGACAAATTTTTGAATTTTCGACTTTGTTTTCCTTTCTGGGGAAGTTAGGTCCTGAGGCTGGAAGAAATGTGGTAATTTCACAAACTTTGGCGATGGGAAAAAAAATGCTGGAGCTGATCTCTGCATTCAGAGAGTAATTTATCCTAAGTAAACCTGAAAAAGTCGGGAAGCAAAATTACTTGAAAAGAAGAGAGACTGAGGACTTTAAAAAAATTAGTATTTTACTAGCCGCCTTTCTAGGGCCCCCTTCCCCTTAAAAACCTGAAATTATTTAAACAAGAGGGCATTATTTAACAAGGCACTGAAGCGCTTTAATCTGGTATTTCGCTTTTTTTTCTTTTGTGGGGGCGGATTGGGAAGGAATATAGGTCTTTTGCCCTGCTCCTGGTGACCATTCCTGGGAGATGGCATGTTTGTAATGAGTATTTTAAGTTCTGTCAGGGGTTTAGCGGATCGAGGCTGCCCGCTCTGTCGAGGGAAGTCCAGACTAGTTCTGGGACAATTTGGAGAAAGGACGTAGATTTGTGAGAAGGAAGTTCCAGAGGGAGTAGTGTGACTGGGTGAGAAAGGCTTTGCTGGAGGTATCCTGGGACCTTGGATAAACGGACTGGTTGGAGAACTGGGGACGCCAGGGGTGCGTTCGTAATTACTGGACGGCGTTCTACTCTGCAACAAGGACTCAGACCCAGGGGAACTGCGGCGGCTGAGAGGCGCTCCGGGGTAATTTGCGTAGGGCTGGGAGGGGGTGTGTCGAGGGTTTTTTTTGGGGGGGATGCACTCTGCTGCCCGTTAGCCAGGGAATCCTAAGGCGTCAAGGAAAAAAGTCGCAGCGCTGCAGTGATAGAGGGCTCTCTACTTCGAGTAATGGTTGGATGGATGATGGATCTGGTCTGGAAGAGGCGGCGGCATTGGCTGGCTGGCTGACTGGCGGGGGGAAGGAGTTCTGGCATTAATGACAAACACATTTGGAAGAGAGAGCAGAAGCCGTCGTCGCACCGCATTCCAGAAACCTGGGATTTGAGGAATTTCGAGCTGGAATCAGGCTCCTTTCCAGGAGGACATTATTATTGTGAGCGTATTTAAAAAAAAATTATTCTGGAGTATTGCCGTTCTCTTGGATTCTCTGGCGAACCACGGCAACAGGAAGGAAAGTAGGAAAATCGCCAGCAAAGTGCCGGATAATTTCTCCAAGCAACACATGTGGGGAGTTTAGGGGAGGACTAAACTGAGAAACTTTTTGCGCAAGGTAAGAGATGGACTGTGGGGCGGGCTCCTGTCTGTGGTCTCCACAGCCTCTTAAAAAAAACTACAGCAACCTAACGGGTCCCCCATCTCCAACCCCTTGGGCCAGGGCCCCTGGCCTTGGCCCCTGCGCGCGTCTCTTCTAAAACTTGTAGCGTTGCCTGCCCTGGTGTCCCTGGCCTAGCCTCCCTCTTTTCTTTTCCCCGCTCGCCGCCGTCTGTTCCTAGTCTCCCCAGAGCCCGTCTTTTGGCCTCTCTGCCCGCCGCGCTTCCTTTTACCCCCGTCGTCTATCCCCATGTAAATCGGGTTTTACACGTGAGATTAACTTCTCGTTCGATTGCCAGGGCGCGGGCACTGCAGTCGGAAACAATTGACCTCGGCTGTTCTTTTTGAGAGGCTCGCAGGCAGCCGAGGGAGAGGGACAGATTCTATTGCGTGGTGGCTGCCCTTACTGAGGTGGCCAAGTTTCTGGGACTATTTAGCCCTGGTCTCCCGGAGCCTCTTCTCTGGCCTTGTCTACGTGACCCCCTCGAACCCTCTTCTTAGTTGCTCATTCTCTCCGTTTTGGGGAACTGGGAATTCACCGAAGCACCACCAAGGAGATCCTGTCACATCCCGATTCTGGGGTGTAGGGGAAAAGACGGAGGGCAGAAGGGAGTGGGAGTCAGCATTACGACCCTTCTCTTTTGGACGGCTCCCCTTCTACTGAGATGGGTTCCCTTGGAAAAGTCTCGCGGCAGGGAGGCCTGGGAAATGGGGTTTTGGGCTCTTCAGCCAATGGATTGCTCAACTTTTTTGGAACGAATAGCCTTTGGGACCATGATCACTCCATGATAAAATTGGACAGCAATTTGGACTGAGTGGAAAGGGATATAAGGTATAATGGAGAGACTCCAGTCCACAGGCTTCAACTACACAACATAAGTCCCTCCCTGCCCCTAAAGGAAGGAACAACAGAGTGGGGGATAGGGGAGAGAGACATAGTGAAGGGGGAGGTTCTGGGATGACCACAAACATCACTTGCCTCAGTTTTCCCTCTCAGCAACTGAATGCCTTAGACCTCTCAAATGCTAGATTCCCGCAAGCCTCCACCCGCTGTCCCACATTCAAATGCAGCCTTCTTCCAGATAACCACTGGAATATTCTTTTTCTTTCCTCACTGCCTTCAAAAATCGAGGTAGCCTAACCTCCACTTTGCCTCTCTGTCCAGACCCAGCTTCCTGCTGTTCGTAAAATGTAGTTTAAACTTGAGAATGAGAATAGTGAAGGGAAGAAGGAAAAAGTGTGAGAGCCTGAGGCCCCCCCTTCTAAATTTTGAAGGACAAGAATTGGTTTCTTTGCTGAGCAAATAAAAACTTTGGGCTCCCCCCACTAAACGCCCAAACCGCTCCAGCTCTGAGACGGGTCCAGCAGTGGACCTGAAGTAGGGAGGGGAAGGGAGGAGGAAGCAACAGTTTCTAGTTTGGGAACGCCACTGGCGCCGAATGGGGTGGAGAAGTGCGCCCCCTGGGTCTCGTCGACTAGTAGGGCCATAGCCAGAGCCCTGGGAGCCTTGAGTCCTTGAGTAAAAAGAACACTCCTAGTCGTCCTATTTGTTTGTGATGAGGAAGTCACGAGTTTTGTGGAAAGAAAATTTAGCAACCCAGGGTGAGCTTGGCGCTAGCCTGGCTGTGGCACAGGAGGCATCAGCTGTAGGAGGATAGAAGGCGGGCGCAGTTAGGTTCTCTCAAGCCTTCTTCTCCCCCCCAACCCCCCATTCCCCCAGAGGTGGGTGTGGGTCGTCGAGTGTTTCTTGCTTCTGCTTAAACTTGCTTGAATTTCACTCTAAACTGATCGAGCTCTGGGACTGCCTTTTGCTAGACTACCTTAGAACCGGATGGTGATTAAATTTGATTGAATCTTCCCCTTTTGTCTCAAGCTAATCAATGACCCTGCTGGGTCTCTAGGAAGGTGGGCTGGAGGGTGTAAAGTGTGAATGTTAAAACACTTCCCTTTGGCTAAAATATGCCAGACTACCCTTTTACTCTTTGGAGGAGGCTTGGAACAGGAAAATATAACCAGTGGGGGATGGTTAGTTAGAGATCTAACATTAAGAGCCTACTATGTGCCAGACGCCGTGCTAAGTATTGGGAATACAACGAAAGGCAAACATCACCAACAGTTCTTCGTCTCAAGGACTTCGCTTGGGGAGGAAGGTGTCCAGGTGTGGAGGAAAAGGGTAGAGCGTATATAGCAAGAGTTTAATAAATGCTTGTTGGATGGATGTAGGGTACTTGGAAGGAAACCACAGGCTTCTCATGGAGAGGTCAGTTTTGCCTTTCTCTTGGCTTAGCTCCGCTGGGGTCTCACAGTATTTCTCTGCCAGTCCCCCTCACCCCCATTCCTACTGCTTTAAGATCTACAGGAGGCGCTTGTGTACAGAGATGTAACCCTAAACTCGACCGCCCCCCTCCACCGTCCAATCTCCTTTCTCTTAGGTCTCAGCAGAAAACAATGCAAACTGCACACATCCTGCCTAAGGCGCGGCAGCAGAAGTGCTGAGGAGGCGCTGAGCAGCCGGGGGGGGACTTGCTCTGCAGGAGGTGGCCCGGGGGCTGTGCGGGGGTGACCGTGGAGCCAGCGTAATTGAGCTCAACCGCAGGAGGCAAGAGGGCGGTGCAGAGAGGGGAGCGGGGCTTCTAAGGGGGCAGGGGTGGGAGGAGGGCAGTTTGAAGAAATGTTGTGGACCTGGGGGGAGGATAGTGCTGCGGCCGGTGCCTGGCTGATGTGGCGCGGTGGCGCGGCTGGACGGTGCCAGCGTGTTATTTCTCTTGGAAGGGGCAGTCTGTGGGTTTCTTGTCCAGTCCTTTTCGCTGTCGAGGACTGGAGAGCGAGCTCTCCTGGGGCAAGGTCCGTGGTCCTGTGTTGCCCTCTAGCGGGCTGTCCAGTGAGTGCCCGTTACCTTGTTTCTTTCGAGAAGAGGCAGCCTCCGGTCCTAGATTTTGGTGTAGATGCGCTTGAATGGAGTGGATCGCATTGAATAAATGTAAGAACTGGGATTCTTCCCCTCCGCTCTTCATTGAGATAGAGGATTCAGTCCCTGTGGCCAGGTGTACTGATCAGAGCTGATATGGAATGAGTGCAAGGGTTGAAGGGCTCATAGAAAAATGTCCCAGGAAGCTCCAGGCGAGGATGGAGTGCCGGGGTGGTGTTGGAATGGCTTGGGAGGGGAAGGGGTGTAGAGGAGGTATTGGTGGAGCCTGGGGAAGGAAAGGGGTTTTGGAAGTTCACGACCACCATTTTTTCCCCAATAGTGTTTTCAAATTCCTTTGAATTCTCCTCTTTTCCGTCAGCCTGTGCCTTTTTTAACGATCCTACATTATTGTGCAACGGGAACAGTCGTTTCCAATCAACCAGCGGTTTTTGGAGTCGGCCCGCGCGGCCTGTCCCGTCTCCCGCTGCGCAGTTTTATTACGGTTTACAATGGTGTGTAAACCAGATTGGGTAACTCCTGGACTCCGGGGGAAACGGCGTCTTTCAGTTGCAACAACAACAAATCCCCAAGCCCCAGACTTTCCCAATCTTGGTCCCTTGTCTCCCTGGAGAGTGGAAATATGCAAACGTTCACCTTCTTTTGCTCTTTCAAGCTGCTGAAATGGAATGAAAGAAGGTGTGTAGTATTTGACCGGCGGGAATGGACTCCCGGTCAAAACTCAGATGGTTGGTTTTTACTGTGGGAGTATGGGGCGCATGAATGTTTTGCTGTTTAGACAAGGATGCTGTTGGGGTGGGAGGGACGTGGATCCTGGTCGGTGGTTTCCAATGAAGGAAGACACCAACTAGGAAGAAAACTTGTAAGGGATAGCTCCCTTGTGGATGCTTTTCTATTCTCTATCCAGTCCCGATGATGGCCCGAGCAAAGTTTTACCGAGTCACTAGGGAATCCAGAACCACCAGGGAGTCCAGGGTCGCTGCATTCCATTGGGAATATTGCGGGACCGACTTGAGGTTGCAGACTTGTTCGGTTGGGATTTGACTCGAAGTTTCCTTTAAAACCTAAAACATTGTCTCCGAAAAGAGGTGAATTTGGGTCTCGGAAAAAAACCTAATTAACATTCCTTTCGCCTCTACCTGAAGTTGCGACAACGCCTTTCTGCACCCCATCATCTGCGGTACATATTAGTGATTCAATACTGCCATCAGGTGGTCATTTTCATGAACAACAAGTGAACCGTTTAAGGGGGGAAATAACCAGTTCAGACAAAGTTTGACCTTGAATGATGATGGGAGTTTCATTTTACTTGATCACAGGGAAAAAGGCAATACGTCTCTCCTGTTATATGCTGACTCTGAGTGGTTAGTTATTCCCCCAAATTGTTAATAACCATTTTATTCTGCTTGGGGTAACAGCTGATTCAGTACAGAAAAAATATTCTAGTCTCTTAGGCTGAACTGTTTGGAGTGACAGTAGAGATGATTAGAGCTTAGAGATTTCCAAAAAATGCTTCAGAATAAAAATAAAGGACCCACCCCACCCTTGCCCATCATTGGAATGTATAACGGGAGCGCTGTGATAGCAAAACAAAACAACGGAAACATGCAAGTAGATGAAGGTGTAGATCCAGAGGAACAGCAGGCTAGCCTAGTCTGGTGTGCTTTTTCCTGAAGATGTCCCAGACTGAGCAGGACACTTGGATTGAAAAAACACAAAACAAAACAAAAGCCCTATCATTTTCACATTTAGAATTAGCTCAGGAGAGCTGAAAGTAGAGGACCCTTTGGGAATCTAGCTCTCAATGAAGTCATTGTTTAAAGAAATCCTGATTTCCCTTGGAATTTAATGGCTCTTGTCAGTAGTGGTGGTGGGAGTGTGTGTGAAAAATATTCCTTAGTGTTTGTATTCTTGCTGTTTACTTAGTTATTGATTTGGAATTACTTTTTCTGGTGTTATACAAAGCATGCCTCTTTTTCCTGACAGAATTCTTATACGCTACGTCTATTGCTTTTTGTGGCTTGAGATTTTGGGTTGTGTTTTTAGTTGGATTTTTTCTGAGTTTTGTTTGTTTGTTTCTGGCAGAGATGATTGGCTTCCTTGACAAGTTAGACATATGAATGGCAGTGGTGTGTCAAGCACATTTGTTTGCATATCCGTGTTCCATGGATGGGCTGTGAAAAGCTCACCTTTTTTGTTGCTGTTAAGTCCTCTCCGACTCTGATGACATTTGGGGATTTTCTTGGCAAAAATACTGTAGTGGTTTGCCATTTCCTTCTTCAGCTCATTTTAGAGATGAGGAAACTGAGGCAAATAGGGTTAAGTGACTTTACCAGGGTCACACAACTAGTAAGTATCTGAGGCCAGATTGGAACCCATGAGGATGTTCTGATTCCAAGTCCATTGCTCTATTAATTTCATTCTATCAACTTTTATTCTTTTATTGACCATTTCAGGCCTGGACATAGATCAATACAATTGCAGTGTTTATGATATATTTGTATAGTGCTGAAAACTATACAATATCACATTTGATCCTCACCTCAACTTAGTCAGGGCTGCTTTCATTATGTGCATTTTATAAATATGCTAAAAGGTGTTTTAGTAGCTTGCCAAGAGTACTCAGTAAACAACTGGGAGAGGTGGGATAAGAACTCAGATTTTCAGGTTCTTTTTCACTGAGGTAGAAAGTAAAGACAAGAAAAATGGGGGAGGGGGCAACACAAAGACCTAGGAGCTTCAGTGATGACATAAATCTAACCCTCTTCCCAGATGTTGTTCCCTCTTTGTCTCGGACATCTCAAGAATGGATCTTTTATCTTTTCTATATCATATCCTACCTAGAGTCCAGCATCTGCCCAGCCCCAGAGAAATCATAAAACTTTTTAAACAAAATTCTGATGATAATTCTGATTTCTGAAACATGATTTAGCATCCTAGGAAAATTGATAACGTTTACTTTTCCACCTTTAAGATTGTATTTTATGTATCTTTCTTGGAGCAAGCAATGCAGTAGAAGAATTTGTAAAGGAAGATGGAAGGAAGCTTTGTAAAGTAATTGAAATACAGCGTCTTATCCCTATCTCTGAGAGTACGTAAGAGTAAGTCATAACTCCCCAGAGATTTCAGTTATCATCTGGTACATGCTTTAATTTAATGTCTCAGCTATTGATTTTCATTAGCCTTGGGGGAAGCTAGGAGTGTGTTCTGGTAATGTTTACCTTTGAGGCATACATCTGTGAATTTAAGATTAACATACTTAGACTTCTCTGAGGGCTATCAGTTCTATTGTGGAAACAAGTTTTCAGTAAGCATATGTTGATATTGAACATTCAGAGCATTATCTCTTTTTCCAATGAGGTCTGTTTCCTTGCCTCATTTTCCATGTTTTTGAATAATATACCCAGGGCATCAGAATTTTCTCAATCTGAAAAAAGCAGAAGGAAATCTGGCAGTCTGGAAAGGGTAAAACTATCTTCAGAGCAGGGGCCCGTGAGCAATCAGTCACTCCTTTAAAGCCTGGGAATGCTTTAAAGATGTATAGTGAGTAAGTCTATCTAAAGAAATACAGGATCAAAATGTGATAAAACCAAGAAAGGAGGCTGGCTCTGGAGGAGCTCTTTGAAGATTCCCTAAGTCTATTATCAGTGGGAGGTTGATACATAAACACATAGGCCATTACTGCTAATTGTAGTAAATAAGACTAGCCAGGCTCATCTTGGCTGGCATGCTGTGCTGGCCACAGTGTGGAAGCCCCACTGCACAGAGAATTGTCAGCATCCCAATGCATTGCCAGCCAGCTAACACTGTGTGACTGTATTGTGTTTTCTTCCCCTGTTGTGAGGGGTAGAGAGAAAGAATACCACAATTTACATTAGGAAATAGTGTGGGGCATAGCTGGAATATTTAGATTATCATTCAAGCATTTTCTATTCAGAATAAAGAAGAGGACCTTACTATTTTATCCTAAGGCACCACTTTCCCCTACCCCGCCCCTCCAGACCCTAACACAAACTGAAGCACATTTTTCCAGATGGAAATCAGCCACTTAGAAATCTGGCTTCTGCAACTGTATGTCTATAATGGGGGGAAGAGGTGATCAGACTTCGGCAGAGATGCAAAGAATGGTTAAATCAATACGAAAAAAAGTTAGTAATCTACTGAGCACCATGGGATCCATGGAGGATTTATGAATTGCCTTAAACAATCCAATTATACCACAGTATAGCCTTTACTAGGGAAGCTAAGCAGCACAGTGGATAGAATGCCAGACCAGGCATCAGGAAGACTCGTCTTCCAGAATTCAATCCAGTTGCAGATATTTACTAGCTGCACTTAACCCTGTTTGCATCAGTTTCCTCATCTGTAAAATAATCTGGAAACCACTCCAATATATCTGCCAAGAAAAGTCCAAATGGGGTCACAGAGAGGAGGACATAAGTGAATGAAAACTCAATAATGTAGCCTATCTTCTGTGTCTTAGCTAGGTCTGAAATACTGCATTTAGAAGACACTATAAATCTGTAGCAATGATATAGTTATCCACCATCCTCACTTCATGAACCCTTCCACTGGCCTAGCCCCTACAGCCATGCTCAGCACAATCCACATAAGTGGATTGAATTGAATTTCCCATGCTTGTATGAAAAATAAGACATAGATAACGTGAGGATACTGGGTGGTATGGAACCAGAGAACCTGGGTTCAATTCTATTTTTTACTCCTTGTGTAATGTAATCTTGGACAGATAATTTCTCCTCTTTAGGTCTCACTTTCCTATCTGTAATAGGTGATTGGACTAGATGGCCTCTAAGGTCCCCTCCAGTTCTAAATCTGTGATCCTAGGATTCACTTGAAGAGGACCATTTACAAAAGTGTATCCTGTTCAAAGCTGTAATTTCTCTAACGTCAGTCACATACTGGGCTCCATGTAGGCTAGAGTACCAGCACACCTTAACATCAGTACTAATAGTCATCTTTTTATCAGAACTTTAAGGCTTGAAAGTCTCCTTATTTCCCTTTTTTATTGCTTTTGTGTGATGAAGTAAGAATATTTGATAGGTATGGGGGGCACTAAAATGGAGAGCAAGGGATCACAAAATTTTTAAAAAATGAAAGGATAGATTTTACGGAGTTCCAAGAATAGGAGTATGGAGGCTACAACTGTCATCATTTGGCTACTCTTTCTTTTTTCAGCTTCTTTCTCTCTGTCTTTTGTTTCCCAGGCATCCCTTTCTCCTTTTTCTCCATTTTTTTTCTGTCTTGCGGTATAATTCAAACTTCCTCTTTGTCTTCTTATGGCAAAAGTAATATTCATTCACTTTTTAGGATTCAAGATACAGAGTTCCTGTAAAATATTGGCAGAATGTGCTAGCAGTTCTACTGGAACACATAAGAACATTCTGTCACTGGAGTCTTTAAGGAGCACTCACTTGCCTTGGGCTTTTCTGATTTATGAGTTTGTGAAATTTTCAACAAATCTGGACACTGGCCACAAAACTTTTGGTTAATTCCAAGGAAACTATTCCAGTGTTAGTAAAGAGTTGATCCCCTTTTCAAGTGATACTCCCAAAACAAATTTAGAGTCTTTTAAAAAATTCTTCATTAAAGTATGTCAAGAAAGCCCAACATTGCACATTTGGATGTAATCTATGCCAACAAACATGGAAAATTTTAGTCCAAAAATTGGGAGATTTGGAAAGCTTATGAGCAACAAAGACTGAGATTGTTATGAAAACTTTAAAAAAAATTTCAATTGTTTTTTCAATATCCCCATCACATATCACATTGCTGCCAGATTAAATTTACTTATATATTAACTCTGATCATGTCCCTTCTGCTGAGGATCTCTCACTAACTTCCCTTTGCATTCAAGGCCTTCAAAAATCTGCACCCATCTGTAATACAGTACATGACTTTTGGTATACTGGGCACCGCACAAAGATTTTAGTGCCCTTTTGTGCTTTAATAGTTTAAAGTATTTCTTTCCTCCAGTCAAACTAGAGTCTATGCCATCTCACTTATGTGTTTCATCTACTTTTGCCCCAGTGACTTTCTTGGTGCTGTTTCCTAGGATTAGAAGAAGACCTTCCCCACAATTTTGACTGGTTCAGATTATGACTAATCTTGAAGATTCAACTCAGATGTCCCAAGGTCTCAACCAGGTCTATTCTGATTACTGCTCCCAGTTCAGACATCAACTGTATTTTAACTTTGTGTTGATTTCTCATAGTTATTTGGGCATGTGCTGTATCTTTCTGCCGGATTGTAGATGCTAGGAAAGCAGGGGCACCGAAGTGACTTATTTATTATAATTTGTATCCCTTCCAGCCCTTAGCCCAGTGAGTGCTATGCATATAGTTGGTACTTATTAAGTGATTATTAAACTAAATTGGTTGCTGTTTATGCTCTTTATGGTATGATTGGGTATGTTCTTTGTGAATCTGAACATCCGAATGTTTCTATAGCCACCTGTGGACTAAAAAGTGTTTACGATTATGTGGATTAAAATGATAAGAAAATGTAAAGTGTAGAAACAAAGCATCTCTATTTATTATCGTGGTGCCAGGGAATTCAGTTGTTTTTTAAATAGATTTTGATGAATAACTGTTGTTTTGACATCACTTGGATTTTTCTCATAGCCTTTCCTTCCCCTTTCCATAAAGTAACTCCTTATAACAAAATAATGTTTTTAAAAAGAAAAGGAAATAGAAAAAAACCATTAAAATCCATCCACAAATTGGAAAAGCTTGACATTACATGCAGTGTTCCATACTGCCTGGACCCCAAACTAACTCTGCAAAGGCGTGGAGGGGAGAAGATGTTCTTTTCAGAGCTCTTCTTTGGGGCCATGACTCTTAGAATTTCACAGCTTGACTTCACTTATTTTGTACTGATTCTTCCCCTTCTGTTGTTATCATTGGCTGTGTTGTAGATATTGATTTTTAGATCTGCTTATTTCATTTTGCCATTTTGAGAAGAATTTGGAATGGTCCAGGAACTTAGTGTCTAGTGGAATATACTTCATTCAATGGGTAAATTAAAAGCCATGTTCAGTTGCTAAAGACAAAAATCTGAAACCCAGCACAGTATTTTGTCTTAGTATTTGAGAAGACCAAATCATTTTAATGAGGTATCAGTACATGAAGATTCTAATTCTAATAAGCTTGTTGGGGGTCAGTATGGTACCGTGGGATAAACCCAGGACCTGTATGTAGTTAGGGAAAGCATGGTATTGCATTTCCTTGATACTTATTAGTTGTGTGATCTCAGGTAAGCCATTTCATCTTGAGAGTCTGTGTGTGTGTGTGTGTGTGTGTGTGTGTGTGTGTGTATGTGTATGTGTGTGTGTAAAATGGGAATGATGATACCTGCACTGCTTATATAAGAGGATATAGAAATTTGTTGTAATTAGAGAACAAAAAGACTTTTCAATACAGTCATTTTATTCATAGAATGTAAGATTTAGCTTAATCATATTCAGCTCAAATATTCAGTTCAATTCTTCCTTCCAGCCTGGACAAATAGAAAAAAAGCTTTTTCCCATGGGCAAAGGAAATGGTGGGGTGGGAAAGAATCTCCTCTGAATTTTTCCTGGGTTCATCTCTTAGCCTGGTTTTGTCAGAGTTGCAGTGTGGCTTCCAGATACAAGAATTAGGGGAAAACCACTGAGCAGAAAGTTTATGGATATCTTCATTGGACTCTAAGAATTAATTGTATTTTTGCTTGGTCTTTTTCTGTTTCAGTTTTCTGTAACTATGGGTGCCTCCCCATGGGCGTTCCTGGTCTTGGGATGTCTCCTCACAGGTAAGGCTGCCAGTTTTACCTTGTGTTAGAGTTTTATTGTGAGTCTTAGCTGAGATTGATGCTTTTCAGATATTTTCATACAGGCAAACAAAAGTGCAGAATTAAATGTTAATCCAGGGATTCCAGGGAAGTATGAACAGGAGATTGTAACACTCAAGACTTTCAGCCTCCTTTTTCCTTTCATATTAGCTTTTTCCCCTTCTTGAATTTTCTAGATAATTATTTCCAATATTCATTCATTTTGCTTGTTGTGAGACAAATGTATTTTCTAGTTTCCATTTCAAAGAAGGCCATCAAAATGCAATTTTATTACACATATGACCAGAATATTTGAAGTGTGAATGATAGTAATGGACCAACTTCTCCCCTGCTCACCTTGGTCCAGAGTCTACTGAAGGTGGCTCAACTAGGTATGCCAAGATATCCAAGGGAGATAAATCATCATCGTCATCATCATTATCTCTTTAGCAATTAACTTTTTGTAAAGAGAAGACTTTTAAAATGGCTTCAAAATCACTGAGACAAGTTCTCACTAATACCTTCATGGTAGAGGAAAGTGAGTCTCTTGGGGGAATCACAGTTGGAACATAATGACATTTAGGTTGAACGTCTGGCTAATGGACATCATTTTTTGGTTTTCACCCAGATGTTTGGTCTTTGTGAATGTAATGTCTACAGCTCTGAACATCGCATTTTCCCTGTAGTCTGAAAGAATTAGAGCCCCTAAGTTCCCTCTGGTGGATGGTGCCTTAGGGCCTGTCCATAAGGTAGAATTGAGTAAGAGAAAAGATTTAGTAGCTGTGGCTTATTGCACCTCATCAGCTGTGCTTGTTTGAGTTTGGGGCTGCCTGTAAATATGCTCTTAGAGTCACTTATGGCAATCAGCGAATCCTTCATTGGGATATAATCCCATCTGTAGACTTCAGGAAGAAGGAGAAAACCAATTCATGTTTTTAAAATGTCTCTTTTCATATCAGTTCTGTAGTTGGAAAAACAGAGGCTGAAAGTGGAGGCAGAAAACTAAAATGAGAAATAGAACCCAGGTGTTTAGGGCTAATTGTAGAACCATACAGTTAAATGACCTATCACCCTACTCTTTTTTCTTGAATTAATTGGAGTGGAGCAGACTTGCCAAAGCTAGTTGTAACAAGTATAATGTGTGTAATTTGCAAGCACAAATGAAGCTTGTTCAGTTGGTGTTCATCAGGTCCAATTCTCATCGCATATGACCCTGGGATTCTCTTTACAGAATTCCATCAAAATGAGCCCATAAATGCTTGATCCTATTATTTTGTTGGTCATTCTGCCATCACATAGAGCAGTGTTAAAAGTTAAATGTTAGTGTTTAATTTGTACACACACGCACATGTAATTTGGAGCAGGTCTGAATCTGGGAAGTTTCGTGGGAAATGGAGGGAGGGAAATCTCTGAGACATTTTAATGAGCCATCTTTGCAGATGCTATGACTGCTATAGTTCGATCTTGTGTAGTGTTCCATGCTAACAAACTTTACATAGAAGGGGTCCCTGTCGGGATAAGCTGCCCCTTTTGCTTCCCACAGTCTCCCTCAGTGAGACTGTCCTTTCTTGAAGCATCCCATTCAGAAAGGGTTTCCTTTCACAGGGCCGTGGCTCACATTTTGCCAGCTTCCATTACCCAGTGTCTTTCCGA
Source organism: Potorous gilbertii (assembly GCA_028658325.1). Taxonomy (NCBI): domain Eukaryota; kingdom Metazoa; phylum Chordata; class Mammalia; order Diprotodontia; family Potoroidae; genus Potorous; species Potorous gilbertii. Next base: position 187,265,399 of record CM053772.1, on the reverse strand, counting down.
ATGAGGATGAAAAGGTTGTGCAGCTGCATTCATCTTTTACCCTAAGATGCTCTGGGGACAGTGAAGTGAGCTGGCAGTACCCAATGCAGGATGAAGAGGACCAAAAAATAGAAGTCAGAAATGAGGAGAACAACAGTGGCCTTTTTGTGACAGTCCTGGAAGTGCTCAATGCCTCAGCTGTACACACAGGGCTGTACACTTGTTACTATAACCATACTCAGACAGAGGAGACTGAGGTCGAAGGCAAAGACATCTACATCTATGTGCCAGGTGAGTCTGAAACTCAAGCACTTTTGTTGTTTCCCTGTCTGATATGTTGACTCAAGTTGAATTCCAGGAAGCACGTTGATTTGAGGGCACGAAGACAAAGCCAGGACCTAGAATACGACCATTCTTACATCTTTTTTCCCATAGTATTTTCCAGACTTAATCAATACAAGGAATGTAGCCAGTCATTCTCCTATGGGACTTTAGGGTTTGAGTGTGCTAAAGAGAAAGGATCACTGTTATTATGTGTTGTAACTGTGAAATCAGGAATTAGGAAGGGGAATAAATCTTCCTATCCTTTGGCTGAGATTTGGAAGGGAGCGTAGCGTCTATGTCCTTCCCTATACTTAACAATACTAACCCCATAACCTGTTTGGAACCAAGAAATAGCAACAGTGACAGAGAGAGATCATCATTTCGTATTAATATCAATTTCAGACAGAGACAGAGTAGAATTGAATGTATCTTTCCAGGAGGCACATCACAGATTACTTAAAATGTGTTGTTATTTTTTAACTTGTACAACTTGAAAAAAGAAGAGACAGTGTGATATGGTGGAAAGAGCACTGGATTTGGAATTAGAAGGTAGACCTGGGCTCAGGTCTTAGGAACTGAAGTCCTCCTGATTCAAGCAACCTTGGGGGAAATCATTGAATACTAGAGCCTCAGCTACCTTGTCTGTAAAATGGGCATAATACTTGTCTTAGCTACCTCACAGGAGTAGAATCAAATAATAGAGGTGAAAATACTTTTTATAGATTTCTTAGAAATGTAAACTACTATTCGAAGTATGACATCCTTTGGAAAGGGAATGTCACTATCATACAGAAAAAAAAGGGGACTTCTGGGGGGAAGTGATTCAATTACTTTGCTTAAAGAACAAATGCCATAAAACTCCAACCACAAATCCTGAGCATTCCAGCCCATGTAAAAGGATGCCAGTGAAGGCATTGCCTGTATGACTTGGTGACCAGAGTCTGAAGGGCCCCAAGAGAGCAATCTAGATGTCACAGGATAGGGAGAACTCCCTTGGAAGGAGACCTCTATCAATTTCACAGTTCTCATTCAGCCAGGGATAGTTTGACTTTGATTATTGCCCCCAAGGCAATATTTATGTATAAAAAACTGTATTTTCATGCATTGCTCATGGTAGCTACACCCTCTAAATGTTTGGGGAGGCTCCCTTTGCTACAGATCGGTTACTCAGCCCATCAGTTTGTTAAGGGGTTAATTACCCATGAGGGGGTTTCTGCATGGGGAAAACATCAAAATTCTCCTTTTTCTCTCCTTGGGGTGTAAACACCACCCAAGAAGACCCTTCTTGACACAGGGAGCTAGAGATCTGTTTTGTTTTGTCATTAATAAAGGGCAGGCAAGCTCTTTCTGGCATTTTTGCTCAAAGGTTCAAAATTCTAGCAGTGACCATGTTAGATCAAATTAAGTAAATGGTTTTCTCTAGAAAAGGAAATATTCACTGACGGTACAATGTTAGTCACTTAGTGGTATGCTAGCCATGACCTTATTAAATATTGATTGGTCTGAGTATAAATCCTATTTACCACTTGAAATTTTATTTAAAAAAATAAAGATATTTGTACTTATTTCAACAGATCTGGCCACAGGCAACTGAAACTTCAAAACAAAACAGATTTTTATTGTGTGTTGTTTTTTTTTTTGTTAGAACTGCAGGGTTCAAAGGCAGTCTAGCTGGGTTTTTTCCCAGGGAAAAATTAGGGAGTTTTTAGGTTGATTTATATCCTAATTCAAATCACATTTGGGAGCTGAAAGGAATCTCAGATCATCTACTTCAACCCTCTCATTTTATGCATGAAAAAACCACATGAATGACTTGTCCAAGGTCACATAGCCATATGGTGATGGAACCAAGAGGATATCCTGACTTCTATTCTCTAATAGTAACCTTTTGAATAATTCACATCTGACAATTTTGCTTAGAATTTAAAAAGCACCCACCCCACAACAGTCTTGGGAAGTATGTAATATATGCTTTATTACCCCTCTTTTAAAGATGAGGAAACTATAGCAAACAGTAACTGCCCATGGTTCTGAAGTTAGAAAGCATTTGAGTCAGGATTCCAACCCAGGTCTACCAACTCAATCCAGGATCTTTCTTTTTCAAAGATGGGCAGTGGGACCCATTGTTCCTTTTAGGATACAATTCTACCTCTTAGTCATGTGGTTCATAATGATGTAGAGAAATATTTTTCACTGGTCTGAACCATTTCTTTTCTACCAATACCATTGCTATTAATTCAGGTGGAGATAAGTTCTCAACCAAATCAAAGTGAAATGTTGTAGCATTTGATGCCTGTTGTTTGGATAAAACATCATGGAATCATCAGCAATTAAAAGAGATATTAAAATAAACTTTTTTGAATGCCAGGACAACTAATTAAACTTGCTTTGTAATGATTTAGAATTAAATGACGTTAAAAATCATAAAATATTAAAATAGATTTTCAGATATTCTCTTATTCACTTCTTTATGTGGCCATAGTCTGTACTGCCTTCTTTTTATTATTTAATATTCAAGCCTGAAACATTTGCCCTGGATCCACGAAGTTCCTGTTTGAGACAAATATGTGCAAAAAAATATGAAGATTTCCCCCTGTCTACTGGCTTCTTCCCTTTGCCTATAAATGTATGCACCTCTCTCTCTCCATCCTTAGAACGCAGACACATACACACCACCTCATTGATCTTACCCTCTCTACTAGCTACCATCATATATCTGTTCTATCTTTTCTACTTCTTTCCTCTCACTCTTCATTCTTATTCCTGATTTCATCATCCAACCAAAACTGCACTCTCCAGGGTTTGCTTAATTTCCAGGTCTAATGATCTTTTCTCAATTATCCTTTTTGATCTTTCTTTAACCTTTGGCATTCTTTCTTCACCTTCTCTTTCCTCCTGGAATTCTCTATTCTCTGGCTCTGCCTTAGCCCTTCTCCAGTCTGTTTGACCATTCCTTCTTAATCTCTTTGGTGTGTTTTTCAGCCATGATATGCCATTCACTGTGGTATTTCCAAAGTTTCTGTCCTTGGTCCTCTTCTCTTCTTCCACTATCTATCTGGCCACTGGATCCAGATGGCTCAGGAGGAGAAAGTGAGGCTGGTGACCTTGCACAGCCCTCCCTCATCCAAATGAAGTCCAGTGCAAGTTATGTCATCATTTCTCTGATGTCATGGTCTTCTTTGAAAATGAAGGACAGACACAACAACAGTCTCTTAGTCCTCTCAACATCTCCTGCGGGTTCAATTATCATCTCTGTTGGGAGGATTCCTAGATCTATATCTCCAGCCCTAGTCTCTCTCCTGAATTATAGCCCCACCATATTACCTGCCTTTTGGACATCTCAAACCAAATATAAATATAAAAAAACCTTCAAACTCAACATCCA
>CM053772.1:187221734-187261611 GCA_028658325.1 Potorous gilbertii | reverse complement strand
GTCTTAGATGTCAGCTTGACTCAAGTTCTCTTAGTTACTGCTAAATCCTTCTGTGCCTCTCTTGGGGACCCCTGTACTTCATAAATGAAGATGAAACATGAAACTTAATTTTGAAAATTACCAGTGAATTTCTCACTAATATAGGTGTATAGCATCAGTATTTTTTAGATTATAAGTAGACTGTTATGGTTTATGCTTGACAATTGACTGCAATTCCTCTCATCATTTGTAATGGCCAGTAACTTTAAACTACATCTTCTGAATACTTATACAGTGATTAAAACGAATCTTTTGTGTTGTTGCTTCCAACAGATCCAGATGTAGCCTTTGTACCTTCAGCCATGGTTGATCATTTAATTTTTGCTGAGGAACATGATTCTGTTACCATTCCATGTCGCACAACTGATCCTCAGGCTCAAGTGACCCTACTCAACAGTGATGACAAAGTAGTACATGCATTCTATGATAGCAGACAGGGCTTTATTGGAAACTTTGCCATGGGACAATTTAAGTGTGAGACAGTCATCAAAGGAAAGAAGTTCCAAACGATTGAATTCAACATTTACACAATAACAGGTAGGTTTTCTTCCTCTCCTGAACCCTCTCCTTTTCCCTTTTCCCTTTATGTGTCTATCTCTTCCCTCTAAAACCCTGTAACTAGCTTTTATTTTTAAACTAAATCTTTTATATGGAAAATTTGGAGGTGCATTTATCCCCATATCTTAAATCTGGGGTACAAAAACATTTTAAACATAGTTAATTGAGTCATCTATTTTGTTGGGTTTTGATTAGTTGAGATGTGACTTCCATGATATTAGTGATCAAGGCTGCCATTTTAGTAGATTATGTTGTACATTATTCATAATAACAGGTTAAGACTTATGCCAATTTCACCCAGGATCATCATATTCAAGTCTTGATTTAGTAGAATTCCATTCATTTTTTTAAATTACTGTTGAATAATGAATCTACTTTTCTCCTTTAAACTCAGTACACTCTCCCATGTAAAAGAAAGAAGAGCCCCACTTACACATTCTAAACTTGTCTCTTGCTCTTTGGAAGGCTGTGCCCAATGTGCCCTGCACAGAAAGTCATAGTATTCCATTTTGGAGCCACCTATACATTTGATATGTATACCAAGCCAGAAAAGTCAATTTCAGGAGTTTTTAGAATTTTGCTACGACAAAATCATTTACAGGGATACATGTATATTTGTATATATATATGTATATTATTCATGTGTATATACATTTGTATGTGCACATATAATTTGTACAAGCTTTCTCCAGTGTCATTTAATATTTATTTGCCTAATAGGTAATAAACTGAACATTATTAAATAACTACTTTAAATAATAATAGAACCAATTAAATTTGCATTGAAAACTTTTTAAAAGAAGACTTTAAACATCAAAAAAGGATAGTAATTTGTCAGTTAGTCATTTAGATTCCCTTTGCCTATTCTGCTGTATTTAAACCTATTATTTATCTTTTTCCTGTAGCTACTCCAGAGCTTGAAGTTGAGCTTGAGGCAGTGAAAACTGTTTATAAAACGGGGGAAACCCTTGTTATAACTTGTGCCGTCTTGCACAATGAAGTGGTTGACCTTCAGTGGAATTACCCTGGGAAAGTGGTACGTACCTTCCTTTGGATTTTTATTTTGAGAATGAAAGTAATGTTTTCTAACTTATGGAGAAAAGACATGGTATAGTGAAAAGAGGAAGGGCCAGGAGTAGGGAGTCCTAGGTTCTAGTCCCAAGACAGCCTCTAACTGGGCTTTGAACAAAACATCTTTTTATATGTTTCTTCATGTACGTAAATGAAAAAGTTGGACGAAATCACAGAAGTTTCTTTCATCCCTAAAATTGTATGCTCTATGAAAGAATTTGAACAAAGTGTAGATTTGGTAAAGGTTGGCCAGTCCCCTCTCCTATTAAAGGTTTAGAATGTATGAAAAACATATATTTGATTTTTGAGAACCAAAATAGTGGCAAGCATTTAAAAAGAAAGATCCTAAAGACTGTAATTACCAAAATGATTTTTTTAAGTCATTGGAAATGTAAAAAAAAAAAAAAAGTAATTCTGCGGATTGGTTTGTTGGTCATCAGGGTGACAGACGCTAGTCCTCATTTCTCTGAACACATTTTCTTTGCATTCAATACCATTAATCCCTTTCCTGAAACTGCTCCCTAATACTCATGTCATAGTATTTTCCTATTTCTGTTCCCACTTTTTGGCCATCTCTTATTCTTTCTGCCCGTTAAACTATAGGCACATTTCAAGGTTCTTTCTGTGGTCCGTTTCCATTTCTTTATAGCCTTTCCATTACGGAACTGATCCTTATGACTTCAACTCTTTTCTGACCTCTCTAGATGCATAAATCTGTCATCTTTCTGATTTAGGTACTCCCTACACTGTGATAAATAATCATCCTTCTCTATGCCTTTATATCTTGTGTCCTACCACAGATGTAGTTGTTTAACCATTTCAGTTCTGTCCAACCCCTTTTTGGGGTTTTCTTGGCAAAGATACTGGAATGATTTGCCATTTCCTTCTTCGGCTCATTTTATAGATGAGGAAACTGAGGCAAGTGGGATTAAGTGACTTGCCCAAGGTCACATAGCTAGTGAGTGTCTGAAGCTGAATTTGAATTCAGGTCTTCCTGATACAAGGCCTTGTGTTCTAACTGCTGCACCACCTATCATATATCATATACCAGAGATTATTTACTCAGCAATCTAGAGCTCTTCCTTTTTATTACCTTGCATCTCTCATTCTTCCTATGTGCTATATGCTCAGTCTACCTCCATTTATATGTTATTTTTTTAAAAATGTCTTTGGTGATGTATTTTAGGTCATCTGCCACATGGGTTAGCATTAGCAAAATTCAGAAGCATAGTATCTTGGAAAGCATACTTGACTTGGAGTCTTGAAGACCTAGGTTCAAATCCTGCCTCTTACTCTTGGAAGCTATGTGACTCTGGGAAAGTCATTTAGTCTCCTTGAACCTTACTTACCTTATCTGTAAAATGGAAAAAATTATTATAACCTCACAGGGTTGTATTTTATTAGCATGAAATGAAATATTATTTATAAAATGTAAGCCTTAAAAAGATATCACTGGATTATATAGGTGTCAGTTAATTATATTATTGCTTTTGCCCATTATACAGTTTTCCATTCATTGGCCATTTGGTAGCCTGCAATTTTGATTCTTCTGAGGTCATGGTATTCTGTGATTCACAGCCGTAGAGCATCAGTGGCATCTTTAACCTGATGCTAAAGAAATGGGCTTTTGTAGCAAGGAGAGTAGCTGAAAGAAGAGAGTGGGTCATTTTGACATTTAGTCTAGGGAACCCTCATGGCATTGAAGAGAAATTTTCAGCTTGATGATATCATTCATTCATGTATTCATTCAACAACCATGTATGTAATCCCATCTGGGTAAAACACATAATATGGAGCTACCTGTTCTTTGGTTACCTGTTTGCTTTTTTGAGCTTTGCGGTTCAAAAGTACTCTTTCCATTTCTTGGAAGTAGATAATCTTAACGCAATTTACTTCTCTTTCTGATACAGAAAAACAAAGGTATTTTGAAAGTTGATGAAATCAAAGTTCCATCTCTCAAGTTGGTGTACACGTTGACTGTCCCTAAGGTAACAGTGAAAGACAGTGGAGACTATGAATGTGCTGCCCGTCATGCTACCAAGGAAACTAAAGAAATTAAGAAAGTCACCATTTCTGTTCATGGTATAATTTGACCCTTTATGTCTATAAAATCTCACTTAGCAATGACACCCCCTCTACTTTGTAACAATCCTTACTTAATGGAAACCTTTCCATTTATAGAGAAGGGATTTATTGAACTCAAACCCAATTTCAGCCAGATGGAAACCATTAACTTGCATGAAGTCCGCCATTTTGTAGTGGATGTACAAGCGTATCCACCGCCAAAGATACTCTGGCTTAAGGACAATATGACTGTGATTGAGAATCTGACCGAAATCATCACTGGATTAGATAAGATCCAGGAAATAAGGTAAAGAAAGACCTTTCCCAAGTAAGTCTTCCCTCATGACTGTCACCTCTGATTTTATATGTGTGTTCCTAGTAACGGATTTGTACTTGTCTTATGAACCAGACTATGATGAAATCAATTCAAAGTGCCATAAGCTTGGTCATGAAGCATAAAGGACAAAATTCTTTTATTTCAAATCTTGTAATAAGGTGATGGTATCGTGGTAAGTATTTAATGATTACATTAGGAAGAGGCATACCTTGTAAATTCTCTCCTCCAATTGAAGACAGATGGCCAGATCCAGCTGTCTCATGGAATTTTGTTCTGAAGAAGGGCAGCATGATTGGAGCCACTTGGATTGAACATATTCTTAAAGATCCCACAGTCCTATGTGAACAGAAGATGTTTAGTATATGGTAGCTCTGCTTTGCTAACGAATAATTAAGAAGGCTACACTGGCTTAATTAGTACAAGGCAATATGGCATGGTAGAAGAGTGGCAAAGGAGGCAGGAGACATGAGTTCTGTTGCCCTCTCTGTTACTCATCTAGTCGTGGGACCTTAGCTAAATCACTTAACTAGGGAATAACGGTAATTTACTCTCCTAAAAGTAATGATGATGATGATGGTGGGAACAGCAGCCATAAAAATAGCCAGCATTTATATGCCACTTTAAGGTTTATAAAGTACTTATTACAAATATTAGCTCATTTCCTCTTCACAACAACCCTGGAATGTTTTTTATTATTCACATTTTATAGATGAGGGAACTGAGGCAAACCTGTTAAGTGACTTGCCCAGGGTCACATAGCTAGTGAATATCTGAGATTAGATTTGAAGTTAAGTCTTCTGGACTCTCAAGTCCAGCGTTCTATCCTCTGTGCCATTTAGCTTCCCTGGGGAAAGATTATGTGCTCTTTGCTGAGCTCCTTTCTAGCATCTCTAAAATTAGAATAATAAATTCCAGAATAAAAAGTGTTTTCTGAAAGGTCCACTAGTCCAGACCTTTGTATCTAGTCAAGATCACAACTCATCTTAGAGAGAAGTGGAAATAAATCTCAGCAACCTAGTTCTTTATAGAAAAAAGCCCTTTTTAGTATCTAACAAATTTCATTTTCAGATGTGATTTTTTTTCCCCTGTCTGAACATAATTTCTTCTACAGTTTGTGAGGAAAAACATTTTTGGCAGTGAGCTCCCAGGATGCATAGACAATATCTGAATTCTTTTACCCAGTTATTGAAAAGAGAGTAAAAGGCAATCACTAATGACAGAATATCTTTTAGGAGATTGAGGGACAGAGTAGAGATCCAAAATTTGTCATCTCTGTATCCAAGATCAAAAGGGGGTGAAAATGTCCACTTTTATCCCCAGCTGAGAGGCCTTGTATATATTCTTGGTAGGATACCTGAAAAGTCGAATGTGATGTGTGAGCTGAAATTACCACTGAATAGTAAGACACGCTCACCTACCTCAAGGTGATAGAATTTAATAACCTAACTTAATAATAATTAATAATGGAAAGGTTAGTGCACCCCACATCTTGAGGGATGAGTATACATGGGAAGCATATGATAGCAGCGTCTCTAGAGTACAGAGGTGCAGTGACCACCAGCAGGGTGGACAAGGAAGATCCTTAAGGAGGTCAGAAGCTCAATTGTGGCATCCCTGGGGACTGTCAGGAAGCCATAGTGAGAGAGAAACCAGTCCAGGACATCAAAGTCAGCCTTGTTCCCATAAGGAGCTGGATGAGGCAGAAAGGCACTCAGTGAAGAGGAGGCTCAGAACATAACTGATTGCCGCTGCAAATGGAAGGATCCTTTGCATCTGACAGTGTGTACTTTCCTCAATTAAGGATTGCCTTTTGTCAGCCATGCTCACACCTATGTATCAACCACCATCAGTAGCAGAAGCTTATATAGACCAATGGAAAAGACACGTATTGCAAAAGAACAAGGCAAAATCACAACAAAACCAGAAGAAATTAGAAGAATGATCAGAAGCTACAATGAACCGTTGTTGAGTTACTTTTCAGTCCATATCTGATTCTTCATGACCCATTTGGGGTTTTCTTGGCAAAGATGCTGGAATGGCTTGTCATTTCTTTCTCCAGCTTATTTTACAGATGAGGAAACTGAAGGAAACAGGGTAAAGTGATTTGTCCTAGGTCACACAGCTAGCAAGTGTCTGGATTTAAACTCAGATCTTCCCCACTCCAGACTGGATTTGAACTCTTATTTATTATGCCACCTAGCTGCCGTATTATGAATTATTACATTCTACCAAAACTAAGGAGAGAAGAAAGAACCCTCTATTTGATAAAAATTGTTGGGAAAATTGAAAAGCAGTTTGGCAGAAATTAGATTTAAATTAGTATGTGACACCACATTACATGATACATTTTAAATAGAAAATTGTGTAATTGTAGAATTATGGAGTCAGGAGAGATCCTGGCAATCAAGAAGATACTATAATAGATCATTCTATGAAAATATTAGAGGAGAAACACATTTTTAAAGAAAGGAGTAAAGTAAGGTGAAAATCAAAGGTTGCCATGGCTCCTTTGATAACATTATGAAGTATGTGGGTAGTACAAGTATTATTTGTTCCATTTTATAAATCACAGGATCATAGATTCAGAGCTGAAAGGAACCGCAGAAGCCTCCCAATTCAGATCTCTCATTTCATAGATTAGGAAATGGACCCAGAGAGTTGAAGTAATTTTCCAGTGTCAGACACTTAGTAAGTTGCAGAGCTGAGGCTCAAACTGAAGGCCTCTGACTGTCAAGCCAACACTCTTTCCATTACACCATGATACCTCTCAGATGAGAACAAGCCTCTGAATGAGTTGTCACACATTTCACATGTTGCCACGGTGAGACATCAAGGTGTCTGCTTTCCCCTGAGTCAGACGTTCTGTCTGTTAAACCACACCCCCTCACAATTCATGCCCTTTTGAGCTTCTTTCCAACGGCACCATGGTCATTTCCCACAATCCTATATGTACCCATTCATTTCTGGTCTTTCAAGTGTCTGCACTCCAATATTGGTACAAAACACACTGAGAATCTTGCAAAAGAGATGCTGTGAACATGAAAAATATTTTTAAGATCTGACTTTCATATAATGTATATTTCAACCTAGTTATTCATTGAAATCCATAATTATTTGCTATTACTTTCATAAAGGTAATTGGGCTTTATTTTTCTAATTTTGAAATAGAAATGAATCTTTAAAAAAGTACCTTTCTTTACAGATATCAAAGCAAATTAAAACTGATTCGTGCTAAGGAAGAAGACAGTGGATATTATACTATTGTAGCTCAAAATGAGGATGATATTAAGAATTATACTTTTGAACTTACAATTCAAGGTAAGTCAAGAGAATGACTATGACTGGGGGTTGATATTTCATAAGAATAATGACATTTAATCACAAGGAATGTCTGGCTTCTTGACTTTTCTCTCCCAGGTAGAGAAGATCAGAACCATTGATGGCTAGCCCCTATGTACACAGCACCAGGGACTAGTGACACCATTGTGCTAGGAGATGTCTGCCAGGTCTTCTGGACCCAGATGGTTCTGGGAGTCCAGAGCCACTCTGAGGCATGGTGTCAGTACCAGTGCAACCCTAAAATAGCTGCCAGCCTCCACTTCCACAGCCCACTAGCTAGAGGGAAGAGTAGATACCCTAGGCAGGGTTCTTCATCCTCCAATGGATATTCTTAGATATTCTGTTAAATGGTTTAGAATTTGGAAAAGGACTCTGGTACTACAGAAATGGACATTTTACAATGGTTACCAGCCAGAATGGCCCTCCTAAGCCTGATATGACACAAATTTGAACCTCACAGAACTCATAAAAGGCCATTGGAACTTTCCTGAGGTGCCAGGGTGTGGGCCAGGTATGGGGACCACCACTCTTTTGGAGTTCTACAGGTGGTGAATTTTCCTTTAATGAACTAGTGTTTTTCAACACTAGAAATTCCAGTTGGGCAAAGATGAATTATTTTGGTAATTGAAGCTTCATACTATATCTAAAGGCTCTTTGAAAATTATTTTCTCAGAATGATCCAGTTTCTCTAGATGCATTGAAAGTCATGGAATCATAGAACTGCAGAGTTGGGAGGGACCTCACTGAACATGAAGAATTTTCCTGGAGAACAGTTTAGCTGAGCACTGTAACACAAACACATCTGAAAATTTTGTTCCATCCCCCCTTCATATTTAATAATCCAAGCTCCATTAAGTTTTTGCCCTTTTTGATAAAGAGAAGTATGGGCCATATTTCCAAGATATTTCTATAGTACTAGGCTAAAACTTTCTCTGCAGTTGGGTGTGTTGTCACTGATGAGGAGTTGGTATTTTCATCTTTTCTTCTATGAGTACATTGTATTTGAAATGTACAAGCTCTGAACATTTGTTTCCTCTTGTTCTCATCTTGGGCCATTAAAAACAATGGGTTGATGTTTTCCAACCTTGTCTTTTAGTTCCAGCATCTATTTTGGACCTGGAAGATGACAACCACGGCTCTGCAAGTGGGCAGATAGTCAAGTGCATAGCAGAAGGAACACCACTTCCAGTTGTGGAATGGATGATTTGCAAGGATATTACAAAGTAAGAAGCCAATCATTCCTTTCTCTTTCCATCAGATTCCTCCTCTCCTGAATTAAATATCCACCATATTGACTTGGTTAGCTCTTTTCTCATGTGTAACTTCTGGGAAGCCTCAGAATCACACTGGTTGTGCTTGAAGAGGGTCTTCTTGACCCCAGCCCATCTTTATTTGAACACTTAGTTAAAGAAGCTACTGCTAGCTTACTGGGTATGATTGGCATACTTTGTGTATAAGAATGGACCAAAAAAAAGCAGCTCTGCAGTCCAGCAGAGAGAATACACTTGCTATCCTTTGTGGCTTTAAGGGATCAGTCTTTGCATTTGGAAAATGGGTCTCTAGAAACAGGGTAACCATTGTATGGATGGAGAGGAAGGTAACTAAGAGATTTTCTTCAAAAGGGGGAGAAATATTTGTATTACAAAATTTTGAATTACAAAATATTTGAATTACAAGTAATAATTGTTCTTTCAACTCTTTTTGTTCTCAATATTCTTAAATCTCATTTCCTTTAGATGGCATGTAGCTTATCTGATCAGTAAATTCCTGATAGTAATATTGGTTTTTTGTGGTTTTTTTTTTTGGAGGGGGAAGGCAGGGCAGTTGGAGTTAAGTGACTTGCCCAAGGTCACATGGCTAGTAAGTGTCTGAGGCCTGATTTGAACTCAGGTCCTCCTGACTCCAGGGCAGGTACTCTATCCACTGAACCACCTAGCTGCCCCTCTATACTTTCTTAGCATAAAGTAAGATGATCATGTGGCTTCCAGAAAGTCCTTCTGAAGGCAAATGAGCAATTTGTTCTGGATTATCTGCTCTGTTAGCCCTGGTAACTAAAAATCTACTTATGTGTATTCTTCTTCTCTTATACAGGTGTAATAATGAAACTTCGTGGATGCTCTTGGCCAGCAATATGTCTGACATAACTACACAGAGACATGAGAGTAGTATGGTGAAGAGCCAAGTGACCTTCAACAAAATTGAAGACACCATGGCCGTGAGATGCCTAGCAAAGAACTCACTTGGGGCAGTTACCCGGGAACTGAAACTTGTGGCTCCTGGTGAGTTAGTTGGCGCTCAGTCAGTAGAAGCTTGAGTAGCCTTGAGCAGCACACTCTTTCCTTATGGAATTGGAGGGCAAAGGTTCTTTGATTGGAATTGCAGCTTTCATCTCCTATCTCCATGGATTCCCTCAGTTGACAAAGCTCTTTCCTCAAAGTGAAGTAGGGTTTGTGGGTAATATTTCCATTTTACAGATGAGAAAACTGAGATCTGAAGGGATCAAATGACTTGTGTGCATTTGTATAGCTAGTAAGTGTCAGAGCTGGAATAAGAAACTTGGTCTGCAAGGCCAGTTTTGTATTTTTTCTTACCATCTGAGTGGAGCTCTAAGTCTGTCTTATTTTAGTCACTTCTTTCATTTTTTATGATTCCTTTGTAAACATCAGAATTTAAGTTTTTGGAATTCTTGTTTAAAAAATAATCAGGACTTAACACAGGTCTCTACCACATATACACAAAGCTCTGCAACAAGACAGAGATTAAAGGTAACTGGGGTTAGGATTATTGGTAGGAGAAAACTAGTAGCATGATCAGATGGCATTTTTGATGGGTACATGTTATAGATTGGGAATTCAGGCTAATTATTAAAATATGAATTCAGGGGTGTGCAAAAGGGTTTTCTTTCTCTCCTCCCCTCCCCTCCCTTCCCTTTCCCTCCCCTCCCTCCTCTCCCCTCCTCTCTCTGCTCCTTTCCTACTCTTGGCACAAGATGCCAGCAGAATCATGTACTTTCTGGGGTTGTGCTGTGAGAACTTGTCCCTTGAGGTGTCTCTGCTAGAAGAACCCTCGAAATAAGGATCCTAAGTTACTTATTAGAGCCTGGTGAATAAAGTCCTACTACATACTAATCTAATTGGCAATCCATGATGTCTCTATCTAATCAGGTTGGGGGGATGGGGGGGTGTATTACAATAGGGAGGAACTTAATAAGAAGGCTGAAGAAAGTGCATTGCAGTTTCTTCCTTAGGGATGAGGGATGAGCCCAGGATGGTGAAATCTTTGGGGCTTATTTGCATAGCTTATATAAGCAAGAAGTCAAGGAATCTTCCAAAAAGAAGTGACTTTGACAGAGGTCCATGAGGAAATTTTAAGTAAATGTTCCTTCTCCTCCTCCTCCTTCTTCTTAAGCTACGCGTTCAGAATTGACAGTGGCTGCCTCAGTCCTTGTGCTACTCGTGATTGTCATCTTTTCCCTCATTATCCTGATTGTCATATGGAAACAGGTGAGTACCAATAAAGGGGAACAGCTCCAGCTGATAATGCTAAAGTTAAATCAAACCTAGATACATTCTTCTAGTAATCTATGAACTTCTAAAAACGGTTCACTCTTTCAATTGCAGAAACCCAGGTATGAAATTCGATGGAGAGTCATCGAGTCCATCAGCCCTGATGGTCATGAGTACATTTATGTGGATCCGATGCAGCTGCCTTATGACTCAAGATGGGAGTTTCCCAGAGATGGGCTAGTCCTTGGTGGGTATTTTCTATACCCAACATCTTAACCTTCTTAGGATTGAGAAACAGCTTTGATATTTCATAGGGTCCTAAGTCAAGAGTTGGAATGGACCTCAGAAGCTGTTTAGTTCAAACCTCTCCTTTTACAGTTGAAAAAATGAAGACCTAACAGGTAAATAAGCTGATCAAGATCTCACAGGAAGTAATCATGACTGAGGTGTATTTTGATTCTTGACTTCATTTGAAGATAGGTGGGGGGAAAAGTTACTCCTGTGCAAAATGAGTAAAAAGCTTCACTGCATCCTGCTGTGGAAATTTGCCTTCAGAAAGATCCATGGTTTTGAATCACAGCAATAATCTTTTTTTCATCATGTTGCTTGCCAAGCAAATTCTAGTTAAGGAAGTTCAGACAAAGGAAAGAGACTATGTGGAGGTCTGGCAAAACATCTATCCAATGGCTTTTCATTGGGAATAACAAAATGAAATAAAATTTATTTCTGTAACTAAAAAGGAACAGATGATCTAGAAATGGAGGCAACCACTAAAGATAATTTTGATCCAATGCATTCTGAACATGTCTATGTTCCTTCTGTCAGAAAAAAAAGATTGTGGGATCTTTTTTAAGCAAGAAAAGCTAAAACAGCCAAAGGAAAGCTAAAGCTCATTACCATCTTTCCATTTCAAACTTGTGATTAGATGAAAAGAAGGACACACTAATCCAAGAGAACATATTTTTATCAAGTTATGAATGAAAGAACACAGGATGTCAGAAAGCTTCACTGTGATAGCTATTGGTTCGAACAGAAGTACTCAGCTGGTGCTTAATGTGAGGATATTAATGCATCTCTCACAGTGGTCTTGTTTGCTACATTTATGAATCGCATGGTGAATTTAATTTTGACCCTTGATAACTTTTGATCCAAACCCATGTTCTGTATTCTAGCTGGTCCCATCTTCACACTATATTCTCACAGGAAACAGACAATAGATACATACATACATACATACACAAACACAGCACAATAATTAGGTAATTTTCTGTCCTAGGCAAAGAAGATAGAAATTAAAGTTCTTTAACCTTATTTGAACATTAGTTAAATCATGTCTACTATCTGTCTGTCTGTCAGTCTGCGTATCTATTTATCTAAAACCTGGGTTGAATTGAAGTTAATAACTCATGTCATGCTGAAATCAGTTATTAGAACTGAAGGAACTGTTGAAGGTATTGGCTAAGGACAGTACAGTGTCCTATAAAGGAACCACTTAGATCCCATTATTCCAAGACAGGTTAGGGGCCAACAGATCACTTTAGGCAGTCTGGGTTTGGGAGTCTTGTTTTCTTCTTTGGTTCTATCAATGAGACTAATTCTGGGACTTGTTGGTTGCACTGCCCCACCTTCCACCCAATTATCTCTGCCAGCCTTAATGTCTGTCTCCTATGTAAAATATCCACCTGACAAACCTTTTAAGTCCCAACTTTCAGTGAACCTCAG
Organism: Potorous gilbertii; assembly: GCA_028658325.1. Lineage (NCBI taxonomy): Eukaryota > Metazoa > Chordata > Mammalia > Diprotodontia > Potoroidae > Potorous > Potorous gilbertii. The sequence continues at coordinate 187,248,975 of CM053772.1, read as the reverse complement.
TAGGGATTTTATCTACAAGGGAAATAGTTTACAGCATGAAACAGGAATAAACTCAAAAGCTCACACATTAATTGATCATTCAAAATGTGCCAGCATTGAACTACCTAAACTAGTCCAGTACTTTCCTTGCTACCTTATCTTTGCATCTCCATGACCTTTGACATGCAGGTTTCAGGAATCCACAGCTGGTAAACCTCTAAGAATTTCCTTCTCCTAGGAAACTTTGCCTTGGTCTTTAGCCTGTCCAGTTTACCATTATGTGACACAGTGGCCTTTGTCAGTCTACTTGGGTTAAATATAACCATGCCTTTCCCTTTTCCTTATTGTATTCTGTCACATGATTGTTACCACCTTCCTCACAAGGTACAAATCAGCACACAGATTATTGCAGAAAATGTGAAACTATTTTGTGGTCTATTTGCATTTAGTAGATGAGTTCTACAAATGTCTGATACCCAAGTTTAAGACACTTGCCTAGTGTCAGAGGACTAGTATCAGAGGTCAGATTGTAACCCGTATGTTTCTGATAGTGAGCAGATTACACTGAATATCCATCAACAATTCCCCCAAAGTTTACAAAGAAAACTATTGTTTACACTCTAGCAGAGGATCTACATTTTATTTCTGTGAATTTAAATTCTCAGTATCAGTTTAGATGGGGAGTGGTAGTGCATAAAGGATCAAACCCACATGTTTTTATGGTCTCTTGAGCCAGGAATGGTTTTTACATTTTAAAATACCTTAGCAGTGTACGGTATAGTTTGCAACTAACTTCTGTCTGGAATAATGAGATATTAGGCTGTTAAGACTGTAAGAATTTACAGTGCCACCAGAGAATCACAAATGCAGATACTACAGTTTTAGATTCAGTATATTTTAAAATCTCAATTTATAAACTAAGTAAATATTGGATGTCAGGTACTGTGAAGAATATTTTTTAAAAAGGCAATAAGTATATGACGGCTCCTGTCCTCAAGCAGCTAACCACATCACAAATAATTAGAGAACAAGACAGTATGTGATGAGGTGCTAATTAGATAAGATTATTCACATTTATAAACAAGATTCTTTTTATTGGATTCACTTAAATAGCAAGTTCCTCAGGCATTTAAAAAGCAAATATATATACATATACGTGTGTGTGTATATATACATATGTGGATATATGCATGTGTGTATATAAAGATATACATACACACATAAATATTAGTGCAGGCACATCTTTATGTGAAGCAAAGTACACCCTACCTGTTGATCTTTCATCACTGGAAACTTCTCTCTTAGACTGTCCTTAAGCAGCTAATCACATCACAAATAATTAGAGAACAAGACAGCATATGATAAAGTGCTAATTAGATAAGATTATTCACTTTTATAAACAAGATTCTTTTTATTGGATTCACTTAAATAGCAAGTTCCTCAGGCATTTAAAATGCAAATATATGTGTATGTATGTACATGTATGTACATGTGTATTTGTACATACATATCTTTATGAGGAGCAAAGGTATACCCCCCTGCCTGTTAATCTTTCACCACTGGAAACTTCCCTGTTAGATTGTAAACTCTTCTGAGGGTATGGAAATCACACCAATCGCATTCCTTCTTGATAATTAACAAAATCCTGTATATACTTGAGGAGTGGATGGGGAATTGACACACATATTGGGAGAAGTCAGTGTCTACCTGAAATTGTGCATACATATTTATTAAAATGGGAAGGGTTTTTGTTTTGTTATTAAAGAAAAAGGTAGACAAATTTAGATGAAAGAGAAAACATGGACTGTCCTCTCACGTGCCTACTGACAGTAAGAAAGTATAATAAGAAATATTACTATTTTGGGGAAGAAAAGCAGGGATAGGGAGAACCAAAGGACTTTTGGAAGGATACATATCAAGGTAGTTGATGAATGAGGAGTAGCTCAGATGGGTCTGTGGAAGTCTGACCCAGTGAGGTTACCTGTGATGGAGCTGTAATAGAATCTTTTCTTTTTTTTAACATTTATTTTTTTATTTTTAGTTTTCAACATTCATTTTCACAAAATTTTGAGTTCCAAATTTTCTCCCTACCTCTCCCCTCCCCCACCCCAAAACACTGTGCATTCTGATTACTCTTTCCCCAATCTGCCCTTCCTTCTATCACACCCTTCCCTTCCCTTATCCCCATCTTCTCTTTTTCTCGTAGGGCAGGATAGATTTCTGTACCTCCATTACCTGTATTTCTTATTTCCCAGTTGCATGTAAAAACAATTATCAATGTTTGTTCCTAAAACTTTGAGTTCCAAGTTCTCTCCCTTCTTCCTTCCCCACCTATCACCACTGAGAAGGCAGGCAATTCAACATAGGCTATACATGTGTAGTTTTGCTAAAGACTTTCATAATAGTTATGTTGTCTAAGACTAACTATATTTCCCTCCATCCTATCCTGCTCCCCATTTATTCTATTCTCTCTTTTGACCTTGTCCCTCCCCTAAAGTGTTTACTTCTAATTACTCCCTCTTCCCATTTGCCCTCCCTTCTATCATCCCCACACCCCACTTATCCCCTTCTTCCTTACTTTCCTGTAGTGTAAGTGTAGGTTTTTCATACCAAATTGGGTGTGCATGTTATTCCTTCCTTAAGCCAAATGTGATGAGAGTAAGTTTCACTTTTTCCTTTTCACCTTCCCCCTTTTCCTCTTCATTGAAAGAGCTTTTTCTTGCCTCTTTTATGAGAGATAGTTTGCCCCATTCCATGTCTCCCTTTCTCCTCCCAATATATTCCTCTCTCACACCTTAATTTTATTTTTTTAGATATCATCCCTTCCTATTCAACTCACTGTATCTATATACATATAAGTGTATAATCCCTCCAACTACCCAAATACTGAGAAAAGTTTCAAGAGTTACAAATATTATCTTTCCATGTAGAAATGTGAACCGTTCAACTTTAGTAAGTCCCTTATGATTGCTCTTTTTTGTTTACCTTTTCATGCTTCTCTTGACTCTTGTGTTTGAAAGTCAGATTTTCTATTAAGCTCTGGTCTTTTCATCAAGAATGCTTGAAAGTCCTCCATTACATTTAATGACAACTTTTTTCCTTGAAGTATTATATTCAGTTTTTCTGAGTAGATGATTCTTGGTTTTAATCCTAGTTCCTTTGACTTCTGGAATATCCTATTACAAGACCTTCAATCCCTTAATGTAGAAGCTGCTAGATCTTGTGTTATCCTGATTGTATTTCCACAAAACTCAAATTGTTTCTTTCTAGCTGCTTGCAATATTTTCTCCTTGACCTTGGAATTCTGGAATTTGGCCACAATATTCCTAGGAGTTTTTCTTTTCGGATCTCTTTCAGGAGGTGATTGATGGATTCTTTCAATATTTTTTTTACCCTCTGGTTCTAGAGTATCAGGTCAGTTTTCCTTGATAATTTCATGAAGGATGATGTGTAGGCCCTTTTTTTGATCATGGCTTTCAGGTAGTCCCATAATTTTTTAAATTATCTCTCCTGGATCTGTTTTCCAGGTCAGTTGTTTTTCCAATGAGATATTTCACATTGTCTTCTATTTTTTCATTTATTTGGTTTTTTTTTTGGTAATTTCTTGTTTTCTCATAAAGTTATTAGCTTCCATTTGCTCCATTCTGATTTTTAAAGAACTATTTTCTTCAGCAAAATTTTGAATCTCCTTTTCCATTTGGCTAATTCTGTTTTATGAAGCATTCTTCTCCTCATTGGCTTTTTGGAGCTCTTTTGCCAATTTAATTAGCCTATTTTTAAAGGTATTTTCTTAAGCATTTTTGGGGGTCTCCTTCAGCAATTTGTTGGCTCGCTTTTCATGATCTTCTTACATCTCTCATTTGTCTTCCCAATTTTTCCTCCACCTCTCTTACTTGATTTTCAAAATCCTTTTTGAGCTCTTCCATGGTCTGAGATCATTGGATATTTATTTTGGAGGTTTTGGATGCAGAAGCCTTGACTTTTATGTCTTCTTCTGATGGTATGCATTGTTCTTCCTCATCCGAAAGAATGGAAGAAAATACCTGTTCACCAAGAAAGTAATAGTTTTCTATAGTCTTACTTTTTTCCCCTTTTTTCAGCATTTTCCCAACCAGTTACTTGACTTTTGAGTCCTTTGTCAAGAGTAGGGTATACTCTGAGGATCTGTAATTTCTCAGTTCCTCCAAGGTGGCACAATCAGGGGAGAGGAGTTTACTTCTCTCCTGGTCTGTGCTCTGGTCTGGGAGCAACCACAGGCTTTTCTGCCCAGGATCTGCGAGTAGGATTCCCTCTCTACCAGTGCCTCCAGCTCCACCAAGTCAGTGCTCCTCCTCACCGTAGGGCTGCCACTCAGGGCTGAGACTCAGATCAATTGCTCAATTTCCCCAGGGTCTTTAGACCTGGGGCTCCAGAAATGGACACTGCTGCTAGCAGGGCCAGACCACATTCCCTTCTCACCCAAGTGAAAGAGCTTTCTCACTGACCCTTGAAGCTGTCTTTGGCATTTGTGGGTTGAGCAGTCTGGGAATCACAGCTACTATGAGGGATTCTGCACCCTGAAGTATACTCCAGTCCTGTCCCTGTCACATTGTGTGGCCAAGGCTGGGCTGCGCTGCACTCTGAGTCTAGTGTGATAGAACTTTCCTGTTGAACTTCCAGTCTGTCCTGGGCTGGAAATCTCTCTCTATTGTTTTGTGGTTTCTGCTGCTCTAGAATTTGTTTAGAGTCATTTTTTTAAGGTATTTTATGGATTGTAGGGGAGAGCTTCTACAAATCTGTCCTTCTACTCCACCATCTTGGTTCTGCCCCATAACAGCATGTTTTCACTTGGGGCAAGAACTGTTCATCAGGGTGCCAAGTAGCATGAGTTCACTTGGCTCTATGACACTTACTCCCTTATGTTTTGGGAAGAACTTGCCATCTGAGAGGCATGGTGTAGCAATGGGACCTCAGAGCAGTTCCTGTGCATGGTATTTCAGGCTGGTGATGGAATGGGAGGTCACAGTCAAAACAGGCAGACCTGTCTAGGTCTCAGCATTTTGAGGAGAAGCCTCATTTGTCCCAGCTAGTTAAAGCTCTTGGTGCTGTACTGCCATTGGTAGTGACAGCAGCCTCATTTTTCTCTGCTGTCTTTTCCTTGCAGATATTATATGATTAAAGAAATCATTTTAATCCCTTTTTCTGAAACCTCTGTTCTGATTTTTTCATAAGATGTTGGAAGAATAATTATGTTCACTCCTATCACTTACACTTGTGGGAATACTGAGGAGTAGTAAATAAAGCTAAGGTGATGTGTGTGTAACACTTGAGTGAATCAATGATTTATTTTTCCTTTAGGTCGAATCCTGGGCTCAGGTGCATTTGGAAAAGTGGTTGAAGGGACTGCATATGGACTAAGCCGTTCCCAGCCTGTGATGAAGGTGGCCGTGAAAATGCTAAAACGTAAGTGTGGCAACATTTTTTAAAAGTTCTACTTTTAGCTCTTCTCTCTTCCATGCTAAGGAGAATTTGGTCATTAAACCAGTCTACACACTTGCAGTAGATACCCCAAAATGAAAACTCAGGAGTCTTCTTCACCTCAGAGTTTTCCTTATTCTGTGGCAAATTGCCCAACTTTTGGAAGCCCAGTGTTTTATAAAAAGAAACCAAAGAAAACACTACTGTACATTTTAAGGAAACTTTTTATCACTTTGGTTAGATGAATCTATTGCAGTAGCATTGGTCAGTTGTTTCATTAACAATGTGATCATATCACATTTGAAAAAGGATTAATTATCCATCCAGTTTATGCATTGAATGAAATTTTCTTTCTTCTTTTTACTATTCTTTTGACATTTTTTGACTTGTATTCACTGAAGTAATCAGAGAAAATGAATGAAATGAAATTAAAATATATCAGTTATTATATTTGTCACTACTCTTGTTAAAAGTTGGAGAAAGAAGATGAAAAGCTTTAATGTCCTTTAGTAGCTCAATGGTTCTATGATCTCATCAATTTGCATATTCCATCTAATGAAGCAGATTATAATCCATCCTTGTCTGACTTTTCTCTTTGACCTCCCAAACTTTTGCCTCAAGGGGACTGCTTTAGAGCATTCTGGGAGCCTGGAACCTTCTATATATCACATTTATGATTTTTAATGTACTTCACTGATGTCTTTTTCCTCCTCTACTTCACCTCTATCAATATCATGAAAAATCAACTTGGTTTTAATGGTTTCTTTTTACCATAAAGACTAGGGATTAGATGCCTAGTTTTCCCCTCCCTCCAAAGACATCCTTAAATTGAATTTCTGTGTACTGCCTCTTTAGATAGAACATAAATAAAAGAGAATGTATGATGACAGAATTAATGCATTCTTGAGTTTAATGATGTATTATTGACTTTTTGTAAGAAGAGATGGTGTACAGTTCAACCTAAATGATGTGGTTTATTTCTCCAACAGCCACAGCTAGATCCAGTGAAAAACAGGCCCTCATGTCAGAACTGAAGATAATGACTCATCTAGGACCCCATTTAAATATTGTAAATCTTCTAGGAGCATGTACCAAGTCAGGTAGGCTTGATGATCTGAGGATTGAAATTGAAATTGAAATTGTCTGTATTGAAAATGATTGAATGTGTCATTCTCCTTCCCATCTCTCTCTCTCCCTCTCCTTCTCCTCCATCTCCCTCTCATCTCTCTCTCTCTCTCTCTTCCTCTCCTTTTCCCTTTCCTTCCCTCCCTTCCCCTTTCTCCCTCCCCCACCCCCCCACACACCATTAACCATGAGTGTTTTGATATGAGTTCCTGAAGTCTTTTAAGATGTGCTGAAGTTCATTGTCTTTGCTTTGAGCAGAAACTAGAGTGTTGCCTCGAGATTACTAATTTGTATTTATTTATTTTTTGTCCTGGAAATTGTTTCTCATTGTTATAGTCATTCTCATCCTCTTTTTTATTCTTGTAGGGCCCATTTATATCATCACCGAATACTGCTTCTATGGGGATTTGGTCAACTACTTGCATAAGAACAGAGACAACTTCTTGAGCCACCATCCAGAGAAGGCAAAGAAGGAACTAGACATCTTTGGGATGAACTCAGCTGATGAAAGCACTAGGAGGTGAGAGAGGACAAAGACTATTAGCTCACCTATTTGTAAGTCTTTTCAAATTAAGAATGTAGATACTAAGATTACTAAGTAATCTTCTGTCAACAAAATTTGGACCATAGTGTATGTATGACTGTTCAGTCAGGCAGTCCAGTTTGAATGACCATTCTTTCCAGGCACATGCTGATCATGGCATCATATGGGAAAACTTTGGTTTGAATAGTCAGAAGGGTTCTTGGAGCCACTTGACTGTTGCCACTTGGAGAAGACTTAAGTTCTGTCAAGTGTAGTGTGGCTAAAGGAGGCAAAACAGAGGCTAGTTATAACTTGGGATGTTGAGTTCCATGCTTGACTGTTACTGGGTTTCTTTGCTGGGGACATTTAGTCTCTTTGTGCCCTGGAGTTTGTAGTGGTGCCAAGAGAAGTGATTCTCTTTGTAGAAGCAATAGACAAATGACCAGATGTGAAATGCCCTGAAATGCCAAGTGAGAGTTTATTGAGTCTTCTCTGTACTTAAGAACTATCTTCTTAGTAGACAGCTGTGTGTATGATGTTAAATATTGTTTTCATCAGTAGCATCATAGAGAGTTTTTGTCACTGATCTATTTGAAGGAGAAGATTGAGTAACATTCGCTTTTATGTTGTTACAGCTATGTCATTTTATCATTTGAAAACAATGGGGATTATATGGACATGAAGCAGGCTGATACTACACAATATGTTCCTATGCTGGAAAGAAAACAAGGCTCTAAATATTCAGATATTCAAAGATCGATGTATGACCGACCTGCATCATACAAGAAGAAATCTGTATCAGGTAAATGGGAAAGGGCCTTTTGCAGTATTTGAATATAGTGACCTTCCCCGCTTTCTGGGAATGATGATCCACCCTGGGCAAGGGTGGTAGCAATTATCATTCATCATTTGATCTTGACTTACCTGGATCTCAGTTTTCCCATCCATTAAAATGGGTAATAAAAGTATTGATATGCCCCAGAGAATTTTGAGCATGATTATAAGATGCATTCAGGATTTTTAGATGTTAAGCTATAATAATAACTAACTTTATATAATATTTAAAAACTTAATAAATGCTTTACATACTTAACTTCATTTCAGCCTTGTGTAGATATACTTATTTGTAAAATTTACAGCACAATATACCCACGTAGTATTTTGTATTTCTCCAGTTTAACCACATTCACTGCTAGATGCCAAGTGGTTGACTTCTAACCCCCTTTTAAAGATTACTCTAGTATAGTGATGGAGCCAGTACTTCCTTTCTCGGTGCTTCCCTGACAGAGCTGGTAGTCTTGGCTCTAAGGGTAAGGAGAACCTGAGTCACTCTAAGTCCTAGGCTAAGTTGGTAGTGAGAACCTACTTTTATAGAGTTCACTTAGCCAGCAGAAATCAGTGGATGGCTGGAGTCTGTCTTGTCTTTCCTGAAAAAATTTCAAAGAAGGATTAGAAACTGTTGCCATGGTTTTTTTTCCTCTTTCTTCCTCGAAAATCCTGGGAGCATTCCAAGTCATGTTAGCCGAGAAAAATGGAAAAGTTTCAACCAAACCAAAAGACTTAGCACAGACCTGGGGATTGCAATCATATCTAAGTTGGTATTTGATTTTTTTTTTTTACAAAATGTGGAAAAGGGAAGATATGAACCAAATACCATGAAAGTAGCACTTTTACTTTTTAGTATTTTTCTATAGTACCCAGAAACTGCTGTCTTCATTGGGGGCAATTATATGTTTTCTTTCTGTCTTTTTTTTTGGTGGGGGGGAAGGATTTGATAATCAAGATTGAAGAAGAAATTTGAGAATTGGATAAATAAAACATTTGTAGGATGCTAACTTAGCCCTTCTTGACAGGAGCTTTAGACTGACCCATGTGACCAAGAGATGTTTTTGTAGTGACTTCCTCTGGGAGAGAACCATCTTGTGGTCTGAGTATTCCATCTATAGGAGGAAAGTCTTCCTTCACTTCTCTTAGTTAGCCTCATGCCGTTCCATCCTTCCCTAATAGCTTTACTTGTTTTGCAGCAGATCCAGAAGTCAAAAACCTCCTTTCAGATGATAGCTCAGAAGGCCTCAGTCTCCTGGATCTGTTGAGCTTTACCTATCAAGTTGCCCGAGGAATGGAGTTTTTGGCCTCAAAAAATGTAAGTGCCTTCTAGAGCACAGGTACAAAAAATGAGGGTCCATTCTTGAGGTGGTGATGGAGGAGAGCCTAAAGAAACACTTTGGGGAAAGCAAAAAGGGAATCTAGGTAAAAGGAGCTTCTTTTCTTTCCTGTAGAGAAAAGGCTACTGCACAGATCAAAGTGCAGGTGGAAGGGGAATTTATGCTATGTATACCCTCTATTCATGCAGCTATCTCATCCCCTGTGATATCAGTCTCTATGATAAAAACCATAGTAGGTTGAAGATATCCTCTTATGGGTAGTCAGGCTTGCTTTAACAGTCTCTAGAAAAGTAGACACAGTCTTTTTTTTTTAAGTTAGGGTCATGGTTATGATTGGGTAGAAAATAGTAAGGTTCTCAGCTCCTTGCCTGAGCTAGTCTTTTAATGGTACATCTGTCTCTACACAGTGTGTTCATCGTGACCTGGCTGCTCGCAATGTGCTTCTGGCTCAAGGAAAAATTGTGAAGATCTGTGACTTTGGCCTGGCCAGAGACATCATGCATGATTCCAACTATGTGTCCAAAGGCAGTGTAAGTATCTGGTCCATTCAATTGGCTTCTCTTTTTTAAAAAAAAAACTGCTAAAATACAGATCCTATCTCTTCAGGGCAACTAAAGATAGTGATTGCATGTTGGGAATGGAGTTCCATTGGACCCAGTAGAATGAATGAACTAAGGCATGACTTTATGCCATGATCTGGTCATTTCTGTCATTTTCATGTGTGGCTTAAATCTCTGTAGCTAAGTTGGTTCTGCAGCAATTCATGTGAACTGTTCTATGACAAAAGACATGGATGGAGGATGCCATTTTCTTTCTGTACTCTTTTCAGGTAGACTAGAGAAAGGACTAAAATGGGTGTACCTATTGTAGTTAGCATGATATACTGGGAACAAGACTGAGCTTGATGTCAATAGTTCTGAGTTTTCATCATCACTTTGTAATAATGTATAACTTTGGGCATGCCAGTTTCCCTATCTGAATCTCTGTTTCCTCATCTTTAAAATGATAAATTGTACTACATGATTTCTGAGATCCCCTTCAATTCTAGACTGTATTTTTTAGGGTTAAGGTATGTCTGGAGAGACCACAGAATATTTGGTGCAATGATTCAACATAATTTGATTTCATGGTAGAATATAGTCAGAACCTCCAATACCAGCTTTGATCTTGGATGTCATTTGACTTTCCTAGGGTTTATATTCTTTTTATGACCCAATAAAAATAGTAATGTGTCATTAAGCCCCCCTAGCCATATTATTAATGAGTATTAGTGAGACTAGATAGAAACTTTGATGTCTTTAGTGAGAGCCATTCAGGAGGCCAGGGGTCTTCAGTGCAAATTGACCTCTGATGTTTCCCCTGACAATTAAAAGTACAAAAGTAAGCCTGGCATGTGGATGCATACCTATAATCTCAGCTATCTTTGAGGCTGAGGCTGGTGGAACTCTTGAGCTTGGAGTTTTGAGTTGCAGTGGGCTAAATCAGTTGGCTGCCATTTCCCCAAAAGTCACTAAGTAAATTGCCAGTAAGGGTACCCATTTTACGCTCAAATCTGCTACTGGAGATTTTGCTTCTTGGGAATGGAAATAGGTTATCATATGTAACATCAGATTTTTGTTATATGTTTGATCATTTTTGCAGAGCTTTTTTTCTTTTTCTTATAAAAATTATTATAAGAGGCGATTTTCTTGGAGGATAAGGGGAGAGGAATATGTAGATGTCAAAGCAAAAAAAAAATTGAAAAAAGAGAATGAAATTTGGGGGTGTTAAGTATTCCTAGAGATGAATTCTTTGCAGCAAAAGGCACATTTCTTGAAGACCTAACTGCTTACAGGTCAAAGATTATTATAAAAAGTCTCCAAGTGCCCAGAAAAGAGGCAATCTTGTTTCTGTTACTGTCCTTCATCTTTATCTGTGGTAGTAAAAACATGGTATGGTGATTTGATGTTTTTTAATATGCGTACATATCTTTGCTTTGTCTTTCTTTGATGAAGACTTTTCTCCCGGTGAAGTGGATGGCTCCTGAAAGTATCTTTGACAATCTGTATACCACGCTGAGCGATGTCTGGTCTTATGGCATCCTGCTGTGGGAGATCTTTTCCCTTGGTATGTGCCTGAAATGACTCATTAATGAACTTGTAATTCCAAGTATGCCTTCTGTCCTTGAGGCAGTTCAGTAGGGGAGTAGCAGGGTGTTACAAATGCAAATCATGATCAGTTGGAGCAAAGGTTGCCATCTGAAGCCATTTCATAAGGGGTGGGTCTAGGCGTCATGTGGATTTGGAAAAAAAAAGCAGGTTGTTCTTCTGAACACCCCTCAAACCATTAAGGTGCTGGGTAGTTATGTTGCTAGATTCTGCACTCCTGTACATTAGATCCTTGAGACAGTGACTCCTAACCAGATGGTAGGAGAATGTCCTTAGCAATAATGTGTGAAAAGGGGTCCCCATTTCCCCCTTAATTTCCTCCCTCTTGCTGTACACATTGGGAAACCTCCTTCTCTCCTCTATTGGTCACACCCCTGACTATATCTATTCACCAGTTACCATTTTGCTCCATTTTGAGATGGGGGGGCTCTCCTGGGGATAATGGACTCTTTATCTCTTCCTAGGAGACTGATACAGTGACTTAGAGGTCACATAACTTCAAATCTTCTCCTTTTATAGATGAGGAAACAGTACCGAGGAGTGCTGATAGTCACCCAGTGAGTAACAGATACAGGATTAGATCCTAGGTCTTTTGACACCAAGCCAACACTGGAATAGAAGAGAAATGGAGAGTTGAAGGTTTTGATTCTCTTTCCTCTTCAATATTTTGTAGTAAATATTTCTCAGTAAATATAGAATTTCTATCATGAGTCCAGCATGGTTGTCATGTTCCTTGATCTCAAAGAGGTACATTTTAGATAAGACTAAGCCTCATGAAAGAAACAAAAGAGATCAGTGCTACACCCAATGGTATTGATATAATACACATTAATACCTACTGTGTGTTGGACTCTGTGTTCAGTGCTCAGGTTACAAAAGACAGAAATGAAACAGTCTCTCTCCTCAAGAGTTTACCTTCTGCTATTAATTAAAAATGAGAATGCTATTCAAAAAAGGAAGGAATCACTATAGGCTGGGCTAGTCAGTCATGGACCATTTGAACTGAGCCTTGGAAGAGAGTGGCATAAAAATGTAGAATCTCTCATTCTCATTTCTCATATTAGAATGTTATTCTAATAGAAGAGTAGAAGTGAGCTTTCTCTTTCCTCAGTTACCCAAATTACCCTACTTCTTGACTAAAATAATGCGTGGTAGCATCTCACAATAATACTTTATCTTGGATAACCTGGGTAGTGCAGCTTCTGGCTGTGTCTGCCTATGAAAATGGAGAATTGAGGCAGTATTGAAACCTTTCAAGGCTTAAATCCTACATTTTCTTCAATTACCTGAGTAGTTGTAATTATATAAGTTTTAGGTGAAAACATTCTTTCTCTTTATTTAAATTATTTTCTTAGTTCTCCCTCCAATTTTACAAATGTGAACCAATAACATACCAGTGTTGGGGTACCTTTCAAAATGGTTGTCATTAGAATGCTTTGCCTGAAGATACAACATCCTTTTTTCCTTTGGCCTTTCAGGCTTAAGGGTTTCTCAAGCCAGAGCATTCAGGCATTGCAAAGTTACAAAGTAAGCGCGAGGAACCATGTGGGCTGCTGCCTGGATACTATCAGAACTTTGTCCATGTCAACCCTGACAAGACTGAGAGGACCCACAAACTGGAGCCCTCTTGGTTTCTTTCTCACTCATTATTTCCCTTTTGAAAGGGCGAAAGAAAATTCACCTTATTTTTCTCCCTTTCCTTACATACCTTCCTGGTCAGGAGAGGGAGTCATCATCAGGTCTTGTGGGAGGATACCTAGGCATCAATGACATTCCCAAAGGGGCCATGCCAAGCCCAAACAGGAATGTCATTTGATTTACTGTCCAATCAATCTGCAACTCCCTATGAAACCTTTAGGACCATTCTCAATGACCAGGTCTCTAAAGCCATTTTCTTCTTTCTGTTATTTCTGTAACAAGTGAGCTATTTATTTAGAAATACGAGTAGTGTTCAAGTTAGACTGCAGAGGCATTCAATTAGGGATTTTTGAAGTGGAGATTTGACTGAATTCCACATAACTTGGAATGTGATCAGTTATATTTCTAGCATAGACCCAGCACCACCAGTGTGATTTACTGTGTAAGCACCACTGTTTCCTACAGTGCTTAAATTAATGCCCCACATCCTTGTTTGGTAATGTTATTTTGGGGATGTTTTTGTGTTTAGGAGGCACACCCTACCCTGGAATGATGGTGGATTCGACTTTCTATAATAAAATCAAAAGTGGATACCGGATGGCCAAACCCGACCACGCCACCAGTGAAGTGTAAGCTTTCTCTGAATCTGTGGTTGGGCATCTCTTTTTGGTGTGGGGTGGGCACTGATTCTGCTCCTTCTTCTCACACTGGATTCCATTCTCTCTTCAGATATGAGATCATGGTGAAGTGCTGGAACAGTGAGCCAGAGAAGAGACCTTCCTTTTACCACCTGAGTGAGATTGTGGAAAATCTGCTCCCTGGGCAATATAAGAAGGTTCGTCTCTCAGCCATCTGGGCAGGCTGTGAGTGGGTCTTCTTGGGGATCAGGGAAGGAGGAAAATTCAAGCAAGCCTAATGATAACTGACATTTTATAATATTTCAAATTTGTAAAGCACCTCAAGTATATTATGGGAAAAGGGCTACGTACTGAGCCCTAGCACTTGAGTTGAAATCACTTATAATCACTTTGTGACCATGGGAAAATCCTTTCCCCTCTATGGGTTTTTGTTTCCTCATCTAAGAATAAGAGGGCTAAGAAATTAAAAAAAATAAGGGAGTTTCAATGGATGACATCTTAAAAAGTCCCTTCCAACTGTAGATCCTTGGTCCTTTGAAGTAAGTACTATAGGTATTGTTGTCCCCATTTGATTTACGAGGAAACCAAAGGCTCAGAGACCTGTCCATGGTCATACAGCTAGCAAGTATCTGAGGTAGATTGAAGTCAGCTTTTCCTGACTCCAGGTCTAGTTTTCTAATCACTACACTGTGTTGTTTCACATTTTAAAGCACCTGTTATATGTATAAAATTAGAAATAGCAGAAGAGAAAAGCTGGCAGAAAACTAGGGGGCGAATCCAATAATATGGCACCTCTTGGGGTGACCCTAGAATAAAAGAATCTTTTCAAAATAGTGGCAAGGGAAAAGGCTTCTGACTTCAGAGGATGCTTTTTTGGTCTCAGGTGGAAATGCTTAGCCCAAGTCTTCTGCTGAAGACAGAATTTCTCATTTCTTGCAAGGCTCTTCTTTCATCTTTTTTTACTTCTGTTAGCAACACCTGTACATGCTTTATTCCTCAGATGTTTGAGTATTTGAAATGGCAGTGTGGCTAGCCATCTCAGTGCAGGCACATTTCATTAAATTGCTAAGCTGAATGCACTTAAGTCCATTGTAAAACTGGTTTTTACCAAGTGCCTTGGAGGAACACCATCCTTGCTGTTACCACAACTGATTCTCTGTAATATAGGCAGCTTTGTCCAAAATAACAAGTGCAAATTGCCCGGAAGAGTATGACATGCCACATATATGAAAGAAATAACTCTTCATTAGTGCTGAGAAGGAATACATAAATACTTAGCTCCAAAATATTTGATTTCATTATCCAACTCTTGGATTCTTCATACTTTTTGTCATTTATCTCAGTTTTCTAGACATTTATGTACTAAAAATTACAGATGATTTTTAACAAACCCTTTTTGGTTATGCCACTTTTTATCAGAATTTCCATTGGAGTATGATTAGGGGAACTGGAAAGGGAAAAACCTAGGACATGTCTGTCTTCCCATTGGCTGTTAGCTCAACTAGAACTCGGTAATTTCAGAGTTTGGAAGTGTGGTCCAGAATGATCCTGTACTTAGCCAGGGAATCTGGGAACATTTCCTGGTGGAATTCTACTTCTGACATCCCTGAAATTTTATGAGTGACTGCCTGAAAGAGGATCTTAGAGGAGCTAAGAGTGAATGGAACTGTCATCACTTTTCCTTTCTATTGGGAATTCCTGAGTCATGGAGAGAAGTGAGGGTGCCTTGGTAGAGGTCATTCTCTTAATAACATTAGAGGCTCTCAAAAGCCACAGAGAAGAGAGCTGAGAGTGTCTGGCAGCACATCTCCAAGATCTGCCACCAAAAGTATCATGATCCAATAGATGGGAATCCTTTTTTTTTAAGATTATACATTTTAGGTGCCTTCTTTCTTTCTGATCTATAATCTCTTGATTCTACCTTATGAATAATCAGGAAGTAAGGAGAGCAACAAATGAATTTGAAAGGTTGTTCTAAGTTTATTTATTCTAGATTGCTTTATTTCTATCTTGCTATGTGGTGCAGTGAATAGAGTACTGGGCCCTGGAATTAGGAAGAACTGAGTTCAAATATAGCCTCTGACACTTCCTAGCTGGGGGTGACCCTGGACAAGTCACTTAACCTATGTCTACCTATTTCCTCAACTATAAAATAGATATTAATTACTTTACATTTGAGGATCAGATGAGATAATATTTGTAAAGTATATAACAGTGCTTGTCACATAGTAGGTGCTTCATAAATGAAGGTTACCTTCCCTCCTCACTCTCCCTTTCTACAATTAGGTCAGCAGCATGTGAGTAATGATATAAAATTGATATTTACAGAGTTATGAGAAAATCCACCTGGACTTCCTGAAGAGTGACCACCCTGCTGTTGCTCGCATGAGAGTGGAATGTGATAACACCTACATTGGTGTCACCTACAAAAATGAAGACAAGCTGAAGGACTGGGAAGGCAGCTATGATGAACAGAGGTTGAGTGCTGACAGTGGCTATATCATCCCTCTGCCTGACATTGACCCTATCCCTGAAGATGATCTAGGCAAGAGAAACAGACACAGGTAGGTGGCATCCATATTATTATGTGATTGTGGATTTTGAGCTGAGGAAGATGGAGGAAGATAGGCCATTTGTCCTAAGCCATTCATTTTACAGATGAGGAAACTGAGGCCCAGAGGAAAGTGACTTGTCCAGAGTCATATTGCATGCAACTGACTGCCTAGAGATTGATACTCTTTGTTTCTAGCTTTATTATTATTAGTCCGGGGAGGGAGGCATTGGTAAGTCAAGGTAAGTACATTGAGACATTGAGGAGCCCCCAGTGACTGGAGCTCCTGTTCACCCGCTGTTGAGTCCCAGTGCTCTTCCTTCTCTAGATGCCTTCCTTTGGGGTGTGTCAGTGCTCATTTTCATTTCTACCATAGCTAAGCAGTTGTAGTTGGGTGGTTGTAGAATAGAATTTACTGAAATGGATCCATCACCGTGGCAACTTGTTTAGCAGCCATGAAGAAAAGTTTAGGAATAGAAAAGGTAAAAAGAATGTTCAAAATAACTTCGGAGGTTACCTGTCAATTTCATTTATTTGTATAATCTATTCTTAATTATTATATTATGAGAGATAATTACCAGTTATGCTTTCTGATAAAAGCCCATCCAATGGGACAGTCAGTCTAGTATTAACAAATTCTGGAAGGGCATACCCAGCGGATTTATCTACGAGGCTCAGTTTCCCTTATTCTTGGTCTTCCCCAGTTCCCAGACATCTGAAGAAAGTGCCATTGAGACAGGTTCCAGCAGCTCCACCTTCATCAAGAGAGAGGATGAAACCATTGAGGACATCGACATGATGGATGACATTGGGATAGACTCCTCAGACCTGGTTGAAGACAGCTTCCTGTAATGGTCAAGGATTCCATTTCTGGAAAGAGAGATACTCACCATTCAGTCTAAAGACTTGAACACTCTTCAGAAAACCACTTTATTGCAATGCAAATGATGCAAGGAGATTCCATTTTTTAAAGAGAATCTTCCAGTTAAGAGCCCAGGGACCATCCTGAATATGAATGAGTGAGATATGTTGGAACGGACCATTTTAGTGTTGCTCCTTGCAATACTTCTGTAGCATCTCAGCATCGATTGCAGAGTTTTTTCTTTTTTCCAGATGATGGACTAAAGGAAAGGCCATACAAGATCAGCTTTGTGCTTCAAGGGCATTGATGACTCTGATGAACAGAATTTTCATTGCATCATGACGCCATCCTGTAATTATGTAAATAACTATCTGAGGATGTGTTTAGATTTGTGTTGAATATATTCTCTGGACTTCAGAAGAGACCACTTACAAACATTGATGTACTTCCCCCTTGACAACATCCTGTGTCAGCTGCTGTTGGGCTACCGAGGAAGTACATGCAAAACCACTTTTGAAACTTCAAGGATACTGGTACTATAACCTATTACCTTTTTTTTAAAGTGTTGAATAGTAAAAGAAGAAAGATAGTCATTAACAAACCTTCTTTTGATAGAATTAGGCTGTTTAGAAGCCTAACAAGTTTTTTACATATTTCTTTCTAACTATGTTAATAATACAACTACTGTCATCAGTAATTCTAAGTGTGTAATTTAGAACACTTCCCTTCAGAGAAAGCACAATTCGGAAACATCAACACAAATCCAACAACAAAGATCAGCTGTACTAAATAGGTAATGAAATTAATGAGTTGGGGCATTTATATTGAATAACCTTTGGCTATATAAGGTGATAATAGCAGTAGCAGATTAAAGTTAGTTGAACATAGAAGAAAAAAACATGTAGCATCACCCAGGCAGCTCCAAGTTCTGGGTTTTTGTTCTTTGTAAAATCATGTACTGAAGAGATTGTCTAATCAATTGTACTAAAAAAATAATAACTCCCCTTGAAGTAATGAAACTTGTAAAACAGTAAATGGTCCCCCTATGTAAATGGACAAGTCTATGCTTGGCCAGGATTCTTATGGAACATGCAATCATCATCAACAAGGAGGACTCATGACTGATGTCATGATGGAATTCCCTGCATCAAAATGTTCCATCAGGTGAAATCTTAAAACCCTGAATTGACCTGTAAACATCCTAAAAGCCCTCAACCTTCTATAAAGCATTGCTAGTTGGGGGACTATGGTATGCATCAGATTATAGGAAGCTGATTTAAGGTTGAATGTGAACTCCTTTAAGGCAGAGACAGATGTGTGTGTGTGTGTGTGTGTGTGTATGTGTTCATATCCCCAGTGCTTAGCACAATACACTGCACATGGTAGGTGCTTAATGAATGCTAAATTGAATTCAATTGAGGAATGGGAAAAAAGAAAAACAACCTGAAATTTGGAATTAGACTAGCAGCCAAATAGGAATACTGCCTTTGGAAGTGTTAGTTTCAGATTAACGAAATCATATTATATACCTGGTAAATGTCTTCTTTGTATCATTCTTCTGTATTAGCTGATGCCAAGAAAGCTAACTTTTAGAGTTTTTTTTCCAGAGCTTCCAGTGATACATTTACTTCTTCCCCCTACAGTAGTTACTGTGATTAGTCTTTGGGTTAAAAAGAAAGGTGGGTAAAACGAAGCCATTCATACAATGTGTTAAAATGGATAAACCAATTCAACATTGTGAATCAGATGGGGTTTTTTTTGTCATTTTGGAGCGAGTAGCCTCATTTTTGGCTACAAAATGGTCAGTGTGTCTAAACTGTTTGAACCAGTTGTGTGTAAAGTATCTTCTAATGGCAAACACCATATGAATGAAATATGGCCTGTAGTGGTGATCTGGTGGGAAGATGTGTCAGCAATAGTTAGGTGCCCGATTGACACATACTCTCAGCATCAGCCCTTCCTTTCATGAATGTTCTTCTAGTTTGAAGCCTGAGCCCAGAGGCCTGTTAAAAATGACAAAATAACTGGAGTTTCTAGAACAACCAGTCCGACTTGAAATGCATTTGTGTTTCCAGAATCACAGTTGAAGCATTCTCTGTTTATCAATCAGTCACTCATTCTAATGTAGCCTTCTTCCTCTGATGCTTTTTTTCACTCTGCACCTACAGTTGTGTCTCTTGGCAAAACATACTGAGCTCTTGGATCGGTGGCTCCTAGTCCCATTTGTCAAAAGCTTAGCCGTGGGGCTACAATTTCTGATTTGTAGCTTGGAACCATATTTTGTTGTATGTGTTTTCAGTGTATTGCAAGTTTGTTTGTTTTTTATGGCTTCCTTGTGAGAAGCCGCCAGAAGGAAAATCGCCAATCCTCCCAGCTCTCCGTTTGTATGACGACAATCAAAAACTAGCCTAAGAAATGCGATTTGTGAGTTTTTAATGGTCAATGATTTCCTTAAAATGTGGTCTGACAACTTGTACAAAATGGTCCTGTTTTGTGAAGAGGGACGTAAGATAAGGTGATGTTATACATCCATATGTATATATGTATTTCTATGTAGACGGAGAATACTGCCAAAACATTTATGACAAGCTGTATCACTGCCTTTGTTTATATTTTTTGACTGTGATATACCCCACAGGCACGTTAACTGTTGCACTTTTGAATGTCCAAAAATTATATTTTAGAATAATAAAAAAAAGTGTTGCCAAAACAATAGTGTGGTGTATTATGTGAGGAGGGTAAATTTGATTGGGAGAAACTATCAGTATAAGATGCAATACAAATGTCCCGTTTTTATTTTGTTTTAAAATGTATAAATTCAGATCTTTATATTTCAATAAATGATATATAATTTAAAGCTATTCTGAAGGTCTAGCTTCATTTTTCTAAAGCAAACCACATAAATTACAAAGTAACACATTAAACTTTAGAGGCAGTAGGATTTTTAAGATTGGGTGCTGGGGCTTGGAGTCAGGAATTAACAAGCACAAATTAGAATTAACATGCACAAATTAAGTGTCAACTGTATACCAGGAACTGTGCTAGGTACAATAAGTAGTTTCTTTTTGCAGGGCTTTGACAAGGAGACCTGAGTTCAAACCCCACCTCTCACATTTATTAGCTATGATCTCTGGTCAAGTCACTAAATGTCTATGCCCAGCACTTGATTGATCTGTCACCCTTTGCATATCTTAATATTACAGCTAAAAATAAGCTCAATCTTAACTAGCATCTAAAGTTGTTTTCTAATCAATTGAATAGAAAACTCTCCATTCAGTTCCTAAAAAATTCTTTGGGAACTAAAGATTAGTGATTAAAGACCATAGAAGTTTTTCTCTCATTCTGGAATTTCAGGTTTCTGATATGTGGGGTGTTCTCTGTGAATTAAGTCATCTCCAAAAGATTGATGTTTGGCCCAAAGATCATATGCCATTTAGTTTTTCTAAGAAGAGTCTCTCATTTCAATGAAAACTCCATTTTAGGCATCTCTTTTGGGATACCAAAACCTTACCCCAAACCTTAGAAATAATTTACTATGATAAGAGAACAGAACTGGTGCAGTGGAAAGAATCTTGGACTTGAGAGTCAAGACTTGAAGCCTTGGATTGGAATCCCACCTCCATGGGATACTGTCACTATAGACACCTCACTACCTCTGTAAGATAGGGACCGTATTTGAATGATCTACCTACCTTAGAGCTGTGAGGAAAGAGTTCTATAAATCTTGAAATGCTATATAAATCTGACTTGTACAAAATTCTTGATTACTTATAAGTAGATTTCTTGTTTTACATTTAGGGCATTTCTCCTAAGGCAGGAGTCGCAGCTGACCAAAGAGATGGTTATGTGAATATATTGACATGGATCTGGATGTCCTACAATACTCCAAAATGAGATAACAAATGACTTGGATTATACGGGTTTTTAAAGTTGCATATGCCTCATCTGACTTCCTACATCTGTGACTAAATGAGACGTGACCATATTGTTCATCAAATCTGAAAGTTCCTCGTTTCTGTAACAAGTCTTGTTCTACAAATAGAACAAAGCTTATGGGTCAAATGCTGTCGCTAACAACAAGAAAGATCCCAACAGTATAAGTCTGTTCAAATACAACATATGAGGTGGTTAGGAGCCCTGTAAAAAAAAGCCTCATTGTTCCATTAGAAACAGAAATACAAACTTTTGCATTCATAGGATTATTGATCCAGAGCTGGAAGGTACCTCTGAGGACCTCTAGTCCAACCCCATAATAAGTGAGGAAGTGAGACCCAGAGAAATCACGTGTCTTACTTGAGGTACCCCAGGGAGTCAATGATGGACTCTGACCTCTAATACTCCCTGGCTATGAGTCTGGCTTTCTTCCTACTCAATCACTACTGAATGAGCTTAAGCTTCTGTCCACTTAGCTTTCCAAGAGTTTCAGTGAGATTTTTTTGACTGAATTCAAATGCTTACCTGTCCCTCTTGGATTGATATTTTGGTAACGTGTTTTCCAGTGCACTGGTCCCATTATTTCAGGATTTTGTACTTCATTTACAACTTCCTCAGAGAGCTTTCATATCCATGTTAATATGTTAAATTCTTTAAATCTTTTTTATTTGGAGGGGGAAAAGGCAAGGCAATTGGGGTTAAGTGACTTGCTCAAGGTCACACAGGTTGTAAGTGTGTGAAGCTGAATTTGAACTTAGGTCATCCTGACTCCAGGGCCAGTGATCTATTTACTTTGACACTTACCTGCCCCACAGTAAACCCTTCAAGAGAGTTGGAATAGATCTTTTACAGGTGAAGAAACTGAGGCATAGATATATTAAGTTGGCTGTCACCAGGAATACCACTAATAGAACTGGATTAGAACCTAAATGTTCTTGATTACAAACTGCAATGAATAATTTTGGCAAACAGGAGAGGAAGAAATCCTTTGGGAGGGTAGCACCTTGAGCCTCAGAAAACAAAGTTCTGGGATACTGTTGGTGTGCGGGGGATTGCCAGAACATCCTATGACCATGGCTAAGAAGGCCATTAGAGGCCTTACTCACTCAGGTGCAGTCATGGGGGAGAAAGGGATAGTCCATTTCCTAGACCAAGTGTTCTTAACCTCTTGTATCATTGATCTTTTTGACAGTCTGGTGAAGCCTTTAGACCCATTCGAAGGACTGAAGGAAATCATAAATTTCAGCTAGAATTTAGAAAAAATAAAGATGTAACTTTGTCCCATGAAATCTCTTTATATACCCCTTGGATGGCAAGTTAAGAACCTCTTCCTTCAAGAGTGTGGCCTTTGTCACTATAGTGCAGTCATTAAACTCTGAGAGGCAGACCTGGGTGGGGGAGTGGGGAGGATATATGGTGATGATACTGACCCCACCAAATAGCCAGAGTGCTCCTGCTGGGTGATTAGTTGGCCACTGGGCTGGGAAAGCAACTTGGGAGTTGATGGTAGTTCTGGGTAAGGGGGAGGGGAGGAACTTGTCACCGCTTAATTATTACTCTGCCCTGATGCCTAGCCCAGTAAATGACTTGTCTAGGGTCACACAGGTAGCTGTGCTCCTGAGGTGTGATTAGAACTCAAGTCTTCTTGACTCCAAGTTCAGCTTTCTCTCCATTAAGGGCTATAATGACACAAGCTACTGAAAAGGAAGTTGCTTTGCCTATCAATTTATTCCCAAAGCAGGAAGCAATTGGTCAGTCTGCCTGTAGAGGAACTGTTCAACATTTCTGTAATGAGAACCTTTTCTTTTCCAAATAATAACAATAGTCCCAATCATAGACTTTATTACTTTAGTAGCTATATGCTCCATAAAGCACAGCTCAAGGAAATGGCTTAAAATATGTGAGCTCATCACAAGCCAGACAATTTTCCCCTGGATAATCAGGGTAATAGAAACGCTTCATCTCATTCACCCAAGATAAAATCCAGCACAAAATTCAGTCACATTGTTACAGCAAAATTAATATACTGTGTTCATAACGGATACATTTATTTTTTTCCTCCCAAACACAGTATATGTGAAAATACATATGTGGTCTTAATGAGCAAACTATAACATTCTGTTGCACCCATAAATAGCACCCATGCACTGATGAATAATGAATACATTACCCAAAATGTATTCCTAAACTGACAATGTCTCTCTGTCACCAATGGTTTCGCTTACCTATAAAGTTGATAGAGATATTAAAGATATGTGGTCGAACATGGCACAGGGAGCCTATGTGCTCTGTGTTTCTGGTTTGTGGGCTAATTGGACTTTTTAAAAGATTTGCCACATTATCCTAGCAGATGGTATTTTGCTATATTATTATTCATGGATATTAATGACTTCCCTCAGCAGCATGTAGATGCTGTCTATTTTGAATTTCATTACATTTCATGCCTACCGCTCCAAGTAGAATTGGTTCCAGAATTCTGTCTGGTGCCTAGGCTGAGAATTGGCTGCTTGGTCAAGTGTTATACATCTGCATTAGTTAATTCTTTGAAGGGGGAGGGGCTTCCTTTTTTCTTTGTTTTAGGTGCTATACTGGTTGAATAATGTACTCTGTAAATTTCATTGCTAGGTAAACTTGTCTGCAATCTTTGTTGATGTGCCAATAATCTTCAGGATGTAACACTTACTGTTAATCTGTGCTCTTTTCCTCTTGGCTTGTTTTAGGTATTCTTGTTAATATTGAAAGGATGGGGTGTTCACTCTAGGTAAAAAAAAAAAAGGCACAGAAGTATAACATGTAGTGATTTAGTCAGAGAAAAATTTGATTGCCCAACTAAAATTTATTGAAAAATGTCTTCCCATGATCTTCCCATCTTCCCGTGATCTCCCATGTCTCTGGGATGTTTAATAGGCTATAGGAAGGATCCTTCCAGTCATCCAATCACCTGGAGGTGGAACCAGCACCTCATAGCAGAGGTCAAGAACAGAAGATTGTGGAAATTAGAGGCACATTGTTATTCTCTCCCCCAACATACCTTCTTACAACCAATAAAAAGCAAAAGAGAATGTAAGCTTTTCCAGAAATAATTGGGGAACTTTCTGATTAAACTAGAATTTTGTGTAACCAGGGAAAAGAAGGTCATGAAAACCTAATGGAGAGAAAGTTGGGCAGTATCCATTCCTCTTGCCCTCAGTTAAAAGTGAGAATGCTTCGAAGGGGTTTGGCTTTGGCCATCTGAAAGCATGTTCCTAATTTTGGATGTGTACTCACAAAGCTGGCTTCAGATCTGTGATTTGGTGTTTTGAGATGAAACCTGGATTATGGAAACTTGGCAGAAACTGTAAGGTCTTATCCCATTGCCAGACTATTTCTCATTATAACAGTAGTAAAGATAGGTTGATTAAATAGGTGGGACTAGCCTACTCAATCTGAAATTCTGGGGCATCAAGGAAAATTTTGCAAAAGTCTTCCTGCTGCTGCAGTCCATTGGCAATCAAAACTACCCTCAACATTTACCTGGAGGATGAAGTCATTCTTGAGGGCTTTTTAAAAAAAGTTTTATTGTTGGCTTTGTTTTTACTTAAAAATCCTCTCCCAATATACTCCCCCACCCCAATTAAATAAAACCAACTGACACGGTGATCATACCCGACAATGTAATTAATATTCCCTACCAGTAGTCCCATACTCCTTTACCAAAAAGAGGGAGGTGTGTTTCATCAACTGGTCATTACAATGAATCAACATCTAGCTGCCTTTAATGTTTCTTTTATTTTACATGGTCTTTTATAAAATAAATTCTTATTGATATGCTGGATTTTTTTTGTCACCTGCATTTCTCATGATATTTCCATCCCTCACTCTCAGAAAACTGCCCCTTATAATAAAGTATGAAAAAAGAAGAAAAAGGAACTTGATAAAACCTAAGCAACATATATTTCAAAAATCTGATGCTATATTCAGTATTCCATAATCATGGTCTCCAATTTCTGCAAAGAAACAGGTGTGGAAGTGGGGAGAGTGTGTGTGTGTGTGTGTGTGTGTGTATGTGTGTATGTGTGGTGCAATGGGATGGAGAATGTCTTTTCACATCTCTCCTTTAGGATAAAATAGTTATTATAATTTCTCAGGATTTACTTTCAATTGTTTTCTTCTTGTTTCCTTTTGAATTGTTATAGTCATTGTGTATATTGTTTCCTGGTTCTTATTTCACTTTGCAGCAGTTAATAGGCTATTCTCCTCGGAGTGACTCATGTCTGTCATTTCTTACAGCACAATAATATTCATTTGACACAATTCATAAAGCCTTTTCCCAAATGATGACTTTCCATTTGTTTCCAGTATTTTTGCTTCCTCGGAAACTTGCTGCTCTCCATCTATTGGGGGTATATATACAAATCTTTTCCCCTCCATCCTTGATTTCTTTGGGAGTATATAGTGGGATCATTGAGTTAAAGGGCATGAACAGTTTGCTGCCTTCATTCACTTAATTCCAAATTGTTTTGCCCTCTTAAGCTTAATTCCCAATTGTTTGCCAAAATCGTTCTCCTGGGCTCTTAAACATGACATACGATGACTGGGGCAGCTGCAACGCCTCTGATGTCTGGTCCTGGACAAACTGGAGCTTTGTTTTCTTTCTCTTCATCATCACGGATGCCGTAGCTTTTGGCTGTTTCTCAGTCAGAAAAAGCTCAGTATTCCTTTCTTTCCCCAACCCTACAAGAGGCCCTGGCAACAGGGGCTTCACAACCCTTCTGCTGTAGAAAAGAGAAAGCTGTTCCTTACTACCCCCAGTAGCGGGGTGGGAAAAGGTTGCTGCTGCCAGAACTGCCCCCTCCCATGCCATCTCACCACCCACTCCATTTCTTCTGTCAGATTATGACAGAGATAGCAGCAAGAAAGAGGGTAACAATGTCACTTTCTCATAGCACTTTAAGGTTTACCAAGCACTTCCTTAAATTCTGTGAAGAAAATTAGTTCAAATGTAATCATCTTTATTTTGTATCTGAGGAAATTAAGTCTGGAGGGGTTGTCAGCTCTCCAAGATCACACTGTCATTGTGATTCAATCATGTCTGACTCTATGTGACCCCATGAATATTGTCCATGGGATTTTCTTGGCAGAGATACTGGAGTGGTTTGCCATATCCTTCTCCAGTGTGTCCCCATTTTACAGGTGAGGAACTGAGGCAAATAGGGCTTAAGTGACTTGCCCAAGGTTACACATTTAGTAAGTATCTGCGACCAGATTTGAACTCAAATCTTCCTGAGTCCAGATCCGATTCTCTAACCACTGCACCACCTCGTTGCCCCAACAAGGTCACATAGCTCACACAAATCAGGAATGAGATTCAAATCTAGGATTCCTGATCCCAGGTCTCTCTTTTTCTTTTCGTTTCTTTTTCTCTAGTACCCTTCCTACTGTTTCCAAGTTGCCTGAAGTAGTTAGTTCAGGGTAAAATTGTTAGATCTTTGGCATTTGTGGTTTTGACCCAATTAAAGTTAAAGGTGCCATTTATTTAACTATTTGGTACTGTGGCAGCTAGGTGACTCAGCAGATAGTGTTGGACCTGGAGTCAGGAAGACCTGAGTGCAAATCCTGTCCCAGAAACTTACAAGCTGTGTGACCTGTTTGCCTCAGTTTCCTCATCTGTCAAATGAGCTGTAGAAGGAAATGGCAAACCACTCCAGTATCTTTGCCAAGGAAACCCCAAATGAGGTTATGAAGAGTCACACTCCACTAAAAAAAAATGACTAAACATAAACAAACAAAATCTGTTTGCAATGACAATAAAATTTGTTGCAAACCTTATGTGAATGTTAAGATGTATAAATGCTAATTTTAATAAAAGTTTTGTTATTTTCTGTTTCTTACATCACCATAATATCCCATGCAGAAGTTCCCAAACTTATTTAGCCTACTATCCCCTTTTAAAAAAAATTACTTAGTACCCCACTGGAAATCTACTTTCTTTAACCCTTTAACATTTAAAAAAAATGGTCATTTCAAAAAAAAATTTAAAATACTTTTTAAAAAAATGATACATCTTAAATTTAATAATTTATTGTAAATTTATGGAGATTTTCCTGCATTGAAATTTTGATGATGTAATATTGCATCATGTAACCATATGTATCATATTGCAAACATGTCATTACATGCATATATACCTACAGATACATGCTGGACTTCCCAACAATAAGTGACACACTCGCCTGCCGACACT
>CM053772.1:187157509-187221234 GCA_028658325.1 Potorous gilbertii | reverse complement strand
TCCCCTCCTGAAAGGGATCCCAAACTCAAAACCCCAAGAAATATAGTTGCAAAATTCCAGAGCTATCAAGTGAAGGAGAAAATATTACAAGCAGCCAGAAAGAAACAATTTAATTATCAAGGAGATACAGTCAGGATTACACAGGACTTAGCAGCTTCTACATTAAAAGATCAAAAGAATTGGAACCCAATATTCCTTAAGGCAAAGGAGTTGGGTCTACAACCAAGGATCAACTACCCAGCAAAGTTCAGCATAACATTTCAGGCAAGGAGAAAGTCATTCAATGAAGTAAGGGATTTCCAGAGCTTCCTGACCAAAATGCCAGAACTTAATAGACAATTCGATCTTCAAATAAATAAGATTGGCAGAAACCTTAGGAGGATATGAATTTAAGAAGTAAAACCATTTAGGAACAGCTAAAAAGAGTAATTATTTTATACAAATGAGGTGCAAGAGGGAGAATTGAAACAGAAATTAGAGGGGGAAGGAGGGCTGGTAGTTCTGATAACCTACTTTCATTGGGAATGGACTTAAGAGGGAACACTACATATATGTTTAGAAGAGTATAAAAGTCTTCTAAATTCAGAAGAAATAAAACAGTAGGGGCACAGGGAGTGGGGAGAGGACAAGGAGGGATCTTTAGAGGGGAGGGGGAGGGAATAGGTAAAAGGGGGGTATAGAAAGTTGTTTGGATTTATGGGAATGGGAGGATGGGGAGGATCCTTGGAACAGGTGGGCAAGAAATAGGAGGGCAAGGTAGGGGGTAGAAATAAAGTTGAGAAGGTAGGAGGTAGGAAACAAGAGACAGGCACAAACATAAAAAAACAAAGATCAGGAGTAGAATATGTTTGGGAAAGTATATGTCTATATATATGTCTATGTGTATGTGTCTGTATATATTTATAGCTATAGAGAAACATATCTAAACTTTATTATAGCCTTCTAGGGGCGTGGGAGGAGGGGAAAAAGAACAAAGTAAAAAAGCACACAGCAGAGAATAAAAGAACTCATAAAGAAGCAAAGAAAAGATGGACAATTTTCAACACAACAAGTATTATTTATCATACTGGCTTTCTTCAAGGGAAAATTTATTGTTACATAATTTGAATCTTCTATGTTATGCAGATACATGCTTTTTTCATTTTAACTTTGTATTTAAGTTCCAATATTTAAATTTATGATATATTTTTGGTTCTTTTTTTCTATTCTGTAGTTGTGTTCTGGCATTTGTGTCTAAAATAAAATGTTTTTAAATTAAATTAAAATTAAATGTTTTTAAAAAGAAAGCTTTCCTTACATCAATCAAAATTTGTCTTTTTGCAAGTTTTATCCTTCGTAGGATCTAGAGCTGAAAGGGACCTTATAGATCATCTAATTCCAACTACTCCTTTTTCTGATGAGGAAAATGAGTCTTAAAGAGGTTGACTTTCCAAGGTAATAAGAAGTGGAGCTGGGATTTGAAACCAGGTTCTTTGACTTTGTACAGCACTAATCACTTCCCCTCTTGGTTCTTAGTTTCCTTATCCATATAATGAGGGTAACCTGGAAGCATTCTTCCAGCTTGGCCAAAACCAAATTTTCTTACACTGACTGACTTGGAAGAACCTCTACCATTGGGAGTAGAGGGTCACCTGTGTTACCCTCCCATCTAGGAAGGCAGGCTTTTCTAATGCTCCCAAGAACCCAAAGGCATACATTGAAGTCAATGTTTAAAAATGTTGTACTCAGGAGGAGCCAAGATAGTGGAGTAGAAGGAAGCACATATGCTTAACTCTTACCCCACCAGCCCATAAAATACCTGTAAAAAAGAACTTTCAACAAATTCTAGAGCAGCGGAAGCCATAGAACAATGGAGTGGAGGAGATTTCTGTTTCAGAGAGACCTGAAAAACTGATGGGAAAGGTCTGTCATGCACCAACGTGGAGCAGAACTCAGCCCTGCCTTGGCCACACGGCACTGAGATGAGCAGATCTGAACAGGCTTCAGGGACCGAATCTCCAGTGGCAGCGCAGGTCTTTCAACCCACAGGCACCAAAGGTCAGTGAGAAGGTCTTTTTGGCTGGCTGAGAAGGGAGCAGGGTGTCCCCATAACTCAAGCCCCTCAGGAAGCAGCAGTTGAGGCAGCAGTGGACAGGGGCTCCCAAAGCAGGCTGTAGCCCACATCCATTGTTGAAGGTCTCCTCATAAACCCCCTGAGGGAACTGAGCCTTGTGTGGTGGCCCTACCCCCACCTGAACAGTTGAACTTAATCTCACACTGAATAACACCCCCCCTTACCGCCTAAAGCCCTGAGGCTAGGGAATCTCAGACCCAAGTGCTGGCTTGGCAGAACTGGAGGTGAGGTGACTGTGGAGAGGAAACTCAGAATTCAAGTAACTGATTGGGAAAATG
The DNA here is from genome assembly GCA_028658325.1 of Potorous gilbertii. NCBI lineage: Eukaryota > Metazoa > Chordata > Mammalia > Diprotodontia > Potoroidae > Potorous > Potorous gilbertii. The sequence continues at coordinate 187,218,843 of CM053772.1, read as the reverse complement.
CCCAAAAAAGGGAAAAAAATAAGACCATAGAAGGTTACTTTCTTGGGGAACAGGTGTCTCCCTCCATCCTTTGGATGAGGAAGAACAAGGCATACGGTCAGAGGAAGTCAAGGCCCTTGCCTCCAAAGGGAACTTAAATTGGGCTCAGGCAATAGAAGATCTTAAAAAACAAGTTAGCAGCTTACTAAAGGAGAACAAAAAAAAATACTGAGGAAAATAACAGCTTTGAAAAGAGGCTAACTCAATTGGAAAAAGAGGTCCAAAAAGCCAACGAGGAGAAGGAGGTTTTAAAAAGCAGAATTAGCCAAATGGAAGAGAAGGTTCAAAAGCTCACTGAACAAAATAGTTCATTGAAAGAGAGAATTGAGTTCAGGGAAACCAATGACTATGAGTAAAACCAACAAGTTAGTAAATAAAACCAAAAATTTGAAAAAATAGAAGATAATGTGAGACAACTCATTGGAAAAACAACTGACCTGGAAAATGGATCCAGGATAAATAATTTAAAAATTATGGGACTACCTGAAAGCCATGATCAAAAAAGAGCCTAGACATTATCTTCCATGAAATTATAAAGGAAAACTGCCCTGATGTTATAGAATTAGAGGGCAAAAGGGATATTGAAAGAATTCATCGATCACCTCCTGAAAGAAATCCAAACAGAGAAACTCCTAGGAATATTGTGGCAAAATTTCAGAGTTCCCAGATCAAGGAGAAAATACTGCAAGCAGCTAGAAAGAAACAATTTGAGTACTGTGGAAATACAGTCAGGGTAACACAGGATCTGGCAGCTTCAACATTAAGGGATTGAAGGGCTTGGAATGGGATATTTCAGAAGTCAAAGGAACTAGGATTGAAACCAAGAATCACCTACCCAGCAAATCTGAATATAATACTTCAGGGGAAAAAATGAGCATTCAGTGATATAGATGACTTTCAAGAATTCATGTTGAGGAAAAGACCAGATCTGTATTTAAAAATTTGACTTCCCAAGACAAGAATCAAGAGAAGCATGAAAAGGTAAACAGAAAAGAAAAATCATAAAAGACTCTCTAAAGCTGAACTGTTTACATTACTACATGGAAAGAAAATATTTTTAACTCTTGAATCTTTTCTCAGTATTTGAGTAGTTGGAGAGATTGTACACACACACACACACACACACACACACACACACATACACACACATACACATAGATAGATAAAGAGTACAGGGTATGTTATATCAGAATAGATGATATCCACACACACAAAATAAAATAAAAATTAAGGGGTGAAGGAGGAGAATTCTGGCAAGAAAAAGGGAGAAATGGAATGGGGCAGTCTATAACTCATAAAAGAGATAAGAAAAATCTTATTCAATGGAGGAGATAAGGGAGAAGGGGAGAGGGCGCAAAATAAAGCTACTCTCCCCATGTGTGACTGAAGGAGGGAATAACATACTCACTAAATTTGATATGAAAATTTATATCACACCACAGGAAGGTAAAGGAGGCAACAAGTGGAGCAAGGGGAATGTTAGAAGGGAGGGCAAATGGGAGAAGGGAGTCACTAGAAATAAATACTTTTGAGAAGAGACAAGATCAATTGTAAGGGGGAAAAATAAGGGGGGGATAGGGTAGGTCAGAGAGCAATATAATTAGTATTACATAACATGATTATTATGGAAGTCTTTTGCAAAACAACACATTTAGTCTGTATTGAATTGCTTGCCTTCTCAGTGGGACTGGGGGCAGGGGGAGAGAAGTTGGAATTCAAAGTATTAGAAACCAATGTTGAGAATTTTTATTGCATATAATTGGGAAATAAAAATTACAGAGATAGGGGTATGGAAATTTATCTTGCCCTACAAGAAAAGAGAGAAGATGGGGATAGGAGAGGGGTGGGGTGTGATGGAGGTGAGGGTACATTGAGGGAAAGAGTAACCAGAATGCAAGGTATTAGGAAGTGGGGGGAGGGGAGTGATGGGGAGAAAAATTGGACATGTTACAAAGTGAGGTAAAAGCAATTAGTATTAAAACAATAGACTGAATTAATTACTGAGAATAAATCAATGACATCTTTAATTTGGAGAAAAGAATTTCAGTCTAAATTTACTAGAGGAAGGTGACCTCGGGTAAAATTTGGCATGGATGGTAAAGTGAAGGTTTTAATGGTAAATTTGATTTTATGATTGCCATTTAATCAGGAACTAGAACATATATAGAAAGGCATGTAAGTCACTTAAGACTTGCCTCAAAAGATGTTCCTTAGTCAAAGTGAAACTATAATCATATTTGAAACCTGGCTATTGGAACTTGCCATTTTTAGATGCTATGGGACTATTAAGTGACTGTTTTTCTGAGTCTAACTCCAGGTATGGGTAGCAAGGAAGGTGATCTGAGCCTCCAATCCATGATGCCAGTAAGCTGATGAGATGCTGGTATGAACTGCATAGGTGATCTCAAGGGAAGGGTGGGAGAATGACTGTTCAGCATGGGCTGAGGTGGGATTCTCCTGACTCAGTTTCCTCACTGACACCTGGCATACTTTAAGCCTGACTGGATGCAAGTGGATAATCTAATTCTGCCTGGAATTGACATGAAGTTGGGGAGATACTGTATCCCTGCAATGTCCCTACTCTTGGTGGCAATTTCCTATGGTCAAAAGGTTTGTAAGCTCAATACCAGATCTATTCAATTATAAATTATGGGTAGGAGAACATCCGAGGTTAAGTCTAAAATTAAGCTATTAGGCATAGGACTTTAGAACAGCAACAATAAGTTAGGGTCCTTTAATTCTTAGTAATACTGTGGAGACAATTAGGTCAAAAGCTTGTGAAGTTAGCAACATAAATATTATTTGGGTCTCAGTTGGTTAATGTTTAAAAAAAAAAATTCCTTTTGTGGTCCATATTGTAAATGCTTTAAAAAGAAGTATCACCTGACCAAAAGTTTGAATTCCTTTATCTGTTATAAACTGTGTTAAAAATAAATAATAAAAAAAATGTTGTACTCTAATAAAAAATGAATGTTGCAAAATTGCAAAGAACATACTATAGCACTAAAGAAGTGATATGAGAAAACATCCCACCCCACTACTTTCAGAGGTCCATGGGTGTGGTACATTGCATATATTTTCAGAGGGGTTTTTTTTGATGTATTGATTGGTTTTGCTGATTTTTAAAATTCTCTTCTTATTTTTTTTTTCAGTATATGTTATAGAGGATGGTTCTCTTGGGGGAAGACTGTGAGCTCCTTGAGAATAGGAACTAGTTTTGCCTTTCTTTCTACTAACACATAGTAAGTAGGGGCTTTCATAAATGCCTTTTCACTTGTTAATGAGTCAGGGCATGTCATCATGGAGGACAGATATCTAGGAGGAGGAAGTAGAAGAAGCTGTATAGAGACAGAAAGATCTCAGATCATGAGAATAAGCCTGAACAAAGTTGTGCATGGGTTGAACATCCAGTACCAGGTAAATACTCAGCTGAGCTGGAGCTGAGGGGCAGTGATGACTGAGAACTCGGAGTAGTTGGGGCTCAAGGCTGCTTTGTTAACCTTGCTTTGTTTTCCCCTGTCTTCAGGTATGTTTCTGGGGGGAGTGGATAAGGCAGAAGCAAGGCTGAAGCTTCCTTTCTGGGCAATGGTGGGAAAAAGGAGAGGGGGATATCCTCATTTGGAGCATGCTTGCTGGAAATGTTTCTGTTCTAAAAACTTTCTTTTAAAAACAATTCCAATTAAATGTACTTGCTGACTAAGCTGTTTGCCTGGTTTTTGACAGCATGCTAATGGCTGAGTATTTAACTGTGAGTTAATTTTAGCTGTTCCCAGTTTCACACTGGTCTCAAGACGGGTTGGAAGATACTCACTGGAAAAAAACAACCCACAACGATCCTAAAGTCTACAAGGGGGCTAGTGCTGGCTTGTTTGTGGGTAACACTCTTGTCAAAATCATTTATTTTCTTGTTCTTGTTACCATGCAGGTAATACTTTACTTCACCCAACAGAAAATACCAAAGACAAAAAAGGATGCCCAGAAACTTATATACTGAGACAGAAACAAACACACATAAGTTAGAGGGAACATAAACTGTCTCAGCACATAACCCCAAATCCCAGGTTTCTCTCAAAGGAAACATCCTCAACAGACATGTCAATCACCATAAAGGCGTGATTATAACTGAAAACTTATACTTGAGTAGGGCTCCATGGCAAAAACTAGGAAAGGATGAGGAAAAGAATGTATTTAATAGCAAAAATGCTATAAAGAGAAATGGCTTTGAAAGACTGAAGAACTCTTACCATTGCAGTGATCAACAGAGATCCAGAGCACTGGTGATAAAACCTGCTACACACTTCCTGATAGGTGATGGACTCAAGGTCCATAATGAGACATATATAGGGTGTCATAAAAGCCTAGTGAAGTTTTAGACTTTTTTGTTGTTTAGTCATATCCGATTCTTCATGGCCCATAGACCAACGACCATACTGTCCATGGGGTTTTCTCTGCAAAGGTTCTGGAGTGATTTGCCATTTCTTTCCCCATTAGATTAAGGCAAACAGAGGTTAAGCGACTTGCTCAGGGTCACACAGTCTGAGGTCAGATTTGCACTCAGGTCCGCCTGACTTCTGACCAAGTGCTCTAACCATTGACCCACCTAGCTACCTCAAAGTTTTAGACTACTAAAGCTTTAAACCACTCTAATACTTCTGGTATGCCCTATACTTTTGGACATGCCAATGAAGTAATTCCTTTTGCTCAACTATACATATTTATTTCTTTTTTTTTCTTTTTCAATGTGGGGAGAGGTAGAAAGGGAGAGAAAATAGACTTTTAATTGAAAAAAAATAAAATTTTAGAAATAAGGTGGGGAAGGTATATGATTTTAGAACTACCTTGTGATTCTGCCTTGATAGACTGTGGTCAGGTCAGCTCTAGGAGTGAGGGTTCTGGAGACTTCCTTCCTCTTCCTTGGCAATTGGTTCCTGCTGGGCTGAGTGGAGGTGCTAAGCAGGTGACAGGTCTCAGTGGTTACCCCAGGGTCAAGGACCCTCTGCTTCTTGTATTCAGGGGCTAGTTCTTAGAAAAAAAGTCCTACTCTTTTCTCTCTCCTTATTGTGTGACCCTGAGCAAAATACTTAACCTCTGTTTGTCTCAGTTTCCTTAACTGTAAAATGGGCATGATAACAGCACTCACTTCCTGACTTATTGCAAGTATCAAATGATATTTGTAAAGCAGTTAGCACAGTGCTTCTAGTAGTAGGTACTTAATATATACTTATTCCTTCTTTCTCTGTAGGACTCTCTTGTCCTGGCCTGGGTTCCCATCACTTCCTGTGGCCCATCAACATTCCCTCCCCTCCCTGAAGCAGGATTGTAAAGGCATAGACAGGGGATAGTTTTACTTTATGAGTCAGTGACAAATTTCATCTGAGTTTTGTCTTTTCTTTTTTAAACACAGTTGTAGTAATTGTGTAGGACAGGCAGATATGGTAGTACAATAGGCAACCAGAGTCAGGAAGACCATCCTGATTGACTGTGTGATTCTGGGAAAGTCACCTGTCCTCTTATTGCCAAAGGCAACTCTCTAAGACTGATCTGAATGGGTAGAGGGAGTCTTCTCACCAGGAGTTCCCTGTAACAATGAAATTATGGGTTTGGATTAAAAAAGGAAAATGAATAGTATGTGTTCTTCTAGTTTGCTTTATTCAGTCTGCATCACGTCTTCCCATGGTTCTTAGAATTTTTCACATTTATCTTTTCTTATGACATAGTAATATTCCATCGCATTAATATGCCACTATTTGTTTAGTATTTCCCCAATTGATGGACACACAGTTCCTTGTCAATTTTTTTTTCTTACAAATAGCAATGCCATGAATATTTTCAAACAGATTGTTTGTTTGTTTGAAAAATAAACCCAATAGTGAGATTACTGGGTCAGAAGGGACTAACTGTTTTATAACTCTTCTTGTATTATTCCACATTGTTTTCTAAAGTAATTGTACCAATTCCCAGCTCCAGCAGCAGTGAATTAGGATACTCGTTTTCCCATAGTCTGGCAAATATTGCAATTTTCTGTCTTTGCCAGCTTGATGGGTAGGAGGTTTACCTTAGAGTTTTAATTTGTAGTCAATATTTCATTCTACATATATGGGATGAAATCTTCTTGAATTCACCATGCAATCCCATTTAAATATCATGCAAATGAGCACATGTCCCTGGATTAACTAGAAAACAATAACAATTTGCCTTGCTAGAGCAGAGGCAATCTGACACAAAGTAGTTTGCCTGTTCTTGCCTTCCAGTTTTCAGCAACGTGCTCTGAACTCAAATTAGGAACTTCATCGAGTGGTTTTCAGTTCCCCAAGCTGCCATATTTTCCCTTGTGAAACAAGCAGAAGGCTATAAATTAACCTCTTTTTTAGCAGCTGGGGAGGTCTTAACATTACCAACCTCTTGAATGAATCTCCTAGAGGGTTAAAAAAAAAAAGATATTTCTGTACGCTTCGCTGGCCTTACTTCCTCTTAGAGATTCTTAACACTGGGCCTAAACAAAGAAAAGTCTAAAGGTTTGGGATGCCCAAGGTCTTCAGGCAATCTTATCCAGTGCTTGGCACTTTGTTAAGTCATTGCAGGTGATATAGAAAGTAAACTACAAGTCTCTTACCTCCAGCACCTTAAAATTGAATCCAAATTACTAGATTAATTTAAATCAAGGGCTATCTCCTTTCACATGATGCTACAACAGTTTCTACTCAGTAGCTAAATTATGTCATGCTCTACAAGGGCAAAGAAGGGGAAGATCAACGTGGAGGGGAATAGGAAGACCAGTCTTCATGGAAGGGGAGGAAAGGCTTGAAGCTAGCCTGGGGAGAAAGGCAGCATTTTTTAATTGTTGGAGAGGAGAGGGGGATGAAGACATTCGAGGCAAGTGGAGTAACTCAAGTGAAGACATACAAGGTGGGAAATGCACATGTTTGTGGGACAGTGACCAGTTTGGATGATCTTTTGGGGGGATTAGTGGAAAATAAAATTGGATAGGTAGGATGCGGCCAGATTGTGGAGTGCCTGCAGATCTAAGCAGAGGAATTAGCCATTATGTGATAGGAAAGGTTTTGTATCTTTGGAATAACATGATGAAAGCAACGTTTGTGGAAGATGAGCATTATATAAAAGAGGTTGGAGACACCAGGGTCACAGAAGAAGCTAGCTAGGAGCTTGCTGCTGCTGCTCAGGTACAGGGCAATAAATTGGAATTCTGACTGTGGGTATAGAAAGAGAGAGACAAATAGGAGAGACATTTGAAGAAAAAATCAACTGGATTTTTTGACTGACTGTTGCTTGTCTGTCATTCTCCAAGAGAACCATGATATCAGGAAAGTAATACCATGACTTGAAAGTGAATTGGATTTGGATTTAAGTGAGGCAGGGCTATGCATGGTCACCAGCCTCACTTTCTCCTCCAGAACCATCTGTGTCAAGATATAGATCAGGACCACTGGAGTTGGCCCTCTGTTGACTGACTAAATAGAGGTTGAAGCAAAGGGATGAGTGAAAGTTGGTTCTACAGTTTCCTGAAATGGGATGGCAAATATAAAATGACAGCATCTTTTAGAAAAATTCACCTCAAAATTAATTATGTAAATTATGTAAAAATCAATTATGTAATTATTCACTGCTTATTATAACTAACATGTCCAAGTGAATACAGCAAATGGCATTTTTCATTTCTTCAGCATGCAGCAGCATCCTCATTGTCACTGCATATTTATCTATCTCAGAGTTTTAGTCTTTACATGGGCATTTAATAACTTCTATAACAGGGAAAACTTGGTTTCATGGCCACAGACGGACCTCCTAAACCCCCTCCGATGGCCATTTAGGCAAATGCATGCCACTTGTCCTAGGGGAGGCTGTCATAGGTTCATTAGCTGAGAGTTGGAAGGAAGGTCAGCTAGTTCAGCCTTCTCATTTTACAGCTGAGGAAACTAAAGCCCAGTGAAGTTAAGTGACTGGCCAAGGTCACACCTGATGAGCGACTGCTGCCTGATCAGGGTAAATTCATTCTTACATGTCATAAGAATTTTTAATTTTCTTTTAATAGTCATTACTTGAACTCTCTGGGAAAAAAAAAACAATTCAACGTTGTATGTTCACCTCACAATGGGAAGATAAGGGAACAAGTATTTATGAAGTGCCTACTATGTGCCAGATACTGGGCTGCACGCTTTACAAATACTACCTTAACCCTGTAAGGCTATTAGCTGAGGAAATGGAGGTTAACAGATTAGTTCAGGGTCATATAACTAATGCCGGAGGCAATATTTGAACTCAAGACTTCCTAACTCCAGGCCCAGGATTGTCACATGGGCCACTAGGTCATCGAGTGGGTCAGTGGTTGTGTCCTACTACAGGAAAGCTAACTTTTGTCTCTCCCCAGCTCTTTCCCTACCTCCATTTATTGATTCCTGGAATGATTTTTTTCAGCAATTTTTTTTGGTCAAGTATGGTTTTCTCAGGGTTAGTAAAAGAAAAGGGAGAAATTTCTGGCAGGGAGCCAGGAGAAATAGATTCGATTCCTGGGAAATTCCATTGTTTTCTCTATGCCCTGTTAACCTTCTTCTCCCCTGTTTCAACATGTGCGACTCTGCTGACCACTTCCTTCCTAGCAGGAAGGTGAGCATGAATTAAGAGAAGCCTTCAGGGTTTCACTGCTAGCTTCTTTAATTAGGGCTGGGGGCTAGGGCCAGGCCACCTGATTTGAGTAAGTAACTCCTTCAAACTCTATAGTTACGTCATTTTCAGGCTGATATACTTTAGTTAGCCACAAGGTGGAAGCATGATCCAGAGATTATCAGTAGACCTTGACCTGCTCTTTGTTTCGACTTTCATGGCCTGTCCTCAATCCCCAAAGGCCCCTGAGGAGCCACTGAAGGCAGTTGTGTGCAGAAGTGCTTCCCTCACTTTCCAGCCTCTTGACAAACTTGTGGTTTCCAGAACAAGGGAGCCTGCAGCCAGCTGACAAGTTGTCAATAAGAATTGACAATGAGAAGTAACAGGTACATTTGACTTTTGAATTTAAAGTGTTTTTTTTAAAAGCACATTTCTAAAAGGGTCAGAATCAATCAATATGAATTTATTAAGCACCTATCAATGTGCCAGACATAGTTAGGCAACAGGAAGGCACTGGCCAAAAAAAAAAAAAAAAGCAATGCCTACCCTCAGGGAGCTTATTTTCTATCTGGGCAAATAACATAGATGCATATAAATATATACAAAGTAAATACAAGCAAATGGGAGGTGAGGAGAAGGGGAAAGTTTGTCTGTTGGTGGTGGGTGCTTTGAAGGAAACTTGAGATTCTAAGAAACAAAAAGGATAGAGGAAATGAGTTCTAGGCATAGAGGAAAGCTTTTTTGAAGGTATGGAGATGGGAGAGGAAATATTGTGTGTAAGGAGCAGTATGAACAGATGAAAGTTACAGGCTCTCAAATTTAAAAAATAGTGATAAAAGTACAATATTTCATTTTGCCTAATTCTTTTTTTTTCTGATCTTGTCTTTAGCCCATCCTCAAATTCCATGATGTCACTTTCTTTTCACTTTCACACTAATATATATTCCTCCTAATTTTCTTGTCTTTTCTTGATAGCATATTTGCAATTCCTGATTAATAAAACTGAGGGTCTTGGTAGATAGATAGGGAGGCAAGTGGGCAGACAGGTAAATGATAACATGATTCAGGTCTGATGTATCTTTAGCTCCAAATGTAGTCTCAAGATAGGCAGGACCTAATTCCTTAGAAGGAAGTTGGGTCAGAAAGGAAAAGACAGCTAGGAACTAAAGAGAGTAGAGAAGTATTATTCTGCATGATGGATAGAGGCACTTAGCTCAAGATCAGTAAATTGACACTATACTCAGGAAGGCTCAGGACTCAAAACTGAGTTATCAGAGTTCATTCAGGTCCTTGAAAATGTCACCTGGAGAAGCAGTGGTCTATGTCATCCATAGTCTTTCAGTTGATTATTGGAATTAACCTTTGAACCTTAGCCTGGTTTTCCTCATCATGTCTGAGGACAACCCTGGCACCTGTTGTGCTAGTGTGGATACCGTGAGGAATATATGGAAGAAGAAAAGAAAGGATAAAAGTTGTACATCCCAGAGATTTCATCTTTGGAAGGAAATACTTCCCTGATCCCTTGGGTAGTGACAGCAAAAAAGATGGCCAAGTGGATGGGAAGAAGCCATTGAAAGCAGCGCTGTGGCAGTTGTATGCAGATGTATATCCCTCACATATTAGAGAACACTGACCAGAGAGCCTAGGGGGCGGTCCTGAGTTCCAATCATCACATCAGATGATCAGTAACCCCTAAGTACCTGATACACTGTTCAACACAGAGATTGTAGATACCTAGTTCAATTTGATGCTAGTAGTATAACTCATCAAGTAGGAGGGACTTTCTGTCAATACACAGCAGAAGGAATACAGAATCCCACTCCACTTTGCCCCCCACCCTCCTTCAACTCTATGATAATGAGCATGTCTCATATCTCTTCTCTGTCTACCTCACAGTGCAGGGATGAGCACACAGAGAATGTGCTCAGCAAATAAAATGCTGATGGAAAATTTGACAGTTTCAATTTATGTTGTTTGGAGGTGGGCAAGGTGGGAGAAATGGAACCCCAGGCACAGTTGTTGTTCAGTCATTTCAATTGTATCTCATTATTTGTGTCCCCATTTGAGATTTTCTTGACAAAGATACTAGAATGGTTTGCCATTTCCTCCTCCAGTTTGTTTTACAAATAAGAAAACTGAAGCAAACATGTATCTTTAGGTCATAACTTACTCATGGTCACAGAACTAGTAAGTGTCTGAGGTCACATTTGAACTCAGGTCTTCCTGACTCCAGGTTTGGTGCTCTACCACCTAGCTGCCCTGCTCCTGGGACTAGATTCTGCTAATTTGCACAGAGGGTGGCATTTATGGGAAAGGTGTTGTTCTTGAACTGTCATAGGAGGTAGAATTTCCTGATTCTTCTGCCAGTAACTCTTCTAGAGAAAATAATTGCCAAGCTCTACTGTGGCTCCAAGGTCTGCTGTAACCTCAGTACAGTTTCCAGATCAAGATCTGTTATCCTATGGTCAATAGCCATTGATAAAGTCTGGGAATTAAAGTATTTCCTTCCTCCCTTCCTTCCTTCCTTCCTTCCTTCCTTCCTCCCTGCCTTCCTTCCTTCCTCCTTTCCTTCCCTCTCTCATCTATCTAAAACTAGATAATACTACTAGAGTGCTGGTCCTGGAGTCAAAAGACTCATCTTTCTGAGTTCAAATCTTACTTCAGACACTTGTACTATCTGTGTGACCCTGGGCACTTAACCCTGTTTGCCTCAGTCTCCTTACCTGTCAAATGACATGGAGAAAGAAATGGCAAACTGCTCCAGTATCTGTGCTGGGAAAACCCCAAATGGGATTGTGAAAAGTCAAACACAACTGAAACATTTCCACAACATCTCTCTTTTATCTGTCTTGTCAGCTTCCTTGGTTGCCTGTCTGTCTGTCTCTCTGCCTATCTGGAGAAGTCAAGAGCAGCCTCCTTAGTTCTTTCCCTCCAAAGAAAGGAACAGAAGTCCTATTCAGTGTTTGTATGCATGAAAGAACCTGGTTTTTCCCAACGCCTTCCCCCTCCGCCAGCCTGAGGATCAGGGGATTGATTGTGTGAATGAAAGGTCTGTGGACATCTGTTTGATGCAGTGCAAGACAAACACTTGAGGAGCAGCCCCCACTACCAGTTCGGTCTTTCTGTCCTTGCTGAAGAAACTGCCCAGGATCTGAAAGTAACCTTTTTAAAGTGAGAGAGAGAGAAGGAAAATAATTGAGGGTGGAGAGAGGAAGGAGGAAGAGAGGAAGGGGAAGGTAGGGCTAGAAGTGAGGGACTTGGAATTCTACTTTTGAAGGGATTAAAAGCAATGATCAGAATTTTATGTAACATGATCTGATCCAAATTCTTTCAAGTCTACAAATTATATGAATTTAAATGATTTTTCACTTCAAACAACTGATTCTTTTTGCATATAGGGAGGCAACAGACAAGTCCTTTGACAACTTCTTTGGGAAATGTGGGCTTTTGTGCAAGGGGAAGCAGTAGTAGTTAGAGTACTGGGAGTGGAGTCAGGAAAACGAGTTCAAATCCAGCCTCAGATACTTATTAGCTATGGTGACCCTGGGCAAGTCTGCTGGAGAAGGAACTGGCAAACTACTCCAGTACCTTTGCCAAGGATACACCACGGACAGTATGGTCCATGGAATCATGAAGAGACAGACAGGACTGATCAACTGAATGACAAATGTTTTGTTTTGTAAGAACAGTCCAGCATTTGTAACAGATTGTTTGAGGGAGAAGGTAGGTAGGTGATTCAGATTTCCTTCTCACTAAATCTGACCTCAAGATAGAAAAGGAAAATGAAAAAGACCCTGACATCTGAGTATCAAGAGGCGTTTGAGCCTTGATAAAGTTACTTTACAATGTATCTTTGTTTCAAAAAACATTGAACAAAAGTGTCTGCTATGTTCAGAGAAGACACTGTGCCTGGCCTTTTAAAGGAAAAGCAATAATCAACTGAATTCTTGATGATTCTTAGACTAGAATGTGTCTTAAAACCTTGAGTGCTTCCTGCAAATGCGTTAGGAGTTAAAAAAAGGGAAAATCCAATCTGTAAATACAGATAATAGCCAATAAAGGTAGTACTGGAAATATTAGTCTAGTCACAAAAGCTCATGTGATACTGAGAACCGTAGTTCAGATTCTGTGTGTCTGAAAGCTGCATGACCTTTGTCCATTCTGATATATGGCGTGTGTGTGTGTGTGTGTATACACACACATATATGCATATACATATATACACATACACAAATACACATACATATACAAATACACACATACATATACACATTACATACATGCATTTATACATACATATATACATATGTGCACACATGTGTATATGTATATATGTATATACATGTGTGAATATGTATATATGCACATGCATACATGTATGCATACATACATACATGTACAGCAAGAGACCAGGACCAACTGGGTATTCTTACAAAGAAAAGTCTCTTAGAACAGTGAAGAAGATCCGTGAGAGACACAGCTGGCCCCAGCAATTCCCCCAATCATTCAAAGGAATGATTTAGTAATATTCAGCCCCAGGGAGTCTGGCTACATTATAGAATGGAGGAAACTTCATTTCCTATTCCCAATCTCTCCTATCCTTCAATTCCAAGGATTTTAGACATAGTCTAGCAAAAGAATTAGCAAGAATTCAAAGTTGTTGTTCAATTTATTTTTCCTTGAAGAGTCAAGCACAGGGCTTACTTTACGCACTTGTTAAATACTTGCTGAATGAATACTAATATATTTTAAATAGTATTTTTTTCCAATTACATGTAAAGACAATAACATTTATTTTTGTTTTATTTTTAGCATATGGAATGAAACAAGCATTTCTATAACATAGTTCAATAAAAAGATGATTGCACATGAAACTTCAAGTCTACTGTGCACCTCTTGCTATTCCTTTAAAATATACAACAAAATTATCATATACATACATAAATTTCCCTTTTCATTCCCTCCTCCCCACTAACATGCATTTAAAAAATTTTTGAGTTCCAAAATTTTCTTCCTTCTCTCTCTACTTCCTTAAAACAGTAAACAATTTGATATAGGTTATATATGTGCAATTATGTCAAAACATATTTCCATATGAGTCATGTGGTGAAAGAAGCCAGCCAAAAAGAAAAAACCATGAAAAACATAAAGTGAAAATAGTATGCTACAGTCTGTATTCAGACTCCATCAGTTCTTTTTCTAGAGGTGGATAGTATTTTCTATTATGAGTCCTTTGGAATTGTTTCAGATCATTGTATTACTGGGAATAACTAAGTCCTTCAGAGTTGATCATTGTACAATGTTGCTGTCCTGTTCTGGTTCTGCTCATTTCACTTTGTATCCATTCATATAAGACTTTCAAGGTTTTTCCAAAATCTTCCTGTTCGTCATTTCTTATGGCACAAGAGTATCCCATCACATTCATATACACATTTTATTTATCCATTTCTCAATTTTATTCAGATTCTTCTAGGTCCACCAGAAAATGGGAAGATCTAGCTATCAACATTGGGAGTGGCCTCCTCTTTTGTCTTTCCTTCATGCCCTTATCATATCTCATCTGGTATGATCAAGTCACTACTTGACTGCTTGCACTGCCTGGATGATATGGGAGTCTCCAATTTTATTCCTTCCTGTAAGCTGGAGGACCACCAGCCCTTACCAACTGTCCTGCCTCTCTGACTTCCAAATGCATGAGACCTTGTCATCTGGTCTTGGCTGGTTGTTGTTCTTTGTTCTCAAAGACCAAAGTGACATCACTATGCTAGAGTCAGATTACAGTGTGTCCAACTGTGACTGATCAAACCAATATGAGCCCAGAATGCTCTACCACAGGTTGAGCACAAAAAGTCCATATGAACATTTGGGGTGGATACTCTAAATTTGCACAGCTCATGTTTCTCTTGAGCTATTTCAATTCTGCTTTACTCACAGAGTCCAGCACCATTTCTGATGTGGGCATGCCATGCTGGGCAGTCCTGTGTCAGTGTCTCCCCTGTCACACAATCAATTCCAAAGTTCCTGAGAGGGACTTTGAGAGTGTCCTTGTATCACTTCTTCTGACCACCATGTGATTGCCTGGCCTGTGTGAGTTCTCCATAAAATAGTCTTTTTGGCAAGCATATGTTTTGCATTCGAACAATATGGCCAGTGCATTGGAGTTGCACTCTCTGGAGCAGAGTTTGAATATTTGGTAGTTTAGTTCAAGAAAGGATCTCACTGTTTGGTACCTTATCCTGCCAGGTGATCTTTGGAATCTTCCTAAGACAATTCAAATGGAAGTGATTCAGTTTCCTGGCAGTTTCACTGGTAGACTGTCCAGGTTTCATAGGTATACAACAATGACGTCAGTACGATGGTTCTGCAGACTTTCAGTTTGGTAGTTAGGCTAATGCCTCTATTCTTCCATACTTTCCTTTGGAGCCTCTGAAACACTAAGCTAGCTCTGGCAATGCATACATCAACCTCATTATCAATGTGTACATCCCTAGAAAGTATACTGCTGAGGTAAGTGAACTTATCTACAGCATTCAAAACCTCTCCATGTGCTGTACCTGATAGTTCTATGTACAGATGGTGGGGTGACAGCTGATGGAGCACATCTACTGATGCAACTTAAGAACCCCCTACCCTTTCCATTATCCTTGTTGGGGAACCATTAGTACTTCAGGGGTCTTTCCATTGGTCCTATAAGTGAACTTTCTTTTATATTGTCTCTTCCAATTGGAGTGTGAGTTCTTAGAGACCAGTGACTATCTCATATTTTCTATTTGTGATAGCAGAATTTAGAATAGTGCTTGGCATATAATAAGCACTTAATAAATGCTTTTTCATTCAACTCAACAAGCAAAATATAGGGGAGACATATAGGGGAGACAATGTGTTAGGTATTGAGGATATAAATATGGGGGAAAATCAACAAATTTCTTCTTCTTGAATGTAATAGGGAAATGTAACATGCACTAAAAGTGCAGTTGGTCAAATCTTAATAGTTAATAATAGGTGTACACTGTGGCAGCCATTTTGGAATCAGTGTATGTGTATTGTTAGATTTGTAATCAATACACAACAGCAGAATCTTTTATTTACTCCATGTATGTCTTAGTTAACTATGTATCTGTTGAGATATGTAGTCTGCCAGGAAATTATCTGCATAAGCTTAACTGTTTCCTTTACACATTCACTCCAAAGATACCCTCTAAGGTGATATGACATGTGAGATAAGAAGTGGGCAAAGGGGGGATCTGGCTAAAGTGCTCAAGAAATATTTGAGGACAAAAAGAAACACTTTCAAAATAGACTATTCCCATAAAGAGTTTATAGAGATGAGAAAGGAGGCAGATGGTTGGTAATGGCTGATGTTATCTTAGTTGCCTTTTTTGGGAAGAGTGCCACCTGTGATCTTGTCTCATTCTTTAAAGAATCTTCTTTTCTTTACAAAATCTTGAAAATTGAACCCTAAGGGGCTCGGTGGCTTCTAACATGTATTTCTATTGTGTGTTGTATTGATGACTTTTTGTTTCTTACATCACTACCATTTCCCAGTAACTTTTCTCCCTACCCCCACCCTCACCTCCACTGAACCTTTGATTTTAATAAGGAAGTACAGCTAAACAGAACAAGCCAACATATTGGCTATATCTGACAACATTTGTCCCATGTCACAGCTATACGCCTGTGTACAGAAGAGGGTGCACGTGTCACCTTCACTCCTCTAAAGTCAAGGTTGGCCACCGCAATGAGTAGAATATTGGTTTTGGTTCAGAGTTGTTTTATTTACATTATTGTTGGATTTTTTCTCCTAGTTCTCCATACTTTACTTTAATCAGATCATATTGCCTTCCAAGTTTCTCTGAACTCTTCATATTTGTGGTTTTTTACAGCATAATAATATTACTTTATATTAATGTACCATAATTTGTCTAGCCATTCCCCAATTGATGGACACCCATTTTACTTCTAGTTATTTGCTACCTTAAAAAAGTACTACTATAAATATTGTGTTATATATGAAATCTTTCCTCTCTCTTTGTCTTCCTGGGAGCAAATTCCTTGTAATGAGATTGCTAGATAAATATGTAGCTTAATGACTTTTTTTAAAGTAAAATTACATTTTTTTTTCCAGAATGTTTAGAATAATTCATGACTCCAGGACCAAAGTGTGTTTATCTTCCTATATAGCCCCTCCAACATTTACCATTGTCATCTTTGCCATCCTGATGTTGCTAACCTTAGAGACTTTCTTTCATGTACTTGTTAATAGTTCGCATTTTTTCCCAGGTTTGTCTAAGTTCTATTGCTGTGTTCTCAGATGGATTCATCTAGTGCTGAGTTGGTTGATTCCAAGTTCCTTGGTTCTACTACTTTTGTAGATGAGAATAGATCACTAAGAAATATCTCCATATCTGTTCCTTTTCATGTCTTTCTAGTTTTATTTGCTTCTGCTTTTGCAGTTGTCTTATTATGCTGAGCTCTCCACCAGATTGTTTTCTCCTAAATTCCTTTTTTTTGCTGCTGTGTGAGGCAATATGATTTATAATCATCCATCATTTTTCTCTGCTTTTAAATGAGCTCTCACTTTAAACTGGTGTTGCTAATGGCTACCGTATTTCTCCTCTTTGATGTAGTTAGGTGGATAGAGTGCTAGGCATGGAGTTAGAAAGACATGAGCTCAGAGCCAACTTCACTGACTAGCTGTGTGATGCCTGCCTCAGTTTCTTCAACTGTAAAATGGGGATCATAAAGGCAACCACCTCCCAGGATTGTTCTAAGGATCAAATGAGATACTATTTGTAAAAGTGCTTATCACAGTGAGGGGCACTTAATATATGCTTGTTTCCTTCCTTCCTTAGGAGGGAGATTCTATTTATTTACAAAGGCAGCTTCTGGACTCTTTGTTTCTCCTTGTTGTGGCAACTGTTGATATGATTTAAGCTCTCTTAGTAATGGTGGAAGAGCTAATGTGTTTACTTATCTATTTCCAGAACTGACAACTTATTTAAACAAACCATTTTGGGTCTCTTACAATTGCATCCATTGTCTTCTCATCTTTATCTATTTTTCTTTACCTTTCCCCAACTATTTAATGAGCTAGACACACACAGAGATGGCCAATTCTGAAGAGACTCTCACATTGGTAGTCATTTATAGTTAAAATATGGCCAATTTTATTTTTTATTATCTTGGGTCTAACATCTCTCTTTTTGAAGAAAATAAGCATAATACATGGGCATGAAATGCCTGCATAGCCTACAAGCTTTTGACTTCTTTCAATATATTTTTCTCAAACTGTATTTTCCAATATGTTTATTCTTTCCTGGATCCACCCTTGCACTAAAGTCAAAATGCAGTATGTCTTAAGTATTCAGAGGGTCACCAATGGAAGTCCGGATACTAGTTGATGAAAATTTTTGGCCAAAGGAATCAATGAAACTGACCAAAAAAGATAAGTCAAGCAAAAAAATCTATATCAGCAAATAATAAATAGTACCACCAAATATCAAGGCATCCAAGTCAATTTGGACTTTTACATAGGCTGACTTACAGCAGCAGCCTGATATAACGATCAAGGTCAATACATAACACACTTACTTAGTTTCTAGACTTTGATCAAGTTAATTATAAAATTTCTCTCTTTCTTCATCCTCTACAATAGATAATGGCATTGAAACTGAGTTACCTTCATGGTTATTCGTTGCTTAGACATAAGCCCTTCAAGACAAGATGACCAAGTATTCCATGAAATGAGCTTTCCTTTTCCCTTTGGGTATGACATGAAATAAATATTATCAAATTCCTGTATTTACCTCTGTGAGAGAACTTGTATGCTATCTTTTCATGTAGTAGCAAACTCTTTGTCTTCTGGGTTTATTTATAGCAAGAATGTCCATACAAATGTGGTTTGATTCTTCCAATAGTATGTATGTAAAGTGCTTTGTTAACCTTAAAACTCTACATAAAGGTGAGGACTTTTGGGGCACTAGACAACCATTCAAATTTAAGATAATTTATCATTTTAATTAATATCAGTAGGTAGATCATATAGTGAAAGTGAGAGATAAGAGTTCATATATGCCATAGCTTCCCCCACAATGGTGTGGGTAGATTGTAATTCATCTATACCTTTTCAGCCCAGTAGATTCCCATACATACCTCCCATAAATCTTTTGTGGAGATTACACTCAATGAGTTGGGGGCCTTCTTCTACATCTGTTGATATTATGGGGAAGCCATTCGGGTGTTAGTGCTCATGATCACTGTGTAATTCTTTTTTGGTCATAGATTTCTTTGCTAATATCTCTTATGCCATTGGACATGTATAGTTCTTGGTAATATGTTGCTAGCTACTTATACTCACCATGTATATCTCCATTGTCCTTTGGGTGACTAGTAACTTTCGATCTTCTGAGATTGTGTTATCACATGTTTGGCAGCTATAGATGATCCAGTGGCTATAATACAGTTGGACCTGGAGCCATGAAGACCTGCGTTCAGATCGTTGCTAACTGTATGACCCTGGGCAAATCACTTAAACTCTGTCTACCTCAGTTTCTTCATTTGTGACATGGGGACAATAATATTTATCCTAGGGTTGTTTTGAGGAGGAAATGAGATAATAAGCATAAACTACTTTGCAAACCTTAAAGCATCATAAAAGTGCTAGCTAGTATTTGTAGCTAAGAAATGGATTGGGAGGAAGCTACATGCTTTATTAAAAAGATAGTTTTATAGAAAGATTCATGTAAGATTCCCTCCAATTTAAAATATGATCATATTGTTTAAGCAATAGATTTGCATGCAACTTTGAGGGAAAATATGCCTCTTGTATAAAGCATGACCCTACTGTAATGTCCATAAGGAATAGAAAATATTTGGGGATCAGGCCAATGTTACAAGTTATTTTCTAAAAAAATGAATAGTGCAAAACTTTTCTTGTGTTTCCTTGGGGAAGATGCTTGGAATGACACATCAAGTTTATCTTCTTTTTTAGCATCTTAAAGAATCCAGTTTTATAAATGCTTTTAAATTAACCCTACAAGAGACAAATGCCTATTATTCAACTTTGCAAAAAAACAAATGCTGAAGAAACTTCAAGATGATGCTTCTTGTTTTACCAGAAGAGATTGAGATTCCTCTGTGGAAAAAAGGGTTTGGGAGGGAGGGATGCGGGACAATTTGGAGCACTGGAAAGTGTAGTGAGACTAGATTATCTCTAAGGTTCTTCCTAGCTCCAAACTTAAGTGACATGTTAATTAAGAAATAGTGACATGAACATCTAATCTAAAGAGTTTATTGAAAAACTCAATCCTCTTAAAAAAAAGTTCTTTTTGATGTCATTTGTTTTTTAAATTTATATCACCATAGTTTTCTCAAGTATCCCATACCTTCCCCCTTCCAGAGAGCAATCCCATATGACAAATAGTATTTTCAATTCCCTTTTTCCTAAGCCTTTAGATCAGGAACAATTTCTTTCCCCTCAAGACTGACGTTTAATCTAAATCAGCTTTGTGATTTAGATTAAAAGTACTGAACCTAACATTAGAAAATAAGCCAAAACATGTTTTCTTTTGATGTCCAACTTCTTTAACTTAAGTTTTTTTTGTTTCTGTCTTTGTTTTTTGCTATTATGAACAATAAAGCTTCCTCACAGCTTAGACCTTTCTCTTTTGTCTTCATACCTTAATTGTAGCATTTGTGTAAATGTTTGCATTTGTATTCATAACACAGCCTATGTAACTGTGATTAGCCTTTAGTTATATTTTTATGTATGCTGTCTACATGCTTCTCTGTGGGCCCTGAAGGCCTGTCAACATTGGACATGTTTATAGAAAATTTACTAAGTAATGTTTTTCAAGATGAAGATAAAGTTATTTATTTAAAAGAATGTTGTGGGAATTGAGAAATCATCATAAAGGGCTAGCTACCTCTCCAAGAGAATTCCCCGTAGCTCTTCTGCTGCTTTGTATCTGAATTTGTTTTTGGTCAACCTTGCAAATTTTAACATTTCCATTATTGTCCTAGATCTCTGAGACCATTTTTGTCTACTCTCCCTCCCCTTTTGCAAATGAGGAAACTGAGGTTAAGAGATGTTCCATGTCTTGCTCAAAGGTAGTAAATAATTCAACAAATTTCCATTGCTTTGATATACCATAATTTATTCAGTAATTCTCCAGTCATTGGATGTGCAAGTTGTTTACAGTGTTTCTTAGAGGTATGAATAAAACTTTCGTGAATATCTTTGTATAGATCTTTTTCTTTTTCAAAACACAGGGTATAAGTTCACATAGTTGAATTGCTGGATTAAGGGTTTTACTAGGTCTTGTATCATGCTAGGCATACAAAGACAAAAAAATGAAACAAGCTCTGTTTTCTAGGAGCTTGCATTTTCTCATTGGAGGCAACATGTGTATATTTAAATATATTCAGAATAAATGCAAAATAAGTGCAAGGTAGTTCGGACAGGTACTAACAGTTTAGGAGAATCAGAAAAGATGATAGTGAAAGGGTGGGGAACCTGCAACCTTAAGGTCACACGTGACCTTCTAAATTCTTAAATGTAGCCTTTTGATTGAATCCAAATTTTGCCCGTAAAATTTGGATTCAATCAAAAGGCCACACTCAGGGATTTAGTTTCCTCACCTCTGTGATAGTACAGGAACTGCATCTTGAAGAAAGGGAATGTGTGACGTGGTGGTGAGAGTGAGTACATTCCAGTTTATGATGGGCTTCAAAAGCCAAACTGGGGAGTCTATATTTGACCTTGGAGACAACAGGAAGTTAATGGTGTTTGCTGAGTAAGGAGGTGATGTGCTCAGATCTTTGCTTATGGAAAACCAATTTGGTGGCTATGTTGACTAGATTGGAGTGGGGAAAGACTTAGGACAGGAAGAACAATGAAGAGATCACTGCAATAGTCAAGAGGAAGACTCAAACTGAGGTGGTGACTGTAAGTAATAAACATTTACAAAGTGTCTACTATGTACCAGGCATTGTACTAAGGTCTGGGGACACAAAGAGAGGCAAAAAACAGCCCATGGTCCCAAGGAGTTCAGGTTCTAATGGGGGAGATAATATGTAAACAACCAGGTAGAAACAAAGATTTATACAGGGACAATTGGGGGTAGGGACAATTGGGGGTAGTGTCAGAGGGAAGGCACTAAAATTAAGGAGGACTGGGAAAGGCTTCTTATAGAAGGTGAGGAGGCAAAGATGAGGAAGGAGAGAATGTCACACATGGTACATAGCCCATGAAAGTGCTTGGAGTCAGGAGATGAAAAATTTGTGTTGGAAAAACAGCAAAGGAGGCCAGTGTCAGTGGTTCACAGAGAACGTGGAGGAGAATGAGGAGACTGTTAGAAGACTGGAAATGTAGGAAAAGGCTAGGTTATGAAGAACTTTAAAAGACAAGCAGAAGAGGTAATAAGGGATTATTATATTGAATAGGGGTAGAGGCAGGGAGGTCTGTGATGTGGTCAGACCTGAGCTTTAGAGAGATCACTTTGACAGCTAAGTGGATGATGGACAAGAGTGGGGAGATACTTGAGGTAGGGAGATCAATCAGCCTCAGATTGCATCTCCAGGCACAAGGTATTTGGACCTGCATGAGTGTGGCTGTAGTGTCAGGGGAGAAAAGGAGGAGCAAATGTTATGAAATGTTAGGAAAAGTAAAATGGATAGGACTTCACAGTTGATTGGATAAGGAGAGTAAGAGAGAATGTGTTTGTCTGTTGCTGAAGAAGGCCATGCCATCAGAGGAATGATGACATGACTTGCACTTGATTTTGTTTTGAGGGAGGGAGGGCTGTGCAGGTCACCAGTCTTACTTCTCCTCCAGAACCATCTGAATCCAGTGACCTGATATTCCTCAGGATGACTGGAGATGACCCAGGATGCACTGGGAGACCTTGGGCCCTTTAGGTCAAGGTCTTTGCAGGTACTCACTTAGGGAGAGGCAATGCCCATTCATTGAATAGGTCTGTTTAAGAAATAGCCAGGGCATGGCCCCTTTAATGAGGTCAAGAAAAAGAAAGACATCAGGCTGGGTGAGAACCAGCAACAGTTACTACTGATAACCACTCTCAAGCTAGGAGGAATCCAGGATAACACCTAGGTTGAGAGCTTGGGTGATTGAGTGCATGGTGGTACCCTTGACAGTAATAGCTAGGAAAAGGGGAGGATTGAGGGGAAATGAGTTTAAATTAGGATATGCTGTTTTAGATACCTAAGGACATCCTGTTCAAGGTGTCCAATAGGCAGATGTAGATGTAACTAGTGACTACAAGTAAGGAGAGAGGTTAGGACTGGACAAGGAGATCTGAGAGTCTTCTGCATAAAAAGGTTGATTAAAACCATGGCAGCTGATGGATACCACAGTGAAATAGTTTAGAGGAGAAGAGAAGAGAACCTAGAACAATGTCTTGGAGGATCCCCTCAGCTAGCAGGGATTATGAACCTGGAGGAGTAGAAAAGCGATGGTGACCCCAACAGAACTGAGAAATTTGGTAGAAAGGAGTGTTTTAATGGAAAGACAATGAGTTCTAAAGAACACTTCGATACCTTATCATCTCTTCTGGGCACAAAGGGAAGCAGAGCTTTCATTCCAACGGTATCTGTCCTTTCTTTGGTAGGATTAGTGGAAGGAATCCCCTTACTCACCCTTCCCCCAGCTTTGCTCCATCAGACCTATCAGGTATTACTGATTTTCAAATAGGAATGAAGTTCAAAGAGATGAAGGAAAAATGAAGGGGCTTTGTTAATCATGAAGTTCATCCCTGAACCTATAGGAAGGAATCTTAGAGAATAGTTGGTTCAGTCTTCCGACTTCGTAGGTAAGGAAGCTGCACCACTTGCCCAAGGTCACCCAGGTAGTAGGTGATGGGTAAATTCAAAGTCTATGAGTCAGTCAGTCAGTAAGTGCCAGGCACTGTGCTAAGTGCTGGATGTTTACATTTGAATCTGATGCTGGTTTTTCTACAGCTATCTCATTAACCCTAAGCCATTCTCCGTCTCAATTTCAGATATCAGTAATGCAGCCATGAACAAGGTCACCTAAACATCCCTCTGATGGAAGGGATAACTTTCTCAAGAGGAGGGGTGTGAGACAGAAAAGATGTTTTAAAGTCTAAAAGAATTTTTGAAAAACCAACACATTTCCCCATCCCCTCCCTCTAGAACTCCAAACAATCTTTATCTTAAATAGGAATAAGCTTTTTAATAAAAGGAGATACTCTTTTTAATAAAGGGATACTGGATACAGTACCACACATAGCAAACCCTGTTATAAAATGTCTTGTTATTACATGGATGTGGAAGGATCCCAGGTCAAATCAAATTTCCTGAAACCTAATAACCACTGACAGTAAATAGCTGTCATAATTCAGTTTTCCTACATAGAAATACTAGCCCTATCTATTGAAAGAGTGCTTGAAAGCTCTGATGTGAAGAATATAATGAAATGAAGAGAGAGAAAATTGTATCACATACAATCATAGATTGGCAGGGGAGAGGGGAAGGAGATGAGGAATGGGGTGTGACTGACAACCTCTCTTTTTTGAAATCTAATTTTGCTGATATATTTTATATCATCTTTATTTTCAAATAGAAACTTCTTCCTTCTCTTCCCCAGCAGGCCCCTTGTCAAAAAAAAAAAGATAGAAAAAAGGGAGTTCAACAAAACCTATCAGTTCTAATAGAATATTTGATAAGCCATACCTGTAGACCCCCCACCTTTGCAAAGAAGGAAGGAAGTACATTTTCTCAAATTTTTTCTGACACCAAGCTTGGCCTATATAATTGTAATTATATAGTATTCATTTTCTATTCTTTGGGGGAGGTTCTTTTCATTTACATTAGATAACATTTTTGATAAGACAAATAAAAACCTCATCAATGTATGAGCATTTAAATGGGCATATAGGAAAGGTTGTGGTAGCTCATGGACAATCTGAATTCTCACTTTATCTACCCTTGGAAATGAGCCCAAAAGATATTTAAGTCCTACGTTTTGCCAAAAGGTGAGTTTCCTCATCAGAAAACAATAAAGTTCTATTGGTCACAAGATTTTGAGCTAGAAGATATCTATTTCCACCTATTCCTTTTTACATCTGAAGAAACAGAGACCCCAGAAGTGAAGTTTCTTTTTCAAGGTCACAGAGCAAGTAGCTGAATTGGGATTTGAAAGAGATCCTGTCTTCAAATCCAGTGCTCTTTGCACCCTGCCAGCTTGTCTCTGGTATTTTCATTTCCAATTTGAATCCAAGTGCCATCCGTCACAATTCATTTGACTTATCTCTTATCAGGTCCGATTTTTCCATTTTTCTTTCAGAGCATAATAAATTACTTTCAAATGACAGTCACAGGAGAAACTTTCCTTTCCTTTCTAATCAACAAAGTTGATAGATGGCAAGTGAAGCCCTGGGGGAGCAGCATCTGTTATAGATCAAGGATCCCTTTCCCACCAAGGAAAGATTTAAGAGACTCAAAGTATTTTGCAATTTAACATTTGCTCAAGTCTAGCACTTGCACATCATTAGCAACTAGATGTGAGGAGAAAGTTTCAGGAGGAAAGGGGTGACTGTGATTAAAAGGGTATTTACATATGAGGGAAGTCAGGCTGTGTAGGTCACATGCACACAGCTAACCTAAAACTGCAAGGTGAGCCAATGAGCTGGTTGATTTGGGCTGTGTAGACAGCCATTTGGGGGTAATTCAGGCCAAAAATGTGTCTCACATCTTGGAATGAATTCACCAGGCTAATGAGTTCTCCTGCCCTATATTCATTGGATGATTGCTTAAAGTTCCTTTGACCTAGCCCAAGGAGATGCGGCATACGATGTCAGTCCAACTCCATTCAGTTTCTTGGTTTTGAATCCTTGTCTGGACACTTATTAGTGACCTTGGACGAGTAATTTCATCTTTCTGGACCTCAGGTTCTTTATCTGTAAAATGAAGGATTTGGACCAAGATCTCAAAGATCCTATACACTAGGAATTAAGAAAAAAAAAGGCAAAAAGACAGTCGTTCTCAAGGACCTTACAGTCTAACGCAGAGATAACAAGCTGACAAATAGATACAAAGCAACAGGATAAATAGGAAATAATTAACAGAGGGAAGGTATTGGAATTAAGAAGAGTTGGGGCAGACTTCCTACGGAATGTGGGATTATAGTTGTAATTTAAAGGAAGCCAGTAAATATATGATGGGCAACTAGGTGGCTGGGTGGATACAGTGTTGGGCCTGGAGTCAAGGAGAATTATCTTTCTGAATTCAAAACTGGACTCAGATACTAGCTATGTGACCCTGGGCAAGTCACTTAACCCTATTTGCCTCAGTTTCCTCATCTGTAAAATGAATTAGAGAAGGAAATGTCAAATCACTCCAGTGTCTTGGACAAGAAAACCCCAAATGGGGTCATGAAGCATTAGATATGACTGAACAAATGTAAAATGGTAAATGTCTGAGGTAGGATTTTAATTCAGGGTTTCCTGAATCTAGTCTTGGGCTCTATTATGACTCACCTAGTTACCTCTAGGAATGTGCATGGATCCAGGCAAAATTATACTATGGGGTCCAAGATGGTAACTGGAGGATTTAAGAGAAAGTTTCATGGAGGATATGCTTTTGAAGTTGGATTTTCAAGGATGAATGAAATCTCAAGATAGTTGGGTTGGTGTGTGTGTGTGTGTGTAGGGGATAAGTTGTATGATATTTCAAATGTAAGAAACTAAAACACACAGGCACAAGGATTCCCTGCTCATTTGGAAACTGATGAGTAGTCTTATTTGATGAGTGATATACTTAAGATAAAGTACAAAGTTTGTAAGGGGAGTAATATGAGATATAGTTGGAAAGGAGAGATGACACTGGATTACAGGGGCCCTTCGATGTAAGGTTAGGGAGTCTGCATTTTATGTGCCAGGTAAGTATTTGGGATGCCTAGGGCAGCATGACATTACCTCTTCAATTTTTGTTGTCATTGCTATACAGCATCTTTGGAATCTAGGTGGGAAAGGACTAGAAAAGTTTGTTGGATCTGAAGCTATGACCTTTGGGTTCTGTGATGACTCCTATCTCCATCTCTGGCCCCAGTTTCTATTTCTGACACCATTCCAATGGGGACTATTGCTCTTGTGAATAAGCAATTCTTCTCCTGAATACACCTGTATGTACGTACCTATCGGGGCCCCAGTTGTAGCAGAAGGAAGCTCAGTCTCTTTGATTACATTTCAGCAAATGCTCTTTGCTAAGTTGTCTACCTTGACCTTTCACTCACACATCCCTTTCCTCCTCTGAGGAAGTCATCTGCCAGAAGTCTTGATTGATTTTCTTCAGGGAGGTCTGGTTGAACAGAAGTATCCTTTGGACTCAGTAGAGATGGCTTGGGGCTTTGTCAAAGCAAGTCCCCTAAGGCTCCATTAGTCTCCTACATTTTTCTGTTTCAGTTTCCTGACACTCTTGCTTTACTTCAGAGGTGTGGCTTCAAAGGGACTGTTTGAGGGTGGGTGAAAATATATCCCCTGCAAAGCTATCATTGGTTTCCATGTTGAGTACATTATAACAGTGCTGGTAAATTCACAGTCTATGCCTCATGTCTAACCCTGGCTATTCATTCACCGACTACTAAGGAATACAACTGGGTCCTGATTAGTGCGAAAAATGAATCCCATAAAGTGGTGACATCATTTGAATTTACGCAGCACATTTCCATTGAGCTGGAACCAATTACCATATTTTACATAATTATAACTTTGAATAGTTTGAATTCGAATACATATGACTACTTAATGGAGTTGATTATTCATACTAATTAGACCTAGCTGGGCAATGGGTTAATGACTGCTGAGAATAGTAACGGTGTTGCCCTCTTACATTATTGCCACTCTATCCTTTTCTCACCACAAAGGCTTTAAATGTGTTCACTAACTCCTGGTCAGCAGTAGGAATTTTTTTCTTTATCTCTCTTAAACAAAAAATCTTATTTTTTTAATTTTATCTTTTCTTTTTTTTTTTTTTTTACATAACCTTCATTTCTGAATACATCTTTCCTCTTTCCCCTTCCAGGAGAGCAATCCCCTTGCAATGATTTAAAAAAAAAAGAACAGTTTAACAAAACCAACTAATGCCAATTGCATCTGGCAGTATAGGCAATGTTTAATTATATACATCCCAGTTTCCCCACCTCTGCAAAGAGAAGAAGGCGAAACATTGTCTTAACTCTTCTGCTGAGTCAAACTTGGTCATTACAACTACACAGTGCTCAGTTTCTTTTCTGATTCTTTCTGTTTACATTTTTTTTTGGTCATGTATATTGTTTTCCTGGTTTTGCTTACATTATTCTGCATTAGTTCATATGAGTCTCCTCATGCTTCTCTGAATTCATCATTTTCATCATTTCTTACAGAGAAATATATCATTCCCCAATAAGTGAATATTTACTTTGTTTCCAGTTCTTTGCTCTGACAAAAAAATGCTACAATAAATACTTTAGTGTATATGGCACTTTTCTATTTGTTATTGACCTCGTTGGAGTAAAAGCCTGGCAGTGGGATCTTTAAGTCAAAAGGTATGGACATTTTTTTCACTTAACATAATTCCAAATTGCTTTTCACAATGGTTAGATTATTTCATAACTCCACCAACAATGTATTACTGTTAAGTGAAGTTAACAAACATTTATTAAATTTATTAATTTATTAAATTTAAATTAAATTAAAATGCAACTATTTACCAGGCACTGTGCCAAGGTCTGAGAATACAAAGAAAGACAAAAAGCAGTCTCGGCTCTCAAGAAGTTCATAGTCTAAAGGGGGGAGGGGGAGGACAATATGCAAAGAATCAAGTGCCAATAAGATTTATACAGGAGAAATTGGAGGAAGGCACTAAGAAGAAAGTCAGGGAACTGAGAGACAGAAATGGGAAGGGAGAGAGGTCCAGTCATACGGGCCCAGCCTGTTTTTTCACATCTCTCCAACATCAACTATTTCTGGCTTTGGTCATATTCGTCAATTGCTGGGTCTGGGGTAAAAACTCCTCATTTACATTTCTCTTATTATTTGTGATTTCGAGGAAATCTTTCCAGTGGTTATTAGTAGATTTTTATTCTTTTCCTTTACTACCTATTCTTTGAGAAATGACTCTTGGTCTTTTGTGTCTATTTTTTAAATTTTCTACATATTTTTAATATTAGGTCCTTTTGAGAAATATTTAATGCAAATATTTTCCCTAGATGACATTTTCCACTTTTGCCTTAAGTCCATTAATTTTGTTCATATGAAAGCTTTTCAGTTTCATGCAATCAAAATTGCGTATTTTATTTTTCATGATTTATTCTAATACTTTTTCAGTTAAGTTTATTTTCTTTTATTCCATTTTAATCTGTGATAGGTTATGTACTCTTGTTCTTTTCTAATTTTTTTATTGGTGTGACCTTTTATATTTAGGTTTTATATATTTTATATTTTATTTATATTTAGAAGTTATGTAGAATAGTCCTGCACTTAATGGATGGATAGATTAAGGCCCGGAGAAGTGGCTTGCTCAAGGTAAAATAGGTAGTAAATGAGAGAGGCAGGCTTTAAGCCTGGATCCTGTAACTCCAAATCATACTTTTTTTTCTTATACTTACCGCCTCTCCTTCATTTTGAGTTTATTGTGATATATACATGTATACAGATAGATACACATAGATATACACAGATGTATATGTATATATGTGTGTGTATGTACATATACATGTGCATATATATATATGAAACAAGACAGCTGTAGGGATTTTACTTCATAATTTTCAAGTAACCTCTTTGATGGTTATCTCTCTGAAGATCTTGTAATGCCCCAGAGTCTCTACTACTTGCTTCAAATGTGATTGCTTTATCTCTCCTCCCATTGAACTTTATCAGTATCTGGCATTATCCCAAAGTGCTCACAGTATGGTATGATGTCCTTTCACTATCATCATCATCATGGCCAATAGGCATCCTTCAAAGCAAGTTGGAAGGCCCCATGAGGACTGGGTCCTGTGACCATAGAGTAGTTCGCCAAGACTTGATAACCACTATGACTATTCACTCCAGCATTCCAATGGCCATTCAGCAAAGTCATCTGAGTACTCTCAATTATGCAATACACATCATCAGAGTTGTACTCCACTTCATTACTTATTTTCTCACCAAATACAATGTGACTTTGTCATTATATGGAGAAAAAGGTACTAATGCACCCTGGTATAATAATTTTAATCAGCTCACCTCATGTGTAGTAGACTTTGCATTGGAAATAAGCTGTCAGTTTATAGCCTTGACTTTGAGAAAATAAAACAAGATTCTCTCATTGGTACTAGTATTAGCAATTTAAGCAATGCAGGTTATGACTACTAGTATAGACAATTTGCTCTTGAAATTTCAATACAGCCTTTGCTATCCATCTCCCCGTGAAAATCTTCACTGGAGCCTAATCATGCTAGATGAGGTAGCTTCAGGTTGACTTGGTATTACATAAGCAACCTTATCAATTCGTAATTATCTCAGAGAAGCCCTCATTAAATGTAAGCACTGGGCAACTGAAAACTCTAAGAACTTTGGTTCTGGAGGCCTTCACTGCTCTTCCCCAGTTTTAAGGGATGCTGTGGTAATCAATTTAGCAAATTACAAATCATGACCCCATCAGTGAAACGCTTTCTATTCACAGAATACGTTATGTGTCCAACAACAAAAGCACTTAAGACATAAACCAGTATTATAATAATAACTAACATATATACTCATATATATGTGTGTGTGCATGTATGTATATATACCCTCTCACCCCATATAGGGGTGGGGTGGGGTGGGGGAATGTATATATACATATACATATATATTATATATATATATATGTACTTACTATGTACCTATGTATTTACTTACTATGTGCATTACTATGTCCTATATACTTAGCTTACTATGTGACAGGTGCTGTGCTAAGTGCTTTTACTATAATAATATCTACTAATTTATGATTATTATTCCATCTCATCCTCACAACAACCCTCAAAGGTAGGTTAATAATATCATCTCATTTTATTGATGAAGAAACTGAGGCCACCAGAAGTGAAATGACTTGCTTAGAGTCACGCAGCTAGTAAGTGTCTGAGGCTGGATTTGAACTTAGGTCTTCCTGACTACAGGCTCCTTGCTCTATCCATTGAGCCAAATAGATGTTCTTTAAATCTAACAAATAAGAAAGAATCCAATAGTAGATTCTCTGTCCTGGTATGTAAAAGGGTCCAAACCCTTATACATTCCGAGAAAACTGTGGTTTAATCTTTCCTTAATCCTTAAGAATCTCTCATCATACCAGGAGAGGGACAAAATTACTTTAGAACTGAGTCTCAGAAGCCACTCAGTGTAGCTCCAAGGCCACCATGATCCCATCATGAATCTATGAACTTTGGGGTTCATGCATGCCTTGGCAGTATTCCTCCGTATGTTTCCTTTTCTTTCTCCTAGCCCTGAGCCCATATCTGTGGCTTCTTCCAGCAGCCTTGCTTTGTTTACTTCCAACTCTTTCACCTCTTCTTTTTTTCTGCCTCCTCCAAATTTATATCTGCCAATAAAACCCCTCATTCTTGCACAGGTCTCCTGGAATCCTGACATACCAGTGCTTGTTCCTGTAAAGAGAAGGGTGATCCTGTAGGCATAGGCAGGAGGACAGGGAGTATCAGGGTGCAGAGGGAAGGGAGCACCCACAGTTTTCCCAGTTTCCTAGCGATGAGGGAAATGAGGGAATTGGACTTACTCTTCCAGATAGGGCTTTGGAAGGTGTTTCCAGGTCCATGGCCTCCAACTGCTGGACCCAGAGCCTTCCAGTCTTGGTTAGAGAGGAGCTGCAGTTCCTTGTTTCTTTTACCTTTGGGACTTAGCACACTAGAAAATGCATATCCCTCAGGAAGGGAAAGAAAAGGGTAGGGACAGAGAGAAGGTTTAAGTCTGGGTGCACAGGTGCACAGGCCTACAGGGCACAGAGACCCTGAAACCAGGGTGCAGGGACCCCCAAAGAAAACCAGGCACAGAGGCCTACCTGCTCATCTCCCTCAGTGTCCCACGAGGGAGGGGAAGGAACAACACAGGATAAACCAAGGTGCAGGGGCAACAATACAGGGTAAAAGTCTGCTCAAGCAGAGCAAGGTGCCTTTTCTTTAAGTTTTGGAGACCAAATTTTTTACTAAGCTTATTTTGTTTAGAAACTCCCTTCACAAATTACTTTTTTAGATTATAGTGAGATCAGGCTGTGTTACAATGGAACACTAGTCACTTTTCCTTAAGATCTCCTCTCTGAGTTCCCATCCCAGGAGTCTCTAATCAGCCTCTCACCACTTTTTCCCAGCATCCCAGGAAGAGGGGAGAAAAAATGTGACCAGCCCAACACAAGGGCGTCCCCTTATACGAGGGTCCATAGTCCGACTGACTGCCCAGAAGTCAGTGGAAATATAGATGCTGATGGCAGTGTCTGGGCACTCCAGAGGTCTTGTTGCTAGGGGGGCAGTGGGAGCAGAAAGGTCTGGGAAAGAGAACAAAGAAACGGGCGCTTACCTCTTATCCCAGTGGCTAGGAAATCATTGAAGTCCAATTAATATTTGGACTCTTGGGTTTTGGCACTATAATGTTGAAGAGAGAGATGGGAAAGTTGGTTCAAAATGTGAACGAATTCACTTAGACCTTCTCTGTAACCACTGGGAGTTTTATTGATGCAAAAGCAGTAGGCCTGAGATTTAACAAAGAACTAAACAAAGGACTTCTTCCTGTAAAGAGCAACTTTACCATTATGGGCATCTGAAATCTGGCTGAATTCTTCCACTGTGGGCGATGTAAACTTCATTCAATTATACCATCTATTTAAGGAGACAAAACAAAGACAAGTAAAGTCAATACAGAATAATTAAACATAAAACTGCCTTGTCTAAAGAACCATGAAGTAAAAATAGTGTTTCAGATAATGGAGGGACAGTGGGCTTTAGAGGGCACAGAAAACTTCATGGAGGTGAAGGTCCTGAAACTGAAGGATGAGGGAGTGACAAGTTTTGTACAGGAAGAAAGAAGGGAATTTGAAGTGGCTGGAATAAAACAAGCAAAGGCAGTCATGTGGGAATGAATATGTGGACACTGTGGACAGATAGACCTGATTGAAATGGAGGCTCAATACTAGGCGTGAGTGGAAAGTGTGGACAGAATAATAGGACAGAAAAGGAACAGTTAGAGGGAGTTCTTGTTGAATTTGAAAAAGCCTCAATACTTCAGAATGAGGGAGGGCTAGAGGGGTTTCATAGGAGGCTTGAAGTAGGATGAAAAGATCTGCAATGGCTGCTATGGTGAGTGGGAGAAAGGATTGATTAGGGAGGGGTAAAAAGTGATTGCCTTGCTCCAGTGATAGCTCAGTTGAGATTATGTAGCATAAATTTTTAGTGGACCCAAATCTCCACAGTTTTGTGACTTTCTCCAGCTTTGCTCAGTAGTACATGAATGGGAATGAAAGTAGTAGATGGTACAAGTAATCCAAAAGTTGTAGTTTGGCAAGGCATGATCAGCTCTAGGATAAGTTTCAAGGGATGCACGTGTAAAGAATAATGTAGAGTTGAAACTATTCACCAAGGAATTGAAATAGAGATGGGAGAAAAATGGAGCCAGTGTAGGGGAGACATATTGGGAAAGAATCAAAGGGTGGATGGATTGGAGGTCACAATGAGGACAAAGAACATGGCTAAAGGTCATAGAAGAGAGGGAAAATGGAAGCATAAAACGTTACTATCAGATAAAAGGATTTTCAGAATCTATGCAAATAAAAATAAAAAACTTGTGGGTCATGATAAGATCAAGTGTATGACCATTTCTGTTTGTAGCTGAGATAGAATGGAGGACTGGGTCATGGGTACTTAGGTTGAGGAGCTAGGAACTGGAGGTATTTGAGGGAGTATCAATCAATAAATATGAAGGCTGGAGTTGGAAAGGAGAGAAAGACTGATCAAGACGTTAAACTCACTGAAGGAAGAAAGGGAATGTCTTGGGAGCTGATATATAACCACTGTCAGGGTCTGGTTTGGCTGATAAATTTGGAGAGCATGCACTTCAAAGAAGCACAATAGCTGAGTGATGGTGATAGAGTTATGGACGGGAGTAAGAAAAAGTAATGGGAACAAGGAGTGCTCTTTTATTCCTGGTGAATTGCAGGGTATGAGCAATAGTGTAATGAGCGCTGGAAAGCGTAGCCAGGGAGGTAGGTTCATAAGGAGAAACCTAGGGTTCACTGAATGCCAGAAGATGCAAGGAGTGAGAAAGGTAAAGGTTTAATATGGATGAAGCAAGTTAATTGGTTAATTATGGAGCACATATTCTAATGAGCACAATGGAAGGAGTGGGTATGTCTGAATTTAGACATTTGATGGGGCTGAGAGGGAGGGAACTGGCATTTGGAGATAGGGAATGGGTTTATATTTCAGCAGATTGGGGGTTCAGAAGTACTGGGATAGGAAGAATGTGAGGGAGTGGAAACCTGCTATCAATTGAGGATTGAATCCAAGTGAACTCTCAGTGACCAGAGAGGGGATTATAGAGAGAAGCAGAAGATTAGACTGTTCAAGGCCCTCCCTTGATATTCAGCCTTGTAGCAAGCAGCTAGGTGGTACAGTGGATAGAGCACCAGTGCAAGAGTCAGGAGGACTTGAGTTCAAATCTCACCTCAGACACTTGACACTCACTAGCTGTGTGACCTTGGGCAAGTCACTTAACCCCAATTGCCTCATCCTGGGTCATCTCTAGTCATCCTGATGAATATCTGGTCACTGGATTCAGATAGCTCTGGAGGAGAAGTGAGGCTGATGACCTTGCACAACCCTCCCTTCCTCAAAACAAAAGTCAAGTGTGAGTCATGTCATTATTTCTCTGATGACATGCTCTTCTTTGGCAACTAAGGATGAACATACACGTGCTGCCATTTTGTATGCTTGTGATATCCATGAGACCCACCTTAAAGTAGGCTCACAAGCCAGGCTAGTGGTAAGAGCAGGAAGACTTTTAACTGCAGAGCCAACACCTTAAGTTGCCCATTCTCAGGATCTGGAAGAAGGAGCATGGTACAGATGTTAATTGTGATACCTTAAACAAGTATTGTTTCATTTACTATCTCTTTTTTGACCTCACAGTGTCAGGACCTGAGAATGGTTTTATTGCCCCAATTTTATAGAGGAGGAAATAGTTCAGGAAGTAAAATGATTTCATGAATTGCCAAAAGTCAACTAAGGCTAGTAAATGTCAGAGCCAGAATCTCTTGATTTCTGGTCTAGTACTCTGTCCAGTTTCACCTCCAGTCCAGGTAGCCTTTATCTTGGAAATTCAAGAGTCCTTGCCAAAGGACTTTTGTCATCTTCCTTTCCTCTCTAGCAGTCTGGGCCTTCTCCGCAATAAGTCAACACAGAGCTGAAGAAAATTGCTTTGACTCTTGCCCTTTTCCAGCAAGGTATAGAAACTCATTCACTCTCATTAAATGCTGCATCTGCTCTGAAAATTCAGACAGCCAGTCATTCCCCTTTGCTGTAAGGGACTTGATCACATACCTATACTTACATATACATTCATATGCACACACATATATACATCTAGATACATATGTATGAAAATATATTGAATATATATTAAATATATATCTATATCTTTATCACTTGATTATCATAAATGTGTTTGCAGAAGAGAAGTAGGACAAGCAAAGCTGCTTTTATAACCAGTACAGACCTCCCTTTGGCCATTGTCCAAAAGGTCTTATTTTTACTCCTCTATTTGGATCTGAATCAAAATTCTAAACTTTCCTGAAGAAGAGGAAAAAGAACAGTTAACATGTATGTTGTACTTTAAAGTTTAAAAAGCATTTTATAGTATTATCTCATAGAATCTTTACAACAATCCTGGGAGGTAGATATCATTATCTCCATTTTGCAGATGAAGTGACTGAGGCAAACAGGATCACACAGTTAATAGATGCCAGAGACAAGCTTAAAACTTGGGTCTTCCTTACTTGAAGTCCAGCACTCAATCCCCGGTGTGTCTTGGTTGTGTAAAGAGGTATTCCTTGTTCTGATCATACAACTCCTAACGCTGCCCCAGAGCAAGAGTTAGGTTGTCACTGGATTTTTGTTATTTTGTTTTGTTTTCCCCAGCAAGTGTTCTAAAGTCGTAGAGCATGGGATCGCATCCTAGCAGCAAATTCCTTGGTCAGTTTCAGCCTGGAGGACCAGGAACTTGGTTAGTTAGTTCTGATGACTTTTTGTCTTCTATGTCAACGTACCCAAAGTATATCCATGTCCCATTAACTTGGATTCAGAATACCTGGGTTCAAGTTCTAACTCTGACATTTACAAGCTGTGGGATTCCAGACAAGTTACTTAGCTTCTCTAAGCCTGATGTCAAACGGGCACGATAAAACTCCCTGCTCCCCAGGTTTAGTTATAATAGAAAGGTTGCCTTCTTGTCTTGATTTTTACAAAGTATTTTATAAATGTGGGTTATTGTTATTGTTGGTGATGTTTATGTTATCTTTGTAATAAAGTGGTTGATACCTAGATACCTACAATAGGCTACCTTCAACAGTTTGTTAGAAAGCAGTCTCCTAGACTCTGGGAACACAGGACATGAGGAAACGATTTTTCTCAGGTTATGTTTTTATTTTTTTCTTAAAATGTTTATTATCATGTTTTGTTTTTAATATCATTTTCATTTCCAAATATATCCTTCCCTCTTTCCCTCCCGGAGAGTCTTCCCTTATGACAAAGAATTTTAAAAAGAAAAAATACACCTACCTAGTTACATCAAAACTAACCAACACATCAACCAAGATGTTTGTTTTTTCTTTCTCCCTAGTAACACCTCTTTCTCCCAACCTCAGTGGGTGTGAGGGGTGCCAGGCATCTGGATGTCTGCCAAACATTTTCAGATATCATGTTCCTCTAGCTAGACTTGCTACTGGACATTTTGTACACAGAGATTAATGTCAGCATCTTTGATTATCTATCATTCTCAAGACTGGCAGGTATGAGGGGCATGACTCTTCCTATTCTTTCTCCAGGCTTCCTCTATTGAAGGGGAAGACAGACAGGATTGAGGGTGATGAACTGGGAGGAATTCACCCAGCCAGGACAGACAGGGTATGATGGAGCTAAAGAATGATTTTTCTCATAATTACCTAGAAAAGTTTTATTTTAAACTTTACCATGTGTCAATGGACTTTAGGAAAAATTTCTTTTCTAATCCTCACTCGTGTGGCATGGGTAGCTAGATTGGGGGTGGGGCAGTGCTGCATGGAATCCTGATACTCTAGTCTGATAATGGTTATACTAGAGATTTTACTGTGGGATGAGTGCTTGAAATCCCAGATACTGAGGAGGATGAGTCTAGTAGATCTCTTGAATTCAGGAGTTCTAAGTTGCAGTAGGTTAAGGCAATCAGTTAAATGAGCAGGAGCAGGGACTGGAGGTAGAGGTGAACTGGCCCAGGATCAGATCAAAGCTCCAATGCCAATCAGTAGCAGGATCTGGCATTGAGTAGACACTGCATTTCTAGCTTAGGTGACACAGGGAGATCTAGTTCTTTCAAAAAAATAATAATGAAATTGTTGGGGAGGAATCTCCAGACTTGGAAATGGAGTGAGAAACTTGGGTTTGCAGGGGAGCATGGTTACTGACTCTGCTACCTTAAATCACCACTGAATACCTCATTTTCCTCTTATGTAAAGTGAGGGAGTGGATTTATATGGCCTCTTTCAGTTCTTGATCTTTGATTCTTTGGTACTATGACTTGATGACCTCAGAGGACCCTTCCACTTCTAGATTTGTATGAAGTTCAGACATGGACATTGTTTTATTTCCCTCTTGGGGTATTTTTTTTAATATATTCATTTTATTTATTTTTAATGTTCTATAATCACTACATAAATCTTAAATTTCTTCCCCCCTACCTACCCTCCCCACCACCTCCTTCCCTCTCCAAGATGGCATACAATTCTATATAGGATCTACACATACGTTCCTATTGAATGCATTTTCATTATAGTCATGTTGTGTAGAAGAACTAAAATAAATAGAGAAATCATATAACAAACCAAAACATCACACACACACACACACACACACACACAAATGATTTGCTACATTCTGCGATTGAATTCCATAGTTCTTTCTCTGAATGTAGAAGGCATTTTACCTTAGAAGACCACTGGGAATTTTTTTTTTAATGTCCTTGCATTGCTAAGAAGATCCAAGTCTACCAGAAAAAACTCTCACACACTGTAGTTGTTGCTGTGCACAAAGTTCTCCTGGTTCTGCTCCTTTCACTCAGCATCAGATCATATAAGTCTTTCCAGGTCTCTCTGAAGTCTTCTTGTTCATTGTTTCTTATGGCTCAATAGTATTCCATTACATTCATATACCATAATTTATTCAGCCATTCCCCAATTGATGGGCATCCCCTTGATTTCCATTTTTTGGCCACTACAAAGAGTGCTGCTATAAATATTTTTGTATATGTGGGGCCCTTTCCCATTTTTATGATCTCTTAGGGATACAGCCCTAAAAGCAATATTGCTGGGTCAAAGGGTATGCACATTTTTGTAGCCCTTTGGGCATAGTTCTTGGGGCATTTTTTTACAAAGCAACTCAAATCCATATTGCCCACCATGACTCCCATACAAAACTCACTTCTGGGACCAGCATAGCATATACTCCGAAGAGCATCTTCTGTTGGTTTTCTCATTAGTTCTAGGACAATGGGGTAGGGATTGTAAAAAGTTAGAGCTTTAAGAGGACATTCATTATTAAACTACCTATACCCATTGACCCAGCAATGTCACTACTTGATCTATTTCCAAAGTAAAAAAAAATTTTTGTTCTAAAATGTTTATCACAGGTCTTTATGTGGTGGCAAAGAACTAGAAATTTCAGGGATGCCCATCAACTGGGGAATGACTGAAAAAGCAGTGATATATAATTGTGATGGAATACTATTGTGCTGTAAGAAATGATAAACATTAGAAACACATGGAAAGCCTGACATGAAATGATGAAGAGCGAAATACACTGAATCAAGAGAACAATGTATACAGTAATGGCAATACTGTTTTAAGAATGACCTTGAGGAAATGAGTCATTTTT
The DNA here is from genome assembly GCA_028658325.1 of Potorous gilbertii. NCBI lineage: Eukaryota > Metazoa > Chordata > Mammalia > Diprotodontia > Potoroidae > Potorous > Potorous gilbertii. The sequence continues at coordinate 187,180,022 of CM053772.1, read as the reverse complement.
TCTATCAAAAATGCCCAAATTAACTATAAAAGACACATGAAAAAAGATGCTACCTGCACCCAGAGAAAGAACTGATAAATAGAAGTATATATAGAATAATTTTACATATAAACATATATGTGTGTGTGTGTGTGTGTGTGTGTGTGTGTGTGTGTGTATGTGTATGTCTAGGGTGGGGGGAAGGAAGAAAAGAAAATTACATGTAATTTTGTGGTATATTCGAAAGGAATACAGTGCATAGTAGATTTGCATTTTCATGTGCGATCATCTTTTTATTGTACTGTGTTGTGGAAATGCTGGCTTTATTCCACAAGTTATAAATAAAATAAATTAAAATACTTTTTTCTTTCCTTTCATTCCTCAGGGTGGGTTGAGAACACCAACCATCTCTTCATTCTTTCTTTTCCTCTCATCCACAATTTTACTTTCCATTTCATTCTCCTTGAACTTTCTGCCTCTGCAGAGGACATCCTTAACTAAGAATTAAAGACAGGAATGAGCCTTGAAAACTGCAGGAAGGTTTGTCAAACACAGAGACCTGAAAGTAAGAAATAAGGAAGTAATATCATAAACTGCTCAGGTGACAGGCTGTAGTTGGGGGAGGAAAGGAAGAAATCACACCTTACTAATTGCCATCCCACTCGGGGAGTCTGAATTTTTGTAGGAACAGATAAGATAATTAGCACAATCACAGGAATGTCAAGGCTCATGGGGAAGACAGTTTTCAGAGAAAAGACAAGAGATTAATCTTGGTGTTACTGGTGAAAGTAATGAGAATGTAAGTCTTGAAAAAATCTATGTCAAACTATTAGAAGAATGAATGAAAGAGAGAGGGGAGAGGATAATGAAGGGAGATATATAAAAATCCATTTATTCACTGAGATACTACTATGCACTATCTGGCTCTGTGTTTCTGGATGTTACAGAAGCACAGGACGTGATACCTGTTCTCACAGAGCTTACAATCTAGTTGGAGAAGTCACGATGAATAGTTGACCATGTATGATCCAGAAGAAAATGAGTAACGTGATTGTTATTGTTCAGTCAAGCCTGACTCTTCGTGGTCCCATTTGGTATTTTCTTGGCAGTGGTACTGGAGTGGCTTACCATTTACTTTTCCAGCTCATTTTACAGATGAGGAAACTGGGGCAAACAGGATTAAGCGACTTGCCCAGGGTCATACAGCTAGTAATTTTCTGAGGCCAGATTTGAACTCAAGAAGAGGAGTTTTTCTGACTCCAGATCCATCACTCTGCAATATGGCATCACCTAGCTGCCCCAGTAATATTATTACATTTTGCCATCTTGGGGATAGGCATCTTATATATCATATAATCAAAGATAGAAAGCATTTTAGAGGTCCCTCTACTTAATGAGATGGGAGTCAGAAATAATCTTCCTTCCAGTGAGATAAAGGACCATCAAGCCTTACCTACTTCTATGCCTTGAAGACTCTTGGCAATGTCATCTATTCTACTGGTGTAACTTGCAACCTTTGAATCTTAACCATTCATCTCTCTCTTGAATTCTTAGGACTTAGGACATGTCCGTTTGTCCTGTGTCTCAACTGACTTTTCTATGTCCTTCAGGCTCAGATAAAATCCCACCCTCTATTAAAAAAAAAACAAAACACTTTTCCAGATCTCACTTAATTCTAATGCCTTCTTTCTGAGATTTTCTCCAATTTATTCTGTATTTATCTTGTTTTTACATTGTAGTTTGTATGTGCTCACCTCCATTGGACTGGGAGCTTCTTGAGAGCAGGAACTTTTTTTAACCTTTCTTTTTTAACTCTAGAACTTAGCATACAGTAAGTGCATAATCAATGCTTGCAGAACTGACTTATTCCCTCCTTTGGTTAGATTGTGTTTCTTAGAAAAAGGAATTGCCTCACTTTTTCTATTTTTCTCTACTGTATGCTTGGCACACAGTAAGTGCATAAAAAATGTTTTTTCATTCATTCATTCACTCACTCATTCTGACCTCCTCCTATTTTAGATAAGAAGACTGATGAAGAGGGAATGGTGAAAGATCGCTTATGGTTTGTGGGCGCATTATGGGCATGATTTTGGCACTATGAATCTGCAAACAAAGAACCCACAAATAATGAGGATTAACTATAGATGGCATATAGGTGTTATATATGTAAAACACACACATAACACATTTCAGTGTACGATGACATGTGTGCATATACATTTGTATAAGAGACATGTGCTCACATGTGCCTACATGTACACACATGTATGTTCTATATTATGCGCATACATATATATCTTTATGTTGCCTAGACTGGAAGTGAAGGGACAACTCATGGGCTTAGGCTAACTTTAATGGACATAGAAGCTTTGACCTGCTATGTCTATATCTACGCATATACATATATAGGTATTTGTATATGCATACCTACATGTATTTGTATAACACACACACATACACACACACACACATATATATATATATGTGATTATCTGCATAAACACACAAGACAAGATAGACTTACTCCCTTTGTTTCTTGCTGTGTTATAATCTGTATCCTCCCGTTCCTGTCTTGTTCACAAATTTCATCAATGGACTTTTTCTTTTAAAAAAATTATTTATTTTCTGATATCCAACTCTCCCCTCCTCCACATCACTGAACTCCCTCTTATAACAAAAAAAAAATAGTTAATCAACTCACACATCAATCACATGTAATAGCATATACAATATTCCCCACCCCTAATCCCCTGTTACTGGGCAGCTGGGTGGCACAGTGGATAGAGGGGGCCTAGAGCAAAGAAGACTCATCTTCAGTTCAAATCTGGCCTCAGACACTAGTTGTGTGACCCTGTTTGCCTCAGTTTCTTCATCTGTAAAATGAGCTGGAAAAGAAAATGGTAAGTCACTCCAGGATCTTTGCCAAGGAAACTCCAAATGGGGTCATGAAGAGTCAGACAAAACTGAAAAACAACTGAACAACAGTCCCCTGTCTCTCTACTGAACAGAGACAAGGTAAGTTTCATCACCTTCTGGGATTGAGCCTGGAAATTATAATTAATCAGTCTTGTGGCTTTTTAGCATTGTTTTAATTTACAGCATTTTAATCATGTATATTTTCTTCTATACACCATTCTTTTTCTCTACTTGTTTCCCAGTCTAACACTAAACCCTGTTTATTCTCTGTTCCATTCTCTATCAGCTCTCTCTCTGTCTCTCTCCCTTTTCTCTCCCCTACCTCTCTGAGTCTCTCTGTCTCTCACTCTCTCTCTCTCTCTCCCCGCCCCATCTCTGTCTCTCCCCCTCTCTCTCCTGGGTGAGAATAGTAGTTCCTCTCCCAGCATCCATATACTGTTTCTTTGGCTCTTCAGCAGTAATCCCAAGGGACCCATACCCAGGGTAGCTGAGGCTCTGTTGGTTTTGCTTGTGTTTGATTATCTCATTGGCTTAAGAGCAGAGTGCTAACGAGACCAGTCCTAATGGGGTCGTAGGTTTGATTCCTGTGAGGGCCACTTAAGCTTGTCTGGGCCCCATAGTCATTTTTTTCTTCCAGGAATCATGCAGATAAATGAATTAATACAGAGAGAGCCAGGTGAGTGGATGTGGATCTGGGTGAGTCTAGTTCATCCTTCTAATAGTCAGAATGCATGCTTTATAGGACAATGGGTCAGTGCCAACACCTTCCACGTGAAAACAGCACATCTGAGAAAGGCCTCTATTCAAACCATCACTGAATAGCAGTTTGAGGTGTAAGCCCATGTTTCAATTTCACAGCTCCTAAAGCCTATAGAGTCCGACAAGAGAAAAGTCTAATTTATGGACTTAAATGGTTTCCTTCTGGAAAAGGAAGGGGGAGGATGAGGACACCAGGCACAATGAAGAAGGAATGATGAGAAGGGAAGTGGGCATGGTGGGGAATTCAAAGTGGTGAGGACCAATTCCTTTCAAGGTAAAACCTCAGAGAAGAGCGCCACTTGTTCTCTGCTTAGGGTGGCAGAGCAATAGGTGGGTTCAGACAACATTGTGGTAATGGCCCCAGTCAGTACAGGAGCTCCTTCCTGCCCACAACAAACCTCAGGTTCTGTTCACTTCAGGAATTGCTATGAGATGTGGCAACACTTAACTGAGCAGACTGGGGGACAAGAAATGGAAGGTGCCAGGTCAGCCCATCTTTTCTAGCTGGTGTGAGGATGAAGTCATATAGGTGAGATGAAAGAAGAAAGAAGAGGGGGAAGAAAAGATAAAGGGAGGGAGGGGAGAGGGAGAGAGAGAAAAAAGAGAAAGAGAGAAAGAAGCATATTTCAGGGGTCATCAATAACATTAAGCCTGGCTTCTTTTGAATTTGAAATGAATATCATAAATCCACGTCAGTCCTCCCGGGCCTGCTTACCCATTAATTAAAACCCACTGGCTGATTGTCAGGGAGGCATGGGCAGACAGTGATTGCCTCTCAATACATTCCTTTCAATCAAATACAGTGTTTGCCATGATATGGAGGTCACAGAATCAAAATGTTTAGAATTAGAAGGGAATTTTGATATATCTAGTCAATTCCTTTATTTCATAGTTGGAAAATGAGGGGTCACAAAGATGATGTTGACTTGTCTAAGGAGGCAATGGGATCTGAACATGAGTCCTGACTCTAAATACAATGAATGTTCCTTTCACTACCCCATGATACCTCTAAAAATAAGACACAGTCCTAATCTTCAAGAAGTTTACAATTTAGTAGCGGAAGTAAGATGTTTTTATAAATGATTATAACTTAGAATGAGAAAAATGCACAAGGGAAATCAAAGTTCTGTGTGAAATTTGAGAAGTGATTAATTCCTTATAGCTGGGGGAAATCAGGGAAGGCTTAGTGGAGGTGGTGGCACTTGAGCTGGCCCTTGAAGAAAAGGACAGATTTTAATAGGCAGAGATTTGGGGGAAAGCAAGCTCTGTTCTGGGAATGAGAATGATGTTAAAAAAAAGAAGGGGAAAGGATAGGGCAGAATGAGTACAAAGGTGAGAGTTTGTGGGGACAATGAATCTCTGTTTACTTAGTTTATTTTGTTTGGGATAGAGAATATATAAAGGGAAATAGTCTATCACAAGACTAGAAAGGTAGGGTCTAGGATCATACATTTAGAGCTGAAAGGACTGCCCTTTGTCTCTTTTTGTATTCCCAACATTTAGCACAGTGCCTGATACAAAGTGGATGTTTGATAAATATTTATTCATTAGTTAAAGGGACCTTGGAATCCATCTAGTCCAACATAATCCCTTTACTAAGAATTAGGAAAACTCAGGAAATTAAAGATTAGTTTAAGTGATTTGTCCGAGGTCACACAGTTCTAAGTATCAGAGGCACCATTTGAACCTGGGTCTTCCTGAACCCAAATCTCATGTACTGTCACACCACACTCCTCCTCAAGAGCTGAAGACTATGCTGACAAAGGCATACTAACCCTGAGTCATCTGATTAGAAAGTTGGAAGCAGACTGTGGAGGGTCTTGAAAACCAGGCTAAGAAGTGTGTACATTCTGTATATAATTAGGAACCATGAGAAGTTTATTTTTGTATACCCACCACACTTCAAAGAATAAACTCATCTTTTTTGGTTTGTTTTAATGTAAGACAATGTTATTTCATTGGTATTGAGAATTCTCAAAGAAGAAAATCAAATAAAAAATTTTGAAAATCGAAAACGAATTGCCTGGGCCACTGAGAGGTTAAATAATTTACCCAATTTCTCACAGCTGGCATACGTTAGAAACCTGACTGAATCATAGGACTTCCTCTATAACTTATAGTTTTAGAGAATTGCCCAAGGCACTAAAAGGTTAAATAATTTGCCGGATTTCTCACAGTCAGTATATGTCAGAAACCTGACTGGAACACAGGACTTCCTAATTCCAGTGTTCAACCTGGCTCTTTATTCACTGTCCCCTGACTGCTTATTTAATTGGATTGAGTTTCCCCAGGTCATTCACTTTGGTTAATTAAGTTCAAACCTATCCAGTGGTAATTTCTAAAGAAACATAGATGTGAAAGGAAGGAAGGAAGGAAGGAAGGAAGGAAAGAAGGAACAAAAAGAAAGAAGAAAAAGGAAGAAAGAAACAGGAAGGAAGGGAGGAAGAAAGAAACAAAGAAGGAAGGAAAGAAAGAAAAGAAACATAGATGCTTAGAATTGGAAAGGGCATAGAGATAAGATATATGCCCTTCACTTTGTTTCTCCAGTACCTAGCCCAGGGTCTGCTACATGATCGATATCTAATACATGTTCACTGAATGATTCATAGAATTCCAGAGAAATGCCAGGAACTTATTAGTAGCATATTTAAGGAGCTTTTGCTGATCCACAGAATTAGTTTAACAAGAAAGGACTGGAGTGTTTATCAAGCACTTTTGAGTTATGGTTGTTTCCACTAATTTGCTTGAAGTTTTCCCCTAGCTCTGGATGATTCTCTGAGTGCAAATGCTGACTTTTTTTTCCCTGAGAAATCAGGACATTAGCAATATAAGAAATGTAATGGACCAGAAAATATAGAGGTGCAAGTTGTGGAAAATAGGAACCATCAATAACGAATGGAGAATATCAAGATTGGTGCTGGCAGTGGGCATGCCTTTCAGGATGTCTACAATGTGCCCATGCCATGATAGTTGCTTATAGATAGTACTGAGGGAAAAAAAAAAAGGAATGGCCACAGCACTGCCTCCTCGGCACCATTCCCAAAGTCGCTTCGAGCAGGATGACCCTCCCACACTATTCAACCAATGACCCTTCCTCCTGTCCTTTCTCCAGTGGGCCCAGTGCTTAGCACATGGCCTCTGCACATAAGACGTCCTTATTAAATGCTCTTTTATTGACAAACTGGTGGTATTTTCTAACCATTGATTTGTATTTTTACTGGTCCACAAATCTGTTACTAGTAAAAGTTCTTACCCTCTGAACTGAGAGCAACATTGTAGTATCTTTTAGAGAATTTAGATATTTTGCTGTTACAAAATTTAATTTGGCTTTAGAAATACTGTTTCTAGCCTATTAGCCAGTGTTCCTAATCTCAGTACTTGTCCTTTCAGGGCTCTATGATTTTCCAAATGCTTTTCAATATGCCTGAAAGTACAATAGGGCAAAGATGAATTTGCTTATCTGTTTCATATTGATCAGGGTTGATGGCAATTTTGCACCTTGGTGACCCTGTAAGTTTAATATTATTACCATTTTATGGATGAGGAAACTAACTTTGCAATTGCAAATCTCTAGACCGTTTCAGCGTTCTCCATTGAGTTCTTGGCAGGTAGATGGTGTATATTGGATAGAACACTCTAGCTACAGTCAAGAAGACCTAGGTTCAGATACAGTCTCAGACTCCTGTTGTGTAACCCTGGGCAAGTCATTAACCTCTCTGTGCCTCAGTTTCTTCACTTGTAAAATGGAAATAATAGTAGTGCCAATCTCCTAGGCTTGTTGGAAGGATCAAATGAAATAATGCTTTGTAAAGCAATATATAATTGATAGCTATTTTTTTCGGCCAAAATATCCATAGAGACCTGAACCAGAGTCTATCAGTTAGACTTCAGCACTTCTTAGCTTTCATTTTATTTTAAATTGTTTACTATTTTATGTTTAATTTTTCAAGACTTGGTACTACCTTGTTCAAGATATTAAACCACAAAAGAGGAAGGTATGGTTTGGAGAAAAGCCTGGAACTGGATGGAGTCTCTTCAATTTTTTCTTACGGTCTATTAGACCTCAAAGAATTCTCTTCTCCAAGTTTTGCAAGAAATCCATTGTGCTTTACCCAGAGTCCTTTGGACACAGCCCCAGCTAAAAAGCATTTCACTCAAGTTCATATAAACATTTCATCAGTCTGATGGCATAAACAACCTCAGGAAGTGTGGAATATGTTAGTAAGTCTATTCTCCTGGTTTCCTTGTCATATGCTGTTGGCCTGGTGCAAAAGGACTTTCTTTTCTGCTATCATTCGGTACTTAGTTTTAACCACTCTTCCTTTGCTAATCTTTCCTGAGAAAGCTCTTTGTCTCACATCACGGTTTTAAAGCTGGTTTGAAAAAACAAAAATAAAAACAAAACCTCCCCAGGAAATCATGTTGTGTTGTTTCAATGGAACTGGGTCTTCTTATGTTTGTGAGGCATCACTAATTCAGGATATGGAAAGGTCAGCAGGGGTAGGATACAAGTCCTTTTGAGGTAACGAAAAGTTTGAACCTTTCAAAATCAAGTTAGAAGGATTTCAAGAAAATATAGGAACATGAACTTCGCTAACAAAAGTTTTAGAGAAACGTTCCTGAGAACTACTGTAATGAATGAGGAAATACAGCCCCCATATTCAATATTTATATGTAAACAGGAGGCTGATAAAGTAGTTTCTAATGCACAAAAAGATGATTTTCTTGAGTAAAATTTAGTAAATTCATTTTTTCATAGAATGTATTGACATACAATATAGTTGAGCTGTTAATATAGTTATAGTAAGAAGCTCAACTTTGGTTCAACTCAAGCCTAAATGATCATGAGTCTTGAAGCTGTAGGGTTTCTACTTTATCTTTTCCTTGCTGTTGTACTCTAACCTAAAGTACTCTCCCAAAGAGATAACTGTGTGACTCGAAGCCTGTCTGCACCTTCACCATTCTCCTTCCCTGCTCCTTTGCTCTAATTTACCAAACAAAACCATAGGAAAAAATGATTCCCTTCTTGCCCTGTGATGGGACTGAGATTCCCCTACAAGGGAGATTAGTTGTCCCTAAAAATCAACGAAGTTTCCTGGTGCCTCCTTCAACTTGGGGGATGTCTGAAGATCTCTCAAACTACCATGTAGTCCATAGGATTTCTCCATGAGGATAAGGGAAGCTAAGTGCTATAATATCCATGTTGCACATCTTTGCAGTGTTTGGATGTCAATTTATCAACTCATTTCTTGGAAGTGCCTCATTCTATGCCAACATTGAGCCTGAACTCATAGGGTACTCGTTTTAGGCCCATCCTTAGCATCACCAGTGACAGGTGGATGGTGCAGTGCACTAGGTCCAGAGCACTGGACCTAGAGTCAGAGAGACTCATCTTTCTAAGTTCGAATCTGGCCTCAGGCACTTATTAGCTGTATGACCCTAGGCAAGACCCTCATCTGGAGAAAGAAATGGCAAATCACTCCAGTATCTTTGCTAAGAAAACCCCAAATGGGGTCACAAAGAGTCAGACATGACTGAAATGGCTAGACAACAGTGAACATCATCAAAAGCCAACCATGCCAAGAACTTAAACAGATTTTTGTCAACTCATACTACTCATTAAACACTCACAACATGCTTTGTAGTAGATGCTATGGGTTGTACAAAGAGATTAGAAATCAAGATCCATGTCCAAGAGGGGTAGAATGACAAGGTGGCCTCCCCAGTTATATGTATATATCTCTGTACTTTTTCTCCCATAAGAACAGTAGTAATAATTTACATTTATTTCTCATAAGAACCCTAGAGGGAGTTGGTGTAAGTATTATTAGTCATATTTTACAGAGAAGGAAACTGAGTCTCAGTGAGGTTAGCTGACTAGCCTCCCGTAGTTACAACTTAAAAATCAACGGCAAGCCTAGTGTTCTGATGTATATCTCCATTGATTAGGGGCTTTGATGCTATTTTACTATATTTTAAATAATATATTGTATAATTTATGTTTATATAGAATATACTTATAGCTATGGTATAATATTTTATATAATATTACTATATTTACATTTTGTTATAATATATTATTTTGTTATTATGTTTTAATGTTATGAGCCAGATGGTGGATGTATAGAAAACAATAGGTGAAAAAATTAAGGATATTTAAGGACTGAAGTCCCAAAGTTCTAACTTAACGACCCCTCTAAGCTCCTGAGTGGTGACAGCAGATATTACTAAAGGAGAAAAAGGAAACATTCTTGCAAGGAGGCCCTGGGGTTTGATCCCAGGAGCTCTAAGTGTCCAGAACACAAAACTAGGAGGGAAGAGCACAGCACAGAGAGGGAGAGAGAGAATGTCAGTCACATCCTGGTACCTTGGACTATGCATCTGGCTCTTGGGATGGGAGGAGGGAAAATACATACTTTTTAATTTGAAAAACGGACTGGATCTGCGGCTTGACTTCATCCTTGCTCATTCTTCTTTAAACTGCTTCTATTTACCAGGTGTAGGGTCCTTAGGCCAACACAGACATTGGTGAACATCTCATATTCACTACAATGAAGACACAAAGGGAGAAAAAGCCAGAAGGCCCAAACTGTGGGTGGTGCTGTTAACTGCTCCCCCAGTCTGTTGGGATGTCTTAACATACTCTTAATGCACTCTCAGATGGGCTTATCTGACCAGTGATAAACTAGGTTCTTCCTACTCTCTGACTTTCCCAATACTGTGCCTAGACACTGTCCATGGAAGAAATGTTAATGCAATCCAACTGTTCCCTGCAGTCCTGACTCAGCAGGAGCATTCCCAGGGAACCTCCTACATGCTGCCCAAATCAGCATCTCCAGCTCCCATGACCTCCCTGACCCATAGCATAGCTCTCTTCTCCCTACACACATTTAGTCACCTCCATGATCTCTTGGGGACATCCTGAGCTACTTGCTGTACCTCAGACAAGCTGCTCCATTTTCACTAGGTCTCCATGTCTGTGTTCTGGCTTTCTCCTGTTTCTGAAATGCTATCCCTCCTCACCTCTGCCTTTTGCAATCTCTGGGTGGGGAGGGGAAAGGGGGGTGTTTCCCCTCAAAACTATTCAAGCACTGCATTCTCTGGAAGGCCATTCCTGGTCCTCCCCAACTCCTAGTGCCATTTCCTCTAAAGTTATCTTGTATTTTTTTGTCTATATGTTTAATGTACCCGGATATGTTACATATTGACTTCTCTCATTACAGTGCAAACTCCTTAAAGGTATCTTTGTGTTTTAGAGGTTGGCTCAGTGCCTAGTATCTGTGTTTATCCTTCATTTTTGAAGAGGACCATGAAATCAGGGAATGCTGACATGATTTGTAGTTGACTTTGATTTGAGTGAGGGAGGGCTGTGCAAGGTCACCAGTTTTACCTTCTCCTTCAGAGTCATCTGGATCCGGTGACCAGATATTCATCAGGATGACTGGAGATGGCCCAGAATGCAATGGGAGACCCTGGCCCTTTTAGGCTAAGGCCTTTTCAGGGACTCACCTAGAGGTAATGAATATTCAGTGAATAGGCCTCTTTAAGAAGTAAATCAAGGGATGACCCCTTTAATTAGAAAAAAGAGGAAAAACATCAAATTGGGGGGGGGAAGACCCTCAGGGTTTCTGTTCCAAAGAGAAACAGTTACTATTGAGATTCACTCTAAGCCAGGAGGGCCCAAAATATAGTCATTTAGTAGAGCTTGGGCAGGCACCTATTTGGTCCAACCTATGAACTTCTGAGTAAACTGGGTTTAAGGTTTTGTGAAAGAAGAAAGGAAGGAAGGAAAGAAGGAAGGAAGGAGGAAAGGAAGGAGGAAAGGAAGAAGGAAGGAAAGAAATAAAGAAAATTCATCAGGACAATTGGAGATGGCCAGCGGGAGACCCTGGCCTGTCATCTACTAAGCATTTAAATAGTTGCAGATTGTTTGTTAGAAGATTGCAAACACCAAAACTGAATTTTTCACAATTTTGTAAAAGTCAGCTTTGCTTTTAGTAACTTCAGAAAAATAATTTAGTGTCATGAAACTCCTAGCTTGGGCAACTTTAACTACTCCCTCATGCCTTGACATAGTAGATTCACACACGCACGCACACACATACGCCACCTGAGGAAGAGCTTCTTAATCTTTCTTGCATCATAGATCCCTATAGCAGTCTAGTAAATCCTATGAGCCATTTCTCAGAATAATTTTAGGTAATTGAAGGAAATGCTACATTTCCATTAGAAGTTAATTAAAATAAAGATGTAATTTATTTTCCATCCAAGCTTATGGACTCTTCTGAAATTTCTTCATTGACTCTTCCTTGTCTCTTTAAGGACCCTCTGCCCTAAGGAAATGGAGTTTGGCTATTTGAGGCTAATGAATGAATGACTAGCTTCCTTATTTCCATGGAAGCATTAAAACTTTAAAGCCTTTCTCTGGAGCATCTCATCAGGGGAATAATGTGACACATTAAATTGACATAGTAGACTTTCTGTACCTTGGGTCAATATTGATAAGGTGAAGATACTCTATTGAAATGTTAGCAAGGGGGAGATAAAAATCTTTAGATAGTAAGAACAGTGAGAATAAGGTAAAAGGTAAGTACAAGGGAGTTGAAAAATCTTAATACTTTTAAAATAAGATTAGTTGCCACATGGGACCTTAAAGACATACCAGATACTGGCATAACTTAATAAATGTTCATTGAATTGATTTCTTTTTTGAATGAGTATATTTAAACTTCAAAGTCCCCACAGAAGGGAATAGTCCAATAGCCAGAGAGAAGACAAGGCAGACTTTGGGGCCAATATCACTACTGGTGTATTGTCCATTCATTTTTTTGTAGCACCATCTCTGGTTGACTGCTGCCAATCATGTGAGTACTGGCAGAATATGTGCTAAAGAGCTTATGGGAAATCAGGGGAACAGTGCTGAAGACTGCTTACTTCAAATATACCAAATGCAGCTAAAAATCAATTGGAAGTAACATCTGACATACCTTTTACAAGCCTGTCCTATGAGTGGAGTGGTTCTTTGGTATTTAATGCCCTCTTACTCTGTAACTCTCCACCTTCTCCTGATGTACTGAGAAACAGGATCTTTGGGCTTAGGGGATAAGAAAGAAAGTGATACCACACAGATGTGGTAAAAGAGGAATTGTACTGCAGGATGGAGGGAATGCTAGATATAATGGCAGGAACAGACTTCTTGGGGGACCCAGACTTTGAGTTCACCCATACTGCTCAGAGATGGTCTGGCTGTGGCTAAACGAGGTCAGAGGTACCTCTCAATCATAAGAGAGCCAGGAGCAAGTTTCATACCTGGCACTCCTCTGGGATCCAGTGATATATCCCCTCCCCAAATCCCAAATCCATTCCCATTGCCAGTTCCAGATCTAGAGAACTATATCATTGTCTAATTAATTGAGTGTTGAGTGGACACTTCTTTGCAAGAGTGAAGGGAATTCTATAAAAATGAGAAGAGGAGTGGGGGTGGAACAAACAAATTGACTCTGGAGGTTTCCCAGAAATCTTGGGTCAAATTCAAACCTAAGTCTGGGGGCCTTCTAGGATCTGGGGGATTGAGAGGCTCCAGTGACACTTGGTAAATATCTTGTATGTTTATTTGCTTATTGATTTTATTCTGAGTAAATGCCTTATGCAGAATCAAAGCATGTCTTGCTTCTACAGAGAACTAATACTGTGCCACAGTCACATTCACTTAAATCTATCAGGTCCAAAGGAGGAAAAAGGAGTTCAGGTTTTACCAGTGGATGGGAGCTCGAAGCTAATTTTGAGTAAGTAGCTCCATAAATCCACATACCTCTTGATAATAAATTAATGCTGCTCCACAGAGAGAGAAGGAGCTAAAAAATAGTCATTGACCCTTTCAGAACCATAAAGAACATGATGCTTATTCAGCTTTTTTACCCAGTGTGGCACACATAAACTATCAGAGTGAGCATGGGACTTCCTATTGAGTAGATATCAATTCTGTCTGATGGTTAAACAACCTTTTTATAGGAAAATTTCTGAGTGTTACCAGTAGGACTTTGCTTTATTCAATTTCAATGACTGTAAAGCAACAGGATTGGATGAGATGATTTCTAAATTATCCTCAAATTTTAACATTTTATGAAGTTATGCTTTTATGCATGAGAGTCACTAGGCAAAGGTGGAAGCCCAAGGCATTCCTTCCCTATAAAACTGATACCCACCTTGATCATGGTCGCCATTTGTCATCCCAGCAGACCTTATGGAAGACATTACAATACCGGAAATTGATTGTGTTAGAAAGGAACTCAGTTATGATTTTCTCAGATAACCTTTTTACTAGGTACATGCTTTTTCTATCCCCTACAGGAATTTCTGTACTGTAATACCACGATATCGATATTGATAAATGTTATATAACAAAGTCTATTAAATTTTAGAGAGGAACAGACAGTGAACCCTAGCAAATAATTTGCCCATTCCCTTTTTTATATATAAAATGTCCTTTCATTTGATGTGATTTCTATAGAGAGTGAAAAAATACAATACATAGAAAAGAATATGATTTCATAAGAGCAGGACAGAATTGTGTACAAGAGATGGATAGTATATGGTACTTTTCTAGAGTGAAAAGCAATTTCCTTCAACATATAAGTCACAAGTTTTTTTTATCATTCTCACAACCAGACTTGGGAAGTCCAGTTCCTGAGATATGGTATTCTTTGAACAATACACCATTTAAACCATATTAAAGTCATTTCAATTCAATCCAATAAACATTTATAAGTGTTTACTGTGAGCCAGATGTGTTAGGTATGGCACAAAGACAAGAATGAAATAGTCCCACCCTCAAGGAACTCCCATTCTTCTTGGGGACTACAACATGGCCACAAGTATATACAATGTACAGGCAGAGATTATAAATTCATTTAGGATTGTAAACTCCAGATGTCCTGTTACAACCCACATATGCACTAGGAGGTCAGGTCCCCAAAGTTCTGCTGGCTACATCTTAACCTCATAATTCTAGGACTAACTCCAGAGGGATTAGAAAGCTTTTCTAATGTTATTGGAGTAAGTCCCCATTCTGGCATATGCTGGCTCTGCAACCAACCAAAAGACGATTTCCCCTCCATCATAAAATAAACAGATAGAAAATAGCCGCAAAATACCTCTTCTGTGTGTTACCATGTATTTCAGAAGTAGGCTCACCAAATGTACCCCAAATGCTCCCAGGACTGAGCTCTCAATGGACAGTCCCTACTATCACATACTTACAAAGTAACATAAGGTAAGGGACAGCTAGGTGGTACAGTGGATAGAACACTGATCCTAGAATCAGGAGGACCTGAGTTCAAATTTGGACTCAGAAACTTCACACTTATTAGTTGTGTGCCCCTGGGAAAGTCACTTAACTCCAATTGCCTTGCCCAAAAGAAAGAAGTAGCATAAAGTAATTTTGAAAGGAGCAGAATGAATTCAGGGGTCATGTCTGTGGGGTTTTCTTGACAAAGATATTGGAGTGATTTGTCATTTCCTTCTCCAACTTAATTTTATAGATGAAGAAACTGAGGTAATTGGAGTTGTGACTTAACGAAGGTCACACAGCTACTCTGTGTCTGATGCACGATGTGAACTCACTTGAATCTAAGGCTGATGTTCTATCCACTGTGCTTCCTAGCTGCCCTCTCACTAGGGGTCATGTAAGTAGTCTTTGGCTTATGAGAGGAAAAATAGCCCAGTTATATTTATACTTGTAGATTTGGAAGTCCACCTGATCTCTGGTTATGGTTCCACTTTTAATTTGCTGTAACTCTAAGGGAGAAAAAAAAAACTTAACCTGTTTCCCTATGTCAAGAACACTAGTTAATATTTTTCAACCATCTACGTGAATATCATCTCATAGGGGTAGAATAATAGCAATTCATTTTATAAAATTCTTTGGCATTTTCACTTTAAAGAAGGTGTAGGAAACCTTAAACTAATGAATGATGAGCCATTCACAGTTACCAACGTAGGACTATGAGCAGTTCAAGAAGACTAAGGAAAGAGGACTCACCAGACTGGATGGTCAATGATTTCAGTTCAAATCCTAAATCTTTCACTTATTAGGTGTATGACCTTAGCCAAATTTCTCAAACAGCACCCAACCTCCTGCATAATTTATTTAGTAAAATTATGGTTCATAAATTAGAGAGTTAAAGATCTTCCCCACCTATTAGGGCCTGCCCATTAAGGGAAGCTTGATTAGGGGAGATTTGTTTTGTAGGAAATCCTACATCTTTTGTTAATTTCTAATGAAGCATTCGTTCTCAAGGGTTGTGATGCCCTCTGACTCTGAAAACTGTACATATACTCTGAGATGAGGTTTTACTTTGGGGGCTTAGTTTTTGGAAGAAGCTTTGTGCACCAGATGAGACTCTGGGAAGTCACTAAGCAGCCTCTTGGATTTGAAAACCCAGATGTTGGTGCTTCTCTCTTGGGTAACTATGTACATATTGCTTATGGTCAGACAGTTGGAAGCCCTGTCTGTTGATCTTTATTTACTGTATTTTCTCTGAAGTTCAGGGTGCTGACTTTTTCTCCTGAACTAAGTGAATGATATATGTGCTTGATTAAAGTAGATTGTTGATCCCTCAAAAGTTGCTTTCCTTTTAGAAAAACAGATCTAAGAACCTGTACAGCAGTCCTCCTGTGCATGTCAGGGTCTTTGCTGTTACAGGTACCTTAAGAATGTCAATGACTGCTATCTCTGAAAGAGTCTTTTGAAAATCCAGCTGAATTCAGGGAACTTTTTTTCTAGGCAATGAAATCACACAACTAGTAAGCATCTGAGCTGGTTTGAACTCAGGTCCTCCCAACTCCAGAACCAGTGCTCTATCCACTGAGCCCCCTTGCTGCCCCTATTTGGGAATTTTTTAAAGAAGCTCATTGTCCGTGTTCTAAGTGAAAAGCAGCACATTGTAGTAGTTGTGCTGAACCTCAGGTCAGATCCTGCCAACACCCTGAATTCCCTGAGCCAAGTCACTTAAATGCTTTCTTTTTCTCTTCTGTAAAATGAGACTAACACTTGGAGTATATAGCTCAGAGGGATGTATGAGGCTCCCATGAGACAATGTGTGCACAGCATTTCACAAACTTTAAAGTGTTCTATAAACATCAGATATTATTAAATAAAGCAACATGAAGTGGTATATCCCAAGCTAGTGAGTTGGTGGTATAGGAATCATGGCATGATACTTTTTTTTTTGAAACATGTTTTATCCTAAACAATTTCTTTTAATGTTTTGTGTTTTAAGTTCTGCTTAAAGTACTACATTAGTTTTGTAAGACAGTGTTATAGAATGTCCTGTGTTATTTTCTTTCCCATTAAACACAAGACGTCCCAAAAGTCTTGGTGCAATTTAAAACTAGTCAGGTTAAGATCTCACCAAACTTTTGGGACACCTTATATATATGGATTATTTGAGTTTTAAGTAGGTGACTTACTTAAATACTTCAAAGTGTCCATGATGTCATGAATGTGCTCCTCCCCCTCAACTGATATAACCATTTTGTCTTATTTTGCATAATTCTCATATATGTCACCACATATATGATTCATCCAAAGCACTAGAGGACTTTTCATTTGGTTCTTGTAACATTTTGTTTCTTTGCCACATTTTGTGGGCACCAAAGTCTTAACATTTCTTTGTAACATTTTGTGGGCTCCAGTGTCTTAACTAGGTTTTCTATCTACCTATCATCTCTCATTTTTACTATCTGACCCACCCACCTCCTTTTCCAGTCATACATGTCCAGAAGTATATGAGCAACGAGTCATATTATCCTCAGTAAGATGCATTGGAAAATCTAAGGAAATGGTTGGGAAGGGTTATCTTCTCAAACTGAAGCAAACCAAAAAATTATTGACACCAAGGATAGGATGGGATTTGGAGATGGCTTGGTCAGTAGATTAATATGTCTTCCTCCTATGTTGGCTAGAGCAAAGCAAGCCTAAATTGCAATCAAGGGAAAAATAAATAGCAAACTTGACAATTGTGATGTGTTAATACCACTCCCTGTAGCTAGCATTCATATAGCATGTTAAGGTTTGGAAAGCTCTTTGCAAATGCTATCTTATTTTATCCTCACAATAACCCTGAGAAGTGAGTGCTATAATTATTCCTATTTTACAGATAAAGAAACTGAGGCAGATAGAGAGGTCAAGTGATTTGCCCAGAGTCACATAGCTGGTAAGTATCTGAGACTAGATTAAAAATCAGGTCCTTTAGACTCCAGATCTAGCTCTCTCTGTGTTGTGTCACCTAGTTGCCTAGGGTAAAACAGTAGGTTGAAAGGACAATTGCTGGGGGCGGAGCCAAGATGACGGATTAGAAAGACTCACATTTGCTAGCTCCGAACCCACAGCCCATGGATTTCCTCTAAAAAGAACTCCTGACAAATTCTGAAACAGTGGAAGCTGTGCAGAAACACATTGAAGGAGATTTCCGTTGCAGAGAGCCCTGAAAAGCCAACCCCAGGGGTCCATCGAGCCCTGACGGGAGTGGAGCCCAGTCCTGCCCTGTGAAGCCCTCCCCTCCCCTGCCCTGCCCCGGCCACGCGGCACTGAGAGGAGCGAGCAGACCTAAGCAGGTGTCAGGGACCAAAATCTCCTGCGGCTGAGAAGGTCCCTCCACCCACAGACTCGCAGGTCAGTGAGACAGACGGGCTGAGAGGGGAGTGGGGTATCTCTGGGACTCGGACCCCCAGGGAGGCAGCCTCTGTGGCAGAGGCAGAGGCAGCAGGAGGCCAGAGGCTCCCAGAGCAGGCAGGAGCTCCACAGCAGCTCCATTACAAAAGGTCTCTGCATAAACCCCCTGAGGAAACTGGGCTTGGGAGGCGGCCCTGCCCCGACCTGAGCACCAGCAGATAAGCTCCCATTGAAGAGCAGTCAGGCCTGCCGCCAAAAGCCCTGAGGCTGGGGAGCAGCATTTGAATCTCAGACCCCAAGCACTAGCTGGGCGGATCTAGGCCAGGGGGTGGAGACGACTCTCAGAAGTCAAGTAACTGGCTGGGAAAATGCCCAGAAAAGGGAAAAAAACTAAGACCATAGAAGGTTATTTTATTAAGAAGATGATTCCGCCATTCCTCTCTGACGACGAAGAAGAGATCTGCTTACCATCAGGTAAGGACAGGAGTCAAAGCCTCTGTATCCCAAATATCTGAAATACATACCCCATGGGCTCAGGCCATGGAGGAGCTCAAAAAGGATTTTGAAAGGACAATTGCTGTACTGACAAGTACAAACAGAAGGGTGGTGGTTGCTAATGAGGTTTAGCAAAAAGATAGATGTTGTGTAAGATGTTGTGTTGATGTTTTTACAAAATTGTATAAGAAGAGACCCAAACAATCCCCTCAGTGGAAAGTCATACTTTCTGTGGAAGTGGGATGCCATCAGATTCCAGCACAACCTATATGTGGCACCACTCCAGTAATTCCAGTATCATCTGTGCTGACCTTCTGCTTAAGTAACCTTCAGATGACAAATGGGATTCACTAGGTACTTTGATCCTAGGAAAGGATTACCCTGGGGAGTAGGTGCAAATAATCAGTCTTTGGAAAACTATCTTCCCCACCCCGTTTGGAAAATAATAAATTAGCTTTCTAGTTTAGAAAGCAGGCCCTTGGGCTTGTAGGCTTTAGAACTGGAGGAGACTTAAGTGACCATCCACCAGTGTCAAATTCAAATGGAAATGGATTACTGTGAGCCACATATTGACTTAGAAAACCACAAATCAACATTATTTATGTTATATTGTGGGGCAGCTAGGTGATATAGTGGATAGAGTGCCAGTCCTAGAATCAGGAAGACTCATCTTCCTGAGTTCAAAACTGGCCTCAAACACTTACTAGCTGTGTGACCCCAGGCAAATTATTCAACCCTGTTTGCCTCAGTTTCCTCATTTGTTAAATGAGTTGTAGAAGGAAATGGCAAACCACTTCTGTATCTTTGCCAAGAAAATCCCAAATAGGTTCAAAAAGTCTGTGAAATGACTAAACAAGAATGTTGTATTATATGTTTATTTATTTTGTTAAACATTTTCCTACATTTTTAATCTGGTTCCTCAAGTTAGGGAGTTTTTCCATGGTGGCCCATGAATCTGACACTTCTGAGATTCAACCTTTCTCCAGTTTCATATATTAGGAAACTGAGGCTCAGAGACATAAAGTGACTTGCTCGTTGTCATATAGCTAATAAGTAATAGGTTGGGATTTGAACTCCAGTCTTCTAACTCTAAATCCAATGCCTTTTCTGTTACATGCGTCTGATTAGCATAAATCACAGGGGTACTGAATTCGCTAGTGCTGGAGTACTCTTGCAGGAGGGTCAGATAGTGGGTGAAGGAAACTCTGTCCAAGTTAAAGAGTCCTAACCTGAAATGTCCTGACCAACTTACCTTAACTGTATTTCCTATTTTCCTATTTGTATCTTCAGTGCTAAATACAGTGCTTTACATATAGCAAATGTTCAATAATGATGATGGTGGTGAAAGGCATAACAACATTTACTGAGGACCTTCTATATGCCAGGCCCTGGGCCAAGCACCATACAAATATTATCTCACTGTAAAACGAAATGATCAGGCAGACACTTGAAAAGAATTTCACTTTCTTTACCATTACCAACACAATTTATGTGTATAGTCTTAATCCAGTTTTGAGAACATTATGAAAATATACTCAAAGCCTGAATTTCCATAATAGATAAATTTGGAAGACAACCATATATAAGTGTATGTAGTTCTTAGAGAAAATAATCTACTCCTATTGCTTTCTCAAATTTTACCATTCCATTTATGTGGAAAACTTTTTACACCTTTGTCTTATTACCTTTTCTAATAATTTTTCCTCTTAGAGGATATCATGCTTACATTATAATTTTACCACAAATACAGGTTCAAATTGTAAGATGTTCATACATGCATCCTATTATAATAACTCAGAGATATTCCAATATCAATCTATTATTTAATAGATTTAGTATTGTATTTGTAAAACTTCTTGATTATAGAAATTTACTATAAAAGGAAAGAGGAATACAGTTATAACAGTGTCATATATCATAATAGAGGGTAAAATTCCCCCAGCCCTGTTTGATTCCAGGCATGAGTCATATCTGACAGCCAATCATGTCATTACAAGTTATCAAAAGCAAGGCTCAGGATTAACCAAGTGAGGAAATTTCCTTTTCAGAAAGGAAATATCTCAATGCGGAAACAGTCAAGAGAATCTCAATGAGGTCATGCCAAGGTCATCCCCAAAACTTTTTACCAGGCACAGACATCCACCTTTAATAGTCCCCAGACTGCAGCACATGCCATTTTTTACTACTGGCTTCATGACAATTCAGATAGCTACCCCTGTAATTAAAACTCCAAGAGTAGTAAATTACAATTCTGAGATTTTTTACCTTAAATAGCAAAATTTCACTAACCACAACTTAGGGTTTGAATATTTTTCCTGATGTTTCCCTAATAGGTAACATTTCATTGATCCTTCATTTATAAATTAAAGCTATATTCTGGGCTTCAGACACACAGCAAATACCTGATAGTTGACACATTATTAATATGTTGAAGTTACATCTTTAAACCACTCCATACATTTTTTTCTTTTTTATATTTATTTATTTAAGTTTTCAACTTTCATTTCCACAAAATTTGGGGTTCCAAATTTTCTCCCCATTTCTCCCCTCACCCCACCCCAAAACACCGAGCATTGTAATTACCCCATCACCAATCTGCCCTCCCTTCTAACATCCCTCCCTTCCCTTATCCTCGTCTTCTCTTTTGTCCTGTAGGGCAAGATAACTTTCTATACCCCGTTATCTGTATTTCTCATTTCCTAGTTGTATGCAAGAACAATACTCAACAGTAGTTCCTAAAACTTTGAGTTCCAACTTCTCTTCATCCCTCCCTCTCCACCCATTCCCTTTGGGAAGGCAAGCAATTCAATATAGGCCATATCTGTGAAGTTTGGCAAATGACTTCCACAATAGTCATGTTGTGTAAGACTAACTATATTTCCCTCCATCCTGTCCTGTCTCCCATTTCTTCTATTCTCTCTTTTGATCCTATTCCTTCCCAAGAGTGTTGACTTCTAATTGCTCCCTCCTCCAATCATCCCCCCCAACCCTGCTTATCCCCTTCTCCCCAACTTTCCTGTATTGTAAGATAGGTTTTCATACCAAAATGAGTGTGCATTTTATTCCTTCCTTTAATTGAATGTGATGAGAGTAAGCTTCATGTTTTTTCTCTCATTTTCCCACTTTGTCCCTCTGCTGAAAAGTCACTTACTTGCCTCTTTTATGAGAGATAATTTGCCCCATTCCATTTCTCCCTTTCTCCTCCCAAGATATTTCTCTCTCACCTCTTAATTTCATTTTTTAAGATATGATCCTATCCTATTCTGTTCACCCTGTGTTCTGTGTGTGTGTGGGTATGTGTGTGTGTGTATGTAATCCCACTAACTACCCAGATACTGAAAAAAGTATTCAAGAGTTACAAATATTGTCTTTCCATGTAGGAATGTAAACAGTTCAACTTTTGTAAGTCCCTTATGATTTCTCTTTCCTGTTTACCTTTTCATGCTTCTTCTCATTCTTGTGTTTGAAAGTCAAATTTTCTTTTCAGATCAGGTCTTTTCATCAAGAATGCTTGGAAGTCCTCAGTTTCATTGAAAGACCATATTTTCCCCTGAAGTATTATACTCAGTTTTGCTGGGTAGGTGATTCTTGGTTTTAGACCTAGTTCCTTTGACTTCTGGAATATCTTATTCCATGCCCTTCGATCCCTTAATGTAGAAGCTGCTAGATCTTGTGTTATCCTGATTGTAT